>QNUK01000153.1:0-600000 GCA_013621035.1 Clarias magur
GTTGTTCTGGAGTGAGAGGAGAAATGCGTCATAGTCTCATATTGCTTTCACATAGACCTCATAGTTATGTCAAAGAGACATAAATGATATATATTTACAGAATTATATTACGGAATAAATGTATAATACATAATAATATTCTCTTAGTAAAAGTAATCAAAGAAGTACCAGTAGAACAATATTGCTTTAGTAAAAAAAATCAATTAACAATTTTTTGAAGGAAAAAAGAAAGCATGCCTGTTCGCTAGTAATATTGCTAGCATTGCTCACATTTAGGTTCACAGGTTCCAAATTCTTTAATGTATAATCACTAACTGAATATTTTAGGCAGAAAAGTGTGAATAGTAGGTGCTAGGCTGTTACATCTGACTGGCAACAAAAGCGCATATGCAGAGTTTTCCCAAGGTACCAATTAACTAGCTCTTTCTGGTTCGAAAAAAAAAAGCACCATTTGCTCATATATTATCACTGTTCAGCTGCAGCATGAGCCACTAAAGAAATGACACAATGGCTGTTTTTCAAAAATAAACAAATGAAGAAAGCAATTAGCACAGGCTGTAAAAACACAATGAAGCCACTCGCACGGGGAGAGCAGGATGAAGAACAACACAGATGAGTTCCACTAAAGAAAAGCACTCTTTATCTTACAGATTAAACTCATGGCAAATCTGCTTTAGATGCCACAATATTACTGTCAGGAGGCTTTAATGCACCACTTCGTGAGGAGAAAACAATAGACGTTCCCACTGCAAGTCCGACGTTTTTCAAGAGTATGTGCTATTACCCACTTCATGAAAGTTATACAGTCATTCATTTCATGTCCAAGAATCTCGCGGGCAGATGTAACAGAAAAACCTCTCGCTGGACAACAGAATGGGATGCACAATGAAGCAGATGCAAATGGCGCCGTTCCTTTTGTGTATGACTGTCTCGTTTAAGAAATCAAAACACAGGACTGCGTGCGCCGCGCACAATGGAGCGAGACAAAGAGACCAAAGCTGGAAGCAGCAATTCGGTTTCCTCGCAGACTTTACGAAAAGGAACAAAAAAAAAGAAAGAAAAAAAAAAGGGCCATCTGTCTTCCCTGCTAAAGTACTGCTTTTCACTACATGATTGTGGTGTCCAATTTAACAGCTGCACAAATTCAGAACGTGGAACAACAGGTGGACTTAAGAAGACAGACCTTAATCTTGTCTAATTAGGTGCAGTTTGTTAGTTTGTTGGTTGGAAGTTAATAGCTAGTTTAAAAGTTCAGCCAAAGTGTTCCCACACTTATGAAACAAAGTTGGCTATCACGTCGTTCTATGGTCTAGGTGTAAAACTGCACTTTACTGGAACTAAATAGCTCTAGCATGACAATGCCCCTGTGCACAATGCAAAGTCCTTAAAGACCTGACCTCAACTATACTACAGGTCTTCAGGATGAACTAGAGCTCACAGGGCGTTTCAATTACTAATACTCAAAAAAATAGTGTAAAGCCGTCCCATACAAAATAGTGGTTATATGACCACAAATGTGTTAATGTCCATGTGAAAGTGAGATATGAACGTACTGTAGTGTCTGGATGACTGTCAAATCCTGCAACAACGCAGTTCTAGAAGCTTCTAGGAGCATGGAAATTAAGTTGATTTTAAACAGCAGACCCATGAACT
This sequence comes from Clarias magur, assembly GCA_013621035.1. Taxonomy (NCBI): domain Eukaryota; kingdom Metazoa; phylum Chordata; class Actinopteri; order Siluriformes; family Clariidae; genus Clarias; species Clarias magur. The sequence continues at coordinate 1,654 of QNUK01000153.1, forward strand.
GTTTGTGCCATGGACCAGGTTTATTGTGTGGAAAGTCCATCTGGTAGTGCCCTACAAAATGCCCATTTAGCTGGTTGCATAACAGCAGTTTGAACATGGATCAGCATTTCGTTGGTGTGTGGGAGTGCCAAAAGTGCCGTTTCCTTCCACTCGCTTGCAAATGTTTTGAATAGACACAAAAACCGACCAGACACTTAAAGAATTTTCCAGGCAGTCTTGTACATATAACGGTTCTATGCTTAATTGAGGTGAAAAGGTTAGCAAATAACTAAATGTAAGATGTGTTCTCTCTGTATCTCCAGCCTCTTAATATTTCGTTATGCAGCTGAACACCCTTTTATCACACCATCTTGCAAAGTCATCTTTGGAGTAGATCAGCATTTCATGTACAGAACCTAGTGATGTGTACTTTATAAATCACTTCCTAACTGAATGATGGACAGCATAAAAAACATCCAAGTTTTATTACATCAGTGGAGGTCTACAGTAGGTTCAGATATAACTGTTGTAAATAGGTTTCTTGGCCAAACAATGTACTAGTCCATTTATGATTGAAGCAAATCTTATGTCTATACAACTTTCAATAACAGACACTGTAACAAAGCAGCAGAACTGCCACCCACTAGATATGTATTTTCTTCCCGCACCCTTTGCCGTGTAAACTCTAGAGGCTTCTGAAAAGTTTTTCCTCATTCCCATGTTTGAATTAAACATAGCTCTTGACCTGTATGCTGCCACCACATGACGATTGGCTGATTGGAAAGGTAAATGAATGAGCAGCAGGACAGGTGTTCCTATTAAAGTGGCCAGTGTGTGTACTGTACAACCAGGTGGAAAATGCACCGGCGTTCGATTCAAACGTATATGAAAAGCAGCTGGGTGTCCATGTGACGGTTAAGCTGAGCACTCATACAAACCAGCATGGGTGACTCTCCAAATCCAGGAGCAATACAATATAAGTTAATACCAGTTCATAATCATTCCCTACCTTATCTTAAAATATCCTCTGCACCTGTGCCTTCCACAAAACATTAATCCTCTGCACAGTGTGGTACATTTTAGTCACACCTTGGAAAACACCTTTATACAATTTTGAGAAAATAGAAAATTCTACTGCAATGTGCTGTAAATAGCAAAAGCCCAATGATGAAATCAGACATATTCATTTCAACATAAAGTCTATTAAAAACTTCCAAGCATTGGATTTGAAAAAAAAATCCTAAAGCCACATTTTAACACATTAACTTGAACCTATATCACCCACGACGCGTATGAGGTCCTGTCACTGGCACGCTCATGCAAACAAACAACCATCCCACACCACACACACACACACACACACACACACACACAAACGGCAGCATACAACAAAGGTCTTCTCTGTTCCCTTCGAATGAGACCAATCATGCTTGAGTGGGGGCAGCAGATGGATCTCCCTTTGTACCCCAGCGTTTTAGACAGCTCTCCAGAGGAGCGCAGCACAAAAGAAGTCAAATGTATTTTCTGCTTGCAAAGGTGAGACAGGCCTGCCATCAGACAGCCATCTCCCATCCAATGTCGGGAAGAGCTGCAATCATCCACAGCGGACTGATGGATGGCATGTGAGGCCCCGAGCCACGCACTCTGACTGCTGTGCTCATTCCCTGCATGCTGCTCAGAGACAAAATGGAGCACAGCTCAATTATAAACAGATTGACAGCCACGTTGCACCATTATCAACCGCCTGGTCACCCAGGGCAAAGATGGGTAGGAAAGCAGATAGCCTGCACTTTCTGACACTGTACCCATACTCATGGATCAATGTCTGTACCCATACTTATTTGTCAATGACTATACCCATACTCATGTATCAATGACTGTATTCATGCTCATGTATGAACGACTATCCCCATACTTGTGGATCACTGACTGTACCCATACAGTTAACACATAATCACACGAACATGAAACATGCATTCTATACTCACCGCAAGAGTGTACACTAACCGCAAGCTCCCACTAGTAGCAGCGTGGATTTATGGGCGTTCCGCAAACTTAGGGAAAGTTGCGGAAACTTTTGTTTTCACGTGCGCAGTGAGGACGGATAAACTTAGAGAACAACGGCTGAAGATTTTTTTTCCCACTTTGCCGCCTGACCAATCAGCCGCAATAACATGTGATCATTGATGCTACGTCTGATTGGTGGAACAGTCAGGTGGTTAGGAAAGTAAGGACTCGCGTGTAGCCGAATGTAGCGGAATAAGAGTAGAGTTTCTTCTTCTCAAATCTACTCCAGTAAAAGTAAAAAGTATGGTGCAGTAAAACTACTCATAGAAATAAATTTTTTTCAAAAAGTTACTCAAGTAAATGAGACGGAGTAAATGTAACGCGTCATACGCACCTCTGTGATTAGGACAAGTGATTTAAAATACACATATTATAACTTGGTCTTAAATATCATGCCAATCATGGTTTTCATGGTAACATGATATAAATTAGAGTACAAAAACACTCAATTTAATTAATACCATAAAAATAATTTTTTTCTTATATATTTCTCAGTTACCACAAAGAATCGGACTGATCACATTCCTTAACTGGTCTTATTTCCAGACATGGATACATTACACTCTCAGTCAGTATTTGATTTTTGACAGAAAAGGAGCGCATGTTAAAACTGAAGATATTGTGTGAAAATGAATCTTTAGGATGAGACAGAATCTACCAAAAACGGATTTTTGAGAGCAATGTTTCCATCTCTTACATCATCAGTATTTATCACTCAGTCATTAAAAGATGAAATACACAGCGGCTGTGAGGAAAAGCGGCATGCTGAGCTGAAAAAGGGGAAAAAAAGGAAGAAATCTATTTTTATTGATGTTTCAAAAAGTCAACGACGAGGTAACCATCCAATCATACCCTGTGACTAACTGTTAAACCGTGACAGCATAACAACCCTAATGATAATGTTTTTGGAACTGTTATGAAGGAAGGAGGCAGAAGCATGAGCTACTGGTGCAACAGACCAACTTCAGTGCTTACCGGCAGTAAGAGGTATAAAAATAAATAAATAAATAAACGATTTCGCCAGTTACATACAGTACATAACAATAAAAAAAAAAAGTGTCCACTTACATAGAAATCCTTGGGCCTCATGTAAGAAGCGATGTACAAACAAATGTTCTCTAATTTGGGATTGTATCCACTTTTTTTTTTTTTATTGTTTTTACTCATTAATTTCTGAGCCTCACCAATGTTTTTATTAATATTATTATTATTAGTAGTATTATTATTATTACTCTTAGGTACTGTACCAATACACACATTGTTTGTCCAATTATACATTGAGAAAAATATATGGCATCTAATCAAATTTACGTTATTACATTACAAAAGTTTTTTACTGTTTTTCCAATTATAATGGATCATTTAATTCGTGGGCTAAAGAGACACTATTGGTCAATTGATAACACTTAAGATTGTAAGAACCCTCGGATGTGTGCGTGCGTTCTGCGTCTGAATTGCTTCCAGCTTGCTGTTAGATGCATTGGTCATCTGGCTTACGCAGAGAGTGTGTTTTTAGACATCACACATATTTGATGAGATGGATGAGGCGTTTTGGATTGCCAAGAGCACTCTGAAAGGCATAATTATAAAAACCACAATCCAGGTCAACAGGATGCCTCTACTTTATAAATCTCACATGTTTACTTTAAGTTGATTACAAAGTGCTTCAATTTTACTACTCCTGTAATTCTTGCTCTTACTACCTTTCTTTCTTTGGAATCTCTCCAATTCTGATGCCCGGTTTGCTCATGACACAACGTGCATCTATATGGAGTTTAGGGAAGTTACATATGTTAATCTTACGTACTGTACCTTCAATTTAAGATGAAGTGGGATTCATCATTCAGCTCGCCTGGGTAAGAGCATATTAAGATGGTTAAGAACGTTTGGTGCGTCTGGTGATGACAGAAAATTAATTGAAAATTAAAGTCTATACAATGTGGTTATGTGTTGTTACTGTACATACTGTACTCTTGCTTCATGTTGCTCCTTTTGATTAGCATAATTTATCCCTAAGCACATCTTTAAACAAACTCTTTTGATTGTTTTTCTATTTTAAACAATCCACATCTTCTGTTAGCAAACAGTTAGATCGGAAAAAAGATATAAATATGTAAGTCTAAAGATGCATACTTTACATGCTGAACAATACATGCTGAATTATGAACTATCAACTTCGTTTTACACTGGGTATATCTGGACTCATATCTGGACACATCTGGACTGCGGCCTTTCAGCTGTGTCTGGATGGCCGCTTGGATCACAGATATAGTGAATCTAATCTCTAATAACACTTATAATACTGACAGTTTCTACGTTATCTAGGATGCCATTTAAACCTGCTTGTTATACTGTAGCTTGGATGAGGATTCATTGAGCATGCATTAAACGGTCAAAGCAAGCATATCTCAAAGTTCAAAATTTCAAATGTAAATTTTATTTGTCATATACACAACCGTACGGAGTGCTGTACGACGTGCAGTGAAACGCTTACACGACTGCCATTGACCAGAAACATAAAACTAAATAAAGTGCAATAAAGATAAGTAAGGTAAATCAATTCAAATCAAATCCACATAAGAAAATGTACAGACAATAAGGATAAAAATAAAATGTGCAATAAAATACGAATACGCATAAAAGGGGTAAAATATACAGAATGTCAAATTTCAAAAAGGGGAAATATAAAAACTAGAAATATGCTGCTATAATGTGCAATAATCATGTTCGTCTAGTTAGATGAACTGAAATATGATTCTTGATGAATTCAATGATTAATTGAAATCTGCTTAATCAGAAACCATTGCTATTTTTAATCTTCTTTAATCACAAGATCTGGTAGCTATACAAACTTATATTATAAAGATTATATTAACAAACTTATAATATATAAGGTTATATTGGTTAAATGACAACTCTGTTTAAGAGCTTTTACTGCACTTATTAGAAACTAAACAAAAATAATTTAGGTTTTCTTAATTACCACATACACTGTGAAACAGCTTGAATCCTTTGAGTCTGGTGATGATGGCATTGCAGTTCATCAAATTCATCCAGTCCCTGCAATCCCATAATGCTGTCTTTCTAAAGTGTTACTGATGTCGTTGATGTGATTGGAATATAATTGAGTAAAGGCTGTCCTTTTTTTCCTCCCTGGACAAGTTCGCACTAGAATCAGATTCGCCACCAGCCTGGATCCAGTCCAGAAATCAGACACATCTACTAGACATAATTTAAGATCACACGTCCAGATGAGCAGGTGGCATGCGTACAGTGTGCCTCAATCAATGAGGCTGTGGGATGCTGGATGTTAATTTAGAGAATACGCTAAGCCTCATTCTCTCCTTGATAGTTGATGAAAAAGGCCTGGGTGAACATGTTCACCTCCAAAGGCTTGATGAGAACCAAGTTCTTGAGGCAGATATTCATAATCAATGATGAAATTATGGGATTTATTCATGTTATGTGTTAAAGATACCTCGTCGCTCTTTAAAAATAAAGGAATGATGTCAGAAATCCCTGATAGATTTCCACTATACATTAGCACTATATTTCATATGAGGAAAGATGAAGTCTGAGACTAATGAAGTGCATTGGGTTGCATAGCCGTCTCACAGCTCCAGGGTCCCCAGTTCGATCCTGAGCTCAGATTGTTGTCTGTATGATGTTTCACATGTTCTCTCAGTGTCAGTCTCAGAGTTTCCCCTCGGTTTTTCGTTTTCCTCACACCTATGCTAAAACATGCCAGTAGTTGGACTGGCTACTCTAAATTTCCCCTAGGTGTGAATAGACGTGGCTGCTGTCCTGTGCCGTGACTCTGACCAAGAAGAAATGGTTACAGAAGAGGAACGAATGAATGAACAATTACACTTAACCACATAAAAGTCATATTTCTTCTAAATATCAGGGCACTTAAAATGACCAGATCACTCAATAAGTCTTCTAAGTCGTGATGCTAAGATATTATCATAAATATATTCTGGTTTCATTAACCTGGTGTAGCAAAAAAAAAAAAAAAGCTAATGGCTGGGCCCTATTTTGAAATTCTAAGCTTGGCAGGATTAAATCAGTAAGCATGAAGCCGGCCATGACCATTACAGTACTCTATTATAAATTGTATTATTTTTACATTCTCAATCATTCTTTGATTTATTCTTCGATTGATTCTCTGCCTGAAATAATTATGTTTAAAAAATAATTACATCAAACATTTATAAAGCAGTGTTTATTTTCACAGTGGTGTAAAGATTATTAAAAACGTTAACCTACTATACAGTATATAACAAAAAGTGCATAGGCACTTGACACGAATATGTGGTGCTTCTGTAATCTTTGTGTAATTGCCCAGAAAGATGTAAGGTCAGAATTATAAATCCCCATAGCCCCACTCTGAAATCTAGTGGAAAACCTTCCCATAAGCGTAATTGACTAAATCTGGAGCAAGATATTTAACAAGCACATATAGGTATGAGGCCAGGTGTCTTCATATTTTTGAACCCTTATTCATTCATTCATCATCTATACCACTTTATCCTGTATACATGGTCATGGGGGGGCTGCAGGAGCACAAGTTGGGGTGCACTCTGGACAAGGTGCCAATCCGTTAAAGGGCATACATACTGTACATACTGTACACAAACTCTCACGCTTATTCACACACTTTGGGCAATTTGGGAATGACAGTTAACCTGATCTGCATGTATTCTGGCTGTGAAAGAAAACCCGAAGTACCCGGAGGAAATCCACCATGCACAGGGAAAACATGCAAAATCCATGCACACAAACCCGAGGTAAGAATCGAACCCTCGACGCTAGCGGTGGAAGGCAATAGGGGTACATGCTACATAAGCCTTTTGACTTGCCACAATATAACTGCCTATCTCTTGATAAGCAGTAGCATACTATATACTGCATGTGAGTGAGCAGCACCGAGGAGGTTCAAATACTTCTATAGGTTCAAAAGATCTATAGATGTACTAAAAATCTATAAATGTACTGTCATTCCTCTCTACAGAATGTGTATGCTGGAATGAAATGTCTTTTCTCGGTGCAAAAAATAACCATATGCAAGACGACATCAAGTCCAACTACAATAAATACATGGGCTATAGAGTGTAAACTATTAGTATGGCAGCAGCAATAGATTTAGTACAGCAGAAAGTATCTGATGCAGCTTTGTTCTATGGTATTTCCTCATACCCAGTTAGATGTTTAACTAGCCCAGGTGAGTGCTGGGAGGAAGCAGGGTGTTAAGTAATCTGACTGCCTCAGGCAGTCAAACTTTTGCAGAGTCTGTTCGTGGTGGCAGGGATGCTCTTGTACATTCTGCCAGATGGCAGGAGGGTGAAGGGTTCATGAGAGGGGTTAAGAGGGGTCATCTGCAATCCTGTTGGCTCTGCGGATGTAGTGGGTTTTATATGAGGTGTCGATGGTGAGTAGAGAGACCCCTGCTGTTCTCACAATTCGCTGTAGGGTTTTGTGGTCGTAAACTTGCAGTTCAAGTAACACAGTAAGACAGCTGGTCAGGATGCTCTCTACTGTCCCTCTATAGACAATTGGATTTGTTTTCTTCGGCCTCTATAGGTTATTGACACACCTCTGGGCCTTTTTAGCTAGGCACGTGGTTTTGAGAGATCAGAAGTAGTCCCCAGTCAGGTACACACCAATAAACTCCACAGTTGTTCTGTTGATGTGCACTAGTAAGATGATTTTCTGGGTGCTACAAGTCAACAATCATCTTTTATTTTTATAAATATAAGCGATAAATTGTTGTCTTAATAGCACTCTGTGTGGGTAAATTAAATTGTTAAATTGTACCTTGCAGGACAGTCATGAATCAGCAGGAAACACAGCCGTGGACTCAGCATACAGCCCTGGGGAGCACCAGGATTTAGTGTAGTGGTGCTGGGGGTGGTTTTGCTGATCCAGAATGGAGACATAAAATCCAGGAACTGGTTGCAGACAGAGGTGCTCAAACCCAGATTGGTTAGACAAAGGTGGATGGTAACAGATACTGCGTCCTCTGTTGAACAGCTGGGATGGAAGCTGAAAATGGAATACTGAAATGGGTGCAGTGTGGTTCATGACTAGCCGCTGCAAGCATTTCACAATGAAAGGTGTCAGTGCAGTGGGCCGCTAGTCATTGAGGCCGGACATAGACGATTTCTTTGCCACATGGACGATGGTGGTCATCTTGAAGCACAAAGGGGCAACTGCTTGACTCAGGAAAATGTTGAAGCTGTCTATGAAGACATCTGCAAGCTTATCAACACATTTCCTAAGCACCTAGCCAAGTATGTTGTCAGGACCTAGACAGAGCCTTCTGCACACAGACAAAATACTTAATCGGTAGGAGTTGGGATGGTCTTCCCAGCTGGTGTGTTGTTCCGTGCTGCGAACTGAGCATAGAAATCTTTCAGTGCGTCTCGCAGCAAGACGGCACCATCACAGACATGCAGTGGAGCATTGCAGTCTGTGATCCACAATTTCACATACACCTTATGTCCTTGGTGTTTTAAAAAAAAAAGTTACATGAACGCAGTGTTACAGTGCTTATAGAGACTGGTAATTAAATGTAGCTGGGAGTAAATACTTACCGGTAAATTAACCGGTTCTCCCAAAGGTACGGACTTTAATATTCACAGCTTATAATATTCTCAGACAGACAGCTTAGAGAAAATCCAAAAAGGACACGGCACTGAAGATGACAGGGATTCATGACGCCCCAGTGTTGATGAAGTAACTATGAGTCTCTGTTTACCCTATCTTCTCTTTAAGCACCATCAGTGTGGGATAAGGCAGTGAAGACGGCTCCTACAGCACGACCCAGCATGCTCTAATACACTCTCTGAGAGTTTCAGTCTGGTCAGAATACTGCTCACTTCTTAAATACTGTACCTTCAAGCTTATCTATTGGGTTTATACAACCTTCTCTAAGAAAACAACATAAACACCTTACTGGGAACAAAGGCCCAGGCGTGCAATAAGATAGTCGCACTTACTGTATTCCTATGCCTGAAAATTTGCCATGTAACCTGCTGAGTGTATTTTCCAGCTGATACGCTTTAATGATGATAATCGATCTCAGGGGGACATGAGGTAGACATTTTATGATCAGACAGTAAATGTCTCATTTATATCCCAGAGGCAGTAATGGACAAATTTGAGGACGTAAATGCGGGCATGGTTGGAGGAAGAACAGCAAAGGGGATCATCATCATCACCATGATCATCATCATCAAAATGTCACTTCATCATGTTTTCAAAGAAGAATTATATCTGAGCTCAGACCCATTACACCCCCTCCCAACCACCTGTAATGCAATGGCCTCACACTGGTTTGTGCAAAATTAAATAACATCCAGAGTTTGCCTGAAATTATATCTGTATCACGACCATGACACATGAGCTTCATTCTTTTCTGACTGTTGTTGGGGGTGGATATGTTCAGCGTTTACTTTATCAAGCTCTGCAATGGTTTTTAATTTAAGGTGGAAATAGACAATCAGGTCTTTAAAGTCTTTTTTAATAATTAATTTTTTGTTCCCTAATCAACTGTGGAATTGTGGAAGTGCTGTATACAGTGTTTTACTATGAAAAAAGATTTTGTTGTACTGTCCATTTTATCTTGGCATCAGTGTTTTAAGCGATCGAATAATTTACTTGTTTATACTGTCGTTATGCTATGCTATGCTGAATGCTGAGTGGAAGAGATGAGAGGGGAAATAAGGTTGCTGCTAAACCAATTTTTTAATTGTATCTTTAGGCACTTTTCATCCGGTGACAGTAAACCATTTGTTCCCATTTTGTTAATTTAATTTAATATAAAGAAATGAGTTTTTATTATTATTATTATTATTGCTTTGAGTAATGGGCAATCTTGGTATCATCTAACATGTGTTTATTAAATGTTATGCATGGCCTTTGATGTCTATTAAAGAATGAGGTGCATACCTGTACTTTAACTTGGTATTTTCCTACACCTGGTACATCTTATGATGCCATAAACGTAAACCACACCACGCTCAGGGATCAGCTCCCTGATTTATTTAACTACAGAATATACTGTGGCTATAAAACACTTGTACAATGACCGGAGTTTTACTGTCCCTGTGTGCGTCAGTTCTAGAGCGCCAGTTTTATTTAACGGCTTACTGGCTTACTATCCTTACATTTAGCCTTAAGTTTTTGGTCTATTAGGATTTAGTTTTACCATAGGGGTACTAGAGGTTGCAAATCCAGTATTAGCAGATGACCTTTTTCCAGCAGCAGATGCCATCAACTGCCAAAAAGATGCACAATGCAGTCATATACAGTAATTCATTTCTAAAGACCATCTATCATAGCCCTGTTTGATTTTGATTGAGCAGAAGGTGTCATGCACACTCATAACACGACCGGCACTAGGACCCGGAAGTAATACGGTCGGGTTTCAGGAAGCATAAAAGGAAACAAGATGACGCATCACATCGCTCAGTCATTGAGTTATGCCCGTGCTTTCGCCGTCGCCTCGCTCGTCCAAACGTGAGTACTCACTTTCTTGGGTTATCGCTTCTGATTGGGTGTGTGTACTTAGAACGCGGGTTTATTTGTGTAAACTCTTGCTCTCGCTTCGGGAGAGTTCTAAGAATAACTTGCGTGGTTATCCTGCCTACTCGCGCTACTTCCGCGTTTGGGTTTACCATCAACGCTACAGGGCTAACTGCTAAGTCTTCTGCTTCATCTCCGGTTAGTCCGTGACAGAATGACTGAGCCACCGGCAGTAAACCCAGCGGAGTTTGCTCACCTCTGCGATGTGGTTGGCCAGCATGCTAAGCTGATCGATCAGCTCCGTGGTGAGGTTGCATCGCTCCGCACGGAGCTCCAGGGCGTCGCGGCCTTGCGCCGCGAGGTGGCGGAGCTGCGACGGGAGAATGCGGTCCTCCGCGGGGCGGCCGCTCAGCCGGCTGTGGCCACGCCCATCGCAGCGGCTGCTGCGCCGCCAGCTCCCTCTCCACCTTCTGATGTTTTCTTATCTTTACCGGATAAATGGAATGGCACGGATGGGAAGTGCAGTGTTTTTCTAACTGCGTTGGATCTTGTGTTTGAGTTTAATTCCACCAGATACTCCACAGACCGACTGCGCATTGCTCTTCTCGTCTCGTTGCTATCCGGGCAGGCAGCTGAGTGGGCCACGGCGGTTCTTCGTTCGGATTCAGATGTCGCCTACTCCTACACCGAGTTCACCCGCCAGCTCAAGCTCAACTTTGAACATCCAGCTGCTGAGGTGGAGACCGACTCCAAGTTGTATCATCTAAAGCAGGGAGGGTCGTCCGTGAGCCGTTACACCGCGGAGTTTCGTACTCTCGCCGTACAGACCGACTGGGAGACTCCGCACTCCGGACGGCCTACTACGAGGGACTGGCTGCGCGGATAAAAGACGAGCTCGCCGGACGAGAGCTTCCAGCTACCTTGGAGGGTTGAATTCAGCTCGCCCTCCGGATCGACCAACGGCTGCTCGTTCGCCCCAAGCCAGCTCCTCGAACCCTGCCACCCACCATGACTGCACTACCACACACCACGCCCTTCCTCTCCCGCTCAACAGTTCCAGAAGTTCACGCCCCATTCACTGCAGCATCCACCAGGACCGTCGGTACTCCACCTCCCGCCGTGGTTGACACAGGAGTCGGGGAACCCATGCAATTAAGGCGCGCCTCCTTGACCGCTGCAGAACGGGAACGCCGATTCAGAGAGGGGCTCTGCGCGTACTGTGGTTCTTCAGCACATCATCGGGCCATCTGTCCTCTGCGGCCGGGAAACGCGCAGCCCCGGTGAGAAAAGGGAGGAACTCACCGGGTCCCATGTCCCTCTCCACCACCACGACCAATGATTCCCGTCTCACGGTTAAAGTATATCTCCAGTTTGGCCACAAACGGGTCGGAAGTACCGCGTTCGTCGACTCCGGGGCAGCAGGTAACTTCATTGACTCTTCCTATGCAAAAAAATTGGGGATAAAGATTGAGGCGTTATCCCAGCCTGTAACCATTACATCAGTCGATGGTCGGCCTCTCTCCTCCAGCCCCATATCCTCTCAAACCCAACCTATCACCCTCATCATTAAACAACATCAAGAACAGATCCAGTTTTACACCACCACTATCTCCTCACCACCTATCATCCTCGGACACCCTTGGCTGCTGCAGCACGACCCGCTCATATCCTGGACCCAAAGCCGGATCCTCCAATGGGGGCCGACCTGCACTGAGCTTTGCCTACGGGCCGAGGCTGGGACGTGCTCTAGGGAGTCCGAGGCCCCCGATGTCGACACAGATAAAATCCCGCTAGACTACCGGGACCTGGCTGAAGTCTTTTGTAAGAGACGTGCGATTCATCTACCACCTCATCGCTCATACGACCTGGCGATCGATCTTCAGCCAGGTGCGACACCACCCCGCGGCCATCTCTATTCATTGTCCAACACCGAGACGCAGGCGATGGAGGAGTATGTTTCCAGTGGACTTCGCCATGGTACCATCCGGCCCTTCTCCTCACCTGCCGCTGCGGGGTTCTTTTTCGTGAAGAAACGCGATGGTAGTCTACGTCCCTGTGTCGATTATCGAGGGCTCAACAATATTACCATAAAAAACCGACATCCATTGCCTCTTACCAACTCCGCCCTGGACGCCCTCTCTGGTGCCACCATCTTCACTAAGTTGGACCTCCGGAGCGCCTACAACTTGGTGCGCATCAGAGAGGGCGATGAGTGGAAGACGGCCTTCATCACCCCCACAGGACATTACGAAAGTCTGGTCATCCCGTTTGGTCTCTGCAACGCACCTGCCGCTTTCCAACAGTTCATAAATGACGTTCTCAGAGACATGTTAGGCCGTTGGGTGTTCGTCTACCTGGACGACATCCTCATCTACTCCCGAACACTCAACGAGCACATCCAGCATGTCAGAGCGGTTCTAAAGAGATTGCTCGCCCACCAGCTGTACTGTAAGTTGGAGAAGTGCGCTTTTCACGAGCGCTCCACCACGTTCCTGGGTTTTGTCATCTGGGTTTTGTCAAGGACATCGGAAGTTGTGGCCATGGACCCGCAGAAATTGGAAGTTGTGAGTCATTGGCCCCTACCCAAGACTCTTAAACAGCTCCAGAGATTTCTCGGGTTTGCCAATTTTTATCGCCGCTTTATCCGGGACTACAGTACCGTTGCAGCGCCACTAACCGCTCTGACCCGCCCATCATCTCACCCTTTCAATCTCACCCCAACTGCTGTCTCCGCCTTCCATGAGCTCTGTCGCCGCTTCACCACTGCTCCCATCCTCCTTCACCCGGATGCTGATAAACCATTCGTTGTGGAGGTGGACGCTTCGGATGTGGGCGCCGGGGCTGTTCTCTCCCAGCGAGGTCCAGACCAAAAACTGCATCCTTGCAGTTTTTCCTCCAAGAAATTTGACGCCACTCAGCAGCGATACGGAGTAGGGGACCGCGAGCTGCTGGCCATAAAGTGGGCCTTGGAGGAATGGCAACACTGGCTCCAGGGCGCCAGAGAGCCGTTCATCGTCTGGACCGACCACCAAAACCTCATTACAATCCGCACGTTAAAACAGCTGAACCCCAGACAGGCGCGATGGCACTATTCTTTGAAAATTACAATTTCCACCTGTCATACCGCCCGGGGTCCAAGAACACCAAAGCCGACGCCCTCTCCCGACAACACGAGGAAGACGTCCCCCGGGCGGACCCCGCGCCTGTACTACCAGCCACCAAGATCTCGCACCGCTCAGGTGGGACCTGGAGACGAGGGTTCGCCAGGCACAAGCTACGGAGACCGCACCAGCAGGTGTGCCGCCTGGCCGACTCTACGTCCCCAACGCCATCAGGGCCGAAGTGCTTCAGTGGGGACACTCCTCCCCCCTTTCAGGACACCCCGGGAGACGGCGGACCCTACTGTTTGTACAACGTGCTTTCTGGTGGCCCAGTATGAAGAAGGACGTAGATGAGTTCGTCCAGGCGTGCCCAGTGTGTGCCAGGTCCAAGGACAGCAACAGACCATCACCCGGGGAACTTCAACCACTCCCGGTTCCCCGCCGACCCTGGACACACATTGCCGTTGACTTCATCACGGGCCTGCCGGTTTCGGAAGGAAAGGACACCCTCCTCACCATCGTCGACCGGTTCTCCAAGGCTGTTCACCTGGTGCCCCTCTCCGGACTCCCGTCAGCTAAAAGGACCGCCGAGCTGATATTAGAGCACGTAGTCCGCCTGCATGGGTTCCCAAAGGACATCGTCTCGGACAGGGGGCCCCAGTTCACGTCCCGGTTCTGGAAGGCCTTCTGCCGTCTGATCAATTCCACCTGCAGTCTGTCCCCCGGTTACCACCCACAGACTAACGGTCAGACGGAGCGAACCAACCAACAACTGGAGCGCTACCTGAGATGCTTTATTGCTGATCGCCAGTGCTCCTGGGCCCGCTACCATTTGGGCTGAGCTGTCACACAACCTCCACCTATCTTCTGCCACCAACCTAAGCCCATTTGAGGTATGCTACGGCTTCCAACCTCCGATGTTCGATCATCAGGAGCCGGAGGTGGAAGTGCCGTCGGCCCAACAGTTGGTTCGTCGGTGTCGACGGCTTTGGAGACAAGCCAACCAAGCCATTCAAAAGGCCAATCGCCGCTACACCCTGCAACATCGCCGTCGACACCCACCGGGACGAATGTACCAAGTAGGTGATAAGGTATGGCTCTCAACAAAAAACCTTCACCTGCAGACTGAGTCAAGGAAACTATCACCCAGATTCATCGGACCATACCGCATCAATCTCCGGATTAACCCTGTCACCTACCGGCTCCAGCTGCCTGCGGCGCTCCGGATCCATCCGGTATTCCACACCTCCCAGCTCAAACCCTTCACCACCTCACCTATGGTTCCACCCACCCACCCTGCTCCTCCTCCCCGTATGATTGAGGGTGGTCCCGCCTACACCGTTCGCCGGATCCTTGACTCACGTCCTCGGGGCAGAGGGCTCCAGTACCTGGTGGATTGGGAAGGTTACGGTCCCGAGGAGAGATCTTGGATTCCGGCTCGGTTCGTCTTAGACCCCGAACTCATCCGGGACTACCGTCGTCGGGTATCCTCCACCCCAGGACCGTCGAGAGTCGGTCCTGGACGGGGGGGTACTGTCATGCACACTCATAACACGACCGGCACTAGGACCCGGAAGTAATACGGTCGGGTTTCAGGAAGCATAAAAGGAAACAAGATGACGCATCACATCGCTCAGTCATTGAGTTATGCCCGTGCTTTCGCCGTCGCCTCGCTCGTCCAAACGTGAGTACTCACTTTCTTGGGTTATCGCTTCTGATTGGGTGTGTGTACTTAGAACGCGGGTTTATTTGTGTAAACTCTTGCTCTCGCTTCGGGAGAGTTCTAAGAATAACTTGCGTGGTTATCCTGCCTACTCGCGCTACTTCCGCGTTTGGGTTTACCATCCACGCTACAGGGCTAACTGCTAAGTCTTCTGCTTCATCTCCGGTTAGTCCGTGACAGAAGGTGTGGATTCACGTTCTTCAAGCTCCAGCTGCAAGGTTTATAATAATGGCCTCGTTTTAATGCCTAATTGTTTCTGTAGCAACCTTTTACAGAGGGACCTGTATGGCAGATGCAGTGCATACATGAATTAAAAATGTGTGTCATTGTTAATATAGTAATGTTGTAATTATTTATGATGAGCAAAATACTGTAGAAGGCCAGAAGCTATCAGGAGACAAGGAGCCAGGGGTAACGCAAACAGAAAGACAGTTGATTGTGTGCACATGAACCTAACCTGGGTCATTAGTCAAAACATGATGGAAGACAGGATGAAGCAATTGTGGTGTTACAGTAATACTAGCTGTATTTTTTCCTCAACTTTACAAGAGACATAAGATGGGGTTATAGACGCAAATAAGCTATTAGATGTCCAAGTTCACAAGTTTTTTTGTTTGTTAATGTAGCATCTGAAATAGTCCTCAGGTAATTCTCTGTACTGCTTATCCTGCACTGGGTCGCAGGAGTCCTGGTGTCCCTAGAGGCTCGGAACATGAAACTGGCTATAAGGACACATTACCTCACAATGGGAATTTGCAAATGCGTGTCTTCTGGAGGAAACCTGAGCATCAGGAGGAAACACGCCAAACATCAGAAGAACATGCAGTTACACACAGACATGAGGCAGGAATCGAACCCTTGATCCCTGAGGTGCGAGGCCAAAGTGCTAGCCACTACCCCACTAAATCAAACTCCCTTTATCCAACTCCTCCTCCAAATGAGCCATTTCAGAGTCTGTGTAAATGAGCTACTGCTGAGCCACACCCCTGCAGAGAACAGGAGAGCTGGGAGAACTGGAGACTTATGTGAATGTCGAAAAATAACTATACAGTAAATTCTGAATAATAGTACACAGCATTAAGTACACAGCAAAATCCTTAGCCTTGAATTAATACCCAGAGTGTTGTTTTAACACTTTCAGAGTACATTCGTGACCATTAGGTCATATATAAACACTTGGGGTGTTAAATCAACACTGGGAATTTTGCAGTGTAATAACAGAAACTAACTTAATTTGTGGACATTCAGTAATATTAAACATAACTATAAACAGAATGAAAATAATTCTCATAACTTAAATATAAATAATAAATAATAAATTTGACAATAAGAAAATTTCATTCAGTTTCACTATTCACATCGAGCCACAATCCAACACTGATTATTTCCATATAAGAGCCTGCCCTGTAATATTTTATTCCTTTAATCTGAAACCAAAAAAAACCTTGACTAATCCATAATCATGATCATGATTATTCAATGTTAATGTTAATCCAGACTGGCTTACTTCCTGCACTGCATTACATAGTCTACTTCTTTCTTCTGTGCAATTACAAATGCAAACTAAATCTTGGCAAATCTAAGTGAAAAGAAACAAAAGGTGTAAATAACATCAGCACAATAGAGTGCCTAAAAATGCAAACATACTTACACACGCATGCTAAAGCCTAATTGGTAGTGTACACATTTCTTGATTGATGTTTTACTCAGCTCAGGAAATGGAATAATGCATCTCTGAGTCTGGTTGGATCGTTTCCTGTGCTTCTAGCAGTTTGGTTTTCACTTTGACCTACTTCACAGCAATGCATTTGGTAGTGAGGTGTCAGACCATCGAGAAAAAGAGTTACTGGCAGGAGAAATCGCATCACCCTCCAGACTTGAAAATATATTGCAGGTGGTGGAGACTGTAGGGGTCTTTCAAATGGCTACGTTCCACTTGGTGCCGTGGACTGTGGGAGAAACTGAAGGGCTTGATGCAATATGGTGTGTTTTTTCCCCTGGCCTAACAGTTTGACCTCTTTCTATGAGTCAAGTACCAAAGAGAGCTTGAACATAATTAAGGATCAAAGTGAGTTGCAAATATTGACATCTTCATAATGGGTTACTGGTTAAAGACATATACAACCACATTTTGAACGGGAATTACTCAATGTCATCCTGCTATAGAAATGCTTAGTTTCTGAAATAGCTTGAAGTTATTCCACAAGAATAAGTTGACAGGTCAGTCTTGTCTTGCCTTAAATGACATAAGGTTTTAATTCCAACCTTACTCCAGTTTCCAAAACCAGTTAGAACGGCTTTAATTAATGGAATAAAACATAACCAGGTAAGCAACTATAGGAAAACAATCAACTAATAATTAGTTGGTACTATATTAATGTTATGCTTTTCCTATGGATTACTTTCTGTACTAGTATGTAAATAAATAAATAAATAAATAAAGCCAAAAAAATAAAAATAAAAATCAGGAAAAAATACATTGCTAAGGCAAAATTGCACCATAAAAAACACCAACGTACAAAAAAACTACAGACAAACCCCTTCGATTAATTTTATATATACTGTAAGTACTGTACAGTATATACAGTTTTGTTTGTTCATTAATTTCAATGAAACCTTTACGTTCCATACAGCGGAGGACCCAAAACCACTCTCAGAAAAATTTCTGTCTGTATGTATGTCTGTCCTGACAGATTATTTCGCATCATCTAGCTTTTTTTTTTTTTTAACTCATTCAGTGCTTTTGATTCAAGGTGGGCGTGGCAATACGCGTCACTCAACACAGCCAATCAACATAGTTTTCAGTGTATACACAGAGAAGACACAGAGACGCACGTAATGTACTTATAAGGATAAATCCTGACGAAACACACAAGACAGCACTTACTGGCTTACTTAAAAAAATGGGACGTACACTATGAAAACTGAACCTTGCACCATAAATGTAATCAAAATGTTACAGTAGCATAGATGGGAAGTTGTGAATCAAACGTTTTAACAGTGTACTGTGCATGTGTCAAACTGTGGGTGTGTCTTAAACTGACCGCTTTACATTTTTGCAGTACTTGGAGATCTGCCTAAAGTTTAACCTGTACCAAAATGTTGCGTGAAAGCCATGTTATGACTGTATTTAATAATCTACCTTAAAATAAGATACTAATAAAACACATGCACCAACAGATATTAATTAGAAAACCTAAACTGAATATTTCTTCAGGGATTACTTAATATTTTCACTGCTGAAATAACAGCGCTGTGAATTTTTACATACAGTATATAGCATTGTTTGTTTGTTTGTTTGTTTTTTGTCTGGTGTCCATCCTGTGTATCAGGCTCACACCATTTTGATTAATGACTTATATTTTATATATATATATATATATATATATATATATATATATATATATATATATATATATTATTTTTTTTTTATATATTTTATATTGATTATGAAATATATTTTATTTATTAAATATTTCTTTTATTAAATGATAGTTACATTTTCACAACTTACATTGTTTTATTTTTATTACTTACATTAGAGCAACACATCAAGAAACAGTTGTTTCCTTATCAGCCTCTCTTTTCTCTCTCTTCTGAAGACTGTAGCTGCATTTACATGTACAATAATATTCCACTAAATAACACTGAATACGACTGCCTCTCTCCCGATCAGAATGAATTTTCAATCAGAATTAGAGAGCTGGTGTAAACCTTTGATTAACCATTCAACAGCTAAATATTAGTCATATAAACACTCGCGCTGACCTTTTCTGTCTCGTCAGAATAAATATATTCTTTCTGCGCATGTTTTCTCCATGTCTGGGTAACATGCGGTGATGTGACGAGTTTCTGGGAAGGAAATTTTGCCTTCATTCCTGATCGGTAAGTTCGGTGAGAACAACTCTCTCCCTCGTGTCTTTACGTTTCATCCTCTGCCTCTGTAAGCAGCACTGATTGGCTCGGCAATTCCTAAGTAGTAAAGCATCTAACCTTCTTTCTATATTTCCAGCATAGCAGCAGAATCATGTTGTGCAAGTCTTTATCAAGGTTTATTCTGATTAATTGTTGATTAAATGATTGGGTTGTTTTTAATTCTATTTAAGAAATATCGCCAGTGTAAATGTAACTAATAAGACATAAATATTATTAAACACTTTTTACCAAGAAACCAGCTGATACTCCTTCGTTAACGTTTAATAAACATCTCTATACAGGAAACCTCACCATATGAAATATTAAACATTTTTGTCTTTGCTAAATAACAGTTTTTTGTTAGCCTGAGATTATACAGAGTGTCCATTGTACAGGTTAATGTGAATGAGCATTTATTTTAGGAATAATAAGACTTTAAATGAGCACATTAATAGAAACCTTGGTGCGTCAGGAAGGGCATCCGTTGTAAAAACCTGTGCCAAGTTGTGTGCGGATCGGATGGTCCACTGTGGTGACCCCTTGACGGGAGCAGCCGAAAGAGCAGCAACAACAACAACAACAACAACAACATTCGCATAAACCTTGCCTTGTAGCAGGCACTACTGTCAAAATGCAAACTTTAATTAATCACCCCCTTTAGATAAATTAGTGCATTCAAAAGTACTTTTACACAGGGTATGTAAAACATAAACACACCCCGTAAAAAAAAAATTAAAAAAAAAACCCAATACTTTGCATTAATCATTGTTACAAAATAAAATAAAGAGATCTTTACTTTCTCTCAGTTTGCCTACGCTGGACTGCACTGATTAGAAGACAGCGTCTGTGTTCGCGAGTCCTTTATCGAAGGGGATAAGCTCTCTGAACCATGACTAATGCGAGTGTCCGAGTTCTCCAGCTCACTTTTTCTCCTCCGGTCATTCTCCAGACGGGAGCCAGGAGCGTGGAGGTGCTCCATCTGCTGACCCTTCTCCTCATCCCTATAGAAGGTGCTCCACCTTTGCACATGGTCTCCTCCTCCCTTCCACCTGGACATGAAGCACTCAAGCACGGCAAGGTGCCTCTTAAACAGACTTTCTGGAATGGGGGGTGGAGGGGTGTGTGGAATCGCACAGGATCAGAGCTTAAAAAAAAGAAATCTTTTTGACATCCACAGACAGCTCCTTTCCACTTTCCTCTCGATGATCACACTGGCTTGCAGTCACAGACAAAGCATTAGACATTTAACGCATAAAAAGAGCAAATCATGAGTCAAGCTAAGCAGCTAATGATTTCCCAATGATTTCGAAATCAAATATTAAACAGGATGCTGCTGGAAGTTCAACGTGACCAACGTTCGGAGTTATATTTTTGCATATTTTAACAAAGACTGCGTTGCAACAATGAAAGCGGGAACATTTGGCTGAGTGACGTGAGCAGCAAAGTTCAAAGGGATGCTGAATTACAGCGAGTTGCATCATTTCAGGCACTGGGGAATCAGTTGCTGAGGAAAATGAGTTTTCAGATTTGAATAGAGCTCAGCAACAGGGAAAGAGCTAGAAATTACATCTTGATCACGACCTTTTTTAATATATTCTGACACAACTGAGATGACAAGGCTGCGTTCTATCTGATCTGGAAGAGAGAAAATAAACAAAATAAAGGGAGGAAATGACAATAAATACGTTTTTCATAAACCTCTTCATCTCCATTCTACTTATTCAATCATTTTTATTACTTTCTACTTCCTGTTAGAAAGGTAAAACTTCGATTCAGAACAAGTCACGATCAGACAACATGCACTATTGAAATTACACATCAGACATACTTGTAAGTTGACGTCTGAGGAGTCGACCTAGTAGAAGTCTGGCTGGGATTTCATAGCCTGACCATGATGGTCTAATTGGAGCATGACTTCCAACCAAAAGCCAATGCGTACACACCCTCTGATCACCACACGACCTCCACACTGGGCTAAACACAGGGTGTTTCCCTTCAGCGGGAACATAATAACACCCTTCTATTTCCGTGTAAGCAGATGGGAGCTGGTTGTACGTTACGCCCCAGTTTTCGATTCCTTTATTTGCAAGCCAACTGTCAGATACAATTTTTGCATTTCATCTCAGCTCAGGTGTCATCACAGGGTCTTTAAAAATGAGCCATGTAGGAAGCTGCTAATAAGCATGCAGAATAAGGAGAAGAAGAAGCATGGAGCATGACAAGTCGGCAAAGTGCCAGACAATAATTCACATTAAAAGCTAGGGAAATCATTCGCTGACCTGAACCTGTCAAAATTCTAAGAGTATCTAATGAGTAGGACCAGTACGAAAAAGCAAAGGATAGGAGTTTGTAGCCGCTCGTGGCTGCGTCAAAGAATGAAAAAAAAAAGTTCAAAGTGATATGGATACTCTTCTTTACATTAGCATGATGGGTGTGCGTGTATGAGCCTGTAGGCTGGTGACATTATATCAACTAATGTGGGATGAATTTAACAACATTTTGTGAAACTCAATCGAATGCTGGTCACGACAGAAAGGCACCTGAACATCCAGGTCACCACGGTCCTCTGTTTACGGGGCTGAAAAGGCAAAGAGCCCGAGGCCAAGGACTTGGCCTTCAACCTTCCCAGATCCCAATCTGATCGAGCAGCCATGGGAGGCACTGGACAAACAAGTTTGATCCACTGAACGACCCAAAGGATTCAGTGTCACCCAACGCCATGGGGCCAGCCACCACAGCATACCCCCAGAGGTCTTGTAGAGCCACGCCCCAACGGACCAGAGCTAGAACGTATGTAGTTTTTTTGTAACGTTATTGCTGATCAGTGTAATAGAAAACCTGAATGCTAACGTGAGACAGAGTGCTTGGTAATATCTTTAACATTTGTGAAGACAAAATAAAAAAAAAAAATTTTTTTTTAACTGTTTACGTTATTGGAAATGAGAAAAATCAAGTACACCAAAAATTCAAGAATTAGCAGCATCTAAAATCTGAAGACTAGAGACTTTCACAGCTAAGACTGTTCACACTTAATTAATTCCCTTCAACTGCTCAGAGTCACCAGTGTGTCAAGACTCAAGGCAAGCTTCTCTTCTAATTTATTCCAGGAAGATGGAGTGCTACATCTAAAAGTGACCTTACCAAGATCTGACTTGAGAAATTGATTAGATTTGGGTCTGGAAAATGGCTAGCTCTCCTCAGCGTGCTTTTCGGATTTTAATTTCTCACATTGTACAGAAGTTTCGAAAAGACCCTCAGAAACCAAAATGCACGGCAGTATGCATCAGTATAGCATGTACAATGTACACTATGAATGTAAAACATTGATTTAACACATATATATTCGTAAGGTTTGGTTGTGAAATTGTGTGACTAAGACTAGTCTCAAATAGAAAATGTAAAGGGTTTTTTTTTTTTTTGCAAATAGAGGAAACAGGAGATGAGAACAATCAATATCCTTCAATATTCAAATACACAGAATTTCTGTGCTTGACTCTTTAGCAGTATTTTACATGCAAGAATAGAAAGCCGCTTCTAGTGAGAAGCTAATAAATGTCTTCATAAATGTGAATCAGATATCAGCGGGGCCCACAGGCACACCAGTTAAGACAGAAAATAAGTACTATACTTATATTAATGGAGACAACCACATGCTGTACATTTGTTTTAGGACTCTGATTGAGTTTATTTGGCAAGCTGGGAAAACATTCCTAAGCAAAACCTAATAAAGTTTAAAAGCTCATTTCCATGGCATCCGTTTTAGAAGACAGAAACATCCAATTTATCAGGTAGCTAGTAATATTAATAAAACACTCTCCTAAAAAGTGTTCGGAGGCAAAATTACTTATATCTCATAGAGCACTGCGCATCTACTGAGAAACTATAGCTTTCCTTAGCCATAAAAGAAGTCATAAAAGCACATTCTAGGCAGTAAAAATCAGAAAAAGCAGCAGAAAATGTAACAGATGCTAAGTCAAACATGAAGTCATATAGGTGTTAGTACAATAACCCATGGTCCAATGCTCTATATGCAATAACAAATTGCTTTGAAGTGATTCCTTCCTCTTATAACACAGCATATTGTCAGTTAATAAATTTTTATGCTTTTGGGTTGACCGCGATTCTCAGTAGCTTGATGTCTTAAGAACGAGTGATTTGATGTTAATTGGATTTACATGGAATTATCACTAAAAGGAGTCTGAAATGAAGACTTCTGAAGGTAGAGGAATCCTCATGATTGGTATTATTTTATCAGTTAAAGAAGGACAGGACCTCCTTTTGGATTTTTCCACAATGTTCTAAATATATTATCCATGGCCACCAATCAGGCAGTTAGTTATACACGTTATATCACGTCAGCTACCAACCATGGATGGCGAGGCGCAATAACTGAGCGCATTTTAAAATGCTTCGACTGGTAAAATTGGCATCTCTTCTTCCGTTTCATCTTTAGCTTACAAGTTTTCATATTTTAATCTATTTTTCCCCCCCTTTAAAGTATAATTTTCCATGCCTGCTGATGATGTCACTAACACTACAGTACTCAAATACTTGAAGTGTTTCAAACTAGGAAGTGTAATTTTCACTATGTCTGTGCTCTTGTAAAGAAACTGCAAGTCCTTTATCCTCGAGTCGAAAAACTTAAGGTCGCAGCAATACTTGATACTGTACCATCCTAAATGAACATCTTACAGAAAAACAAGAAAATTCCTTTTCATTATATCACTATTTCCATTTATAAAAGAAATCCATGACAATGTAGAAGAAAGATACAAAATGTTTTGCTGCAAGTGTTAGTGCTGTTTATACCTGTCTATAGCCCTACTTATATGTCTCGCCCTATCTAAGCCTCAGCTTATGCTCCTGACTTGAGCTCCATGTCTGAGCCTATATTTGCCAGTATCTCTAACTCAAGCCTCTGGATTAATGTGTAACTCTGTAATAAAGAGGAATCCGGAGAGCAATGACTTCTTTTGAGCATTATGCCCATCAGAATAACATTGGCGCAGGGAAATTCATTTGCATATGAGTACAACATCAGGTCAGGGTTTTTCCTGCAATGTGCAACAAGTAAAATTGTTTACCAAGGTGTACTATTGAAAAGGTATCAGACTTTCAATGCCTTGTGAAAAATGCATACATGAATAATAAAGGCAAATGTACTAGAATCTGGGGTGTGGGCAATAGGATCTAAACCAACAAAATAAAAACATTTTCGCTATCAGCCAAACACTGTTAGCTTTAACCACGATGATGCCACAGCCATGCATGCGTGTCGTTGCGTCCAAAAGGGTTAAAAGAGAGTTGGCATAATTTTTCCATTTTATCAATAACAGTAACCCTAGCCAATCATGGGTGTCTGTGGAGAGCTGGTTAATGCGTAGGAACTGGCATTTATCACTATATCAGGGTTATGTAAAAAACAATAAATAAATAAAATAACAGCACAGTTTCAAGGGACAGTTGCCAATGATAACAGGTACAGACTTATGAACAAGTTCAATTCCGGAAGCACGCTCGTAAATCCGATTTGTTCTTAAGTTAGACAAAGTGAGTCTTAATCACGTTTGACACGAATATACAATATAAAGCATATCAATCCACTTGACTAATCTACCACCCTTTCCCCGTAACAGAGCCTAAGGAAATGAACCTCACACAAATATAACAGTGTTGTCTCTGTACCTTTAAATCACTAGGGGAATCCTGGATGCCATGTTGTCTCACAGCTGTTTTACACAGTGTCGACTGTGAACTATTTTGTTAAGGATTTTCCAAAATTAGAATTATACACCATCAGCTTTACAAGTAGGGTTGGGTACCTATAGAACTGGTATGTACGGACCGAAACAGAACCGAGTTTTGGTGTCTCATTTCGGTGCCTCATTTCGGTGCCACTTAAATGCCTGAACTGTTGATTAATATATTTGATCTCTGGGGCTATGATGATGACACAGTTGTAATAAGCATAAGATTCATCAACACACATGATCGCTAATAAAATTGAAATACTGCATTCATGGGGTGTCAGAAATGATCGGAAAAATAAATTATTTCCTTAATTAGAAAAATCTTGAGGACTTCGGAAAGCTTTGATAATACTAATCCAAAACATTGTTGCAGTAATGGTACTGTACATTTTATTTTTGTAGGTTAAACATTTATTAGATTAGATAAAAATAATTAAAAGCACAAATCATCGAGAAATGAGACCATCCGAGATGCGTGTGAATGCAGCCACTAACGTTACACTCGCTCTGACGGCAGCAGATGAAATTAACTTTCGTTAAAGTGTGGCTATATTTCACAAAAAAGGATTCCGACACCGCGTCGTGCAGTAAATGTTTCACAGCAGTCGCATGTAAAGGGGGAAACACGTCAAATCTAATGAAACATTTGAGGGCACACGGAAGAAACTTAAAAGCAGAGGGATGCGTCGTGTTTGACAGCTTGCGGACAACAGCTGGCACTATTGGTGTGGATGACCCCAGCCCCGGTCATACCAACTGTAGCAAAAAGGTGTCCACTGATTATGATGACGTCAGCAGCCTTTCCGCAGGTTAGTTAGTAGGCTAATGTAATGTTAATTGCAAAATGCAAATCTTGCATTCATGCTAACAAATGGTCAAACGATTTGTAAAATACTAATGTAACATGGATTCTGTTTATAATTGTGGCTTTCCAGCAAGTACTTAAACTTTTATTGCTCAATTTAAGCATTTAAATTTTTTTCCACCATCATCCACCATCATTTTGTGGCTTTTGCAAAGTATCAGTTCAGGCACCATTTTGGCACCGGTACCGGTTTAAAAGTATCGATTTGGCACCGGTATCGAAAAAACCCCAAACGATACCCAACCCTATTTACAAGACAGCAATTTTCTATCACCATGCACCCGGACTGATTTACTGAAACCGGTAAGGCCGACCCGTTTCTCCCGCACCCCCACACGCACACATACAATATACTGAACTTTACATTGTATACATTTACTTACACACAGAATATACTGTATACGACTCCATCTGGTATCTGGTGCACATCTAGTACAATTTGAATGTATTTTATTCTATTTTTTGTACAATACATGTGAGCTACTTCCGTGATTGACCCAGAAGGGTAACCACGGTCCATTTGTGTCTGCGGAAATTCGTAACTCGAATGTTTGTAACTCGAGGACTACCTGTTTAACTAATTAATGAGCAGCACAGTGCACTTTTTAATACTGTATAGTTAAAGATAGATTAAAGATAGATTTAATATTGTGGATATACAGTATAGATGTTATATAGATTTAATATTGTGGAGCATTACAGAGTCAATTATTAATTCCTGTTCTCACTTACATCGTAACAAAAGTACACAGACATTCCATCAGTCTTTTTTTCTATCTCTCGTCATGATCTCTGTTAATTAACCAAGAACTCCACTGTTTGAGCTTTTACTTTAGATTCATATTACTAGTTCATATTAGAACTAATGCGTTCCAATTACACCTAGATCCAAAGTCAAATCCAAAATTAACGCACGATTTCTGAGCAATCCGATTCAGGAATTCAATGTGTATAAATTTATAAATCATACCTCACTAATGGAAATGCTCAAGACCGAACGGGAAGCACCAGTAACTTCCCAGACTTACATTTCAACATTTCTCATTCTCATAACAACATACCCTTTCCTATTAGTTCCACTGCAATTACTAAAGAGTCTGTTTTAAGATGAATCACTGAACAATAAGCTGGGATTTTCAGAGATTACATATGAAAGCTGGAAATGAGGAACAGGGGGACCTAATTAAAAAGCTCAGTGCCAGAAACTGAAAAAAAAAGCTGCTATTTGACTGACGTGAAAAATGACTAAGCACAAACACGCAGGAACAGGTGACTGTCAGAATGGTGCTATACCCAAAACCCAAAAAAAGTGTTAATCTCTCTCTCTCTATAAATATATATATATATATATATATATATATATATATATATATATATAATATCACATACATATCATATCATATACACACACACACACACATATATATAGTGTGTCGCTTGTATCACAAGGCGCATTTACATGGACACTAACATCCCACTAAGAACTGAAATAAAAGCCCGAACAGAATTAAAATGTATCATGTAAGCAACGTAATTGGAACACTCTGATCCACTTGATCTGTATGAATTTTCAGTATATTTTTAATTTTCAGAGGGGTGGTAGACAGCTTTGATAATCCATTCAGTAGGTAAATATTAGCCATGCAAACACTTGATCTGATCGTTTCTCTCGTGTCGGAATAACTATATTCTTTCTGCGTTGAGGTAATATTAGGTAACATGACCGGAAAGAAGGAAATTTGCCTTCCATTCATGATCAGTAAACTCAGTGAGAACAACTCTCTCCCACCAGTGTTTACTTTATTTGGTCCTTGGCTGAGGAAGAAGAGCTATTTGGCTCACCATTTTGAATATAACCAATCGTAAATGACCAATTTCTTATGACCAATCATTATGCAGATGGTGGGATTCATCGGAAAACATAGGAAACCTAACCTAACCTGAAAATCTGAGAAAATGAAATGGTCCTTCTTGTACTGTTATATATTTTGGCATATTACCCGCTTCACGGCAGGGAGAACCGGTTTTTCATATGCCAAAAAAGTTCTATTCTGGTTACATGCTGTGTGCATGTAAGTGCACATCTTATTGGATCAGAGCCCATGTAAACAGTTAAGTTGAGACGTCTAATCAGAATGATTTCGAGAAGACATATTGCCCATGTTAATGTAGCTACAGTCTGGTACTGAAACTACACTGCATCACACTCCACAAGCCAAGGACATCAGTGGGTCACATCTCTTCCCTTTTGCCAACATCTAAACAAAACCAACAACAAAAAAGCATTAAGATGTAAATCTATGTAGCCTCATTAAGGATTTCACAACCTTTACTCATACCTGATGACATTCCTGCCATTTGGCAAACAGTCGTGCATGCAGCAGATGTCTAAAACACTGCTTTTTATCCCCAAGCCCGAACGCTCAACCTGTCTTCCTCTTTCACTTGAAATAACTACTTCCTCCCTTGCCATGTCACTTTAAACACATTTTCAAGGCAAATGTTTTATTTTTTTTAATCTTTCACCTGGTTGCGTGTTGATGTTTAACGTCTCAATTAGTAACTCAACATCTTTAATACCACATCGACGACATAGGAGAACAGATATTCTAGTAATGCATACAAGGTGGTCTTGAGTAGCTTGGGTTATGTGAGCATTAAAAAAAAGGCTATGAAATAAAAAGCAGCTCTAAATATTTTTGACACCTCTCATAGCTCCGGCTAATGTGTTTAGCACAGAATCTTTAGGAGAAGGCTGGGTGATGGCTGAGCCGAGTGCGCAGAGCAGTAGTTATTAAAAAGTGGCATAAAGTGCTTAGGATTACATGCATGCAGGTATTTACTTTATTTAAAGCTTAAGATTCATTGCCTGTAGACTGAATCATTTTCATATGACAGGTTGTATTTAAATAAAGTAAAACAGGAATCATTCACAACGCATGTTTTTTCCATATAGGTCGGGGTAAAATGAAAAAAAGAAAAAAAAGAAAAAAGATTTTTAAAAATCTGCCACCTTAAGCTCAAATAACCGAATGGCTTCTCATTCACAGTATATGCTCGCATCACATAATGGTACTGTAAAACCCATACAGGATATTATGTGTTGAATAGGACAGCCTTTCAAATCGAGTCGCTGATCAAGTGATTTAAATAAGCGTCTGTTCAAAATGAAACTACTTACATATAGGATAATTTTAAGAATGCGTCTTAAAATTGCAATATATTGTATATCCTTAACAATATGAGCCTTAGAGCTTCATCCCAGCTCTCCAGCTCTCTTTTACAGTCGAGCCATCGAAAACACACTGTCTACTGGACCAAAACAGATTGCTGCAGTTAACCACAAATGCTGACAGATGGTTTCTGAACCTTTTCACTGGCAGCCTTTGTGGTTAAAGGGAGCGCTACAAGAAAACCAGCCATTTGGAAGTATTTTGGGAGTTTTTCTTGGTTCTGAGGACACTGAGCTCGAAATATCTTTCAAAGTTCCTATGCAAATGCAAACCAAAAGGCAATGAACTATAAAAAAAAATATATATATATGTTTTAATAATAAAAGTAATCCAGAGTCATTAGATGACTGTAATATTTACTGAAAGCCGCAGGCGTCGAAACACTGCACAGCTGTCATCTACGAGTGATTTCACTTTCTGCTGCTTAAGTATTCCATTAAAATTAAGCACACAGTATTTTTCATCTGAGAAATTTTTCTGAAGGGCAAAATAATCTTAGTGCCACTGAGTAAAAGTCACTGTTTGACTGAAGCATGTTCCTGGTGGAACCGAAGCCTAATGAAACAGACATAATGTAATTGAAACCACAAAGTGTCACATCTACGATGCAAAACTTCACCCATCTAATTAGGCAGTATAGACAGGCAATTACTGTAAGGAAACTGTAAGTTTGGAAAGAGGGTGGAAACATGTCTGGGAGACATCTCGCGCACCTCAAGGTTACAAACAACAGGTAATGTTAGGTAAATGAAACACTGAAGCAGACATAAGTCTCATTAAAGTATATGAAGGGCACCCCTAATAAAATCCGCAGCCTGACATTTAGAAGATCTGTGCTGATGGCTGACAAATTGGAGCTGCTTGGGAGAGAATTTAGATCTTGTGGAAGCTATTTATCCCAAAGGTTTCATGTAGACAGGAAGAGCATGCTTCACTTAGTAAGATACAGCCCATCATTTTAGCCCTTCCTTTTCTCACCACCGTGGAAGCAAGGCCAGGCAACAGGCTATTTTTCCAAACTACGGACCATGAAGGCAAACACTTCTCTTATGACAAGTTAGTCGTGAGGCCAGACAGGAAATAAGATGTCTGGGAAATGCATAACGTGCCTTTCAAAACTTTAAACAATGTCATGCCACTTCCATTAGAATCTGTCAACGGTATTAATAGAGATGCTCAAAAACTGCACCGCCTTGTGCCTTAAAAAAGAAAGTGTGAGCAAGAGAAAATAACTTTCATACCTAAAAAAAAAAAGTTTTATTAGAGTAGCTGAGTACTGAAGGTAAGTCCCACTAAAAGACTTAACGTTGCTTCAGTTACAAATTAGCTCATTAATGGATTAAAAGTTTAACTTGTTTGCATAGTCGATGCTAAATATGAATTAATGACTATTGCCTTGTACCTCCAGGGTAAACAGCCTCGGGGTCTGTGTGCATGGAGTTTGCAAGTTCTCCCTGTCTTTGGTAGGTTTCCGCCAACAGTCTAAAGACATCCGGATTAGGCTAACTGGTGTTCCCAAATTGCCCGTACAGTGCATGTGAATGTTGCATGTGAAATGCACCTGTGAATGTTGACGGACAGTCCTACCGTGGTCGTGATATATGGGAATAAATACAGTGGTAATCACCATTGGCCTTCACGGTCCCTATTTGGACTACAGATGTCACTAGATGGAGTGATGAATGCATTAATGAGATATATTAATATATATACCTGTGAGCCATGGAATTTATTTAAAGGTAAAAAGGCACAATCCCAAATACAGTACATGGCAAAAGCAGTTCATCTTACTGGCATAAGTGACTGACAGAAAAAATGCAACTACGAATGACTTTCATTAATTTCAAATAATAATAATGATAATGATAGTAATCATCATCAACAATAACATCATCATCGCCATCAACAAATGTAGCACATGGGTGTTCTTTGATGGACTTTTGGTGTCCACCTGTCCAGGGTGTATACGATAAGGATTTCATTTAGCTTTCCATTTATTACGTGTAGAGCTAACAAAAAACTAGGATTTTTTTTTTTGCCCATCATCTTAAATGAAAACACCATTTAAGTCTAAAAAAAGATAAAAATCCTCCAAAGAAATATTCACTTCTCAGTTGATAAATTGCGCAATATGAGGCAATTATGAGGCATGCTGTACGGTGCCAGTCAAAAGTTTGGACACAAGTTTGGATTTATTTTTTACATTCTAGACAGTCAGCAATACTGGAGGTTTTCAAAACTATGAAATAACACATATAGCATTAGGCGATTAAGTTACAGCAACTACAGTCAATTGTTATTTTAAGACACATAAGGTCAGCTGTTCTGGAACAGTTCTTGCAAGAACAGTATTGTCAAGTGCATTTGCCAAACCCATCAAGCGCCATGATGAAACTGGCTCTCATGAAGACCATCCAGGGAAAGCAAGACCAAAACCTACCTCTGCTGAAAGAGAAGATACCAGCCTCAAAAATCACTAATTAGTATCACCTCAGATTTAATCTGTTATGAGGGCTTTACAGATCATGAGTAGAAGATGCATCTCAATATTAACTGTTCAAAGGAGATCATTGTATAATTTGGAAAACTTCGGCATCAACGTAGAAAGAAATAAAAATCAGGAATGTACATGGGATTAGGAGGTGTGTCCAAACTTTTGACTGATAGTGAATATATCAATTTGATGTTTAATAATAATAATAATAAATAATAATAATAAAAGTATTAGTAGTCAAACGTAGTAAATACATAAAGTAAAAAGTAAATATATAAAGTGCTATCTGTCCTCTTTTATATACACAAGCATGTGATCGGCTAGCGACAAAGCAGCGATTGCTGGGATTTAAGCTCATGATCTCTGTAGAATAAACTGAGCAGTGCCTTAGCCTGGGGTTCCATCTGAGGTCTGAATACTAATGTGTGCAACTTAAGTATTAAATCCGTATTTTCCGAGGTTACCCCCAACTCTGAAATAAAACATGAGCATGCACATGAGGATTCCACACGACTGAAACAAATTTTCCCCAAATTTTCTGTAGGTCATGATTATACTACCATACAGGGTACTAAAAGGGTTCTGACAGCTTGTCTGCAATGTCAGGTTTCCAACAGGAAGTCAGCATCATCGAACAATACGTCCTGATGTCACCTCTAAATAGGCTGCGCTTGACTGAAAGCCTGATTGTTCCCATAAATTCTCCTTCTAATTACACCAGCAAAACATGGCCTCTCGCAAGCCTTTCAGATGACTGTTGAAAGAAACAATGAGCATGGCTGTCATAGCACTTTGTATATTGTGACTATCTCCTGCGTCACTGTGATGGCTTAATATACCATAATTAAGCCATTGTACATGTCTGTTAGTGGGGCAACAGCAATGTGTGGAGCTATCAGAAAAGGGAAAGATGTTTTAGAAGAAGGCTTACATGCTTAGTGGAAATTGAGCTGATGATTAAAGTAACTACTTGCAAAAACAACTAATAGCTGTGAATAAAAAAAATAAAAAAAAATCATACAATATAAAGTTACTAATTACTGAATTAGTGAATTACTGGAATCATTATGAATGATTATGAACTGGGCCGGGAATACCTTTTACACAATCAAGGCAAGAAAAGCAAAAGCAAATGTAAAAAAAAAAAAAAAAAAAGCATTTCTCATTACCAGGCATTTAAAACTCATTTGTGGCTGTAAATACACAAGAGGGGACTGCAATATTTAAATTCATATTTTGCTACAAAACAAATTAAGACCAAAAATGAGCATTTGCTTAAAATCTGAACTAAGCAAACATCCTAATGGTACCATTAACGCTGCATTTCATTTCCACAACCAAACATTTCATTATTTGACAGGTCGTTTTGGCTAATCTGTGCAATCTGCACATAATCTGTTATTTCATTTATTCTGCATCCTCGTTTGTTTTATATTGACATAAACTTTTAAAGACCAACTATGAAAGTCAACAGCTAATCCTGTTAAATGATCTTGAACTTTCATTATCCTGCATTGCACAGTTACGCCCCTGCACTGTGTTAAGGAAAACCGAGAAAGAGAAAGCGCAGACCTTCGGTAATAAACCATACAGTAACAAGGACTAACATGTCAGTTAGCTACCTAACTGTTCTTGAAGGTCGTAATCATATTCGGTTTAATAATGATTAAAACAAAAGTGAATTTAAAAAAAAAAAAAAGAAACTTTTAACCTTAATATCAGAATCCGTTCATTTCTTTAGATTCTCCACATTGGTATGCCAGCCCTCCTCTTCCCAGCAACGGCGTTCTCGCCTGTCCTGACTCACTGATAAAATGTGAGAGGCCAAATGAGGTTTCACAAATAGTCTAACTTCCACGACAGCATCCCAATTACCATAGCTAAGATAACCTCTTCCCTGTCAGAGAGGATTAGCGACTGGTCCGGCAACGCCGTCCTTAAGGTCGCTCGAGAGCTGCCACTGTGCTCTCGATGCACAACTGGTTGTTTACGCAGCAGCTTATTTACATTTGTGTAGAAACCCCTAAATTGACAGATGTCATCCCTTTCCTCTCTGGGCGTACCTCATGCTGTGATCAAATAAAGTGTTCTGCTTTATCCTTTCAATTTGGATGCCCTGTTTCATCTGGCACAGGTACCTTCCATATCTTCCACACCATACATTGGCTGTAAGACACATTTCATTTGAAGCCGTTGGCAAGAATTCTTAGATTATACAGTATATTGGGTTCCGTTATTATTAGGTTGTATATCAAGAAATATCATAAACAGCACAACGTTATTATTGTATTTTGTTACTGCTAAACTAGTAGTGTAAGGCTACTAGTACGGAGAAAAAAATGGAGGGAAAAAAAGTGTTATAAAAAAAAAATAATATTACATTTTGAAGTGCCAATCATGTAATTTATCAAATGGCTATAAAAATAAAAGAACACCTGTGGACACAATCAGGATACAAGCATGTTAAATATGCACGAATGGTCAGAGTCCAAGGTAAATTGGACTAAGAAAGTAAGTGCTCTCCTTAAATACCTACTTGTGTTGAAATGAGTGTCTTTAACCCACAGCAATGTACAATGCATACTGTCTAATAGTCATCCTGTTCCAATCCAATATTTTATGTTGAAGTGATTCATAAACATAAACATTCTATGCATTAATGATGTGCATTTACTTATTAATATGTTAAACATCAGAGAAGACATCTTCCTCATATCACATAGGAAATAATGATGTTATCGTAGCACAGCCAGTTGTGACTGTGCAAACAGATGCTGCTGTCACATCGCCTCCTCTTGCGTTAGGTAATGAGATTAACTGCTGAGAGTATTCAATGTCCTGACAATCTTAAGTATTTAGCAGCTCTACTGAAAAGCGCCTTCCCCCCGAGCCACCATCTGTACATCCTATTGATTGGTCACTCACTCTTGCTTAGACAGCTGGAGTCCCACTTTCTGTCTCCACTGATCAATACTTATCCGACCTGAGGTCCAGACTGCATTCAACGTTACACGATGGTTTCCAAATTTACACCCTAACCCCATCTGCGATCCAGATATTTACAGGCGTTACACTGTATGTTGTATTATGCCTCTGCGATATAACGGTATTACCGTCCCTTTATGATATAACACAGCCACAATATCCTGTGAAGTTTATTCCAATTATAGATTTTATTATCATACGTCAACCTTTCAGCATTTTCCGTAGAAATGCCGCAATTTACCATAAACAGACGAGTCCCCTAGTGTGAGTTATCACTCAAAAAACTGTCAACATTTTTTTTTTTCGTCAGTAGGGCAAAGAGAACATGCACATCAATCTGGAATAATTTGCACCGTTATTGTACAATATTAACTGCCATTTCCTAAAAGCCCCTCCCTCTTTTTCTAGTTCACATGCTCTTGACTCACACATTTTCCATTTTATCAAGATAAATGGAGAAAGTTTTGATTTCATTAATGTAAAACAAAATCAGGAGTCAGGAGGTGATTTTCGGCCAAGATGATTAAATAGACCTGCAACAAAATGTCGAATCCAACACTTTGCAAATAATATTAATAGTTATGATAATTAAAAAGTAATTCAATATGAAGTCTTGAGGAACTTATTTTATTTTTTAATAGGTATTCCCCTGCTCACTCCTGCAAGCTCACATAGCACAGCATAATGAAATGTCTCAAAAACAAAAACAACAAAAACACTAGCTAAGGGACATGCAGAGCTGACAATGTATTTGAATGTATTTCATTCATTGCTCAGAAAGACAACTTTGGAAAAAGTAAACAATATCTAAACCAAGTATGCTAAATAAATAAATAAATAAATAAATAAATAAACGATTAGGGACAGAATCTGCCACTAAATAAGTAATAAGGCAAGTGTACTGGCATGCAAAAGTCACAGGTTTGAATGCATCGTTCACTATTTACAGACGTTGCATACAAATAAATCAAGCAATTAATTTAAAAACACCTACGTCTAGAAATTTAGGCACATTAAGTCGTAGAAACGTCTAAAACAAATAGAACAAACAATAGCTCGTTTGAATGAGTGATATTTATAGCACAAGCACTATTTTTTAGTGAACGTTAATTTTCAAAAGAGTAAATGGGAGGTAGATCGGCTTTTTAAGGTATATCGACATATTTTGTATTGAGATAGGAGGTGAGACATTGACATTTATACTGGTATAGTTTGACGGTGCATGACAAGATTTCTCCCTCTACGGCTCTGTGTAGCTCCGCCCCCATTCTCCTTCTGCGGCTCTGTGTAGCTCCGCCCCCATTCTCCCTCTGCGGCTCTGTGTCGGTCCGTACCACTCTTCCTCCACTTCTCTGTGTAGCTCCGCCCCCCCACTCTCCCTCTGCGTCTCTGTGCAGCTCCGCCCTCCACTCTCCCTCGTTAGCTCTGTGTAGCTCCGCCCCCACTTTCCCACTGTGCCAAAAAGCACGGCACTTTTGGTTAGCTTCTTGCAGTTGTGTCAATTTAGGGTGGAATTGCTTTCTCAGTGCAAATGAACCATGTTTAAGTCTGCTTGAAGCTCTAACCAGTCTGCCGCACTTGGAAGGTCTTGGATCACTTGTTTTGGTCTTGAGTTCTCACTTCCCCAACGAACCACAACAAACCAGAAAAAAACTGCAGCAGGGTTCAGTGCAACTGCAGCAGGGTTCAGTGTTACCTGAAAGCATCCTCGGAGACACTTTAAATACTCAGCATGACAACTTACTGTACACGTCTACAATCAGGCCTGCACTTACTCAAGCATCAACACTGCAAAATATAAGCTACTTAGTTTTGTCTAGATCATTTCTCATACTTTAACACAGCAGTTTAACTGTGATTGTTTAGAAAGAGGATACCGTAGGTGATAATGCAAGAGTGCTCCAAGAAGCTGGAGGTCTATTCCACTGCAAATATAGCCAACAAAAAAGTTGCATACTCTAATATGTCATTCGACTGACTTTAGCTTTGATTATGGGCTGCAATGTAGTGGCCAGTTTATGTGTGAAAATAATTCCTCATTCTCCCAGAACTAGTCTTTCACAGACTATGAGTCCCAGAATATGTCCGTCCCATTAGGGAAGAAAAACTCCATAGATGTGATAACCTGGTAATTCACTACATTTAGGTCATCAGCTGATTTATTTTTATTGCCACATAACACTGCTGAGCCTAAACCTGACCAACTAAAGCGTTTAAGTGATCTCCAATCACTTTTTTTTTCACAAAGTTGGCAGTTCAGGACTCTGCTTATAGGTTTTAATAATGCATTAGACAGTTCCTAACCCAATTCCAGTATTATTATTATTATTACTATTATTATTAGCTTAATGCAATCCAATAATTTAACACTTGAATAACATTGTCACTTAATGTTAGTCTACAATATTTAATACTTATATTATGTTTCATGATAATATTTACACTGTACAAAAGTTTCTGGGCATTTGATCAAATATTATGTAACAAAAGTCTAAGACGAAGGTCAGAATCTCATGAGACACACCTTTGTTTTTGGCAAACTGTACAGTTTTCTGAGAAGCATTTACTTTAAGTCTGTTGGTAAGTCTGAGGTTTGAATATGGATTTCACAATTGCTGTATTAACTGCTAGGTATTAGCAGGAAAATGCATACACTCATGTAGACACAAGTCAAGAGCTTCAGGTAATGCCCACGCAATGTGGCTTTGACCGTGGTATGATAATTGGTGCCAGACAGGCTTGCTTAAGGGTTCTGTTGGGGTTTTGACATACAACAGTCTCAAGAGCTTACACTGAATGGTGCAAGAAAAAAATGCCCTGTTAATGAGAGAGAAAAGTAAAGAATGACCAGACTGGATCAAGCTGACCACAAGTCTATGGTAAGACAAATAACCACTCATTGCAACCGTGGTGAGCAGAAAAGTATCAAAAAGCAACTCTGAGTGCCCAAGCTTGGGCTGGCTAGAATATAACAGCTTAGGACCACATCATGGTTTACTTCGGTCAGCCAAAACAAGAATTCAAGACTAATTTCATCCATTGTGCTGCTCTATGACCGGCTGATTGGATAATTGCATGAAAAAGCAGGGGTACAGGTGTTCCTATGAGTATATTTAACTATCCTATAAACATAATAATTAAAAAGAAAATAATAAATATGTTTTTTGTACTGATGTGAGGCAGCTTTTAAAAATGGACAAATCAGACAATATACTTATCCCTCTGGTCTGATTATGTAAAAACGCTTCTTTGGGATTTTTTAATTTCCTCAAAAGTATAAAAATTCCTAAAACTTCAGATAAACATAAAAAAAATCTCTTCAAATTAAGCATATCTTCAGTTGAAGAGTGAGGCCATCACAAAGTACAAAAAGCAATACCTGTTCCAAAACATCAGCATTTTGAGTCATTTCCTACCGAGGTGTTCTGAACAAAACCTTTTCAGATGTTGTTCAGGCCATCAGGAAAAAAAAAAGGGTTCATGCATTTTCCCACAGATCTTTCGATTTGAAGCGCAGAAAATATATACACTCAGAAGCAAGAGGAGTAAAAAAAAGCCAGCGTTTTACAGAAGACTACTGAGGTTGTCACAAGTTGCTAAGTGGGTCACATCACGCTGAGCTTCATGCCCCCTCACAGAGTTCATGTAGTCCTTCAATGCATTTTATAAAGTGTAATAATATGACATATTGATGTGTAACTCAAGATAAACTCAGCGGCATCATAAAAAATACAATGAGGCAAATAAAACTGCTGAACATGAAAGCGTATTATTAATAAACATCTTGTTAATTAATGAAATGAACAATTCATTAATGCTCTCCTTTTTGAATACGATCTACAGGTAACAAACTGGAAACGGACTTGAACTTAAACTTGATAATGCACTTTAGAGAAAATTTCTCACTCATAAAACATCTCCCATAAGCGCACAAGGTGACATCAGTGGCACGGATGTTAGTGCAACACTACATCACTGTTATTTGTTTTCGGTGACTAGATGAAATAGCCTATTATCCGTTGGATGCTCTGAAAAACAACATAATTTGATCTGTTTTGTTTTTTTTTTTCTTCACGTCCTTTCTTGGTCGGTGCCAAAATTTAATCAATGCGTAACTAGAACAGACAATGGGCTCTTTCCATGAAAGACGGGGCAGAGCGAAACAGTGACATATTTATCGTAGCAGACATGAACTCTCGTCCTCTCATCATATTCTCCTCTCATTATCCAAGCGCTGTCATGAATGAAGCATTCTCTGTCCCTTCAGCCTTTATCTCATCTGCTGCCTCTCATCTAACTCGCTCGGTTCTGTCCGAATGATCGCGTAAACAGCCGCGCGCTAATGCTATTCCTGTTGAAGGATCAATCCTTAAAAATGCTCTTGTGCTCATATTGTAAAATTAAGCGGTAAGAACAAAAGGGTTACTCAGTAAAACATAAAAAAAAGTGTGTGTTTGGGTGGCTGGGGGGAAAGATATGTGATTAAAAAATTGAGATTTATTTGTGTGATTGTGACACAGCCTTTACACTGCAGGAATGAGGACACATTGTCACACTAGGAAGACCGAAGAGCTTGAACATTTTAATGGACTCATGATTGTAAAAGTTGGGGCAAAATACTCACTAAGAATTTAATTTATAAAATTTCCAAACTAATATGTTAGATTCAACATGGTATATGCACCTATCAAAAAGATGTATTAGAAACAGCTTAAAACATTAACTACTCGAAGAATATTACCAGGGGTGTTCAATTCAAACCGGGACTTTAGGCGTAAAAAAAATAAATGAGGATAAAAGCATAGTATGGAGATCAGACACTTAGCTGCAGTAAAACATTTAAATGCAAAGGGTTTTAAATGGCTCACTGCAGTTGTTCCCGTGAGCATTAAAGCGAGTGGAACGCCTGAACCTTAAATATCAAAATATTAGGAAAGAGATGCATCTGTCTGTGGGAACTGTACACACTTTCACAAACACCACTTGAACATTACAGGAACTCGGCTGGTAGTTATTGCCAAATCCCCTGTACAATCCTGACCTCAGTCCAAGCCATTTCCACATGTCTGGGCCATCACGAGAGTTCCAGTATTTCAGACGATGATGGCTCTGGTGAACTGAGAAAACTTTCAACCTTGATGGCACTGAAGCGCTAGTGAAACACTGAGATGAGTGCATTTGTGAAGCAGAGCATTATATAGAGAAATAAAGGTAGTTTTTACTCTCATAACGGTGTTCTGTCAAACTATATTTATACCACAACACAGTTGAAGGCTTGAATTTGATTGATCATAATGTTTTACGGTAGCTCGGGCTGTAAGATGCGATGGTTAATATTAACGCACGCCTAATACATTATTGTTTTTATAGTTTTGCAATTTATTTAACATTTATGAAAGAAGCTTTCTAACCAACACAGTGCTTCCCGGTTTCCCAATAAAGGGACGTCTTGGGAACAACGAGATTCATGCTTCATGGACTCATGTAAGATGACAAACTGCATTCTTAAGAGGGAGAGAGAGAGAGAGAGAGAGAGAGAGAGAGAGAGAGAGAGAGAGAGAGAGAATGTGATGCTGGTGAGGGCTGGTTTTCTTGACTGTAACATAAATAATAGCCGGAACTACAGTATGAGGCCTTATATACATTTTGTCTGTGATTATGCTATACACTCAAAATTTATTAAAAAAATAAACAAAAAAGTTTCTATCAAAATCACTGTATATAAATTTGTATATAAAATGAGTAGAAGGAGAATGCTTCAATTGTTTTGCATCATCCTAAGGTGATAGTTGCTCAACAAGTAGTTTCTGAGCAACATATTAAAATTCAAATCGAATTCAAATGATATAAGACCAAAGCACAGTTGAACTCTTGATCCGGACTGGTCAGAAGTTGAGCATTATTTTCGTACATCACATCTCAGAAACTGCTGCTCTGACTGTAACATGAACGATCAATGAACATGATAATGTGCTTGTTTTAATGCACAACTGTTTCTCTGTTCTGTATCACATACTGTACTGTTTCCAGGTCTAAACTGTGATTTATTCTCCTTAGTTCAATGTGTTGTTTCACTCGATTTAAATTCTAAAAGGAATTTAATTGAATTCTAAAACATTTATGTTTTTGTAATGTAGCTGTAAAGTAACACCTCATACACCTCGTAAGGGACTAATACATTTTTCATGAATTGTTGTTTAATAAAGAAAAAACCTACAATTCTTATATGTTAATTTTTTCTTTTGTAAAGAGATCTAATTTAACATTTAAGGAAGTAGTCTATGCTGTAAGTGCTTTGTAACAGTCACAGTGTTTTGCTAAATTTATCAGCAGACTGAAGTCTTTATGACAGATTAGATTCCTCTTTCCAATTTCTCCCGAAAA
The DNA here is from genome assembly GCA_013621035.1 of Clarias magur. NCBI lineage: Eukaryota > Metazoa > Chordata > Actinopteri > Siluriformes > Clariidae > Clarias > Clarias magur. The sequence continues at coordinate 42,679 of QNUK01000153.1, forward strand.
TCACAAGCTGGGGCCTCCGAGTGGCGCAGTGGTTAAAGCGCTCGCCCTATCATCCGGAGATCGCTAGTTCGAATCCCGGGTGGTGCTGTAACCTCTCGCAGCCGGAGGTCTAGAGAGAGCTGATTGGCCGAGGTCTCTCAGAGGGGAGGGATGAGAGGTACTTAGTGCTCCGACATTAATCACGGCCGACCCCCAACGGTGCGCGAGCGAGCAGTTCGAAAAGATGCGATCGGCTGGCGTCATGTGGTTCGAAGGAAACACGTGATAGTCTTCGGCCCTCCCGGCTGAGTGGTAGTAGTAGCCTTAATGTGTGGGAGCCCCCTAGTGACGGGGAGGAATTGGACACGACTAAATTAGGGAGAAAATCGGGGAAAAATCCCCCCCCAAAAAAAAAAGAAAATCACAAGCTGCATTTTTGAGAAAGAGAAACAGAGAGAGAGAGAGATTGGTAAGGAAGTGGCAGTCTTACAGGAGAATTTGAGATGTTCCACAACATTAAATTTTTTTTAAAATGTGTGAATTTAGTTCATTAATACATTAAATGTCGTAATTGCTGAGAAATCACTGTGGTATAAGTGGAATAACACACCATGTCTTTTTATACAAACATAATGTACTTTACTAGGGTAGTGGCATTCCCCTGTCGCGTCACCCCCTGATTATTTTTGTATAACAGTCTGGTGTAGGTTATTTCTTACATTACTCGTTTAGAATTGTGGATCAACAGAATATTTCAGCTAAATGTCTCAGTCTGTCTCAGAAAGCTTCAAGCTTTTTTTCCCCTTACAAACACACAGCATGTGTCTTGTAAACACCAAAGAACAAATTTTCCCAGTAAGTTAACAGTACATGCTTGTCACCTCTGTCGCATTAGTCTCCTCTATGACCTCACTGTAGTACGCATAATCTCAATTGTTTAGCAAATCCTGATTGTCTTACTGTACAGTATATTACAGCTGATACTGAAAACCTTATAAGCTAAAACTGTGCAGCTTTAAATAGAAAAATAAATTGCTTCTTTGAATAACATTCATCCTAAAACAGTACGTTTTTTGTCACAAAAATCTAAGCGTATTACTAAATAATCAGTTTATTTGCAACCTTAAAAACTGGGGTTTTGAAATACAATGTCGTCTTGTTTCTTTAACAAGTCGTGTTAATGGACTGCAATGTTTGTCATGGTGTTCACCGTTTGTTTGTCCTTCTTTTGACATCTTACTCTGTGTTTAGTAAGTCTTATAGACGTTAGTTTTCAGACTCCATTACCCAGCATGCTTTGTACCTTAACTGCCACAGTCACATGATGTCAAATGTAATCGCCTGCATCTTCTTTAGTTTGATTGATCAAGGTGCGTTCCAATCAGCCTGAACTACCCTGTGAAGTGATACCTGTGATACCTGTCGCTGCTGCTGTGACTGATACTGAAAAACTGATACCGTTACAAAACATATGCTATTAAAACGTGTATAACTTGTAAATAAATTATTGATTAATTAATAATAATAATAATAATAATTGCTTGAAGATGTGCAGAGATTTTTTTAAAGATCACTAGCCTATATAATCTTGATTTCTGAATAAAATGTTTTATTATTGTGCCGATGTCATCCGCAATAATAATAATAAAAATATAAATCCTTTTTCGAGCTCCATTTTTTTCACGCTCCAGCAAGACGCGATGACTTAGAAAATGTTTCATTCCCTTTTTCCGGTGAAATGAAGACCTATTGTTCAGTTGTTCCCTACACCGTTCACATTTCCCTTTGAACTGAACATTTTCACTTCCCGCGAGTTGGAATCACACTTAACAATGCTAAACACCCTGTGAAGTATACTTTGCAGGGTCCTTCAGGTGGATCGGAACGCACCTCATGTTTCAAGTGTCTGTTGTTATCGTGTTCATGTGACTTGCTTCTGTTTTTGTTAGGATTAACGCTAGCTTGATCGTTGGTATTTGAATTATCCTATAGTTGCTAAACCCATGCATAGTTGTCATCTTGCTGTTTAAAATTTTTTTTTATAATGCTAAAACTTCCACTTTATTATTACGAACTTCAGTCTTAATATTCTTAATAAATTAGAGTACTGATAGGGAGAGACTAACACTGTTGCAATTCTCATATTGCTCTGATTAGACATATGACCTGAAACTAATAAAAAAATAAAGTTTGGCTTCATTTTTGCCGGATGATGAACAAAGAAATTACACAGTAAGAATGGCTGCTGTAAACACTGCAGCTTACCTTAAAACCCTTTTTTAAGTTCGAAAATGCTACGTTATTAGTCACCATGTTAAAATTCATAAAAATACAACATTTAGCTCTACTGGGTCCCTTCAAAAAGAAATAATAGAATAATAACCGTTTTGGATGAAAGCAACAGAGCAGTTCGGTTGAAATCATTTCATCTGTGCAGGCTAGAGCTATTCTTACCCGAGCCAGCTGGAATTCCTCCAATGGAAAAGGCATATGGAATATTTTACGCTTTTCATATTCACTGCTTTAATGGGTGGAACATGAGGGCTTTTTTATTTAAGGAACGCGCTGAGATTCTTAAGCACTTCCAGAAAAAAAAACCTATACATCTTGGCATTGGCTTTCACGTACCAAGAAGTCACAACTCCTAATAGTCTGTTTTTCTTTCCGACAGCAAAGAAATAGCTTAGAAAGATATATACAATGTTTTGAAGTACTATTATTCATGACTATTTAAGGGAAGACACTCCAAGTAGAACAACACATTTTGGTGACATTAATCATTTTTCAGATTTCTGGGTGAACTGTAGCATTCTTAAATTCTAGCAATGAGAAATCTCACCGGAAAAATATCTAGCTACAGTAGTGCACTGTTAACCGTTATCGGAAACTTTTCCCACTTCATAATCAAGTCATGTTGTACTATATTAGTCCCAGTTTGACTTAAACCATACATACACATAAGGGGCGTTCAAGTCAAGAACTTCTGGACTAGGTGTTCTTTCTTTGACTATGTATTTTTTGAACAGTATAGATTGCTTTATACAGTTATTTTTATGGTGATAGCCTAAAAGCACCTACTTTTTTTTTTCTTCTATTCCTATTTAAAAGGGCATAAAATAAGAAGATTGTTATAAACGCACACGTATGACAGTGGAAGATTTAATGGTGGCATGGTGGCTTAGTGGTTAGCACTGCACATCCAGGGTCCAGGTTTGACTCTGGGCCAGGTTTGATTCCTATCTCTGTGAGCATGTTCTCCCCGTGCTTGGTGGGTTTCCTCTGGGTACTCCACTTTCCTCCCTCAGGCCAAAGACATGCAGATCAGACTAATTGGCTTTTTTAAATGGCCCATAATGTGTGATTGATAGTGTGTGTGTGTGTCTGTGTGCTCTGCAATGATTTGGCAACCTATCCAGGATGTACCCCGCCTTGTACCCTAAGACTCCTAGGATCGGCTCCAGGCCCCACGCAAACCTCTACACAGTATAAAGCAGTATAGGAGGTGAGTGAGTGATTGAGTGAGTGTGAGAGATTTAAAACTGAAACAAATTTTCATTCAAAAAAACTTTTGTAATGGCTTCTCCCGTGATCATTATGGTTCAATTTTATTGTCTATTGTCTGTTTTTTTTTTGTTTGTTTTTTTTTACTGAAATCATAAATACTTACTTAATACATAAGTAACTAGCTTGCACAAACTCCACCTTCTTTAAACTGAAATGGCTCAAACCTTTTTTGTCTCAACCAAGTACAGATTACAAAAGAAAATAAGGTGTTGGAAGACGTGAAGCCAAAATCTCACTGACAAACCATTGCTCATAATGAGGTGCCTGGAGGTGGGACATACATGTTCAAGGGAACATTTAATTGGATGGACACAAGACAAGTACAAGATGAGTCATCAAAGAATTCTATACATCTTCGCAGAAGTGGTGAACTATAGCTAACATAAATGTAATAACTGATAATTATATATCAAAAACTATTTTCTTTTATACTACAGTATATTTTGTAGATATACTATTGTATCAGTGTCTAGACCAATATTGATTTTAGGAGAATTTTAAACATTCTACTTAGGCAGCACAGTATGAGCAAGTGTGAACTTGTGCTAAATTAGTACTGACTTGTAAAATGTGGTTATACGTCTGCCTAAGGCCAGGATCATAGCTGTATGATAGACTGCAAGTGAAATATTTCTTTTATACAAGAGTTCCCTAAACAAGTATGAATATAGAGTGGGTGGCATTTCAGACACAATATCTCCAAAAAACTCTGTTCATTTACCCTGCTAGTGGAAACTACCAGAACAGGATTCTAAAGAAGCCCAGCTCACGTTATAACATGTTGGCTAGCTCTCTAGCTAGCTCACATTTAATTGTACACTCCTGTTAATTTCATGTGCTTCCAGAAAAAAAGCACCCCTATCTTCTTTTTTCATCAAACTTTCATATCTTACGTCATATTCATAAGTTAAAAAAAGTAAGTTGAACAAAAAAAAAATACTGGAAAATAGTGATAAAACTGTGTGCATTTGTGTTATGTACAAGCTATACACAATATTTCGTATTAAAGATCCCAACTTTTTACATATTGTATACTGTATGCCAAGGGTCCGAAATTAAAATTTAAAAAGGTCCGGTCAATAAAATTTTCTTTGAGCCAAGGTCCGAATTTCATGTTTGTGTTAGGATTCAGTTCTATATATACTGTATATATTGTAAGTCTATAAAAATAAGCAATTTAAAATTTAATAGATGTGAACAATTTAATATTTTATGGCCTTGTGTATTTTCTGGTATTTGTATGGAATACAAACAACAAAGTTTAAATCAATCAAGCTTAAGTGAATCTCCATTTGCATGGCGCTAGGGTGTAAATGAATGTGAAAAAACTCTGGTTGCTCTCTCATACTGGTCTCTCAGACTGCTGCAGATACAGTATGTTTGCTCAAACAACTTTTTTTTGTGGCGCTTCATATTACTGTTTTTTTTATTTTTATTATTGCCACAGTTTATTGTATCTTTGAAGTTTCGGTTTTCATAGTCTACTTTCCTTTTCTTGGAGTAAGCAATGTTCTATCACCCTTTTGTTTCGGTTTCTTCCGCACACTCTGTCTATACACGGTAAACTGTCATGCTGATTGGTTCTGTTGTGTGATGTGGATAGCCACGCCCACCTCAGGGGAAAAGGCACTAGTTTACTGGTACTGTATATCAATTATTCTCATTGATCAGAAAAGCATCAGGGTCCGGATAGCACTGTCATTCGGTCTGGATATGAACCACCATTTAGTAATGCCTGCTCTATGCTGATCTGATAAGATGCATACAATCTGACAGAAATATTACACAAGAAAGTTCTTTTTATTTAATTAAAGAAGATGACCAAGATAGATCACTTCTTGTCATGGGAGCAATATTTGCATTTTTTTTTACTGTTTTTAAGCACAAAAGTTGTACACATACTGTTCCTGTATTTCTTTAAACAGGAGGAAAGTGCAAGAGGAGCTTTACAGCTCATCAAGAACACTAAATGTTTCAGTAAACCTTTCTCTGCATTGACGGGAACTCAACACACTAAATATATATTTATATATATATATCTCCATACACGATTGTAGGGGGTATCATTGGTGTGTTGTGTGTCGATTGTTTCCTCCTTAGGATCAAGTGTTGACATGGTTAATATTTTTCTATTGAACATATTATTGAAAGTTGATATTATTAAGAAAGTACACCATGCTGAGCGAAGATTCCTTCTGGTCCAATTAAGTGGAACGTTAGGGTCCGTGTAAACGCGGGTACTGAAACGCTTCAGTGTGGTTACAGGAAACGAATGCACTCTTGGAACACCAATCATTTTGAGTGGAACTCTTGTACAATGTTCTGCGATTCTGTTTTCCATAATGCCTGAATCGGTGTATACTCGACTACTCAAATGAGATTTCACACTGTCATGCATTGTACAATCCAAGATGCTCAAACAGGGGTTAAGATCCTAGTGCTTGGTGAATCAGGTTTCCTCCTCAACCTGCACTCTGAGCTCGAGTCTCACACTAAACCTGTTGATGGATTACATGCCAAACCAGAGCAATCCCACAAGTCCACTTATACTGATGCTGTGACTGATCGTGCACTACAATGGAGATGGGGGTGAGGACGGAGGTTCTGGTGCTGTCGGATCCACAAGATTCAGAAAACGCATCAGGAAAACACACAAGCACGTTTTGATTTTGTTTAAACGCACAGATGCGTGAACGAGGATGAGGACGCAAAAAAAAATATATATATATATATATACAAAATAAACAAGATGCACGCGAACGCTTCTCGTGACTGTAAAATCACTGCAGCGAGTACAAATAATGATTTGACATATTACTTTTTTTATGTATATTTATATATTGCTAAAACTAACCCTTAGCACCTTTTACAGAGAGCGACTTTACTCTGGTTCTCAATGAGTTTTATCCCACACACCCCCCCGATAAATAAGCACGCTGTCTGTGTGATATAAGATATAAAAGAGGAATGGTGTCTCAACGGAAACAAACCGTTTTGTTTGCAACACTTGACACGCACATAGAGACACTTATCACACACGCCGAGACCGCAGTTAAACATCGGAGCGCGCAGCTTCTTTACCTCTGAGCATGACCACCGCTTTATTAGCGCATCACTATTCACTGATGCACAAACGCATTACGCCAAGTGGTGTAAACTTTCAGGTCTTACCTTCAGGCAGAAAAGCTGTTAAAGCGAGACAGGTGAGGAGTGCAAGAGAGAGAGATCCGCTCGCCAAGCTCGCCATGTTGAACACCTGCTCCAGACTGGCGGCGCTAAATCACCTAGAGACGCTCTGGAGGATAATGAGATGCGGGGAAGGAGGAGGAGGAACAGGGAAACCACACAGCTTACACACCATGCAGCATATATACACCGAATGAAGTGAGTTCTTTAACACGAATCGCCACGTTTATGTGTCAAATGAGGAAAGAAACGTCCAGAATAATTCCTTCCGACTCGACTAGCTTGGCGTTTAGCCACCGTATTTTGTCATGCCTGAAAATAAACAGACTCAAGGTTTTAAATAGATAGAGTTTCACAGGTGAAATTATGATATATTTTTTTTTCTATTGTAAAGGACGACGTCACAATAATTGTAATGGCGCAAAATATGACGTTTACCGCTTACACGCATCAGTGTATACTTGTATTAAAGTCAAGAGTGAAGTTCTTCCAGAGATTCGCGAAGCGGGAAGAGCGGGGTACGTTGCCACGCGTCCAGGCTGCCACACTGCTCGCAACTCAAAAACGGTTTAACTCGATATTTTGAGGTCGGTTTCCTGTTCATATGTGACCAAAGTCACTCAGAAATAAAGTGAGCACTTATTTATTTAAATGTGGAAAATATTCTTTTCACATTCTTTTGGAGAATGAATAAAATCAAACAGATACTGATATAAGAAGTGGAGCCGTTGAGGGTGCTGTATCAAGGCTGACTGCTGTAATAACAGATAGATATATAGAGTGCTGTGAACAAAAGTATCCAGCTTTTTAATATATATATATATATATATATATATATATATATATACTAAATGATTGAGATCATCTATCTAATTTCAATATTACACAAAGAAAACCCAATTAAATGAAAAACAGAGATTTAAAATTATAAATTCATTCTTTAAGGGAAAACCTTCCCTAAATGAACATGTATCCCCCAACACACACACACACACCTCTAAAATCAGTAATATTAAAGAAAAAAAAGAAACATTTTGGAAAGCTGATTACTTCCAGACAGATTAAAACAAGAAATCACTTAAATAGAACCTGTCTGACAAAGTAAAAAGATCTCAAAAGGCAACATAAAGAAAGTCAAGAACACATGAGAAGAACCATGCATCATTAATTGACATGCATCAGTCTGGAAAGGGTATCGAAGCCATTTCTGCAGCTTTGGAGCTTAAGCGAACCACAGTGAGAACCATTGTCCACAAATGGAGAAAACTTGGAACCTTCCCAGGAGTGGCTGGGCTACGAAAAATACTCCAAGAGCACAACGACGTCTCATCGAGGAGCTCATAAAAGAACCCAGAACAACATCTAAAGAACTGCAGACCACACTTGACTCAGTTAAGGTCAATGTTCATGAGTCAACAATAAGAATGAGAGACTGGGCAAAAAATGTCATCCATGGGAGAGTTCCCAGACGAAAGTCACTGCTGATCAAAAGTAACACAAAAACTCAATTCAAATTTGCTAAAAAAAATAAATAAAAATCTTGATTATCCGTGAGACTTTTGCACACATATTCTTTCGCAAACGCTTGATTTCAGTTGTTGCCGCCAAGGGTGGCGCAACCAGTCTTTACTGTAGGTTGAGGGGGCAGTTACTTTTTCACACTGGCCCAGGCAGGTTCGGAGAGCGTTTGTTCCTTAATAAATTAAATCATAATTTAAAAACTCCATTTTGTATTTAACCTTGCCTAATGTGTATGTCTGTGGAAGGAAACCGGGTTACCCAGAGAAAGTCCACTAAGCACATGGAGAACTTGCAAACTCACACACCTGTGGTGGGAATCAAACCCTCAACCCTGGAGGTGCAAGGCTACAATGCTAACAAATATGCCACCGTGCTACTTGAAAAACTGTTGATAAACAATACAAACTAATAATACGTAATTCATGAACATGTTTAACAAAGTAAACATACAATTGTTGACATTGTTTGTTACAAAAAGAGACTCAGTTGTATGTGCTTTGTAACAGTCACAGTTCTTGCAAAGCTTATCAACACAGTGAAGTATTGAGAACAGAGTAGTTTACATTTTTCAGTGTCTCTGTAAAATGATAAGCTCCCTTTTTTCAGAGAGAGAGAGAGAGATAACAAAAACAAGAAGAGAAACATTTTCTTGGATGTTCCCCAGCCTTAAATCTAGTAATAAACTGTTAAAATGTGTGACATTTTGTTCACCATTGAATCAAACTTTGTAATGGCTGGTAAATTATTATGAAAAATGCAGACTAATACACTGTAGACTGTGCTGTTATAAAAAAAAAGATGAGTATGATGACAGTTTGCTCCATATTACCTTTAAATTATGCTATCAGTAGGACCATTTAGTGTTCGCGTTAGTTATGCCTTCTCCACAGTGACCTGACCAAAACTACTTTTATGTCTAACACCCATAGCACATAACTGTGTTATTATAATATTAGTGTATATGCTCAGTAAAGCATAAATATAAGTTTACTGCACAAATTGCATGCTTCATAGCGACATACATGCTGCTAATAATAACCAGTTATTATTCTTGGCTTTTACGAATGTCTGCCATGTAATATGTACGGCTGGATCGAATCATATGGCCTCAGGATGCATACTGTACATAAAGAATGAATAGTTGTGAAAAGAGCATTGTGCCGTATCAGTCTGACTTTTTGGTTGTACTGTCTCTGAGATGAACTATGTAAACAAAGTTAATAACAAGTTGGGACATTTCCTGTGTCAGGTGTTAAGTTCTGGTAATAATCTACGTATGTGTAGCCTACCATCTGTCACCTATCCCTTTTTTTTTTCTTTTTTTTTTATGAAACTGAGAAATAAATATTCCTGATAATCAGAATGTTTGGTGTGAAGGCATTATAACTTAATTAGAAATACAAATTTCGATATTTTATACAGCATGCTGATTATCGCTGTTTTGTGTAAGAAGTTTGATTATGAATATGTATTTACACATGTTTTGCAATGTGTTAATTTAAAAAATCAATAAATCAAAATAAATAAATAAAAGTGTATGGAAGCTTTGTATGGACTGATGTTCATGTTCACCAGACTAATTCATATCACTGCCACGCACTCTCACAGTGTATGAGGATGTGAACTCCACACTCACCTTGCAATGTATACGCTCTGTATGTTTTCCTACAAGCCTTGATTTCCTGATTGTTTATCGGGTATTGATTCTATTGTGGTTTCCTGTTCCTGCTCTTGCCTTGCCTAGTTAATGCTATTGGCTGATTGCCTGACCGGTGCCTGCATCCTGACTACGATCCGGACTTACGTTTGTGTATTGTTCCCCAAGTGTAATAAAACCCTGTTGACATGCACCTGCGTCCTCCTCTGCCTTCGTGACAGTTATTTCCAGCTAAATAAAGGAAAAATAGATTCATTTCCACCCATGACTTCATGACATCATGATAAAAAAAATCTTGACAAATTACTTTTTTTTTTTTACCTACATTTATCACTTGTGTGATTATTTGTAACATACAGTACACAGTACCTATGCTTTAGTTACTGCAAAATTTATAGTTACTGAGTAATTTCTTCTAGGCTAAAAAAAAAAAAAGAAGAAGTAACTGACCAAGAAGCAACATCATGTAGTCTGAATATTGTATACTGTCTGTCTCAGCTTACATAAAAAAAGAAAGCTGTGTTGATTTAGCTTTGTTTGTGATATCCATCCCTATTATATAGCTGCTAAAATATCACCATTAGTTATAGGCCTGCACAAACAGAGGCACATTGTAAGCGAGCGGCAGTTATTTCTGATGGTTCTGAGCAGGCAGAATCCCATCTAATTGCACAATTTATTTGCTGCTCTATTCAGGGTGTTCACGTCAATCCTCATTCAGCAATGTACACAGATAGCATTTAGAAACTCGTTTCAATCTCCCACACAGGTTTTCTTTCCACAGGATTTAATTTCACACATCAAGTTCACTTCTGATATCATTATCCATGGCAGCTTGCCTGCTCTAACTTAGTTAGAGATGGTAAACGCAGCATTGAGATATTGTACAGCAGCAGTATCAGTTTGTGCGTTTTAACTCGCCTTATATTTGGTTGCTTTTATTCGTTTAGCAGATGTTTTTATCGAATTTGATTTATACAGAAGATGGAAGAGCACAATCCAGCTATTGCTCTTTTGCATGAATGTAAGTGGATAAAGCTGTAAGCTGCATAGAAGTCAGTAAAACAGTGAATAATACAATATGTATGGAATAAAATTCTTTAAGTCTTTATAATAATGAACAATGAGGTAATTTGATATGGCCTGACATGAAGCGGAATTACTGTTACAATGCAAAAGCAAATGCAGTTCACCAGTGTTGACAATTTTAAAATGATATAAATAATGATACGTTATACTTATTATACACAGTGGGGAGGTCAACATTATTAAGACAAAATATGCCATGTACTGTAGCTCATCTAGCTGAAGGGATGTGCTAATTAACTGAAAAAGTAATGAAAACCATAGGTATTCAGCTACTGAAACCCTAAACCCAATAGAAGACTGTTGGACAATGGCGAAGAAGGTCAGCAGAAAAGAAACAATCTTCTGTTCTGTACATCACCTTAAGTAATCAATCAATCAGTCATTAAATGAGACTCTACGCCCAGCTGGATCCAACAGGTTTTGAAGAATAAAGGACTTAAATACTATAGTACTAAATATATTGTTGTTTTGCAATTTAATTGCATAACATAACAAATTCCTCTTATTATTTTGTCATTGTTATAAAAAATTGGGAATATCACTCAAACATTGAATTTCACTTTTGTCTCAATACGTTTGCCCACCACTGTATATTGAAGGTTGTTAGAATTTGATAGGATGGTGATATAAAGAGCAATAACTTTGGTAAAGATAACCCATAAAGAAAAAAGAAAAAGAGAAATAAGTCTAACTCCAAGACTGTACAGAAACTATCTGCCTAAAAGATGAGAGCATGCCATGAGAAAGCACAAATAGATAGACATGAATAATAAAACGTATAAGTGCTTTTAGAATAGATGAGTCTTCAGCCACTTCTTGTTATACTGCATGGGCACAAGAAAAAATTGAGCTTTGGGATCTGTGCTTCGCTGTCTGGCCAAAAAAAAGTCGATACTCGTATACTTCATTAGACTGGCTTTACTTCTGATTACAATTTGCATTTGCTATGACATTATTTCAACAACTTTATGCAATATCAAGATATTTACTTCCATCCAAAGCATCATTCATTTTTGCCTAAGATCTTGTATTGTTAAAGATGGAGACCACAAGTTCTCTCCAATGTATCCCCAAGACTTTCTCTGGGATTGAGGTTGAGAATGAGATCAAATGACTGAATCGACTATTTAATAATGCCCCATTTCTTTGCCTTAGGAATCTATTGGGTTGCTTTTGGAATATGTTTTCATTATTTGATCTTGCTACTTCTATCAGCAATCACATCATCAATAAAGACCAATGACCCACTTCCACTGGCATTCATATAGGCTCATGTCATAACACTGCCTTTGCCAAGTTTGCAACAATATGTACTCTTTTCTCTTCCCATCATATTAGTAAGTTAATCTTGATCTTATCTGTCCAAGACGCTTGATATAGAAATGCACAAGCTTTTTAAGTTGCTTTCTAAAAAGGTTAATCTGTTTTTTTTCTGTCCTTAAATGTAACCAATTCCAGGTTTTCCATTGCCAAAGGAATTAATTCTGATTATCCCCTTTCGTTGTCGCCCATGTTCTTTAAGGCCTGTTGGTGGTGCTGTTCAACATTGTTCAAAATTGTCAAATCAAAATTTGACCAGTCCTAAAGTTTCTGCCATTTCTCTAATAGTTTCTAATAGGTGTTTTTTTTCCCATTCTAATGATGGTCTGCATCAACATCTATTTGGGCTAAATGTTATGTGGTTTTATGAACAGCTACTAAATGCAAAGTCAACACTTGGAATCAATACCTTCATCTCCCTAATTCATCATTAATAACAAAGGAACAGGTTACAAGATACACTGCTTATCAGTCAATTGTCCAATTACAACTACTTTTAAGCCAGTGAACATGGACTATTAAAAAAAAAAAAAAAAACAGCTTTGATTCAGACATGGTGGTGGTGCTTAAGTATGAAATTTGTGTCACTTTCCAAAAACATGTGGACTCTGTATACCAGCAGTTTAGTAAATGTTATTTTAAACCTCATGAATCATAAATACTCATTTAGACCTCATTACAAAAATGTTGCTTTATAACAGATTTAAGACAAGTTGCTTTCTAAATGCTGTTCAATAACTGGGAAGGCAATATACATTAATAGAGGTACACTAGTGCAATTAGCGCAGAATGAGAAGTGGACAGGAAGGTTAATGGCAGGGTTATCTGGGTCACAGGTTATATGCCAAATTGGGTTAGTTTAAAAATAGTCCACAGTCACCAACATCTTGTTTCTTAGTAATCACTGGAATTAAATCTAATATGTTTTCAGAAAAAAAGCCAAAGTGTACGTAAGACAGTACAGACAGTGCCTACAGTATAATGTCAGATATCCTCCAGAAGGAGAAAGAGAGGGTAGAAGGGATAGAATTATGAAGCCAGATAATGTGTGTACATCAGAAATGAGTGTGCACTTTGGTGACCTTGGTCCCAGGCTGAGACTGTGAAAACAAAGTGTCTCCCTTTTCCAATGCATGAATTTTTTTGGAGATAGTCTGAGGTCTTTATGTGCTTTTTTTTAAGATGCGCTGGAGATTTCGCTGAAACCTGAAAAACACACTTGCTGTATCTAACTCAGCTGAACAAGATTCTCAAAAGAGCTCCTGCACTCGATGTGTATGCAGGATGTCTGTACTGTATGTTGCAGACTGCCATTATAGGGCTACTCTAAAACTTTTACTAGATAATTGCCTATAGCATAAGTCACATGTGACAGCCCCTCGACTAAATTTGGTTTGAGATCACGTTACAGTATTATTAGTGTCATTCTGCCCAAATCTATAGACATGGGCCACTGTTACTGTTTGCTATAAAAGGTATATTGCTAGAGCCGGTTTATATGGCTGCGAAGGAGTAGTGTATATTATTCCATCTGTGACTTCATGACTCTTTAAAATGAGTTAAATAGCAGAAAATAAATCACATTTACATTACACTGCACCAGGTGATTGTTCCTCTGTGGTCACTCTGTTATCCAGACAGCCCACAACTCATCCTGATCCCAGTACTGCTACAAAGCAGTGAACTGCAAACCTCTCTCTCTATCTTTCTATCTGTGTGTGTGTGTGCGTGTGTGTGCGTGTGTGTGTGTGTGTGTGTGTGTGTGTGTGTGTGTGTGTGTGTGTGTGTGCGTGTGTGTGCGTGTGTGCACACAGACACAGGTGACCGTTGTGTCATTGACCCCTCAGGGAGCCATAAGAAGGACAGAGAGCCAAGACACTCTCTTTGTTTTGCCTGCAGGCTATGCCAGTAATGAATGCTGACAAAACTCATAAATTCCTAATAGTGGGGCACGGCCAGCTCCCTTTTTTTTCCATAGATCAGCACAGTGTTGATGCCAAATGCAAAGGGTGTTAACCTGTTTTTGGGCCACAACCACACAACTTGCATAAACATGTCTCGGTAAAACAAAGAAAAGAAAGATAATCGCTTTATTTGATCATTAATTCATCCTGAGCGACAAAACCTGGAATTAAATGAAGCAATTTATTTAAGGGACTACTCATACACATGCAACAGGTTCACAGAAGGCTCAGCTTTATGCAGCGTTACATAAAATAATGCTGCTTTAATATTTCCAAAATTGTGATTAATATGTTTTTTCTTAACACTACATCAAAAATTAGTGTTGTATTCAGTTCGAGTTTAAGTTTTAGGTTTATTGATTACGTACACAAAATGTCAGTGACAGTACATTGAAATGGTGATAGTTAGGTTTAGGTACTCTACAGCTGTGCAATATAAAACTATATATGCGCCATATAAGCTGACTGTGCAAAAGTAAGTACCTAAACAAATCAACCCAAATCATCACCCTCCAACATTGTGGGTATGAGATGTTTCTGCTAAAATGCTGTTTGGTTTTCCACTAACATGACACTGGGGGGGAAAAAAGGACAAACATCTCCACTTTGGTCTCATCTGTCCATAGGGCATTGTTATAGAATCATTGTGGTTTTTCTCATGTGCAGTTTTGTAAACCTCAGTCATATACTTCCATGTTCCTTTTAGACAGAAGAATCTTTATCCTGGCAATCCTTCCAAACAAACCATACTTGTTCAGTCTTCTTCTAATTGTGCTGCTAATATGTTGTGCTGTTATGAACTTATTTCTGTAATCTTTTGATTCGGTATAGCTGCTTTAAAACGTTGACCATTCTTAAAAGCGCTCTATAAATAATACGGAATTGAATCGAATTGAATTAAACCCTGTGGAAGCAGGAAGGGGGACAGAATTTATTATTATTTTTTGGTTTCATTGTTAAATAAATAATTGGTTGTATTTGCCTAACACTAAACCCCACTATGATCAGATTATTTGTATTATGTTTTTACACAAAAACACACGTAATTAAAACATTTTTACTAACTTTTGAACATGACTATATTAGTGCATGTGTGTAATACTGTGTACTATGGATAACTAGGATGACACATGATGTATAGAAGAGTGCAAATGGAGTAAGATCAATTAAAACGTGACTGTGTGCAGATGCATTGTTCAAGTAATCAACTGTATATACAGTATAGGCAATATCAGGGATAAATTAGCACACCAGAGAAGCACTTAAGTTATAAATTCCTAATCTTTTAGAAATAAATCGGGTGCACTAGTATGTGTGATAAAATGTCAAGTAAGTATGATCAGTTCTACAATGATACTGCACTGGAACAGGACTTAGTCCTTAGCGGCACTGAAGCGTGTATATAGAGTCCTTAGGAGTACTGCACCTGCCCAAAAGTGACAGCAGCATGTGAGGGAAAAGGGGACGAGTGTTCTTATTATGTCCACTGTGTGGAAGGTAGTGGAGGCATGGGTTCAGCGGCTCATAACCATAGAGTATTTTGGGCCAGGACCAAAAAAAAAATCTAAAATAGGCTAAAATAAATAAATATAAAAATAAATAGTCCTGAGGTTATCACATATAGTGATTTTATTTATTTTTACAATAGTGCCAAAATAGGCCGTTGAGAAGATGAACATGCTGTCATTCAGCAGCAGCTCTTTTTGAATGGTTTTTGACATGATAATAACAGTAATATCATTAACTAGGCTTTACAGGCATTGGGCAGGATAATTCCTGCCCCTATGGACTTCTAACTGCAGTTGTTTCAATTCTTATCTTGACCACAAAGGGCTATAATAATTCCGTGGAGTTAAATGAGCCTGTGAATGAAAATCTCCTAGAAATGTGACAACAACGGCAAGATCCTAATTAACAAGTCTACTAATTACTGTAGCAATGTCTGCAGTTAGTGTCATTTTATTGCTGTTAAAATTGTCTACCTCACTTCTTTCTCATGAGTGATATTACTGTGATATTAATATCAACTTTGAGTTTTACAACTGAAAGGAAACATTAACATCTGTCTAGCAACGTGGCGTATTGATTCTGATCAGTCAGAAGGCATTGATTAATTTTCTGTAACAGCATCCCCGACAACAAGCAAGGCAAATCATAGGTTTTTATGGTAATGTCCTAATTCTATGTTTCTATGGCAACAACTAATACAGAAACACATAGTTTTCTTCATGTGGTAATATGTCCTGTGCAGAGGAATAAGATAAATAAAACACATGCTGTTAAAAGAGAATAATTGGCTTCAGGGTGGTGGTTGCTTTGTGCCCAACAGCATCACACCACCCCAGTGTTGAATATTTTCCAGTGACCGCTGACGTGTTTTAGTATTTGCTTCGATCTTATTTAAGCGGTCAGAAATATGTTGCACTCGGTACTCCTCACATATGCTGTGGCTTCCCACAAGAATGCAAAGATCTTGCTGCTCTACATTTCATTCGATATACTTCCACTAGCTGGTATCATTAACAAATAAAACATTTATTTTCATCTAAACAGTCCTGTGTGACACTCAGACCGCTTGAGCGTTTAGATGACTTGCAGGGTGTGCCATATTTTCCAACAGTTTATACAACCTATGACAGAAGTACTTATTATAAGAAAGAAAGGGCAAAAAAAAAAAGGCTTGTGGTTTCATTCCGACTCCGCGCCTCTGAAAGCCTAAGGCTGCATCAAGAAACAAGAAATAATTCATGAGCGCAATCTCCGCTTCAGAACTTACATTAGTAATAACTGCAGAATGACAATCCTGTAATATCTGCAAACAGAACCTAAGTAATGGTGCTTAAAAGAAGCCACCATACAGAGGTGAACATGATGCAGGGGCTGATGTAAGGCTAGTCTGGAAGCTCTCTGAATTTATATCATTAGAGTATACGTAGCAAAATAGCAAAATAATTTCCTTCTTTTTCTACCTTTTAATAAAAATATAACATAAATTACAAAACAAACATTTCTTAATTTTTTTTTTTTACAATTGATCCATATTGTTTAGCTATGATGTGACACTGTTCTTCTTTAAATGCACTACACAAAACCCACCAAACAAACAAACAAACAAACAAATATTGAATTTAACTGCATATTATTATTATTATTATGTAATGTTATTATTACATTTTTATGTTTTTTTATTATGGGGGTAATATATATACAGTATCTCATAGTGCTTGATGTGTTCTTTCAAGAACTAGCATTAAACGGTTCGACAGAACAGAAAGGAACAGAAAAGCTGACCTTTGTGTCTTAAAATAATAACTGACTGTTGTTGTTGTTACATAAATACCTAATTAGTACTTAATTCCATACTAGATGCGTTATTTCATAGTTCTGAAATCCCCAGTATTTTTGTAGAATGGAGAAAGTCAATCACTAAACAATACCAAAAACATTTTGTTTATTATATAGATAAACATTTAAAATAAACAAATAGATATGGGCAGCATGGTGGCAGAGTGTTTTTTTGTCATTAATTTTTTTTTTTTTATTAAAACACCTTTAAACAATCTAACTTGAATCCTGGTTGAAGTTGAGCTCAAAATTGCAACTCGGATTGAAAGAAAAAAGAGCATCCTTATGAATCATAACAAACGCCTGAACCCCTAACTGCAGCAAATGAATTCATTTAAAAAACATTGTTTACAAATCAGTTGAGTATACTTAGAAAAGGCATACAATATACTGTTGCGGGCTTACACAGACAAATTGATAAGAACTTGTGCATACCGACTGGTGTGAATGTTTGTAAACAATTAGAATAAGAGTTGCAGCTTAGCAGTCTTAGATCCTGTTATGTCTTTATTCCCATGAAATCCGTCAGATTAAATGATCCACGTCATTGTAAACCCTCTGCAGAACAGTAGAGTAATTCCGCATTGGTGTTAATGTGCATCAGAACTGAAGTTACTTGTGCTTACAAATTGATTTGTGTTTCATTTGTGCAGAACTAATGGGGAAATGCACCCAGACAATACTATTGACTAGTGCAAGATGGTTTCCACAATTCAACTAATCAAATATCAAATACTTGTATGTATGGGTCTAATTGGCGAGCTGAGCTGTTGTGAACAGCGATCAATCAGGGCTTAGTACTCGAATGGAAATGTAGATTACAACAACAACACCAATAACACAACAACACCAATAATAATGATAATGATAATAATTATTATTATTATTATTTATATTATTAATAAAATATGTTATTATATTATTATTATTATTATTATTATTATAACATGTGTCACAAGAGAATCAGAAGTGTTAATCTATTCACACCAATCACACTCTTCAGCCAAATTCAGTTATCTTAATTAAACCCTTAGAACTGTACCAGATCCGAAAACATCTCAGTTCTGTAGATTCTCCGAGTGTGTTGAGGTGGCTTTCATCAAGAACGGAACTTGAGTTACAGCTCCCCCTTGTGAGTAAGTGTATATAAAGTATCAACCATAGCAAGGTTTGCTACTTGTAAACCATTTGTTATTGTGCCGCGGTTGGCAATGCCTGGGATTATTTTGGGATTATTAGATGACATTAGTTGTATTAGATTTAGTTCTTGATTTCTATTTTATATAAATCCCTAATGCTGTTCATTGGAACAGTAAATCCAACTCCAATCTTTAGTGAGGTTGTGTGGTGCTAAAAAGTAATAAATATGCGACAACAAATCGCAGTGCAAACATCCCAGTGCATTTTCCAGTTTCCAGTTGTTGTTGTTTTTTTTTAACCAATGTACAAATCATATCCTTTTTTATTAAATAGTGAGCCAGAACAGACAGACATAAATGTGATAAATAAATATTCTTTGCCATGCAAATTTATCTTGCTAATACATTATGACATTTACCAATAAGGTGCAAAAACCTTGCATGCCACAGTTTAGCAAACAATAATCCTATACGTGTTTAAATGACCACTGCCCTGTGTTAAATATGGTGCAAAAGCAATATGCAATCTGTTGATAAATTATAGTAAAATACTTTAAGCATGTGGATAAGAATCCATCTCTATTGTAGATTTTGTTGCAGTATCTAAACACATATATACTTTAACAAACTTTCGCATGGTTTGGTATACAGCCTGATGTTGATTGTTTTTTATATTTTCGGTGTGAAGATTTCAAGAATATGATTCATCCTGGAGCACATTGTGAACAGAATTTCAAGTCCATGACCACAATAAACAATGAGGTGCCTTGCATTGTGACATTACAGTACATTAGTCATAGGCATTGGGTGTCACACCCTTACGCTATCATCATTGTTACGCTTCGTGTCTACGTGCGTGCCAGTCATATATGTGCATCTACATCACGCATGGTGTGTCACATGACTGACACTTTTGTTCTGGGTGAGTGTTGTAGTCTTGTCGTGCGCCGCAAATAGCCAAACAACAACAAACACATATCCAGTACATTATTATTTTACCAGAATCAATCCAGTTTCAGGTAAAATGTGACTAATTTATCAAAAGCCCTTCGCATAAACATGCTACACTTAAAAAAAAAAATTAAAAAAAACAATAACTACATTACAGTGTGTCAAGATCATGGATGTAATATTTCTTGCTAATGTCAGAGTAGCTAGTGATAATGGTGGTAAATTGTCACATTGGAATGATGTTCATACTCATTATATAAGTTTTAATCATTTAATCATCAAAGTGGTAGCATTCATACTGCTGTGATGTAAAACCCAGACTTTTGATTGTGCAGAGTAATAAAAGACACTTGTGATAGTAAAAAATCAAGGTATAAAGTTTTCTAAGTACATTGGAGCCATGATCAGCCTGGCTGCTTCACAACTGAAACATTGGCCTCCCAGGAACTCCTTTACTGGCTCAACTAAGCAGAAATTGCATGGAGTGAGGTTAGGACTATACCAGGGATGTGACAATAACTCCAGTCGAGTTCCTGTAATGTGTAAGGAGTCATTCAATGAATGTTCATGGGAACAACTGCAGTGGGCTCCGAGCCATCTCGGCCGGGATCCTCATTCATGGATGTATTGGCCTTCTTTAAAATGTTTGCACCATCAACTGTGATGAGCTAAGAGTCTCATCTGTGCATTAAATCGTCTATAAATATTCATTGGCTTTACGCCTTTATTCACAAGAAGTCCTGGTTTGACTTGAACACCCCTCATATAACCATTATGAGATCATTAATCCACTTCCATGTACATTTTGGTCTCTTGCGCCCTATATTTCCCCAAATCCTGTTTGACTCCCTGCTGATGGTGGTCCTAGTAAGACGTCATCGCTTTCTACAGATTGCAATGCCGCAGTTGTTTAGTCTATTCGGCTGTCCAGTTGTCTCATCTTTTCATCTGTAAACTTTGCTGAAACAGATCAGGTTCCAAAGTTTCACCAAACATGATGGAACAGTCATCCACTCCGTTACGCTCGTCATTTTACAGATGGCGTACTAGTGCTCTGCCATAGCTGCATTACATTCTGAAACTCTGGATCTCGTGTTTATTGTCCGCATTGTTTCTTAATTGGATTTTGCATTAAAATGACCCAGAAAAGTGAGAAAAGGAGCACTTTTATTTCTGTCCTAGTTTGAGATTGTTTAACTTCCCTAACAATGTCTATGTGGGCTATTTAAGACTAGAAATATAGCTCCAACCAAAAAAAAATTTTTTTCTTCAGATTTGCTAAAGACGCTGAAATTTGCTAAAATCGCTAATATTTCAGCATGAAAATGTATCATATGTTTCAAGCTGGAGTTTTATTTTAACCCTCTGCCACCAAGCTGTATGTTAAAATTGTACCGTACCTGCAGTTTTGAAAAAGAAAAAAAAAGAAGAAGAAGAAAAAAAGTCTTGTTTCTTGAATGTACAGTAATGATTGCATTTTTTGTGACTCTTCATTTGTGGTTGCTTGCTTCCTGTCCAACTGTCCAACCCACTATCCAAACTTTGTTCCAAGAATAGATGAGGAATGTGTTTTTCTTCCTCAGTATAGTGTCCGTATAGGATGAAATGTTTTTAGCTCACCCACACATACAGTACTAGCTCTTAATTTTTCACTCATATGTTAAATAATATGCTTGGGGAAACTTATAGTCGCTCGACAAAGAATATATTAAGAAACATTGCAGAAGCCAGTAAATTACAGTAGGTTGTACTTACAGACTGAAAGATCTTCAGTGCATATATTTGACTTAAAGTTATTTCAATGCCAAGAAAGAAGGAAGTTAAGTAACGAAATTTTCTACTTATATTTTTAAGTATGAAATATAAAAGCACAAATTATTTTGGTCGCTTACCTTGCCCTCAATACTGTAACTCTACTACAAGGTCTTGCAAATGTATTGATACAAATGATGTCCAAGGAAAGAAAATAAAGCTGCGTGCATACTGTAGGCACTTCACATGGCTCAAGGCAACATTATAATGAGACATGACTGCCAAGTAAATTAAGAGTTCTGCTTTTTAACTATTCAAGGTGACGGTTCTGGCATAGCATTCGTTTTTATTTCTTGCTGACAACTTCTTTACCATTTAAAATGTCTTCATTATCTATGAGTGATGGAATAATGTCATTCAAATAAAGAAAAAATATAGCAAGAATTAGCTGTATGTTTTTTTTTTCTTCTAATTGGAATAATTTGCATGTGAAAATTAATTCTTTGTATCTTCAACCATTATAATCCATAATTGGCTTTTTTTTTTACCCTGTGCAATATTTCTGTGTAAAATTATTTGCATAATATTAATTAGCAAAACATTCTGTCATAAAGGCTGCACTCAAATGAACATCTGCGCTTTTTCTTTTTTTTTATTTGAAAAGTAGGATAATTGCCTGGGGGTCAATCCCTGGTCCATGACTATAGAGATGGCTATACTTTCTCTATTTCTACCTTAATTAACCTGTAACTACATAGCTTACACATGCACTGTGTTAAATTAATCCAGAATCCCAGAAACTTAACCAAGTATTTATAGATTGACTCCTTTAATGATAATGATATAGTAGGTAAGAAATAAAACATCATAGCCAAAATGTAATATATTCCAATATCAGTATGCTCCGAAATGAATTATTGCTCTTATAGAATAGGAATTTTGCCAGTGCTAACAAGTTGCATTTATTACATAAATATCTTCATACATTCACAGTATGAGTAGTTATCTTAAATGTTATGGGACATCATGGCAACAAATTAGTTCCTGTTATCACTAATGTTATAACTACACCCCAGTTTTCAAAGATAACCCCAAAAAGCCCTCCATCCTCCTTTTTTTCATAACTTTTCTTGTTTCATTTTTTATTCATATTTTTTATTTGTTATTTGTACAAATTTGACACACATTTGACATCTACAGCATAAGAGGTGCTCAAGTCAAACCCTGACCAGATTGAAGGTGTAAAACAGATTTCAAGCAAAGTACAGACATTATAAACCATTTGAATGGTGCAAGCATTTTATATAAGGCCGTACGTCCATGAATTATGATCCGGCTGAAGTGGCTCAGAGCCCACTGCAATCATTCCCGTGATCATTCAGAGAGTGGAATGTCTGATCCTTGAAAATCAATGGACAACTTGTCACCAGCTTGTGGAAGAGCTGCATCCATCATGGGAACTGTACACACGATCATTTCACGAACACCATTTACATTACACATTACAGGAACTCAGCTGGGAGTTGTTGCCCCAGAAAACCTTTTACCTTAAATGGTATCCAAGTCCTAGTGAAACACTGGGATAAGTACAGTAGTGTAGAAGGGGATGATGTAGAGAATTTACATAGCTGTGTTCTATTCATTAAATTCTGCACATTAACAGTCCTGGTTTGACTTGAACGCACCTCGTATTTTCTGTAATGTATTTTTTCCACTCAATATTTTACTTTTATTTATTATTATTTTATTTTACTTGCATGTGGGATGGAAGAGAATAGTACCAATGTGTACTGTCAAAAAACATGTCATTTTTGGATAAGACCTATAAACCTGTCAAGATGTGGCTGTTACTACTGGCTAAACCGGCTGATGTTGTGGTTGCCGTGGGCAAAATAGGGGCAGATAAACTTAAGGTGTCTTTTAATAAACAAACAGAACAAATCAAACAGAACAAAACATGAACAATAAAGATGAAGAAACTAAAACATAGAAACTTAAATAATGAACTTAAACTAGAAACAAAGGCTAAGAGATACACTGGAGCTCTCTAAGCAAACACGGGGCTCTCTAAGCAAACATACACGATAAGAGCTTACACCAGGTTAGAGCCAGAACACAAGGACTAAGAGCTGACACAGGGACTAAGAGCTGACACAGGGAGACATGAAACTGGAACTAACTAAAGAAACACAGCGAACTAGGGACAGGAACTAGAGACGAGACAGGGCTAGAGACTGGGCTAGACACAAGGCTAGAGACTGCATGGGTTAGTGGTTAGTTGGATTAGTAGCTACACGGAATATTGATATACTGGATACTGACCTAACCGAGTTAGTAAGTAAGGGAGTTAGTGGCTAACCGGGTTAGTATTGACCTACTAAGGAACCGGAACACAAGAGGCAAGGCACACATGAGGCTATTCCAAACTAGCGGCTAACCTACTAGCGACCAAAACCACTAGCAGTCAATCCCACTGGAGGCTAACCCTACTAGGGGCTAACCCTACCAGCAGCCAAGGCCTACTAGCGGCTAACCCTGCTAGCGGCTAAGCACTCATGTGGCTACACACATCTAAACAGACAAGAGAAGCTACAAACAAAGAACTAAACAAGAAGACTGACACTAGGGACACACAGAACAGTACTTACATAGGAGGAGACACTGCCTAACTAAACACGAAACAGGACAGCTCCATGAATCCACCAACACAAGGAACATACAGAAAACCAATACTAGAGCCCTCTTGAAAACACAGGTTAAACAATATAACAATCAAACAATGCTCGACCCAGTTTCCCAGAACAAACTGCTATTTATAGAATCTTCTACCTCGGTTCAGGTGAGCACTCTCATCACCTGACTGAGGTGCCTTCTGGGAAACTGAGTCGATCAACAAAAACTACAAAACAGACAGACATACAAGCAGTGCCCTCTAGTGGTGGTCCCTTACAAAACAACCTAAATCACCCATTACAACTAAAACAAGATCAAGTAAGATCATGGGAAAGTTAAACTAAAGAATGAATCGATACTGATTTAGATATTTATAATTTATTTATTAATATGAAACCTACAGTATATTAAACCTTTTTATTTAGCCAAGCATATTTGTGAATAGATTTGCCACACAGTAGGTAAAGGAGCAGATTTGGGGATCTCATGGTCTTAGAGTATTTTGATGAACTGCTATGTTTAGATGTTTAGATGCTGTCTTCCCCACTCTCACTGAACACTCAGGTTTGTTGACCGTTAAGTGATTGATTGCTTTACATCCCATGTCTGTGTTTCCTTCTGGCTCTCCCTTTTAGTTATGCTGTTATAGTTAGTCCTACCGGAGTCCCTGTCTGTACTCTGCACTAAATATACATTCCTGTTATACAGTACATTCGACTGTGACTGTGACCGTACCTAATGTTTATCTCTCCTTCTTTTCTCCTCTCTTCTCATCTCTTCCCTTCTCTTCTCTAAGCTACTGTACACATGCCTCTCCTGAGCTGCCAGTAATCCACACCCTGTCTGCCCTCTGGATATACTCTCTGAAGAGTTTATAACAAATAGTGAAATTAAACTGTGGTCAGTTGAATCTGCAGCACAGCTCGATTATTGCACAACTTTGATTACAGTAAACCTAATTTTGCATTTATTCCCCCTGCTTGAGTGGAATCTTTATTTCTTTAAAGTATGGGCCAGCATAGGCAGGAAAAAAGACAAGCAAAAAAAAAAAAAACCACACAGGAAAAAGAATATCCTCCATAATATAGAAATGATTATGCATTAAAAGAAGGACTGTGAATTCATTTACAGCCAGTAATAGTTCTAGCGAATAAAACAAATAAAAAAAAAAAAAATAATAAAATGCTCAGTTAATCCGTAACCAAAGGTTTGAAGAATTTTTGAGGAAATCAGTTTCACATATACTGGCTTTCATGAGCATCAGATAAATATTTAATGGAGCAATGCTGTGGGGTTTATTTAAGGTTTCTGTCAAAACTTCGGAGATGAAGAAAGATTGGTTCAGTATACTGCTTTGTTTTCACATCAAAGAATGAAGTATGAAGAGGACTTAATTATCATCACACTCTAAGACTGTTG
Source organism: Clarias magur (assembly GCA_013621035.1). Classification (NCBI taxonomy): domain Eukaryota; kingdom Metazoa; phylum Chordata; class Actinopteri; order Siluriformes; family Clariidae; genus Clarias; species Clarias magur. The sequence goes on from QNUK01000153.1 coordinate 68,238, forward strand.
TATCTGTAATTATTTTAGTCTCTCCATAATAGCTATTATTTTGTCTTCACTAACATCCACGACATGGAGAAATCCTCTGCTAATTATCTACTTGCCATCTTTCCTTTTATGGAGTTCTTAAATCATTTAAGGTGTTAACAAATCAACCAGTCTTGCCATATTAATAATACTGACATAAAATACCTTGCATATTTTACAGCTCCACTGAAAATGGTCCAAGTCATTTTCTCCTAAGCTAAACCTCTTCAGATGGTGTAACCTTGGGCTACCTGAGTGCAACAATCTGGTTTTTGAACAGAAGAGGCCATGTCTTTGCATTGCAGGTGGCCGATAATAAAAGGTGATTTCTGACCTTTTTAGTAACATTATTACAGCACAATTACCATGCAATAGCTCAAAAATAGTTTGAGCCTTGACATATACAATATATAATTTATGAGGGACTTTCTTGTGAATGAAGGTGTAAAACCGAGAGTTATGAGCTTCTTAAATGCAATAAAACATTTGAATGGTGCAAACATTTTAAAAAGGACCGTACATCTCCGAACAATCTCTGAGCCCACTGCAATCATCCCATGAACCTTCAGCAAGTGGAATGCCTGATCGTTGAAAATTGACTTACCTTTTCGGCAACTTGCAGAAGAGCCTCATCTGTCTGTGGAAACTGTAGACAGAAGCATTCACAAACACCAGTTGCACATTACTGGAAATTGGGTGGAAGTTATTGCCACATCACCCATACGGTCCTGACCTCTGCTTAAGCTATTTACACAATTATTATTATTATTATTATTATTATTATTTGTTTTTTACATCATAGGAGTTCCTGAGAGGCCAGAATTTTAGATGTGCAGCAGGCAGTCTGATTATGGCTCCAGCATACTGAGAAATCTTCCTACCTTGATACCTTGGGAGTGAATCTATGTAGAAGAGGATTATATAGAGAAATATTTTAACTTTTTTACTTTCATGACTGTTTTGTTATTTTTCATTCTAAATCAAAAGTCTTGGTTTGACTTGAACACCCCATATGTAAATAATAAAATGGTAAAAATGATCATGACTAGAACTAAAAAGTACTGTTATTGTCACCTATCAGACATCTGTGATATCAGATGTGTTCAGTCACAGTGATATCACACTAAAGCAAAACCATAAACCATCTTTAGAAACAAACTAAACAGCACACCCAGTCATGCATAATATAAAAAGCAACTACTTTAAAAGTTTACGAGATCTTAGTTATCCTACACTAATTATCCTATATTGCTAGAAGGTATTCGAATTATGAAGAGCTTTTAATATAGAGGTAGAAAGTCAAATAAAAACATAAATGGATATAAACCAAAATTAAATTGCAGAAAAATGCAATAAAATGCAAGACAAAAAATGTTAAACACATAGACATAAAGCTATTAGACCTAAATTGAATTGACTCTTAATTCAGGTCCAGTAATAGTCTCCTGTCTAAAATGTTTTAATGCTGAGTGGTTTAAATCACTGTGTTCACTGTGTCTGGGGCAGAGATAAACATTAGCTTCATGACTCACAAAGTGGAACTGCAGTCCTCTGTCAATTTGGAGGTAACAAGTTCTTCCACATTCCCCCATGAGACCATTTTATCTTGTTTTTCCTTCACTGAGCTACTAGTCATATAGTGCATGGGGTAGTAGAGAAGGGGTCGGAATGAATCTATTTGTGGGAAAATATTGCCAATAAACCTTCTCAAGTTGTCATGGATTAACCCCTTATCTGCTCATTATATAGAGCTCTTCTCATGGGAGCAGAAGATCAGACCTAAGACAGAGATAATTTGAGGTGCTGACGGAATCCATGTGAGTTATATTCTTATCTAATTGGCACCGGGCAGCCTACACCATCCCTCAAGGTTCAACTTGGTGGCACTGCAGCTAGTTCAGAAAAAAAACCTAGAACAAACCTAGAAGAGAAAGGTGTGTATTTTTCTGTAGCTTATTATTATCTTAGTGGATTAAAAAAATTCTTCTGAGAATTAAATATTGGACAAATTACGGACAAGACCTATCTTATACTGAATTGCATTCACTCACTGTCCACTGTATTAAAACATCTGTATATCTGCTCACTCATAGTATTATCCAATCAGGCAGTCATGTCATGCTGTGCTCCCATCCTTGACAAAGCCAACCCTTTTCACCTGCTATAATGTTTTAAAGTGCCTTCAGATGGTGTTCTAGGGGGACATGGATGGTTTGTGTCCAATGGAAGGACAGCACAAAAATAGGGATCTTCCTTTTTCTTGGTGTACCCTCTTAATTGGACCATTAGCCTAAGATACCCAGATGTTAAACCTATTGACACATGCATCTTTTTTATGAATGAGCTCCAGAGGTGAGATATTAATTAAGGCAATCTGTCTGGGAGTGCCAAATGAGACATGATAAAAAAAATACTGAAAAAAAAATGCAGAAAGATGAAACACATTTTTTTTTTTTTTTGTAAAATCTAAAAAGGCTATTGATGTTGAAAAATTGGAAACCCTCCAGGAATATCCCTTGGCTCGGACACATAGTTTGTGTTTGAAATCAATAAAGCATGGACTCCTACCAACATAAACAGTAGTACCAACAAGAGTAGCAAACATTTAACCTTCTTTAATTAACACAGTCAGTTTACACAGGTCTCAGAGGTCCCCTAAATTATGTCTGTTAATTCTCCAGCTGACATAGCCCTCATATAATGTGTCTTGTTAATAATCATCTTGTGCCAACTTGTTAATAGGTCCCTCTGTTTTCAAAAAAACACAATTTCATTGAAGGGAATTGCTGTTGATGCACGTTCTGGTACACCCTAAAAAATGCTGGGTTAAAAACAACCCAAACTGGCTGCTGGATAAATATTGGACCAACTACCTGCTGGGTTAATTTAGATTGGACCTTATATTGGACCAAATATTGGACCAACTACCTGCTGTGCCAAGTTTTTGTATGATGTCAAGTTAATGGTGGGAAGAGCATATGAAAAAAGAAACTATAAAAGTACAAAATATGTTGCATGCATGGTAAAACACCAATGCTTTACTAACCAAAATAGACAGACTAATAAAAAGCAGTAAATTTAGTATGATATGTGTTTTAATTAATACACATATCATACTAAATTTGCTGCTTTTTATTACTCTGGCTAAAGTACCCGTCATTGATGGGAAAATAGATTGTACAAATATTTAAAAGCTTAAAGCTAAAAAAAAAAAAAAGCTGATCAGATTTAACTTAAAGAGTGATATTAATATTTTAACAAGAAAGTCCAAATACATAGATAAATATTGGACCAACTACCTGCTGGGTTAATTTAACCCAGCAAAATGGGTTATTTATTTAACCCAGCAAGATGGGTAAAATATTTGATCCAAATGCCAGGCCACATACACATATAACACATATATTTAACTATATAAACACATATATTTAACTATAATGCTGGGTTAATTCTACCTCACAAAAAGGTTATTATTATTTTATGCTTTACATGTCTATGGGTAAAACAGTTTAAACAGTTAAATTACTTTGATATACTGGTCTATTACAAAAAAAAAACTCTAAGTTTTGCAAACCATACATATATTCAATAAACACCACCCAATTAATTGTACAAATCATAGAAAAAAATATTTATATTTATTTTTCAAAAGCACAAGATAAAATAATACAAAACAAGTTCAACAGCGACATCATTACGATACTATTACTCAGAAGCACTAATGCCTGAGAGCAGTGCTGGTCATTATCTCCCAACAACAGGATGTAGGGGTTCGGTCTTGACACTTCAGCCTGCTGGAGATATTCCACGGTGTTGGTTCCAACCTTAGAAAGAAAGAAATGAAAGAAAGTAAAAGTTTATGGAGAAATCAAGAGGGTTGGCCAGTATGCATATTTGTAAGAAGATTAGTGTTTTGTTACACCTCAGCTTTTTATATGTGGTTGCTAACGCAATCAACCTAAGTAAATGCTAGCGTCATGCTGGCACTACAGTTAACAGTTTAGCTTTCATTCATCACTTCACCATTTTCATACACCCTGCAAGCATTATACAAAGAAAGCTAGCTAGCAGCCATTTTCAGATAAACTAGCATGCTATAGCACAGACCAGACTGAAAGTTTGAGTGTAACGTTAACATGGTAACAGTAATAAATGTTACATACAGTGAACAAATTCAGTCATACAGTAGGTGAGTGAAAGAGTGTATACAGACCTTATATTTAATGTTTACATTTCCTCTTAAATACGTGAGGAGGAAGACCAAAAAACAGACAGGAAGCTGACACAGCCATTGAATACACCGGTGAACTTCGGGGGAGGGGCGGTCTTGTCTGTGATGTTAGCTGTCACTAGCTAACCCAACTCCAACCCAGCAAGCTGGGTTAAACAAAAAGTACCCAATTCCCTGTAAATAACCCAGAAAAATTACCCAACAGAGGCAACCCAGCGTTTGGGTAGTAAAAACAACCCAGCATTTTTTAGTGTGCACGGTTGGCAGACTCAGTAATAAACTGGACATTGTTAGGCAACGTTACTTTTTAAAGTAACTAATTACATTACAAAATTACTGTCATTAAAAAGTAATCAGTTCCATTATAGCGTTACTTTCTGATAAAAGTAACTAGTAAAGTCTGTGAGTGAGAGATTTTTCTATATCGCACTTATTTCTTTTTTTATACAAAATGTACAAAAATCTTCCTTAAAAATGCATATAATAATGTCTGATAATGTGAAGAATTAAAAATTTGTCTTTTAGCACCTCAGAAAAGTGGAATAGCATTCATATGGGCAATTTGAGCCTCCTGTCATTTTCAATTTGGTTCTGAACACTGTTCGGGTTCATGACACATCAGATTGCTTAGTAACACCGTATGAAGCATTCATACTTAATGAGTGCAGGCTGAGAACTTCATTTTCTTTTTGTAATTTATTACATTATGTAATTATCTGTGAGCCAGAAAACTTTATCAAATGGCAAAGGCTGACATTTTTGAGAAATGATAATCAGACTGGAATGTTAGCTCGTTCTAGTTTTCATAGCAACTGAACCATATGGACACTTGGTAGAGCATGTGCATGCCCACTTGCTGAGATGAACACACTGTGCCAAGTTTTTGTATGATGTCAAGTTAATGGTGGGAAGAGCATATGAAAAAAGAAACTATAACAGTACAAAGTATGTTGCATGCATGGTAAAACACCAATGCTTTACTAAGCAAAATAAACAGACCAATAAAAAGCAGTAAATTTAGTATGATGTGTTTTAATTAATATTAAAATATTTATATTAATATATTAATATATTAATTAATCCACCAAGTGTAAGTAATCCACTCAAGGATTTTGTCAGGAGATATTCACACCTCAAGAATCATTTGCATTTTACACCTTTGCACAACTCTGCTGTTCCCTATTGGTCTTTTATGTCAGCATTGATTGGTTGTTTAAAAACACACACACACGCACAAACACACACTTCCAAAACCCTGACATCTATAGGGTCATTACTTAGTCACGTTCCTGTTAGTATTAGTTGATTAGTCACACTTTTTATTTAGCCCAACACAAGCCCTCATAGCTTAGTGACTTAATTGTTTTTTGGGCAGGTATGTATATAGATCCTATTCACACATCCCCACTATACAGTACATCCTGTGCACTGGTTAAACAAAAAAGCGAGAATAGAATTTATTCCGTATTTTTTATTAAAATTAAACCAAACACTAATAAATAGTAAGAATAATAAAAAATAAACAAACATGCAATTATAACGGTGCAATTTAATTAAAAGTAATACTAAAACAAACACATGCACCAGTGCTTGTTAGAGTTCCAAAAATGAATCTCCTTCTGGTTTGGTTCCATTCGCTCTTACACACCGTCAGCGTGTATCTGCCTCCAATCTGCAAAGAAGCTGCTGGCAAAGCTCTGACAATTGTGGGTTCCTGTGAGGTGAAGACACGCCGGTCTTCCATCAACCGTGGCATCTTCCTCAGCGGACCCCAGTTTCAGCATTGCAGTCTACCACTGTTCTCTTTATGCATCTGTTTGAACGACCTTAGACCTGGACTCTAGAAACTGCAAAACACATCATACGTTAACCCCGGAAAAACACCCAGACATGTACCGAACTTAATACATAGATTAATTTTTACACTTACTCGTCTTTTCCTTTGTCGGGTTTTATCCTCGGCCCTAATGGATCCTTTTAGCTGAGACTTTCCTGGCTTAGACAAAGAGGATTTCCTTTATTTCCTCAATGTCTCATAATGAGTTCTGCAACATGCTAAAAAAAATTACACACATGGCTTGAGTCTTCATGCGATCTTTGCTTGTCGAACTTGCACCCAAGACGCTGGATAGCCTCTTCAAGAAGGGCAGTGTGTGCAGCTTGCTTCTCCATCAAACCCTCAAGCTGACAAGACAAAAGCACACCCTGGCTAATCCCCCCATCCAGCTATGATAACAACCTCGACAGCACCTCAACCTGCTAATCATTAACATACGTAATGCCTTCACATGTCTCAGCCATCACTCCTCACTGCTACTGTAGCTGTGAGGATTCCTAGAAACATTCACAGATTCCTGTATACATGCACATACACAAGGCATCACAGAATTCTAATGAAAATTCTAATGAAATGGCTGCTGTATGTACTGAACTCTGGTATAAATCTCCTTCAACTCATGAATTTTCCATTTATACATATTAATAATTTCCTTTGCTTTACACTGTAAAAAATGCTGTAAATGCACAGTATTGTTTTAGAGCATAATACACATTAATATATATTACTATTATACAGTACATTACATTATATTATACAGTCTTATGCAAAAGTTTACAGTGCATGCATCGCTTCACACTCCTGAGTCTGCTAAATCTTCCTGCAGGTTTTTTTTGCAGTCAAATGTTAGTTTTGATTTGTCTTTCTGAGCAGTTCTCTCAGAGTTTTCTTGGTCATCCAGATCTCATCTTGACCTCCACTGATCTCCTGAACTGCCATCTCTTAATTACATTTCTCACTGTGGAAACTGCAAGCTGACGACGCTTTGCTATCTTCTTGTCGTCTTCTCCTGTACTGTGGGCATCAATAACTTTCATTTTCAGAGTCTTACACAGCTGCTTAGAGGAACCCATGGTTGTTGAGCGTCCGCAAGTGTGTGCACAAAGTTGGAAGGGTCAAAGTATTTGTGAAGCTTTGAAATTAGCATTTACTAATGACAGTTGTTGCCATGCATCAGATCTAACGAGCTGATTAAGGTCTCAAATCTTGTAAAAAGAATCTGAGACTATGGAACTCTTAGGGTGCCCAAACTTTTGCACAGTGCCATAATAATGTTTTTATTTATTTAGTTATTTTTGTTCAATATATGGCATAAGAAGTAACTATGCAGCAATGTTTGTGCATTTTTTTTCCATTTCCAAGAGAGACTGTGTTAACATCTTTTCAATAAAAAAAAATCACCAAAATCTGTTATTTCTCAAGGGGTGCCTAAAGTTTTGCATAAGACTGTACATATTAATAGAACATTTTGAAATTTAATGTATTTATTTTAAAAGAAAAAGCTTTGATTTCATTGGCTTTGTCCATTTACTTGTACTTGTTACTGTGTATAATTAAATCAAATCTAATGTAATCGAATCTAAAAATGTTTCACAGGATTGTACTGTAAATTAGTAGGAAACTAAAAGCAATGTATTGATTTACAGTAAAATACCAAAAAATGCAACACATAGTGAGATAGCAAGGATTTCTCTCTGTGTGAGAAGACATGTCTTCAAATTATGGGATCATTTTTCTTTCCTTTTATGTGATTTTATATGATTATAGAAATGTTTTGAACAAAACTAATATTTTCATATTTTCTCATAAATGAAATCAGTGATAAATGTTATCAAACAAATCAAAGCAAACAAACAAAAAAAAGCATCAGCCAGCTAAGCACATGTACTGGATTATGTGTTATTTTTATAGTTTGTAAGATATTACAGCATTTTCAACTTTACTGCAACTAAATTACTGTAAATGTGCTGCAGTGTTGCGTTGCTTTCAGTGTGGAAGTTCGCTTGTGTTCTCTTAACATGGGTTTATTCTGGGTTCTCCATCTTCTAAACACATCAGTACAGGTGGACTGACTACTACAGTACAAAGTGTAAAACCGTGTGCCCTTCAAACACCTCATAACCATCGTTCTCAGTATAGACCGCTGATATACTGCAAACCTGATTAGTATCTTATTAGAAAATGCATACAAGTTCATTGATAATAATTTGCTTACAGATTGTCAGAATAAAATTTACATTAGCTTATTTCCTGTCCCCCCCCCCCACCCGCCCCCTAAATGTGAGTTGGGAGCACTGAAAAGATCACAAGCTTGTGAACTTAAAATTTAAAGGATGACCACCTTTTTATCCAGATGAAAGCCTCTTGAGTGCCTTCAAATAAGAGCAGAGGTAAATAATTCCCTTTGATATCCATGTCTAAGTGGCTCTTTGTTATGGATTTTACCTCATAGCATTTTGGATGCTGTCCACAGTTTTACAATTTCCTTGTTCAAAAACCACAGATTTTGTATTGAAGCGAAACACAACTCTGAGGAACAGGGACTCTTTAAGACTCTGATATTTTTTATTTTAACCCAGAATGTCAGCAGAGTTGATATTGCTTGAAATACACTTTTAAGGCAGCATCTATTATGCAGAGCGGGCTTGGAGCATGTGAATCACATGTTGCGATGTTCAGACGGAAGCGAATGGGAGATGATCTGATCATTTTTCAAAATAGAACACTCTGCAGACTCTGATAATCAATAAAATGGAAATACAATCAAACATATATTTTATATCTTTCTGTGCGACCCAGCAACAAATCACCCACAGCCTGGTGGTTGGGCACTACTGCAATACTCCACACGTACAGTCTGCTTTAGGTCACTGAAAAAGGACCTTTTGGAAAACTTGTTCCAGGGTAATGGTAATTAGTACTGTAACTGTTGATGCATGAAAGGAATATGTTGTTTTTGCCTTGTTAGTGTATGCCATGTGTTGTATGTCATATGTTTGATGTCAGAGTTTATATATATATAACTATAACTATATATAACTGTGCTGTGTGGATTAAACCTAAATGCCTAATATTCATTATTTTAATAGTATGAAATTCATATAATTCACATAAGATCACATTTTTGTAGGGGGGATTTGCATAACATTTATTTAAGGTAATCAATAAACCGTCATCAGGTATTATACTGTATATTCAAAGTCAAAGACCGTCAATTTTTTACACCAAGAACAACAAACAGAACTGAAAATAAGGTTTTGCTTTAATGACAAAAAAGCGAAATGAGACTTTAGAAATAATGAAAAGAAGGATTAGGGTGTAAACGATTTAATGGCTAAACACAGAGCAGGTAAACACATTTAGGAAACAAAGCTATGATGGGACCGGGGTAAAGACCGCATAAGAACCAAAACAAAGGCACATAGCTGAAGAAAGGAAAAAACAAATAAACTACAAAGAACAGGCGCAGATGGCACTTGCCATGCTGGGAACCCCAGAAAGAGCATTTGGTGACACCAGGAACATGGTTTAGCACAATTCTTATGAAATTTAGAATAATCAGTAATTATGTCTGTTAATTGAATTTCAACCTTAGTAGCCATGGACTTTATTCCTAGAAAAAAATCATCAGCAACTTTTAAAAAATATTTGATTGAGGAAAGGATATGTAAGCACATGAACTGCTGTTCATGCTTTCTCTCAGCAAAGGATGTCAACCCTTAAATGAGAATCTGCATTTTTAGCTGACCTTGGTATCTTTTCTTTTTCCAGTAAATACCAGCTGGCATAGTGCACATGCTGCACTGCCTTCCATCTGTTACGCACTCTTCTTCTGTAAAGGTTTGATTATGAAGGAAGATCTAAACTTTATAAACTTTCCAATCCGGCCATTTGTGAATTAGCTACGCTAAGAAAGTCCAGAGAAATGATCTTATAAAGTATTTACATGAATTAACAAATCAAACAAGTTTTTGTACTAAAATTAGATTCTATTAGACCAATTTGCTTCAAGGCAATATTTCTTCATTCATTCATCTTCTATACTGTTTATCCTATACAGGGTTGCAGGGTGCCTGGAGCCTATCCCAGTAGCCCTTGGGCATGAGGCGGGGTACTCCTTGGACAGGGTGCCAATTTATCACAGGGCACACACACACACAACACTTGGGAATGCCTACCAAGCATGCATAAAACATGCAAACTCCACGCACACAAAGAAGAGGTGTGAATCAAACTCTCGACCTTGTAAGTGCGAGACCACAATGCTAACCACTACGCCACCGTGCCCATGAAGAACCTTTAAAAAATTTTTTTTAAATAAATCTTGATTTAAATCACTGATGAATCACTTTGTCATGCTTTAACATGAGATAGACCAAAGAACACAAAAGAGACAGATGGTCATGGACTTTCACAAATGATACAAACAGGATAGCACTTGATACCCAGTGACAATTATGAGGCTGGACAACTGATGCCTTGCGGCTCTTTTGTGCTAAGTACTGTACCAGGACATTGCATCTCACAACTTGACTGTTTCTGCCTGGAATTTAAAATTTTCTCAAAGACCTTTTTAACAAGACGATGAACAAACCATTCGCCTTACTCAAAATAGAAATAATTAATGAAAAACAAAATCAATATTTTTCACTAACTGTATCAGTTTCTAGAATTGATCCCTACAGAGAACCTTTGGTCGGAATTGAAGAGTGACATCCACCTTCACTAAGCAAGGAGTATAATTAAGCAAAAATAACACAAGAGCGAGTTATTGAATATCAGTAGGGCTGCTATGTGGTCGTAGGCACAAGACGCAGGCTGAGTGCCAAAGGTATCTTAACCGTGCTGATTTTCAGTAAAACAGCAGTGTGATGTTGCTTTTATATAACAGGTCCACAAACACCATTTATTAACAATAGACTATGATTTGTTTGTTTATTTGATGAGTAATATTGTTCCACCAACACATATCTTCAAGCAGTCGACTACATGGTTTGTGTATTTAACAGAGCTGAAAGTAGTTTTAAATTCTAGCCAAAAGGTGGAGAGAATAAGCCATGAAGGTGATCGACAGTCCCGGGAAACTTATGAGATTTCCACTTATTCTTTAGAATGTTAGATATTGAATCCCAAAAGCGTAAAAATTGAAATCTAGTGTGCTACAGTACTGTATGTAGTGCCCTTGAACAGAGGCTATAAAGAGATTTGGGATTCAGCCTTGTGTCAGAAGCTCATTTGCTTTGTAGCTCATATTAGCCATGAACAAAACAACACAGGTGTTTAGAGGCTATTTGGAATGAAAGAAGAGGAGACACAGTGTTGTTTAAGACAATATCAGATGTGTTTTCTTGCTGAAATGCAAAGTTTGAAATAACTCCCCCTACCCCATACAATTTCTCGAGCACAGATCATTATAATGCAAGAGTACTGAAACACACATCATGTATACAGTGGCGGCCGGTCAATACTAAAGTTAGCCAGAGAAGAATGCTCCTTTAACATGTAATTATTTAACATAATAATTATTTATTTTAACAATGAAATAAATTCATTTAGTCACAAAATTCGCTGTATTTCTTAATATAATTTATTTGCAATAAAAAAAAAAAATCTAAACTGTATTACGTTAACTTGTGTTCGTGTACGCGGGACGCCGGACAAACGCGTGTCTATGTAGGCACGTAAACCGTTGAAAAGCATGTGACTTGAGGCTGAGCTCTGATTGGATTTTGTCAAATCATTCTGGGTCGCAGCTCTGTGCGCCCTGAACCCTCCCACTTTTGTTCTTAGCGAATCAATATCGTTTTTAAATATTTGGGCTCATGTGATTGGACCATTCTCAACGAGTCTTTTCCAGCACTTCTTACGGCAAGCCGAGCTGCTGACTGGATGCGGTGTGAGTCATGCCTTTATTTTATACTAGTAGTAATGATGCTTAATCACCTGATAAATGGCTATTTACAGGTGAGTATTAAAAGTTTAATTTTAATTTTGTTTGTGCCCCCTTAAAATTTTTTTGCACCGGCCGCCACTGCATGTATATAAGAAAGCCATGAAAAATACATGATTCGAAGTGTGTTCAGCTTATTAATACAATGTCTTATACTGTACATGCACTGGCATTTTTTAAAATTATTATTATTAATTTGTAAATCTTTAATTAGGACTCCCAGGGACTCACCCTAGGTCACTTTGTTCTTCCTTGGTACAGTACATACACTAAACTGGGTGTAGATCAATAACTTGGAAGCATGCTTACAGAAACCTTGCATTGCAGCATTGCACGTCCAGAAAAATACAATAGTTTTTCTTATTTATTATAAGTTCTGCATCCTGTTATCACAGGGACATCAGTAACATTATGTTCATACTCTCTCTGCTGACCTGAAAACGGGAGAGAACTGAGCCGTGGAGACTCCGTAGGCACTTCAGCAACTCCTGTCAACAATGAATGGAAGATTGTTGCTTTTATTATATTTTCTACTGCATTTGTAGCGAGACAGTATAAGCAAACAAAAGCTTGTTGCCTGGATTTCTTGAATAATGTTCACATTCAAACATTTTCCACCAATTCAGTAGCAAGGAACATTCTTGATTAAGAAGATACATTTCTGGAAATTTCTGAATCCACATCACTCACTTTCAGGCCAACAAATTTTCAAACTCCTAATGAGCGTGCTTATATAATATAATTTAACATCAGCATACATAGCATTTACAGGCCGATGTATTAATAGTTTGTCAACTCTGCTTATAAATGCATTTATTGAGTATCATTTGCCGAGTCAATTTTTATTGTTGACTTTTAAAATGAAATTTTTTTGAAAAGGCATGTATATACTGTAAAGTTGCGATTTATCATATAGATCTCAAATATGGCTGGTTTATCATCCGATGTAAAGAAGTGATTTTTAAATAACAATACAAATATCAGTAACGTTCATCTATGCTCTTAGAAACTTTTTTTCCTGATTAAAAAAAAAAGCCATTTGTGAATTGGGTCATGATGGTTTATAATTTTTAAAAAGCGGTCCCTTAAAAAACAAGGTATTGCATGAGATGCTGGACAGATGTGTAATAGTTTAAATTGACAACATTCTTGTTTTCTCCTCTTCCAAAGCCGACCATATAAATCACATCCACCAAATCCTAATGAAACTTGGTGGCCTGTCACCTCTATTTACACTTTTTTGCCTTGCCTACTGTGATTGCTGGTCTCTTGGGCACATTCTCTTTAACAACTTCATTATTTGGAATGTTGAATGGCTGTGGTTTCTAATCTTACCTTAGCCAACAAGTATTATGTTTTAGGAGTTAAAATTTACTTACATCTGCTCCCAAAGCAAGCCATCAGCATGCGCACAGTTTCTGTATGAAAAGAAGCCAAGCAGAGAATTGAAAGTTGACGAGAAGTTAATGACAAAAGGAGACGAGCTTGATAAAAGGATAGTGAATATAAATGAACCCCTCTTAATAAAACTATTCCAGTCGAATCACAATCAGCAATCACATATTGAAATGGATGGAGATGTGTTGTAGCAACAGGTGGCTAAAAGTTCTTTATTGAAGCATTTACAAATATCCATATTTGGCCAATAGGTCCTGGGGCAGTGCCCAGCTGGCATGCAGGCCCGCAGCTGGCAAAAGGTGGCCGTGGGCAGAGTGGCAGAACAGAGCACGCGGAGGAAGCACTCCTGCAAGCTCCCTAAACGGTTCTTCTCCTGCTATCGATGGGCGGCCTGGCCCCTCCCAGGGCGCGGTCTCTCTGGGCGCGGCCTCGCTGACGTCTGTTGGCTGGACGGCTTTCCCGGCGGGGATCGGGGCCTTAATGCTGACCTCCTCACTGCCTTTTCCTCTTCGGCGGCGGGGACGCGAAGGCGGGCTCCTCAGCGCCGAGATCAAAGGGCGGAATTCTGGTCTCCTCTTTAAAGTCTCTAGGGCGCATCGTATTGCCCTGCTTGCTTGCCACTCTCTTATGAGTCACTGCACGACTCTTTACATTCTTCCCGGACCCCGGACTAAACTGTGCGCTTTGCTTTTATAATGTGGAGCAAGCCTGTGATCCTATTAACGATAATTATTGCTAGCCGGCCCAAATAAACGGCTCCAGCCCTTCGCGTACCTGCAGAAGGGGGTGGCGCCTACCTGGGGAGCCTACGGAGTGAGCGAGGAGCGATATTGGATTTGTTCACATGCCCACCACAGGCTCACGCCGTGACACTGCACCTCCCTCAGCTCCAACCTCACCATTGCCACTGGCACTGCCTGTTCCTGAATAAGACGTCTAGCCGCGTTTGGGACTCAATCCAAGATCCGTGCTAGGTGTGCGCATGCTCGCATTCTCTACCAGTGTAACGGGTTTGACCCGGTGCTTCATGGTGCCGCCCATACACATAGGGTCGAACCCATTACAATGACTCAAGTAAAAGTAGAAGTCCTCCATTTACATTTAATTTCAACTTGCGTTAAAAAGTACTCACTTTTAAAATACTAAAATAAAAGTAAATTGCTAAAATAAAATTATCAACAGCATTAGCATTGTATTAGCTCACAGTGGCCTTTCTCACTTGTCCTTTCCCCAAATATGAACGTGATGTTTCGTCACTATCTGCTTATTTCAAACGCCTGCTACACTGTTAAGCTCTTCATGGTGGGAAGTCACAACTAAGTGCAATAGTTAGCAGGTGGCAATATTATGCAATAAATACTGGAGTATAGATATTTGCTGTGGGATACAGTGGTGTAAAAATAAAAACTATCCTCTAATAAAACATAAAACTACTCTAGAAGTTTCAAGTAGAGATCGGAAAAATATGTACTTAAGTACAGAAACAAAGTAAATCTACCTAGTGACCTCTATGTGCAGTTATAGCTGTGGCTCCTGCAACCAGAATTTCATCCATTAGGAGGAATATTGGAGGACGAATTAACAAATGAATGAATGAACAAATTAATTAACTTTCAGTTCCAACAAGGTTTGCGCATACCATACTGATCCTAGTCTTATTAAACACCTAAACTAAAAAGGTTATATATATATATATAAAACAAAAAAAAAACAACAAAAAAAAAACTAATCAATGACTCCAAAATCACTATCAATGAGAACATTAAATTGACCCTGGAGACATTTGGTCAATTAGGGTAATGACTTTTAAGTGATTGCTAGTTTTACACACACCACTTAATAAAATGTCGACCTTTTGTTTTCCTTCACAATTATAAAATGCCGCATTTACAGCAACATGCATTTGAAAACCTGCCAAGATAAACATCAGTATAATTGTGTAATTAGCTTTTAGCTGTATGAATGACTCCACACAATAGGATTTAAAAATTTTTTTTTGGACTGGCTCTTTAATTTATAATAAACTTTATAATATTTTAGGCCTGTTTTAATAAAATTGCTGTCACTTGACCTATAGAGGTAAATTAATCACTGTGATAAATCATAGATAGATAGATAGATAGATACAGTCATGTCTGCTAGCATAGGAAAAATGATGACCAGCATTTTTTTTGTAAATGCGGCATTTTTTTAAATATGGCACTAAACATATGCATTAATATAAATTACACAATTATTTTGGTGTTCATGTATCCAGGGAATATATTATCCAGGAAAATATCCAACTATATTAACATTATTTCTTATTTTCTGCAGCATTTTTTAATTGTTAAGGGAATCGACACTGCAAAAACATAACCAAAGTATGAATTGCATTTTTTTTTTCTCTTAAAGCTCAGCCAACATATTATTCCTAGTGAAATGTATACGGATCAACCATAACAGTCACACTATGGCCAGGTGTAGTGAATAACATTATCAATTATATATAAATATATAAAACTGTTGGAGGTGAATATATTGTGTTTTGCTAAATTATATATATAAAAAACAATCAATACATAATCAATACATTTTTAAATAGCATTATACCATTTGTAAATGGTAAAACATTAACATACTTATGACTAAAAGCACAATATGCATAATATATTCTTTAACAGCTTGTAATGTGTAATTGCTTTGTTTTCATTTAAAAAAATTTTTTTTATATATAGTCAGAATGAATTTATCTTGTTTTGCAGTCAAACTCTTTATATGTTGTTTGGTAACATTTCCTAGGCAAACAATTTATACATATAATTCAAAATGCTTATACTTTATGTTCTGAGGATGTAAAGGTTTCAAATGATTGAGTTTTGTTGGTTGTCAGTTTGACTGCAGAACATGTCAGGTTAAAAACTATTGCACTTATACTCATTTTGGAAAATTATTATTCTCTGACGCACAAAATCGCTATATATCCGGATTTTACAAGCTTTAAACTTCCACATAAAAAAAAAACCGCACAATTCATAGTCGCCAGATTTTTGAGCCGAGGCATTATGATGAGACAATCGCATCGCTTCTTTCTGTCACATGATAAATGAAGCAGAGATTCTTCCTTTGCTACACAATGGCTGTTGCAAGTGGTTTAAGTGTGTTCTAAGGGTTTTTGGAGAATCACTCCATCTCGACAGGCAATTTGGGAACACCAATTAAGCTTAATCTGCAGGTCTTCCTTGCTGGGAAGAAACAGGCGAACTCGTTGCACACAGAGGTGGGAATTCGAACCTGGCCGGGAATCAAACCCGGACCCTGGAGGTGTAAGGCGACAGTGCTAACCACTACATCACCGTGCTGCCTTGTTTGTGGAGAATGTTTAATGCAAAAAAGGACGTTTACACTATTTTATGGCCATTGCAGTAATTCCAGCAGTAAGGAATTATAGGTACAGTACGAGTTGCTTAATGTCTAGGATACATTAAGCAAAATAGGGAAATAGGACATAATGTGATTTTGCTGTTGTTCGAACACAATGTTATATGGGTAACAAAGCTACTAAGCTTAAAATATGCACAAGCTATTTATGAACAAAAGACATGAGATATGTGGAACCATGTGTGGAAACCTGTTGCTTTTGCTTTGTCTGGTGCTGTATTACTGTACTGCAATAAAAACGTTTGAGATGACTGATGGCCGTTTGATGGGTGTGTATACCTTTACTATGATACGAAGCTGTTGTCATCTACCACAGTGAAACTAAAACTAGTAGAGGAGGAGGCTGACGATGTGGGAACCTGACATTTTTGTATGATTACTCAACAATCTTTGTAATTAAAAAGGAATGTGCATTGATGGCTCAGTGGTAGGTTTCTCGCCTTCTATGAGTTTCGATTCCCAGCCACTGGATGCAGTGCCGGTCCCAAGCCAGGATAAAATGGGAGTGTTGCGTCAGAAAGGGCATCCAGTGCAAAACCTGTGCGAGGTTGTTGTGCGGATCAGTTGGTCCGCTGTGGCGACCCCTCAATGGGAGCAGCCAAAGGAATAACAACAACAACTTTATAATTATAAAGGTTTTGTGTGCAACAAATCTCGATACTTCCTTGATCTGATATGCTGTCAAGTTTCCCAACCAACATATTACTGATGAACTGCATACTTAAATTTGTAACAAACCTTTGGGAGCTGGAATTATAACTTTTTGAAAAATCACACTTCACAGGATTCACACTTACATAACTCAAACAACTTTAACTATTTGTTATTCGTACTTTTAAACACCTTTGTGATTCAAAACCTGTACAAAATATTCTTCATTATTTAAAATATCAGTTTACAGTTATTTATTTTCCCAAAACTGCAAAAATGGAATTCTCATTTTGGAGAATCACCGACAGTTTAATTGTTGTACTAAGCTATTGTAAAGATTAAATCAAAAGGCACCATACGAATGGGTTTGTCAGTGCATTTGTAATAGAAAAGGTCTGGCAAACAGTACATTCTAGTTAGCAGGTTGTGTCCATTTACAAATTAAGATGATGTACTTTCTGGTAATACTGTATGTACTAATCTGTAATATTTCTGATTGCTCATGATCAGAGGTAGATTTAATTGAATGTCTCTACACATAATGGTTATGGAAATTTTTACTGAGTTCATAGACCTATTGTAACACTTTTATATCTGCTGTATTTCATAGCTACAGGAAAAAAAATATACAGTATATATTTTAAGACATTGGGTGTCCAGGGTAGCGGATGGCCTTTACTGTGTAACAGTAGACAGCGTCATCATCATCACCATACGTCATTACCATACTGTGAGGTAATATTCCATCTGCTGAAACATTGGAGCGGGTGTGGCAGCGATGTGACCATACACTTCATTTGTAAGTAATGATAGCGCGGGTGACAAGATCTGCACATGGGCAGGATCTGCAAATTCAGATAAGGTTTTTATGCCCAATACCAAGATTTATTTTTTATTTTCTATAATACTTAATATGAATATGGCACAATCATTAAGATTTAAGTCATGTCAGTGTGATATTTGTAAGTGTCCTTGTTCTCACATGATTCTTATGACCTTGATTGTTTTTTCTTCTATTGTTTTACCCTTCCTGGTTTCCTTGGGTTCATGTATTGTCATCGCAGTATAGAATATTTGTTTTGCAACTTATGTTCGGATTACATTGACCAGGGCTGACTGACGCACGCAAAATAAAGCTTTTCCAGTTAAATCTTGGCTCCTGATTCCCTTTTTCCATCTAATGTTGAGGTCACATCCACAGGAATTTATTAAAATTTACAACACTAGAATGCCAGAGTAGTTGTACTTTCTTAGTATTGTTTTGCTATATTTATACTTTACTTGAATGTTTACACTTTTAATTAACTCCATACACATTTCCAAAAAACAGCATACTTTTCACTTCTTAAAATCGTATATACGGAAGTATTCGTTATAAATCTTGAAGGTCTTGTACTGTAAGGCAACTTCTCTCATCCAGCCAGTGACTTGTTATTATATATCAGCAGAATGGGATCATTTAAGTTTAAACAAAGAAAAAAAGTATTAAGGATCATGCTGATTCTCTATCTTAATTGAATTTCCTATGCAACACAATGCATATAGTCCTAGAGATATCCATGCAGATTTGAATATGGATAAACCTTGGGATTGTAGTGTGCAACCTGAGGATGATGCCAGGTCAGACATCAGTTTCAGTAGCTATTATAAACGGTCTAGGAAGCTGTCAAGTCAATGTGTAGCCAATACTACAGTACATACTGCAAACAACAACATCAAAAGAATTTTGACAGTTTATCAAATAAAAAAAGGGTTTTCAGATGAATGTATGACATTGCTCTAGACCATATGACATTTGAAAGTCCAATCTTTATACTCCCTAGCAAATTGAAGCTACTTATCCAATTAGCATGTATAAGAAGTCTTTTATATGATCACACAGCTGTATATCCCCAATTCTGTGAGGTTTTCAGCAATTTGTGCATGTGGAAATGCTCTTACTTTCCCTAGGAAATATAACAATGATTTCTACGGTGGACTTTTTATGATGCAACTTTACCAAGCATTTAAGTAATCTTGCACGCCATGTCATTCATTCATTATTTACTTTTTTTAATGATCACATTTCTTCTGCAAGGTTAACAGTTCAGCACTATCCTTCTTTTTTAAATAATTTGCTGGATAGGTGTTCGAATCATTTCAATTTGTTTTCATTGCCTGATGCAAAGACCCTTTCAAAACAAGGCAGTGTAAATTTATGGTAACTATAGATATTTGATCTCCACTTAGTGAGGATAAATTTACAGTATTACCAATTAGGTTAGTTTGCCTGTGAGCCACAAATTTCTTGAAAAGTCAACAAGAAGCAGGAGATGCTGAAAGCTAAAAGAAATACAATTTAGGTAACATCACAGGATGATAAGTTTTATGAAAAGTGAGGAGTTTCGCTCACAGATTCGTTTTCACTTTCCAAATACACAATCTAAACATAGCATTCTCATTAACTATGTTCCTCATATGCTCATTTTGTTTTAATTTAGTTTTGAGAAGACGTAAGTAGCGTTCTTCCGTTAGTACACAGTGTGTGGTGCCCTGCTATTAAAGGTCATTTTTTTAAAAATTTTATTAACTGATGTAGATCATTTAGATTTCAGATAGCACAGGTTGTTAGAGTTACTCTTCCTCTACACAAGGGACTTCTCCCTCTGCACTAGAAAAGTTTTAGGGAGATGACACTACTGACAAGATCAATGTGCACAGATGGTTAAAGAAGTTAAAAGTAGGGGAAAGCATCAGTGAAGAAAAACCATGCAGTGGGAGGCCATTAATCACAAAAATGGGGAATTTCAAAGCGGATTCGAGATTTAGGTTTCGTGATGGTACAAATACATCGCTTGTGGTGGAGACTATGTTACTGTAAGTAGTACTGTATCTTTCCATAGAGCCAGAATTACTTTATCCTGAGCATTTTAAATAAAGTTACACCCAATTTGAATTACGTTCAGTAAAGCCATTTAAATAAAGACTCTTTCTTTAAGCATATTTGCTAATTTTCTTGCAATACATTTAGATAAATCCCATTATTTGTTTTAGTGGAATACAGTGGACTTTGTACTAAAGTCTCAAGAAGTGTTAGAACTTTTAACTTTAAAATATCCTAAAAATAATTATGACATTCGCAGTAATGTGTTTCAGTACCAATTCCTTCACCTTTTATACATCTTTCAAGCATTACATTATTTTGCTGTATGAATTAGGTTTAGTTCAACACCGTAGTGCTTATCAGACTATTATGATTTTTTATTGATTATTTTTCTGGCTCCTTTTTCTGTATTTGCTTGTATTAGGTAGGCAATTGATTAGATTATAGAATGCTTACCATGCACATCAAACAAACAAATCACATTTCTTACAGGAATTTATTGACATTTTATTGTGAAACTGTATGATTAATAATCATTACAGAGACAATTTGGTTCTAGAGCAGAACCCTAACCGCTGAGCTTCTGCTTCTCCCAAACTATGACAAATGATTCAAACACTGTTTGACTAAAATGGAAAAACTTGTTATATCACCCAGATTGTTGCACACTGGACAACTAAATGTCATGCAGAGTTAGGACGGGGAATGTCTAACCATTCCTCTACATGTTGTCTTACCAGTAATGAGCAATATTATTTACACCTTATGGGGTAATGTTGACCTGGATGTGATAGCACTAGTTTCAAGAAAGTATAACAGTGTTTATGGATGCCAGTCAACATTTTGCATTATAGTTTCCATTATGACTTATTTATAATTAACCCATTAATTCTGTTGCTTTCATTTTCTCATGTGTTTGGTATGGTAGCATGAATACTGTTGATAGAACACCAGCTTAACTAATAAACCACAAATAATTAAAATAAACAGCAATAATAATAATAAAAAAAAAAACAGTAAATAAATAAATAATAAAAACAACAGCAAAGAAATTAATTAAATGAATGTCTAATGACTAATGTAATACTTGGTTGTGACATTATAATCTCTGTAAAAGAATGCTGATAGACTGAACACATTTGAAATGAATAATAAATGTTATGAGTTATTAAAAAAAAAAAAACCCCCATAACATTTCTGCCCTCTACAGAAGAGAACATCAAATTACAGAAGCCCCCACACAAACATAAATTAATTATTGCTATACAGGACATTATTTGGTGTCCAACAAAATGCCTTTTAATTACTTATTTGAATGTAATAAATTTTCCTTATTATATTTGCTCATTTTTGTTATTGGTCATAAACACTCAAAAATCCTCAACAGTAAAAAGACATATTGAACTTAAATATCGACCTGCAAAATAATTATTTTATGGCTGACACGATTTACATGTTACGTCCTGTACATTTCCCATCGTTGGTGCTTGCTACCATTTAATTATCAATCAACAAATACAATATATATACATTATGCTTAAAGGGGATACCTCGGGTTAGTTCAACTCTGCCTTAGATCAAAATTGAGATGCATATAAATACATTTCTACAGGTATTTGCCGTCATAAATTTTGCTGCTCATGTACTTACATGTACCTCAATTTTAATTTAAGACAGACTTGGAAAAAACTACAAAGCATAAACGGTTTGAGGGGAAAAAAGCGAAATCCTTTAAGGCTTTGTCCTTGGGTCCCCCTTGCACAACAGAAATCTGTTTTTGTATTTTCAATGGCATGATTGATAATATTTAGTACAATTTTGCTCCAATTCAATGTATTCAATGCTGTGACCATTAGATACAGACTAACTGGCACATCTCGCATTAACACACAGGACATAACCTGTCCTAAACCTGAGGTTGTTGTGTTTTGGATATTCCGCATAAATCAGTCTGTTGAAGGCTGAAGGGAACATTAGTTACTAAGGTGTGTTTGGTATTGGATCAATTTCAAATATTGGTGATTACCCAACACCATTATATAGTATTGTCAATATTTTATACTATATTTTTTATTTGTTTCACACTTTCACTTTATATGTTGTTACTGTGCAAATTGCATCTATTTATATTTTAAACCTAATTGGCAGTAAAATTCTTTTAATTTTATTAATTCTAGCTTTAGATTTTTTTTTTTGTTATGTTCTTTTAGATTGTGGAATGTTGTATAATTATGCTATATGATCTATGGTTGTTTATGTGACAAATTTGTTAAAAAAAAAAATTTTTTTTTTAATGGAATATATGTGCACTGGCCAACACCAAATACTGGGTTGAAGTAATGAGACCCCACCAGTAAGTGGCAGCAAATACTTGCAAGTCAAATAGTCATCCCAGGTCTTCTGGGATCTTCATCTGAGTTCTGACCGGTTTTAGCAGATGATGGGTAAGACAGGTGAAACTCGAAAAATTAGAATATCATGCAAAAGTTAATTTATTTTAGTAATGTAACTTAAACAAAACATATGCATACTTGTACTTTTCAGAGGTCCGATATTGTTCTATGTACAATCCTTGTTTTATTGATTGCATGTAATATTCTAATTTTCTGAGATTGTGGATTTGGGGATAAAAAAAAAAAAAAGAAATTCATGAGCTGTAAGCCATAATCATCTCAATTATGACAAATCACGACTTGAACTATCTTGCTTAGCATGTAATGAGTCTCTCTCGTATATTAGTTTCACCTTTTAAGCTGCATTACTGAAATAAATGAACTTTTGCACGATATTCTAATTTCTTGAGTTTCACCTGTACATTAGAAAAATATAGAAATTAACTCAGGAAACTCAAATCAGCCAAGAGGTGAAACAAAACAAAACAAACAAACAAACCAAAAATCATGAATAAGTTATGTAGGTATATAAATAATTAAGTTAAATATAATACATAATGAGTAACATGAAATCATTAAATATAATGATTGAAATCATGAAAACATAATGATTAAAATCAGTAGCACCTAATTTGGATTTGTTAAGTGAATTTGTATTTAAATTGAATTCACAACCCTAGCTCGAACAGCTCCTGGTCTACATTTACAGTTTTTGGTAGATACCTTAATCTAGAGCAACTTTCATTTCATCACACATCCAAGCAGTTGAGGGTTAAGTGCCTTGCTCAAGGGCCCAACAGCAGCAACTAGGTGGTGCCTTGAACCTAGAACCTTCTGATCAGTAGTCCAACACCTTAACCACTGAGCTACCCCTACACCTACTGTACACCACCTTTACGTGAGGGAGACTTAATCACAGCAGTGACAGAATGTGCAAGAATGTGTAGGCTGCAATAATTATGGGCTAAAAGAGCAAAACCTTAAATAAATTGCTTTTACATTGCTTCAGCTGTTCAGTAAAAAAAAAAGAGCAATTGATTGCAATTCAATAATACATTGAATTTTACTCACATCAGTGTGTTGCAATTATGATAAACTGCAATGCAATAACCCTCTTATCACAGCCCTGTGGAACATCAAAGGCTGTGGTTATAATCAGAGAACAGCTTGAAAGTGTTACTTTCCAGGAAATGTTGCTGTCCACATTTAAGGAATGGCTCTTTTTAGTTTACATGCACTCTTAAACTCATCTGAATTATTCATAAAAATAAGTGTTGGTATGACTATAAATACTAATATTATAAATATCTCAGTATTGTGTTCATCAAATTTGTTAAACTTACTACGAAAGCTGTCAGCTTCGCAAACGAAACATTTTATTTAGGATTTAACAGAAGCAGGGAGGAGCTCAGCATTTTTGGGACGTTTAAGAGCAGTCTACCGTGTGAAGCCCCGTCAGGCAAGATGGGATGAGACGTTGGCAAGAATCCGCAAAGCATCGACAGAAATATATCCCTCAGAATTTAAAATATGAAATAGTTTTCATTTGTTTGATCCTTTCCTTAGTGACTGTTTATACCATATTTGTCAGTTTGCATTGTCCTCGTTACGTTATTACGTAAAATAATCGATCATAGAATTCCTTATATAAGCAGTTATGTCCAACCTCTATCTATCTATTATCAACAAGGATAAGTTTATGGCAATTATGTCCTTGTTGAGCCTTGACATTTGGCAGGTCCCCATGAGGAAACGATCTTTGTACCAAAACCCAAAACTAATTAGATGCATTTATAATAATTTTCATAAAGGTTACTGAGGCAAACCTACCACTGTCTGGACAGAAAATTATATTTCGCTTGACCACTTTGGCTTTGATTATAAACCAAAACATATTGGGCAATTCATGTATGAAAATGATTCCTCATGCTGGTCATTCAGTGCATGCAAGTAGCTGACTTACTTTTATTGTCACATTGCTGAGCCTAGACTAGACATAATGAAGCAACCACAGATCATAAAACTGCCTCCAGAGGCTTGTACAGCGGGCACTATGCATGATGGGTGCATCCTTTTTTATCCTGAGGCGCCCATTGCTCTGCAATAGGGTCAATCTGAACTCATCAGACCACATTGTGCATGTCGAAATGCTCGTACATTCACTATAAAACTATAAAATGGTTTCTACTGCTTGTTTTTTTTTTACTTGTACTTCACAATTTCACCAAATAATTAAGTTATTGCCATCCATATTTTTTCCGTCCAAATTTCCCCCACATATTAAACGATTCAGGTTTTGAACCCACTTCCATAAATTCTCATGCTTTTTTTCCTTCTCATTCTTTTCTTTATTAATCTGATTCTTTTTTTCTTTTCTTTTCTTTTGGTTGATGCAGGGTAATATTTCGAAGCTTCTAAAAGTAACTTTTTTTTCATAGGCAATGTACTGTATGTGTTGAGCTAAAGAACAAGATAAGCACTTAAAACGTACAGTACAGTACAGTATATACGAATCAACACAATATGAAAATAGCTGAACGAAGAAAAAAAATCCTTTTTTCCCCCAGTGGCCATCTCAGTGCACGGATTTAAACCTTATTGAAAACCAGTGGTCTGAACTGTAGAGAGCAGTCTGCACGAACAAAGCTAAGAATATAAAAAAAGCACTTCAACCAAGGGATGCTTGAGTATACAATATCAAGGTGCATGAATGTTCAATATCTCTTTACAAGTGGTTCTTAACCTTGGTAGGCATTGGTACAAGGAGACAAAATGGCTGTCTTATCTTGTGCAATCTACTATTTGTGATTGTTAGAAATTCAGGTCAGTGGTTGCATGTGATAACTAGTCTGGCAGTATCAGGATTGCTTTGTCTGAAATAATAGCATGCTCCTGCTTAAGTAACTGGTCATGACTGACAAACAAGCTAGAGCTTGGGTTCTACTGTAAGTGTACATACTGTACTGTATTCTAAATAGTTGAGGGCTTACTTTATTTTTTACTTTACATTTTCTTTCTAATTTACTCTTGAACAATTCCCACTAACGGCAATCTCTCTCTCATCATAAAACAGCTACCAAATTGAAAAAGTGAAGACTCCAAGGCTTGTGAAGCCAGTCAACCAAAGTTTTGGAACTGCTTTTCATGTTTTGTCACAGGGCAAGAAAATACATTTGGAGGAAATCTAGCCTCATCCCCGTACATGTCGTCACGGATGCACAAGATATTGATGTGCTTGACAGTCAAGAGACGGTGTCTCGTTCCATCGCCCCTAGACCACACAGCTCATTTTTCTCTCTGATGTAACGATACAAAATCGTGCCACTTTTTTTATTTTGTAAACTTTTACAAAATAAAAAAAGTGGCACGATTTTGTATTTTATTTTTTATTTTGTAAACTCAATATTCAGGATCTTCTAGATGGCACCCGATAGCAACAAGCTTTAAAGAAGAAACAACAGAGCTTATTTGTTTAACATCTACATGCTGCTATGGAGAGAGATTATTTTCCCCAGAATCAGTGCCATGAAATCACTAAACATTTTGGAGGTCAGCATGGAGACCTGAAACAGCATGTGTGTGTGTATGTGTGTGTGTGTGTGTCAGGCCGAACTGCTGCCTTACAGCTCCAGATTTTAAATGATAGCAATGAAAAGGGAATGCAGTAGGTGTGACATTAAAAGCTTGTCAGAAATTAGCTAATAAATTAAACTCATCATTACTTTATTGTTTAATTTGTTCCCACTGGGTTTCTCCACTTTTGATATCATTTGCTAATTATTTGTGGAAGACAGAAATAGAACATAGAAAAGGATGAAGATTGATACAATTAATGTAAGCATATGTTTTACTACGAATGTCAATGTAAATGTAATTTCCATCTTTTGCTGCCAGTGATTTTCTTCTCAATTATAAATAGGACAGAAGAAACAGAAAAAGCAAAAGAGGTCCAGCAAGTGTGAAGGCAGAAGAGCTGGAAATATTTATCAGGAAAGAATCAAAGAAGCTTTCAAGACTTGGCAAAGGGTTTGGCAGTTCACAGTGTACCCATTGTAACTTCTCATCAGAATATTATTACATCTCTTTCAATAATTTGCTCAAGATAGATGGGAGTGCTTAGGATAGACTTCATTTGTAAAAAAAAAAACACTGTTTATATTCAATAAGCCATTGCAACAAGCATATTTGTCATGTGGCAAAAAGTTTAACAAGAGCTTCTGAATAACAAATTGTACATGGATTACTGGGTTAGTGGATTGTATTCTGGATGATTGTCATGATCCTGTACTTGCCCAGCTTTTTAGAGATGGTGCCAAACTTGTTACTTATTTGGCATAAATAAAAATTATATTACACATGTAGTCACATTATATACCTAAATTTATGCAATTTCCATGATTTAAATGTTAGCTGGAAATCTATGGAAAGACAATTTTAATTAAAGTGTGAGAGAGTGATTGGGATGTGAGAGAGTGGCCACTGCCACCCATAGCATATTCAAAATAGAAATTGAACAATGATTACTTGGACTGTGTTTGCACGCTTTCTTTAGATCAGCTAGAATAAACTACACTGCTAAACTAAACCAATCAATCAATCAATCAATCACTCAATCATCAATCATCATTTCAAATTATTGGCCTGCATCAAGCAAAAGAACTTTTAAAGAGATTTAAAAATAATTGGAATTGGGTTTAGAACTGTCTAAGGCATTATTAAATCCTGGAACAACAAAAAAACAACAACACATTTCCACATGCAAAATATAATGAGAAGTCACACGATTGGGCTAAACTGCTGCATGGCCATGAGAAAATCACTTATTTTCTTATGTACAGCATATTATATTCCATCAATTAACATTGCAAAAGTCTGTTGGGTTTACATAAAATAATATGTATATCATATTCAGCTCATTTACAGTACCGTGCAAAGGTATTGCGCTACCCCTCATTTATTCATTTAAATTATATAAAATTATGCAGATTCAATCAAGAAATGGGAACAAATGTTTTAATGTGACAGGCAAGATACAATTTAAAAATTGGTTGTGTATGTAACAACCTCAGCAGCAATCTCATTTCTCCTCTCACCTGTTCCACCTCCTCAGCTTTCAGCATCATAGCATACTAATCACTGGCCTGATTATCTGTCATCTGCACCAGTTTCTCACTGGAACCTGCAACTTAGATGGTTTTGTATGCTTGAATGATTCATAGGTTTCTGTGTGACTTAACAAACAAAAACGTTCCTCTGAAACTGGTCAGGTAAAGTGCCTGACTGAAAATGAGAACCAAAGCCTTGCCAAAAATGAAAAAAGAAAGTCTGGAGAACTATTCTTCAAGACTACAATAAAAATAAAAGAAGGTCTGCCTCTTTTGAAGCAAAAAATTTAGATAATACTGCATATTCAACATAAATTAATCATCTTGAGGTATCGTAAGATTAATGCGCAAACAGTGAGAAAAACAAATTCAGGTAAATTTAACAGACCATGCCAGTGTAACAAAGCTGCATAGCTTCGTGTGATTCCCATCATGTGCATTTCACTGTAGAAGCCCCTGAAAGCAGTGTTATGATCTGGGGTTGGTTCAGTTGGTCGAGTCTAGGCTTAGCAGGTGGCGATAAAACAAAGTCAGCTGGCTACCTGAATGTACTGAATGACCAGGTTATCACATCTGTTTTTTTTTCCTGATGTTCCAGGAATATTCAGACAGTGCCAAGATTGATCGAGCTCATATTGTGAAAGAGTGATTCTGGGACCATGAGGAATCATTTTCACATGTGAATTGACCACCACTTTAATCAAAGCCAATGTAGTTGAATGAAATGTTAAGTGTTTGACTTGTTTTTGTTACGGAAGTGTATTTTTGCTCAACTGTTTTCAAATAACTTCAGTTGGAAGTGTTTCTGCTCACAGCTCCTGTGTCAGTATGGGTTTCCTTGAGGGTGTCTAGTTTCCTTTTACCTCCCAAAGCTATAATATTGTTTGGTCATTTTATATTGTGCCTTGATACTAATGTGTGTGAACATGATACCCTGTAATCCACAGTCTCCTATTCAGGATGCATTCCCGCCAACAACCCAGCGTTCCTGGGATAGACGGAGGTTCAAAAGATAAATGAACGTATTATATCAAGAGAACAAATAAAAAAGCGGTGCCTTGTGTGAACATAGTATGCGGACTTAGATTTAGTAGCCCATAGCTACATGATGATAAATCGGATCTACTATGTTACGTACTATAAAAAGAAAGAAACCTTTAAGAGCCCTTTCAGGTTACAGTACAATTTGCTGCATGTGTTTGATCATCATGAAGGACATTACATTTGGTTGAGAATAATTTTCAGAGAAATACAGTAGGGAAATAAGCAAAAATCATATTTGCAAATAAAAAGCAGGTTGTCTTTTTGTTTGCATATTAAAAAAAAAACATCCATGGTCATAAGGGAAACACTGTTATTTATTGAAGCGGCCACATGGAGGTTTCCTAAAGCCAGGGCCCTCTGAGGGCTCAGCTGAAGACAAAGGAGGCTATCAGTTCATTCATCCGTGAGTCACATCATTATTTAGAGACTGTGAGATGAGATAGAAAGGAAAATCCTTCAACACAACCATTTTCACAGACTAGTTCTTTGTCTGCTGTAACCCTACTGAAGTAGCAGCTTAAACCAGCAGGAATTTAATCCTGGCCCAAACTGGTTGTTACTGGTAAGTGCTGGTTTAGCTGGTTAGCCAAAATGGCGATAGTAGTTGACTAGCAGAACCTTGCAGGGAAGCTCATCTCGTATTATAGTGTTTACATAAGCAGGTTACTCGAAGATGCGAAAAATGCAAATAAATAAATAAATAAATAAATAAATAAAACATCCGACACGCTGACATTTCATTCCTAAATCCATCCAATTGCATTTTTCTATCCATATGGTAGGCTGCTGAATGCAAAACACTGAGCTCCAACATCCATCTTCGTCTGTAAACCAAGCCTGTTTGGGATGGACGGATACCCTTTCCCAAGCTTCCCGGTTTAGCAACCGTGATTGGACATGTAGTGCACTAATGTAGTGTCTAGCAGCCATTATTCCTTTTTCTACGTAGTGTAATAGTGTAGTAAACACGAAGGTATTTGGGAATGGAGCCCCTTGTTCTGAGGGGCTCGAGCACAGTTTCCCAAGCTTCCCAAAGGATGAATGATTGGGCGGATGGATTCTCTCTCTCTCTCTCTCTCTCTATGTGTGTGCGTGTTGTGTGTGTGTGTGCGTGCGCGCGCGCGCTACGAAAGCAGCCTGTATGCACGCGCGCTTACTTCTGCCTCGTTGACACACGGGCGTGCTATTTTAAACCGCAGCGCTGTCCAAACCTCTCCCTGTAACAGTTTAACAAACAACTCCGAGTCCAACCTGAATCCATTCGGATTATTTAGTCATAGCTGCATGAAGGAAAGACGAAGGATGGCAGTGCTTCTGGCCAAGGAGATCATCTTGGTGTTTCTTTTCCTTGGCAGTGCAGGTAAGATTCGCTTTAAAAGCACTGCGCATTTCTCTTCTTTACTTTGTGCAGAGAAGATATGCAAGTGCGCATGTTATATGGTCGTTTTGGGTTTGATTACAAAATGTAAAAGATCTAACGTAGCTTTGTTGAGGGATGGAGAGTCAAGTGGAAGGTGCACGAGCGGACCTGTTTGAACGGTGCATTTATTTCTCTCTCTCTCTCTCTCAAACACACACACACAAACACAGCCTGCATTCAAATCACACTGACTAGCTCATCTAACATTAGCTAGCTAGGTCGCTTAATTTGAGACTGGAACTGATTTCTTATGTTCGGTAGAAACAAACATACTCTCACATTGACATTATAACGTTTGATTATATTTACGTAAACTACATATTACCTCAGTAGTTATCAGTGTTTTTTTTTTAGCTAGTTCTAACAATAACAGTGTCTTTTTTTCGCCCTCCTTGTTTCGCAATAGTCATCTCAATTTGGTAAGGGTACTTTTAAAACTGGGACGAATCCTTAAATGTATTCTTGCCCCTAGTTTCAGGGGTATTAGTCGGTATAGTTGTTAAATGTTTGTATAATATCTCGAATTGATCCTGCCAGGAGTGGAAAGCATCTTCAGCTCTGTTCCTGACTGGTTATTTAACAGTGCGTGCGCGCTCGCGCGTTTGTGTCCCGTGCTTAGTGGGTTTGTTTGTGTTTTAATGGCTAAACGCTTCTCGGATGTAGCGTGCACGAGATGATTTAGGTGACAGTTTAGGCGGGGTCCACTCGCGGCACGCGCGGTCATCAGCCAATCACAGGTTGGGGAATTTGGGCGGGAACGGCCCGCTGCTTACCGCGAAGCTACAGTACGTAGGGGTTTCTAACACACGACTCTGCGCTGAATATTGTTAATAATAGAAACGTGGTCGTGACCATATTGAGGATCGTTTAAAAAAAAAAAAAACTGAGAACATCAAACATTATTTATTGACAGGATCCTGAAATCGATACTGTGGTACAGTGCATCTGTTTACACGGCATTGTTTTTGATAGTTCATTCAAACTTGCTTAAAGGAAAATAGCCACCAGCCATGACTTGCATATTAATATTTATAATGAACATCTTTAATGACAGCCAAGACTGATTTTGTAATGATGTTCTTGGCTGAGCTTTTAGGGCGTTTTCACATTAGAGCTCTGGGACCGTTTCTGAGAACACTTGTCATCAGTTACTGCATTTCCACCAAGGCTGTTCTGGAGCTAGTTCGGTGTTGGTGCCCGATTTCAAATCAGTTCTTTGTTTTCAGACAGCCATGGTTCCTTGGAGGCACCAAGACTTTGCTGGGCTAGAACAAAGAACCGCTTAAGTCAGGGGCTTAAAAACAAAGCCAGTTCTTAGGAGGTTTACTATTAAACTGGCTCTGAACCGGCACCAGCACCAGACATGAACTTGAAATCTCTTTCACCAAGTTCAGCCTTTGACCTACACAGCCATATACAACCGAAATCACACTTGTGTCTTTGTTTGTGCAAGTAGTGTTACACGTTATATTGTGATGCACCCCATTATGTCATACTATGACCGAGTGTCACCAACTTTGACATAAAACTGGGTGTGTCACAGGCGTTCCTTATCGAATGTAACAGTAGGTTTTATGGAGGTAATTCTGTCACAGGCATGTCACAGGTATTCCTTTTGAATGTACAGATCCCGCCATTAAGAATGCACGTTTCTTGAAAAGGGATCTCGCGCGCTTCCGCGGCAGCTCGCGGGAGGCTGTGAAAATGCCGTTCATTGCCTGGTCAGTCGTGTTTCAATCTGAAGTATTGTGTGTCTACTGAAGCCAAAAATGTGTTATCTCTCTTAGGCGCCCATTGACAGGAAGCGACAGAGCTCATAAACGTGTCAAGCTCAAACTTTAAATACTGATATGTATTTATTCTTCATTTTCTTCTCTCCTGCAATGATGAAACTTCTTTGACTGCGCTTTCTCCATTCAGTATTATTATCATTAGTAGTAGTAGTGAAAACTACCGCTGATTAACTGTCTCTGCAGTAGTTAAAACAGCGGATTAATTTCATTTGGGGTATTTCTAACAGGCAATCTACTAAATAATAATAAATAGATAAAATTACCCAGCACTTTAACATTTAACCCAGCAGTTTTAGTGTGTAACATAAAAATATTCCATTTGTAAAATAGCATAGGTGAAATCATAGGTTGTGTATAGTGATTAAAAACAATACAACAAAGCTTATGGTAAATAAATTCTCAGACTCTTCCACTGCAGGTATTAAAAAACAGTAACAATGTCAATTTTAGAATCCGTAGAAGCTCAGTGGTCCGGACAAAACCTCTCGCGGAGGAGCCTTTCCCTGAATTCGCCATTTTCACGGGGGTGGGCATCTCGGTTAATTCATACAGATGG
Organism: Clarias magur; assembly: GCA_013621035.1. Lineage (NCBI taxonomy): Eukaryota > Metazoa > Chordata > Actinopteri > Siluriformes > Clariidae > Clarias > Clarias magur. Next base: position 100,917 of record QNUK01000153.1, read on the forward strand.
ACAGTACTGTACCTATTTACAGTACATGGAATTTTACGGGGTTGTCACTGACCGATTTACAGTACCCTGACAAAGAGCAATATAAGAATAGTGCCAGCTGACACACCTTATTCGGCATCTATTTAGAGTCTAAATATTTTTTTTAAACTTGTGCTACTGTTGTTTACTTACAATATTTGTAAAATTTTTTTTTTTCTTTAAATGAGGCTTGGGCTCCGGGATGTTGAGCCTATTTACTAGTATACGTAGTCTAATCAGAGCTCTATCGCTCGTTCGAGTGTAATTCATAAATTATGTTTACAGTAATGAAATGAGATCGTGCTTTAAAATTAATCTATAATTAATTTCAAACCCGCGGCTCGCACTTTCACTTTACAAAAGGCAGCGTTTTGATCAAAAGGTGATAAACGCATGCGATTTATCGATAACAATACTGCATTGATGGATGGATGTTGTTGATAAATATTTAAAATGATAATTAAATAAATAGCTGTCCATCTTTTTTGTGTTTATCTTTTCGGTTTATTATAACCCTCTGCACCACTTATTATAATAAATAGTTTTAAATGTTAGTAAAGGTAGCAAGAGAGGGGGGGGGTATATATATACTGTATGCTGTAATTTGGTCATGTTCACCCATGGGTTAAACATATGTGGCATTTAATAGCATTCGCTAGTTATCAAGTTAATATACAGGTCAATCTGCATCAAATAGAATCTCTCCGAATAAGTAAGCATAATAATAAATAATGAATCATCATAGTGTCAGCCCATCATCATACTGTCTGACCAAATTACTGCATAAACACTGGAACACGAGGATTTAAGAATTTAATTAAACATGAATATCCTTAATGTGATAAAATGTTAGATTTTTATTTAAAAGCCCAATATATATTTATGTGTGTGTGTGTGTGTGTGAAATGTGTGGCATTTTAATTCAAATCCAACATTTTAATGTGCATCAAGGTGCATGGGCGTCAACTCGCACGTTCTGTAATATTCCATTGTCATTCATATTGCCGCTGTTTTAGAGCCCTTTACTAAAGCATTCGCTAGTTATCAAGTTGATATACAGGTCAATCATGTGAATTACACTCAAAGTATCAACTCCAACTATGAAGTCTGATTTCATTTGCTGGGGAAATAAAATTTAGGCAGAGACGCCCGCACTGTCTTGTTAATTTATCTAAAACCCAATCAGGATTTGCCAACAGTTTGATAAATTCACACATATCTTGAATGAAAGGTGAGAAGAGATTCAGCAGAATCTTCTGAGATTCACCGTGCTTGCTCTGAAGGACTATATTCGACAAGAATATAGAGACTAAGAATTGTATTTCTAATAAGATAATTAATGAAATAATACAATTATATCAAATAAGAACTTTATAGTTAGGTTATATTTTAAAAGTACAATTGCAAGTAAATTACAAACTGCATGTAATGTAAAATATGAATAAAACTGTATTAGATGCACATATATGATATGGGAGTATATACTGTACAAAGAAAAAGCTATTTACACATGAGTGCTCAATTGTAAAGCAAATGCAATTATTCATTTATTAATACGCGTGTGCAAAAAGACGATGTACAACAAAGAATACAAAAGTGTATAATTTTTATTAAAAGTTGGCCTAAAACAATATTGTCTCTAATGCTGAAGCAAACATTATTTGTTTTTGTTTTAGTCTTCTCACTGAATACAGCGCGCTCCGAGGTGAACACATGCAGATTCACATTTCATTCACAATAGGTGTGAAGTTATCAAACCGGTTTCGCTGATGGGGGAATTGGCAGAATTGAGGGGTTTAAAAAGAATTAACAAGACCGAGCAGACGTCTCTGCCTAAAATATATTTCGCCAGCACATTGTACTGGAGCTCAGAACGTCTTCTTTCCTTTTTTAATCTGTAATATTGTGAAATAATAAGCAAAATGTATTTCGCGTATATGCTTGAATATTCCTTTTTATTTAAAGGACATATGTATTGTGTTTGATCTGGATTATTGCGAAATGTGATGACTTATTTTATTATTTTTATTCACGAATCAGGACATTCGCAAAGTTAACACTAACTGAACAACAGGTCTTTACTTCGTAATACACCTGTTCTTAAAAAGGAATATTTAGGCAAATACGCTAAATATATTTCACTTAAATATTACAGATTAAAACTAGAAAAGAAGACGTGCTGAGCTTCAGTTCATACAAAATGTCTAGGAAGGAAACTGTTGTCGTTATTTTACAAAATCTGAACATATTCAGTAAAGATGTGAATTACACAAAGTATCTGTAACAACGCGGGTGGCGCGAGGGGCAGAGCCGCGTTTAAACTGTTCAGAACGGACAGATCCACAGGCTGCTACCGTGCGGAGTTCTGAACAGCTGCCGGCGCGGCCACTTATACACGCGACTGCCAGACAGACTAAGCAACAGTTCAGCGTGCGCGCTCCGTTTACTACTGCCACAACATCCCGCTCTCTCTCTCAAATAGATAAGGGCATAAGCCCCGAGAAGATACAAGTTTTTGCTTTAGTTTCCAGAGCCTGTCCGTTCTCGCGTAGAGACGGCGGAGCTCTGTTTATTTTGTGTTTTCAGTTTCCTTTTGTTTCCATTTAAATTGTTAATTAATAATCTGACGCCATCTCCAAACGGAAAGGTCTTCCCGTGTGTATCACAAGCACTTTCACATACTCCTATTTCGTTTACCCATCTAAAGTCCTGCGTATAGGTAACATTTTAAAAGTACAATTGTAAGTAAATTACAAACTGCATGTAATGTAAAATATGAATAAAACAGTATTAGACACACATATATGATATGGTAGTATATACAATGAAGAAGAGTGCTCAAATGTAAAGCAAACGCAATTATTAATTTATTTTGTATATTTAACCGTTTAAGTTACATGAAAAAATAACGCGCCTACCAGCCCATTATTATTTTCTGTTCAAATTTAAAGATGCACACGCATGTGCAAAAAGTCGAAATACAACAACGAATACGAAAGTGTATAATCTTGAATAAAGTTCGCCTAAAACAATATTGTCTCCAAAACTGAAGCAAACATGATTTTGTTTTTGTTTTAGTCTATTTGTTGAATACAACGCGACAGCACGCTCGGAGGTGAACACATGCAGACCCCCAGTTACTGTAATCCCTCTTCTCACCTTTCATTCATGATAGGTGTGAAGTTATCAAACCAGTTTCACTGATGGGGGAATTGGCAGATTTGAGGAGTTTAAAAAGAATTAAGCAGACGTCTCTGCCTAAAATGTATTTCACCAGCAAACCATAAGCATAAATAGAAACAAATAAAATGTTTAATGATATCAATTAAATCAGACTTCATAGTTGGATTTGATACTTTGAGTGTAATTCATACATTTACTGAATATATTCACATTTAGTAAAATAACAAAACCTGTTTCCTTTTTGGGCCGCACGTCTACTTTCCGTGTTTTAGTTTGTAATATGTAAGTGAAATACATTTTGCATATATGCTTAAATATTCCGCGACACATTTTTACGTGTTAACGAAGACATGTTGACATATTCACGAATCAGGACATTCGCATAATTACTGTATATGTGCACGCATCTCATAGGTGTGTGTGCACGGAGAGTCTGTGTATATGTGCGCGCGTCTTAGGTGTGTGTGCGCGCATTTCATATGTAGTTGTGTGAGCAGTTAGTAGTATATATAGATGTGTGACTGTTTCATATATGTGTATGCAAGTGTTTCACGTGTGTGTGCATGAGTGAAGTTTGATTTAAGCCCTATACGGCGCCTCATAATTTAGGGCATCTCTTTTCATCATTATGAACATAATATGAAGCAGATATACGCAGATTCATCATAAAATATTAGTATTGTAAAACAAAATAAAATTCATGTTTGCTTCAGCAGTGGAAACAATATTGTTTTAGGATAACTAATTATACACAATTCTTCGTTGTACTTGGTCTGGCTTTTAGATAAAGTCCCTCCATGCGCCATTTGGCGGATATTCAGTGAAGCACAACACATTTATTTAAATTCCTGAATGTTGCTTGAGGGATTTTGTGGCATGTCGTGAGCCAAATTGCGGGATCTCGCGGGAAAAAGCGCGCATTCTTAATGGCGAGATCTGTAACACTAGATCTGGCCATCATCAACTTTACGTCATACTGTGATGTGCACATTTACATTTATTGAGAAATGCCTGTGCCGGTGTAGCGGGCAGCCCTTGCCGTTAACAATAGACCGTGTCAGCATCACCTTTTATATCATACTGTGAGGTGATTGAATATCCGGGATAGGGGAAGGGCGAGCAATTGTTCCTGGGCATGGTACAGATAAATATAGTGCCTAATATTAAACTCCTTTCATCAACGAGTTGTTTTAATTTTACTCCGGATAAAGTTTGTCGATGTTGCCGACAGTGCTGTTATCTCACCTTCTTTAATTGTACACATTGCATTCAACAGATCAGGTTTTTAAAGCTTCAACGGATCGTTAACGAACCAAACGAGTAACTTAATTGTATAGCTGCATCGCATCCTGTAACGTTGAGTCTGTCTGCTGTCTTCATTACATTAATAACTCATTAATATGATGTTGAGCATTATTATTTGTGAGAGGCTCTCTTCTGTTCTAAAGAAGCCACCAATCTCCGGTTTTGACAAATGAGTCCAGTGCCAAAGTGCCAAAACGTTCAGTTCATCAAATGACTAGGAGCTGGCTCCAAAAGTGAGTGTATCTCCATAGAGTCCCCTCCATGTTACACTGTCCAAATTTACAAATGAAACAAACGTTTACAGCCTGGTCCAAAAAATGGTTCGTGTCTCCATAGCTAGATTTTCCCTTCAGGACAACTGTACATGCATGTATTTGTATATAAAATTCCATTACTCCATATAATTGTGCATAATTTGCGGCATGGCTGATTTGAGGGACAGCTCATTGGAATTGGTGTAGTTTACAAACATGTAGAGTTCAATCGAATGCAAGGTTAATGTCTAAATTAATGTTAGCCAACTAGGCATTTTAGCTAACCTAAGGCTAGGCTAGCTATCCGTGGTAACTGAGGTAAGTAGACATGTTACAACCAACAGCCAACCTCAGTTCCTTCTGCCCTTTTGCCCATTTATCGATTAACCCAGGTTTGTTACAGAGTCAGTGCCTGCCAAGATGGCAAGGACAAGAGCTCCGAGAGTTGAGCTCTTCAGAAAACCTGTGGGTGACATCATAAAGTTCTTGTGCAGGCTATGAAGCTATTGGCAAAACATGACTATTTGTTCCTTGCGTGAAATTTAATAAGTAGTCATGTGCTCCCTAGCCCCAGAGCTTTAGCTTAGAGTAAGATTGATGTTATTTCATAAATCACCTTTGAGCTCATAGTAGTGCTTTGAGTTCTTGTATAGCTCTTATACAAGCAGCTCTGCCTCACCTTTGGCCTTTCCGGATGCAAAACGGTAACCTTCATCCAGAGCCTTCGTCTCTGATACGAAAACTAACAGGGTTGAAGTACGTGAAAGTGTTTCAGCACAAAGATGGTAGAGTGAGCATTATATTAAGCACTGTCTCTTCCTGTTAAGATGATTTTACCTTTACAGCACTTTTTTAGAAAACAGATGGGCAGATGTGTTCTGCTTGTTATATTCCACAGACTCCGTTATCTTTGACTTCACATTCAGGAAGGCATACAATTTACACACAGAACAACTTCCAGACAGATTAAAAAAAAAAATGCCTTAAGTAAGCTGTCATTCGAGCGTGAATAATGAATCAGCTTCAGCTGTGTGGACACCAACTCCCACCCACTAATCCCTAATTTATGTCTCGTATATGCATTTAGGACAACATACAGTATACTCTACATATTGTATACATAAATCGACAAACAATTTACATAGCCTCTGTGATAGTGAGCCAATAAGCTGCATTTATTCAAGGACTAAATGAAAAGAAGAAAAATGTGCTACAGCAAAGCTGTGGTTTGATTAAAATAGTTGATATAATAGTTAATAAAAGAAAGTCTTTTATTTGCATTGTTGAAAATATCTCACCAGGTAATAACATTGGGGAAAGGATATAATTCAGTGGGTTGTGTGTGTTTTACTTCGGACAGAAATGACCAGTATCATATTGGTTCTCGTTATTATTATATTTCATGTCTATGCAAATGAGCTACTGCTGAGCTCCACCCCTCTAGAGAACAGTGCAATAAGCGGAGGGTATCTTCTTGTATGAAATCACAATATGGAAATATCTAGTCAGGTTGTTTAAGCCCCAGGCAATACAAAAATGGACAAAAATGACAAAAAAATGGGAATGTTCTTTCTCATGTTTTTTATTTTATTTTATTGTACATTTTTACAATTAGCCCACTTTAAAGAAGCATTTATTTTTTACTGGTCTGATTTCTACTGGTATTGATTTTAGTGGAAACTTACTGTAATATCAACTCAATGACAGTGGTTTGGAACTTTTCTTGGATGTCTGCATGGCTGAATTTTGAAAAAGAAAAGTGTATATCCATCTAGTATTCAGCGGTGATAGCAGTCGGTAGCTATGCTTACAGGGCTGTTATTTCTTCAATCCTATTAAAATAATTCTAATTAGAGATTCCGTCTCCTATGAACTATTTACATGGACGCTGATCTGATAAGAACCTAATTAGAACATAACCATTTGTGTCATGCGTCAAGTCGTTCTGCTTGCTTGCTTGAAATAGAATGAGAAGTTTGAGTTTAGGTTAGGCTTCCCATCTTTTCCGATAAATTCTGCATTAAGATTGCTTACGAAGACTTCAGTCTCGCCTATGGGTTGGTTAGATGTTTTACTCGGTGTGAAACTAATGAGTCAATCAGTGCTCCTTCCTCAGCCAGAGACTCAGCAGAAGAAAGTAAAGACAAGGGAAAGAGTTGAGAATTGAAGCAAACTTTCCTTCCTGGGAAACTCAGCATGTCACCTAATGTTACCCAGAAAGAACATATTTATTCTGGCAAGAGAGAAACGATTAGATCAAGTGTTTATATTCACCTAGTTTATGAATTATTGTCATTAAAAAAAAAAAAAAAAAATTTTGATCAGACTAAGATGACTACATGCTGCAGTTCTATTTCAATTGGGCAAATATTGTTATCATTATTAGTAGAGTAGGATATTATTGTGTACATGTACATGCTGCTAGTATGTCTAAAAATATCCAAAACCATAACTGAGTAACATTTCTCCACACAATGAACGAACAAGTTGGTGGACAGCGTCTAGCGGCAGCATTGTTTTGTAACACCAGCTTTTCATAAAGGAAATTCTTTTTGTGTTAATATTCTACCCACATAAATGTGGTGTTTCCCTTGGAAATAGATCACGTTCCAGAAGAGAAATGAGTTTGGATATTCATTTTATTTTATCCTTAAGTCTTCTGTAACAGATGAGAGCTGTAGATGACAGGGTCTTTATCTAGAATAATTCAGGAATCATCACCACCGTTACAGAGATCAAGTGTGCAAGGTTGACTATATCTGTAGTCAAAAGGCATATCTGTAATCAGAACACTCGTAGGAGAAGAGTCCGTGGTGCTGATAAGGATGTGCATGTTTTAAGAACGAGAGTTGCATGAAAGTTTTTTTTTTTTTTTTTTTTTTTTTTTGCAACATCAGTGCTTTTTTCCTTTAGTGTATGGAATGTGAGAGATCCTGTTTGTGAAGTAATTCACCCTGAGCTTGTCCTAAACATTAAATCAGTTATAGAATTGATTTAGTATCAACGATATATTGAATTTTTATCATTATCACATGTAATTAAACGTATGATAGCACAAAGTCGGGTCTTGGATAAAATCAATTAAATGAATGAAGTCAAGAGTCAGAGAGGAGACCGTGGAGAGATTTATAGGAAGAGACTCATGATTTTGTCTTGCTGCCAACGATCCCTGCTCGTAGATGACGTCATCAGAGTAGAATGAGCACCAGTTAACAGTGAGTGTGAGTATCTGCTATCAGCCATGCTTTTGTTCTCAAACAGGGCAGCACTTTTGTTTGCTCCGACCCACATAGCTTGCAATAATCACTCGCTTTAAGATATACATATTTCAACAGACAGCTTCTTCAGTGTTTCCCACAGGTCTTTAACACAATAATTTTTATTTTAGCAATATGTGAAGAACTAAACACTCTTTGGTGTACAAAGATGGCACTGTTTGTCAGAGCATGTAGCCCTTAAAAACCCAATAATAATAATAATAATAATAATAATAATAATATGCACATTTTGTGAGTTCTCCATTTTTGCGACGTGACTCCCATAACAATTTACACGTTTTGAAAGTAATGATAACATTGTCCTACATATCGGGACACCCGAATGCGTAGTTTAATTTCTAATATGTAGAACCAATGTTATCTTCTTCTTCTTTGTCTTTCGGCTGTTCCCTTTCAGCAGCCGACACCGCGAATCATCTGCCTCCAACCAACCCTATCCACTGCGTTCTCTTCTCTCACACCAACTATCGTTATGTCCTCTATCTTTGGTCTTCCTCTAAGCCTCCTGCCTGGCAGTTCCAACCCATCCTTAGCATCCTTCTACCAATATGCTCACAATGTCTTCTCTGAACATGTCCAAACCACCTCAATCTGGCCTCTCTGACTTTGTCTCCAAAACATCTAACATGTGTTGTCCCTCTGATGGACTCGCTCTTGATCCTATCCATCCTTGTCACTCCCAAAGAGAACCTCAACATCTCTGCTGCCTCCAACTGCCTCCTGTCTTTTCTTAAGTGCCACTGTCTTTAAGCCGTAGAGCATCGCTGGTCTCACCACTGTCTTGTACACTTCTCCTTTCATTCTTGCTGATACTCTTTTATCACATAACACACCTGACACTTTTCTCCACCCGTTTCAACCAGCTTGTACACGCCTCTTCACCTCCTATCCACACTCCACACACACATAGAACTATTGTTATCATTATTTTTAAATTATGTAAATTCGTTCTACATATCAGACATTAAACTATGCATTTGGGTCTTCCAACATATGAAGTCCCAAATGCATAGTTTAATGTCTGAAGCCTCCCGACACAGCCCTGTAGGACGTCCAGAAACGTTTTTTAAAATTCAGGTAATCATTGATCAATGCTATGTTTCCGCAGGATTCGTGCCAGTTGAGTTTAAAGGGTTAATCATCTTCAGCTTTTAAAGAAGACCTGTTCACCGTGCGAAATTGTGTTTCTGTGTTTTCTGCCTCTCAGTACACCGCTCTCGCGGTAGCAGAATAATCAGGTACAAGAGTGGTAGCGCAAGAGAAAACTGCCCGGATGGCGACCTTTTCTTGGATAGATTTTTTAAAAGTGTACCTGCCCACCCAAGTATCTGTGTCTGGGGAACACTGTTGTAATTTCAATTTGGCTGGTGATTCTTAAAAACATTGTTAAAAAAATATTTTTCACACGTCAAGCTCTGATGTTTTGCATCACATGTTATTACCATATCTGTTGCATATTTACAATTTTCTTGTCCGTTCAGTGAGACACACCCATCAGAATGAGGAATGAACACAGCATGACATATTAATTGATAGAAAATGTGACTGATAGCTAAAGCCTGCTGGAAAACACATCCGAAATCATACTGCTCTTCAAACACTGAGAGTACATTAATAATTAGTTCATGTATACATTGTTTTGTCCTTACGGATGGATGCACCAAGCTGCCAGTAGCAGATCCTTGAAGTCCTGATTGTTGAGAGGGGGGCCTCCATGGATCTGACTTCTTGTTCCAGTACATCCTGTAGATTCTTGATTGGCTTGAGATCTGAAGAATTTGGAAGCCACGTTCAGCACCTCAAACTCATTGTTGTGCTCCTCAAACTGTTCCTGAGCAATTTTTGCCACGTGTCAGGGGGCATTATTCTGCGGAAATAGGCCATGGCCTTTAGAAAATACTGTTTCCATGAAGGCGTGTACCATTGTTTAGGTGTACCATTGTTTTGGTATTTGTCAAAGTGGTGGCACGGTGGCTTAGTGTTCCCCCTTTGCTTAGTGGGTTTCCCCCGGGCGCTCTTTTTTTTCCTCCAACAGTATCCAAAGACATGCTGGTTAGGCTAAATTGTTTTCCTAAGTTGCCCATAGTGTGTAAATGAGAATCATTCACGAGCTGGCAACAGACTCCTTATGTAACTGCCACAGAAACTACTGTATATCTCCAGCTTTGGTAGTACCCTAGTATCCAAAATAACATGAATAGTAGGACCCGATGTTTCTCACCCAGAGGTGGCAGATGTACACAAACTCAAAGTACTTGCCTAACAATGTACTCGACTACAAGTAGAAGTACCTCTTCACATTTTTACTCAAGTAAACTAAGCATGTGCTCTAAAATGTGCTTTAAATACAGAGGCACATGTCCTCCACAAGGAAAGTGCTTGTTCTGGGTATCTCTCTGACTGAGTCACCGAGAAACAAAGTGAAGTTCATGCTGTTGATACCATGAATGTGCATCTCTAGTAGAGAGACGTTTTCCGCAGGAATCTCATTTCATTTAACTACAGTAAAGTATAAATGAATAATTTATGGTTAGTATAAATATCCTAGACATATAATAAAACTATAAAGTTGACGTGTCTGTACATATTGAAAACATTTTGTGGAGGTGTAAAATGGGTAATAAAACATCGAGATGGTTTTTGGAATTTTTGTTTGTTTGTTTGTTTGCTTGTGTTTGTTTGCATCATGTAAAAATTGCTAAATGAATTTTAAAAAGAACTTCATTAGAACTTCAAAAATAAATCATTAGTTCATCTCAATTTAAGCATTGCCTTGTACATTTTGTGCAGGTAAATTCCATGTAAACGAAGTCGTGGGAAGATTTTTTGTTAATAATAAATAAATTGACAACTGCATTCAGATGCTTTACAATTTAATGAAACCTTGTAGGCATTACAAGGGATAAATGTTTTAGGCCTATTTATTTATCACAGGTTATATTAATTATTTGGTTGGTTGGTTTATAAATGGCTGGACAGAAGGGAGTGAACTCTGTGTAATTGTTTAGGCAAAAGACATTTCAGCTAGAATGTTGAATAACTTTCAGCACCAGAGAGTTTTATGGATAATGAAGAAACTATGTTACACTGATGGCAAGGAGCTGCGCTAGCGTGCTTGTAGGAAGCTGTGGCTTTTTAGATGCTAAAAATAAATCTTTGATTGATTTATTTATTTATTTATTTTTAATTTTTCCCCGATTTTCTCCCTAATTTAGTCGTGTCCAATTCCTCCCCGTCACTAGGGGGCTCCCACATTAAGGCTACTACTACCACTCAGCCGGGAGGGCCGAAGACTATCATGTGTTTCCTCCGAACCACGTGACGCCAGCCAAACGCATCTTTTCGAACTGGTTGCTCGCGCACCGTTGGGGGCGGCGTAACACACTCGGAGGACAGCGCTATCCGCTCCCTCCGTTGCGCGAGCTCACAGACGCCCCTGACTGGCTGTAGAGCCGTGATTAATGTCGGAGCACCATGTACCTCTCATCCCTCCCCTCTGAGAGAGCTCGGCCAATCAGCTCTCTCTAGACCTCCGGCTTACAGCACCACCCGGGATTCGAACTAGCGATCTCCGGATGATAGGGCGAGCGCTTTTAACCACTGCGCCACTCGGAGGCCCAAATCTTTGATTTATTAAGTAAAAACTACGTATAACATACAGAAAATACTGAAGTATAGGTAAATGAATAGTATTTGTACTTGCCACCTCTGTTGCCAAAATTGCCCAAAGCATCACACTGCCTTATCAGACCCGGCCACCTTCTTCCATTGCTCCGTGGTCCAGTTCTGACACTCCCGTACCTATTGTAGGTGCTTTCGGCAGTGGACACGAATCAGCATGGACACCATGACTGGTCTGCTGCTACTCAACAATCTTTTATGCACTGTGTTCTTACACATTTTTATCGGAACCAGCATTCACTTTTTTCACAGTTTGAACTATAGTAGCTCTTCTAATGGATTGGACTTACAGGTCAGCATTTGTTCCCAACGTGCATCAATGAGTCTTGGCCTCCCATACCCCTGTCGCTGGTTCACCAGTTTTCCTCCCTTGGACCGTTTTTGGGAGGTCATGACCGTTACAGATTGCGACTATCCCACAAGTGCTGCAGATTTGGAGCTGCACTGGCTCAGTCGTCTGGCCATCACAAATTTGGCCTGCTTTACTAAAACTAAAATATAATAATGAATACGGAGGCTCTTTACAGCATACTTGGACAAATCATAGAGGACGTAAACGTGCTACTCCAGCAGTATGTCACTTAGCTGTGTGTGATGGCCTGGGAAATGGTAAGGTTTGCATGTTTTTTTATGCTGTTCAGTACAGATCTTACAGGCTTAAATGTGTTTTCTCTTTTTCTTTTGCACACGTCTCATCCACAAGTTTTAGCATTTTGTAAAAATTGTTTAGCGGCAAAAGTGAGAAAAAAGGAAATTGCATTTAAATATTCAATTCCGAGTGTGGTGCAGGAACAACTGGGAAATTTTCAAAGTCATTATCAGATTACAAACTGACTTGATTATGCTAATGTCTGATCCACTAAGGCACATAGTGAATAGCTCTGTTAAAAGAATGTGCTGCTCCCTAATAGCTGCGGGAATGGAAGTGAAATGTGACATGACACTATTGGCTATAATATTTTTTGTCTTCTTGTCAGTGGTTTTACAAGGGCTAGAGTGTCAAAAATCAGAACCCGTTTAAAGGTTGCACTTTAGTGGGAAATTTAGTTCGACTGGGAACAGAAAACAAATCATGAACAATAAATATAGTGTTGCACAGTTTGCTGCTACTAGAAAGGTCCTGTTTTAAAAATAGTACTCTACCAGCATTTTGAAATAATCAATAATTTTACTATGAGAAGGTCTGTTTAAGCACAGTGTTGATAGCAATGACGTAGCGGTAAAAAAACAAAACAAACCCTGAGTAATGTATGCCCTGGGAGGCTTTAAACGAATCATGAGCAAAAGTAGAGAGAGAAGAGACTAGACTTAAAGAAAGCGCAGCAGCAGACTTCAGCAGTGGGCTTATGTGAAATATGGAGATATTTCGGTTATAAAGTGGGTGAAAAAGCCGAGCCCCTAAACACAGCAGCACTGTTGTACTTATGCTGTTTTAAAGTGGGGTAGAGTTGGATTTTTATTGGGACATTCACTGCACTGACATAAACAAAAAATAGCGAGATGTGTATTTTCTTACTCTGGGGTGGACAGAGGTTTTTTTTTTTTTGCCTGTTTTGCTCAGTTAAAACCTACTGAATTTAATCACTTAGATATGCAAGTCATCTGCAAAAGGGCTACTGGGTAAGAATCTGCTAAGATTGTACATCATCGCAGGAAATCTAATGTATTAGATCCAGTATTGAGTATACACTCTGGAGTATACAGAGTGTACATATTTTTAACATATATAATGTTTTTGGAAGAAAGATCTTTTTTGTTTGCTATTTGGCCTCTGTACACCGCAACACTGAATTTGAAGTGAACCGTTTTAGATGTGAGCAATGTCACAATTTTCAGCTTTATTTCAAGGGGTTTGACAAAACCATTCAGAAATGACAGACATTTTCATATACACATCCCAATTTTGGGGTAATCAAATTAATAGCCGAGTAGTCGTATGGTCAGGTGTGGCCTGTTCACTCATTACTCCATGACCAATAAAGCCGATTAAAGTCATGGAGGCGGTTCTGAGTGTCCGATTAGCATTTGGTGGCTGTTCACAAATTCAAGAGACAGCTTTATGAAATAAATACAGCTGCTTCACAACGAGGTGCAAACTACTGGTAATTAAGACTGAAGGCAGAGTCTCACGAACAAGAGAGTAGCTGCAGTAAAGGCCTGGCCAAGCATCTTGAGGGAGGAAACTCAGCATTTGGTCATGTCCATGGCTTCCAGACTTCAAGCAGTTGTTGAGTCCCAAAGATTTTCATCCAAGTATTAAATTCCCTCATTATGTTTGTAATTGTTAGTTTGTTCCATTATTTATGGAACAAACCCAATGGGGCCATGTGTTTTAAAATTATTGTAATTCCTGAATAGACAATGGCACACTTTTGTCAAATCCCTTGAATTAAAGCTTGAAATAAAACACTCACATTTTGTGTTTTATTTCAAATTGAAAGTGGTGGTGCAACAGACCCCAAACGCCAAAAAAAAATAAAATCTTTTCTGGGCATAAATGTATATACCTGTATACTTATTATTATTCTTTTTTTTTTTTACTAGAGATATTATTGAAATGATTTACAGCAGCAATTTTTTTGTTAGTAGATTCAGTTCTGAAAATCGATGAGTCGGTTTTCAGTTTTAGAATTGATTCACAGGTTTTAAATAGCTTATTATTAAGATAAACTTGCAAATGTTAAATGTGCTAAAATTAACAACTCAATACCAGAGCTTTAGCAGAAAAAAACGATTCACTTTCATCCTGCATTAGAAGCTTGGCAGGAAAATGATGATCACTTTATGGAAGACACGACCTTTAAACAATCAATAAGTAAGTTGCTTGGCATTTCAGTGTTTATTAGATACTTTTAGTAAGTTTTAATAATTTAAGACCTTTAAAACATAGAATCATGCAGCTGTCTTAGCAAATACAGCAGTGTTGTTTTACTTTTGGCTGCTCCCATCAAGGGGTCGCTACAGTGGACCATCCGATCCACACACAACTTGGCACAGGTTTTTTGCACCGGATGCCCTTCTTGACGCAACCCTCCCATTGTAACAGGGCTTGAGACTGGCACTGCATCCAGTGGCTGGGGTTTGGGTTCTCATGGGAATTGACCCCAGGTCTTCCACATGGCAGACGAGAAACCTACCACCAATGTCATGCTTCATAAACTATATTGGACTCAGTTCTTCTAATCTGATTATTGAATATAATCTGGCATAACCTATTTCTAGTTATATATTATGATATTTGCAATCAGTCTCATCAAAATGTTTTCTAATTATGCTCTCTGCTATAACATTATAATATTACCATTATTTTCTTCACCTTAAAAAAAAAAAAAAAAAAAAGAATACAGACGTCCAATTTTTCTAGCTAAGACACAATGGTATCTGTATTAAAAGGAACATTTTGCTATTGTGACAGCATTAGAGCAATATGTCGAAAGGTTTAAGCAAAAGGTTATAAAGGCCAGTTTTGGTTTCAAGCTGTCTTTAGAATACAGTGAGCAAGCCTCGAATATGGGCATGGGAGCTGGAACGACTGCACTGTGATCTTACCCAGCATAGGGGCGCATTAATCAAGGTTAGTAGACAGCTACAGCAGCCACGGATGATTCCATGCAGGTTGCCAGCGAGCTTCACAGCACCAGGCTGCTCCAGAACTGCTTGCTCCAGTAAATATTATTAGTGTCCTAGTGGATGCAGGTGGTATCTCCTACTGTGCTTGCCCTGGCTGGGTGAACCTTGGTGACAGACTAAAGAGCCAAACACTAACATAACGTCAATGACTGTTACTTATATTCTCTGTGCAAACTGGAATAAAATAAAGACCTTAGCTTTTGCAACCATTCTTATGCCTATTCTTGATGAGCAGGAAACAATTTCTTTCTGGCAGCCATGATGTCCAGAACTTTCACTGGCGTAACAGGCAGAAAGTTTATTTTCTTGATTTTGAATGAAAAGGAAGTGGTTGTATCCTTGTGTGAGATTTTTTTTTACTAAATCCAAATTACCAAAGAAATGTGAAATGGGTCAATGGATCAAATATCCAGAAGGTTGTTATCCAGAAAACAAAGTACTAGGTTAAAAAAAACAAAAACAAAAAAAAACAGGAAAGGCCAACAGAGATAAAAATGTCAAAAGCTTGGCAGAGATTAGAAGCGATGAAGATGATTTAATAGATAGGAATGGCTAAACAGGAAATATGTCACTGTTGAACAATACTGTATATACTAGCATACGTGTTGAAAAAAAACAAACAAAAAAAACAACCCAGACATGTAATCTTGTAAATGGCCTAGTGATTTCTCCAGCCCGGCTATGATTTATGCCTGTATGTCCACTGGTTTAAGAACTTGCATTCATTTTAACACCATGGCTACCAATAAAACAGTATTAACCAGTAAGGTTTGTTTAGTATCTCATGGTAATCTGTACAATCCAGCTGTAATATAATGTTGTCTTGGTCATCTTTACTACCCAGGCTAGCTTGGGTTGGATCTCCATGATTCCTTTGATGAACACCAGATTGATTAAAAACGACTGTACCTTTTTTAAATAATGAAAAAAAAAGAGCAAATGAATGTGTGGAAGTCGTGCAGTATGTTAATACCGTGCTGGGCTGCAACAAATAAACTGATTGATTAAATAAAGCCTAAAGCGTGGGAAAAGTCTGTCTGGTTATCATGGGTTATAAATGATTAATCAGTTATTGATTGTTATTGTTATTGCTATGGTTGATGAAAAATGGGTGAAATTTGCAAGCCTAATATAGGAATGGGAGCATGGTGGCTTAGTGGTTAGCACTGTCGCCTTGCACCTCCAGGGTCTGGGTTCGATTCCCACCTTCAGGGTCTGTGTGCATGCAGCTTGCATGTTCTCCCTGTGCTTGGTGGGTTTTCTCCAAGTACTCTGATTTCCTCCCACAGTCCAAAAACATGGAGATTAGGCTAAGTGGCGTCCTCAAATTGCCAGTAGTGTATGAATGTTGACACCGTTGTTAAAATAGGAAAAAATACGGTCTCCTAGAGACCTAGCTTGGATGGATGGATGGAATACTGTATATATGGGAATATAATTTAAATCATGGCTATTAAAGCTCAAAGTATTTTAGCTATTATTTGTTTAGCTGTTTTTTTTTTTTAAATAAACAAATGGGTGATTCTTACGAAACCATTAAAACACCACGGCGCTAATGATTTTAAATATAAAATGTGTAAATTAGTAATACAAAAAAAAAACATCACAATAAAAATAAATCAATAAAGACAAAACTGGTCTCTACCTTAAGAAAGAACCCTAGCAAAAACAAAAAAAGAATAAAAAACACCCCATTCATCCTCATCATCCTCTCTCTCCACCTATCCCTATCTTCTGCATCCTCAACACTTGCACGCACTAGCTTTATATCCTCACTTATTACATCCATATACCTCCTCTTTGGCATTCCTCTTTCCCTCTTGCCTGGCAGCTCCATGTCCAACTTTCTCCTACCAATATACTCACTCTCCGTCCTCTGAACATGTCCAAACCATCTTAATCTGGCCTTTTTTTCTTAATGTAACTTTGTCCCCCAAACGTCTAACATGAGCTGTCCCTTTGATGTACTCCTTTCTAATCCTGTCCAACCGTGTCACTCCCAAAGAGAACCTCAACATCTTCAGCTCTGCTACCTCCAGCTCCGACTCCTGTCTCCTTTTCAGTGACACACTGTCTCTAAACCATACAGCATGGCCGGTCTCGCCACTGTCTTGTACATCTTCTCTTATATCGCTGATATTTTTCTATCACACAGAACTCCTGACACCTTTCCCCACCCATTCCAACCTGCCTTCACTTGCTTCTGTACCTCTTTCACACACTCTCCTTTACCCTGGACTGTTCTTCACTATATCAACCTGTATTTTTACTGTGACACTTCCCTCCCTTTCATTGTAGGACTGTTTTGTAGCATGGTTGTTAGGAATTAATATACATGTGACAAGTTCTGACAAATCAGAATGTGGTATTTTGTCTTTTTTTTTAACGCCATAGTGAAATGGTTCATGTTTTTTTTTTTTGTTGCACGTTAATGTTTTTCTTAATTAGCTTTTTTGAAGCATTACACACACACACACACACACACACACACACACACACACACACACACACACACAAAAAAAAAACGTTTTGAACTTGAAGGAGGAAAACCCACCAAGCATGGGAAGAACATGCAAACTCCATGCACACAGAGACTGGAATCGAGCCTGGCCAGGCGACAGTGCTAATCACTACACCACCGTCTGTGAGCGTTTTGCAAGATGAGCAAAATTTTGTAATAAATTGTAACTTAATAAATGAGCGAGGTCTTGGTATACGAGTAGTTCGTTTGCGCCTCGTCTCCCGAGTGTCACATGATCACAACTAAGCCAAAGGTTTCTCTTTCTACGGGATTATGGTTAACCATCTCCCATGCTCAGTCTCAGTCTCGACTCGACTCGAGTGCATCACCCAACATCCGTGCGCGTGTACTGTTTATTATAACACCATAATAGTTTTTCTCGTAGTTAGTGTTATCTTTCTGAATAGTAATTTCTAACAATATTTCATTTTACTTGCATAGTTTTGTTTCCTTATCACATACTAGTTTTGCTGCGAGTAGCTTATTTGCCAGTTGTTGTCTGAGGTAGTTTGAGTCTCTGTCTAAAGCGTGAATCCACAGAGTGCGTAGGAACACAAATTTTCCTGGCATGACTGACTGTCCAGTCCAGCCCGGCCAAGTCCTGGCTGATACCGTACCGATAATAGGAATTTTGTGTGTTGTTGAAGGAGGTTCATGTCAGAGGGTGTCTTCTATGAGAAGGCAAAAATACATGTGCTGACAGTAAGAGTGAAAGTGCAGGATAGCCAGTGCTGTGCTGTCCATATCTGAACCAGTAGCCTAAATTTATCATTGTCAGATACTATTTATTATTATTTTTTAGCACAAATCTATAGAAAATCAAGATGTTATTTAGTGAAACCTAATGCTGCAGGGTAACCAATAGCGAATGTATTAATATACAATAATTTGAAAGTAATATAATGTGTAGAGCTCTGAACAGAATACCTAGAATAACGTCTCATTTCTGAGTGGTGTAGGGTGAATAGTTCATGAGCTGGGTAGGTGGGATAGTCAGGTTCTTCTGACATATTTTTGTATAACTGGCTTTATGGCGTGAAGGCTGGTGTCGGTGATGTGCTGGGAAGTTTGCACTTTCCGTTGATGAGCTTGTGTCTGCAATGTTGCTGCTGCCATAGCACAGCATGATGTCGCATGTCAGGATGATGATCTCCACTGCGTATCTGATGGAGGAGGAGTGGATTACTGCACTCTCCAAATAAAGCGCATAAACATCAATCAGCTGCCCCTACGCAGTGACGAGGACACCATCCAGAACTTTCATATGGAAACATAGTGCCTACTTAACATAAAAGCAGATTTTTTCGTAACCATATTCCTGTTTTGGAGATGCAGGTTTTTTTTTTATGATAACAACAGTCTTTGTGATATGAGTAGTAGGGCTTAAATGAGATTAAATTCAAGCTTATTTGCTTTTTTTTCTTTCTTTCCTGTGTACCCTAGATGTTTTTGCTGAATTACCCTCCATGACAGTCTGGAATACAGCATGTGTACACAATAAATTCAGGTTCATTATTTTAAAATAAAAGAGCACAAACACAACCTGGCCAAAAACAAAAGCCGCGTGCTATAACATTTTGTTTGTACAGTGACCACTATGCACGATGGGTGCATTGTTTCGTGCTCTATTCTTCTTACCCGTCTACGCCCAGTCTGGACTCATCAGACCACATTACCTTTTTGCTTTGCTCAAAAGTTCAATCTTTATGCTTCCTTGCAAATTCAAGCGTTATTTTTCAATTAGCCTCACTAACAAGAGGCCATACAGCTGTTTAGTAATAATCCTGTGAGTTCTCATTGCATTGTGTGTGTGTGTGTGTGTGTGTGTGTGTGTGTGTGTGTGTGTGTGTGTGTGTGTGTGTGTGTGTGTGTGTGTGTGTGTGTGTTTGTGTGTGTGTGGAAATGGTCTTACTTGCATTATTAAATAGTGCTGCACAATTAGCATAGCATAAAAATCGAAATCCAATTATCTACCAGTGCAATTATTTAATCTGTGCAATTTAATACAATTTTTGAGGTGAAAATAACTATTGACGAATAATTAAATTATTTATTCAGTTGTTTTGTAAATATGTTTAATATGATTTTTTAATCAAACCGTGCAGCCCTAATATTAAACTTGGCTCTAATAATGATTATTTATTTATTTATTTTGTAATGATCATTAAACACAATCATTAATGATTAACATTTCTTCCATAAATATGGACAGCTCCAGTTATTTAAAATCTCCTTAGTTGGTTTCTTTGCTCATTGCAGGCCAAAAATTTTACCCTTTTAAAATGGTGACCTTTTTTTTTTGTTGCAATTTTTATACTTTTTCTTAACTGCGCTTGGAGCGTTTTATTTATTTATTTTTTTTTTACTCGGTTTGTGATTGGAATTGCTGTGCATCACCACTGGGATTATTAATCAGTTAAATGAATGTGCATTTACATACCATAAACGTGCTGTAGATGCATGATGCATTTGAAGAATTGAATACAAATACATATTCGGTCCATATGTAAAAAGATAGCTCGATGGAAAGATAAATAGATGGAAGAGTTTTTTTTTTTTTTTTTGATTAATAATTTTTTGGGTAATTTTTTATGGGTAACAATTTGAGATGGTTCCCATTTCTGATTTGCAGTAAGTATCTGAAATATTACACGCAGATTAGCAAAAGAGGCCCAAAAAATGCATAGACTTAAAAAAAAAAAAATAATTAATGCACAAAAAAAAATCACCGCCACTTGATAGCATCAACAATGGTGTGACTACTGACATCTTTAAAGGAAACATAATACTACACATTTCTGCCATAAGTCAATTGGGTTTTTAAAAACATTTTTTTTTTTTTAAAAGGGCATAGGCAACAACTGTCGAATTGTTTATACATTTTTTGGCCCCCGTAGGAACAAAATTTGCAAGTGGAAAATACAGAAGGTAAGTACTGTACGAACCAAGGCAGAAAAAGTTGGAGGCAGTTGGGATGAATACACATGATGACAACACAAAGGTGCAGAGACAGGATGAGAAATTGAAAATAAATGTCACAGTAAGAGCATGGTGCTGGTGCAAACAAAAGCACTATGCCCTGAAGGGATTTGTGACAAAAGAACCAACCATTTTTATATAAGCAAATGAAATGTGTGTGTGTGTGTGTGTGTGTGTGTGTATGTTTCTGTGTGTACGTTTAAACCTCAATACAGACTACGCCCACTTCTGGTTAAAATTCACAACGGATAGAGATAATAGTATTGTGTTACACCGCAAATATATTCACTGGAAATATTTTACAATAGATCTTAGTATGATGGTAAACATGTTATGTAAGAGTGTGTCTTAACCCGTGTCTAAAACATTTCCCTAAGCCTTTCACTTCTCTTCCAAATCTATACTTGGGTGATGATGTCTTCTTGTTGGTCTTTCAGTGTTTAGGGGTGTAACGGCGAGTTATCAAGACTTCAATGATGCATCAATCCATCCATCTCTTACCGTCTATACCGCTTATCCTGTGTAGGGTTGTGGGAAGCCTGGAGTCTATGCCAGGGAACTCAGGGCAGACAACAACAGGCTGGGTACTCAGGGTACGCATGTAAAATATTTATGCACTTTTCCCACTTCTGGGGACTGGGTGCTGTACCCTGTACACAACCTATATATTGAAGTACCAAAGTTAAGTTTACTTAAGTACTTAGGTTACAGCTTGTTATGGTTTATGATAGTCGTTAAATTGTAGTAAAAGTGTCTCTCTTGCTCTCTCTTTCCCTTTGCTTCCCGAGTTAAATAAGCATTTCGCAAAGGAAAGGCAAATCGAACAATTATGCATTATAGACTGAAGCTGATATAACTGCTTTAGATACTACACACCAATCTGGTTATGTAGTGCAATGTCATGAACAAATGTAGTGAAGTAGAAAGTACAGATATTTGTTGTAGGATGTAGTGGAGTAAAAGTAAAAAGTATCCACAGTCACACACAGTCCTACACCTCATCTCCTACTATGGGCCATTTTTAAATGCGTGTCTTAGGACACAGCATGTCTTTGAACTGTAGGTGAAAACCACAGAACCTGGATAAACCCACCAAGCACAGAAAGGAAATGACCAACCGCCCCTGGACATGTGGCGAGATTTGAGTCCCCGTCCTGGCCGTGTGGGCAAGAGGGTGTTTCATTTTCTCCAGATTAATATCCTAAATAACCTGATACACCATAATAACCTGGTGTCCGACTTCAGAGCAAACAAACACAATCATCTGTCTCTGCCGTATCTTAGCTTCCTCTGTCTGTGCCGGTGAACAAATAAAGCCACGAATGTCTTTGCTCGCAAAATATAAACTGGGGTTTGAATTTAAAAAATGGAACATCATGTTGTTTATCAGGGTTCCTTTGCCATACAAGAATGAAATAAGTTTCTCCAGTGCTGTTCACTAAGGTGATCTATACATGACACGCATTACATATGTCTGGCCATGCCCTCCTACTCTTCTCTCTCTCGGAGCCACAGGCAATACTATCTGCAGTCTACAATAGTTAGAGGGCATGAGAGGATGATGGAGTATTATGCCCTATCTCACAAGCCTTGTGTGTAGTCTGGTGCTTTTGCAATGGCTCGCCTTTCAGTGATACTGACAGAAGAGTCGTGACCTCACAGCATTACTCATTCAGATGTGTGGATGTGTTGCAAGGCCTAATTAAACTTAATCTTTAGCTGTTTTCCATTGCCAATGAAGTCGTTTGGTGTGTCCTATTCACGGAAACTGCACAGGACTACACTGACAAATATATTGTTGAACACGGATTTTCCTCCCTAGGAAACTGAAGCCCTAATGGTACTCGATGACAAGTTATATTACTAAAGACTCCACATTAACGTCTTTTTTTTTTTTTCATTGGGTTTTGATGTTATTTTCTATTTAATGGAGTTTGTTTAGATTAGAAGATTATAATGTTTATGCCAAATAACAACTTGCAGTGTCATTTATAAGAGGAGAATAAAAAATAAGAGAAGCTCTGACAAACATGTGAATAATTATAAAATATGCCAGATTCACAATTCAAGCCTGATCAAAACTTTCAATTCAAGCCTGGTCACTATGCATGATGGGTGCATCGCGTCATATGCTTCCATTCTTTCTTTGACACGCCCATTGCTCTGGTATAGGGTCAATCTGGACCTATGTGGACAG
This sequence comes from Clarias magur, assembly GCA_013621035.1. Classification (NCBI taxonomy): domain Eukaryota; kingdom Metazoa; phylum Chordata; class Actinopteri; order Siluriformes; family Clariidae; genus Clarias; species Clarias magur. The sequence continues at coordinate 123,963 of QNUK01000153.1, forward strand.
ACCGCATGACTGTTTTCCATTGCTCCAAAGATCAAGCTTTATTCTCCCTAGCAAACTGAAGCTTACAAGTGGTTTTCTTATGGCCACACAGCTGTTTAGTCCTAATCAACATAATAATTTACCTTAAACCTACAGTAGGAAGTGTTGTTTTTTGACAAAATTGTCTGTTTTTATAATTGTGTGGTTCTTCCTCACTTTATTGGCTTTGTTCTGGGTTTTGGCAGAAGATGACAGAAAATGATAATGACTGCTTCACAAAGAGTGTACATATTGAAAAAAAAAAAAAAAAACAGCACAAAACCTCCTGTTGTACAGGGTTATTACAGAATCTTCACCAGCATGACAATTCAGACACGATTTATATTACCGAGGACTCTTTGTATATTTGTAATGGTTAAAAGACAGCGTTATCTTTCCAGACAGAGGAAAGGTTTATTTGATGCATTTAAATGAAATGAAAAATCTCAGAGATACTTTATTAATAATACTATCACCCAAACACCTCATGGAAAACTAATTCCGCCTGAACCTATAGAACAATAGCTGCTTTTCTATTTGTAAAAAGGTTAAGCAAATATCATCACTCATATCATGCTAAAGCCCCTCTGGCAAGACCGATTTAAAAAAAATTGTAAGTAAGTACATTTTATTTATATAGCGCTTCTCAAGACAAGCGTCACAAAGCACTTTCCAGAAAATCAATACTGAATGTAATAAAAGACAATAAACATTTTTATAAGCATTTCACTTCATATCATACTGTGTATGACTGTGTATGTGACGAATAAAATTTGAATTTGAATTTGAACATATAGTGAAAATAGTGAAATTAAACAAAAAGTTAAATTTTAACACTTTAATAAAAAAAATGTTGCACTAAAGCTATTTTTTTTTTTTTGCGGTTTCTATGTTATTTAACAAAATGTTAACGTAAAGCGCTCGGCCATAGGGATAGTTCTAGGACACAAACTGTGAGTCAGAAATGTTGTATGTTAGAGCGGTGAATTGTAGATACAGTGGAACCTTGGATTGCGAGTATTAGTTTACGAGCGCCGAGTATCATGTATCACGCATGCGACTCTTATTTTGACACCGAGCGGCAAGTGATCACAACTGAGCCAATAATTTTTCTCTCTTTCTTGCGCTGTGGGAATTATGGGTAATCGTCTCCCTTGCTGCGTCCCCTGTGTCAAAATAAGAGTCTCCTGCTGCGTCTTAGTGCTCGTCTCTTATAATCAACATCTCACTCTCTCTTCTGTTTCCGAGCGCGTAATTTGACACTGTGCCCCATACACACCGACACACACGCTTTATTTACACAGAAAACTCTGTGTTTGGATTTTTTTCAAAGTTAAGGTGCTGGTTCATTTGTTATTTTTTATTTTTTAATTTACAGCTGTGATTCGGTTAGTATGCTCACGCGAGTATCATTAGAGAGATTTCTTTTTTTTCTCGTTAAAACAGTGTTTGCATTGTGTATGTTAGTTGTGAAACTTAAAAAGCGAGGTGTGGGAGAGAGGAGGAGTTTTACTGTTTAAGACGAGGCGAGGGGCTAATTCCAACACACGCGCATACAAACACATGGCGCCTGTGCGCACAAAAGGAAACACTTAACTGTCTGGATTTATTTTTACTTTTTTTTAAATGTTAAGTACAGGTTAATTTGTTTTATTTTTACTTTATATGTTGTATTAATTATTTTTATGTATTTATTGTTTTGGGCTGTAGAATGAATAATTTGAATTTTCATAATTTTTTATGGCAAAATTGTATTTGGTTTACGAGTATTTTGGAATACGAGCCCACTTTTGGAACGAATTATGCTCGTAATCCAAGGTTACACTGTGTACTGTTAAATCAATTTAATTAGATTAGGCATTGTCATTTTCCATTTGATTCAATTCCATAGCACTAATGTTTGTGGAAATCTTTATTTCCTGAAAACTTTCTGATCCAGTCCAGTAGGTGGCGGTATTACACCAAATGCTCATAAACTCAAACGAAGAAGAGAAAGCAATATGCTCGCAAAATGCTAGTCTTTTCAAAAGATAAGTTTGCAAAAAAATATTTATTTAAAAAAGCAAATAATAAGTAAATAAAGTATGAATCGATTGAAAGATTTATTCATCTGTTCAATTAATTGAATCTAGGGCTGTCTGATTTTTTTATTTTTTAACTTTCCATAAATTCTTGACTATGCATATATTACCTGTAATAAATTGCATCTTTTTTGCGATTAGATAATTGCACTGGTCCATATCATGATTTCCATTTTGATGCGATTAATTGCACAGCTCTAATCGAATCCACCAGCAAAAGATTGATTAAATTGCATAATTGATTAAATCACACAGTTTCCTTCCCTTCCTGCCGTATTGTGTACGTGGTTCTTAATTGAAATGCCACCAATGAGTCTCATTCCATTCTGTAGACTCTTACGCTAAAACGGTGTAAACAAAATGATAAATGAAAAATGCTCCTAGATGCATTTTCACTTCCAGTCTGAATGGCTGAATGAGCAGGAAAGAAGTCACTTTATTTCCTGTGTTTGGGGTAAATGGAGAGCTGATGCAGGCAGATGGTTAATTCTGCTTAAGAAATTCAGAACTCTCTGAAGTGAAAAAAACAATATTGTCTTCGTCCTTTTGCAATCGATGGTAATTTAACAACAGAAGGCACAGTTAAAGATATAGGTTGACAAGGGCTTTAACACCGCTGTAATCACCTGGTTGCCCCCTGCTCTCCAATCCACTCTGTTCAGAGCTAATAATCTCAAGGGTTTTTGGGTCAGAGAGCTCAGGCAAGTCAGCATTGATACAGACTCCTCCATTAACGTATACGGAGAGCACTTATGAGAACTGTTCATGCAAATGAGAACGGCAAGGCTGTAAGTGCTTCACATGGGTGGCGGATCAACTACCTTTTCCTTCATAGCTATTTTGCATAATTTATTCCAGTGCCAATAATTTGATGGAAAACTAAAACGTTTTTTTTTTTTTGACTACATATACTTCAGTTTCGATTTTCTGTGCAAAATTACGGTATGTAACCTCAGACAGTTAAACCCTTTTTAAACTAAGGGTGCTAATACTTCTGGAGTTAACCATGCAAAAATTTATTAATTAATTGAAATTCTTAGCTCGTGTAATATGTTATTTTATTTACTTATTGGACTTTTTTAATGTCTCTGTGTCAGTTCACATAACATATAACACAATTCAAATGGACCATGTTCAGCTCTGTCCTCGTTCCCGCACGATTCTCTGCTCTCTATTATTCTGTCTTTCATAGGGTGTATGTGACTCAGTGACCTCCACTGTCTGAAAGGCGTCACGCTTGCTTGGCCAACAGAATCCGGATGTGTCATGAACCCCGCTGTGTTATCTTTGTACTTGCTCGGATGTTGCATTCGGAGAACGATGCAAATGGCTACTGACAGCCAGGCCATTTCAGGCATTTCACATGATGTGTTTATTAGACAAGTAGTTATTAAGAAGAAAAAAAAAAAGTATTGACGGGAATTTTTCATAACATCGTCCATTTAAGAAAGACACACCACCCTTTTAGCTAAATTGGTGGTTGGGAGGACAGCATAAAATAAATGTTTAATTGCTGTGATTTACTGAACCACGTACGGTAGTATGAATAAACCTTATTCAAACTGGGTAAGCAGTGAAAGCAGAGTAAAACTTTATAAGCAGGGTTTATTCTGTCTCAATTGGTGACATTTAAAGCTAAACTAAGCCTCAGTGAGGGACACGTATTTATATGGCGCCAGTGCATCTTAGTGAAATGACATTAAAAGGAAATCTGATTGCAAAATATTTACAAAATAGATGCTGGTTATAAATTAGCGTTGGCGTAGCCTCACAAGACCCCGCTGTCCGTATAGATGAGGACATTGCATTTTCTCAAATTCAGTCACCAAACTTCTTCTTTGACATTATACAAATTCGGTAGTTCTCAAGTGCGAGTAAACAGAGTGAGGACAGTGTGGAGAGATTACAAGTTACACAACGTTATAGTTTGGGTCTGAGGTGGTTCAGATGAACTGCAGAGATGGACAAATCACCAGCCTGGAATGAGGACATTTTGTATCCAGATATGATTTACTCATTTCTTTATTTTCTGATGGACAAGTGCAGTCAGTAGTCTAGCAGTAACTAGCATTTTTTTCCCCTTCACTTGTTCAGCAGTCAGAGAAAGAAACCCTACTATCCTTTAAGACTTTCACGGAACAGAACTTTTATTTGGGGTAGTGGTGGGCGATACAGACCAAAAAATTCTATCACTCTATTTTTAGTCGGAGTATGGATACACAATATATATTGATGCATTTTTTACGAAGTGGGCGAAGTGTTTAGTTGTAAGTCAAAGCACCATGGAAGAGGTCACAAGCACTTTTGTTAAAACATACTGTGATCAAAAATAAAATGCAGATATGCGTAGAGTTTTGAAACATGGAAATGGAAAAAAAAGTGTCAACATTTAAATAGCTTACATTAAATGAAGGCCAGGGGTAGATCAGTGGTCAAGATGTTCACATCACAAGTTTATACTCCATCACTAACACTGTTGTGCACTTGAACAAGGCCCATAACAATCAACTGCTCAACTGTGTAATTTAATAATAATTGTATAATGATTATGAATTTAAGTCACTCTGGATAAGTCTCTTTCTGTTTTGGGCTGAGCACAAAGTACAACGCACTCTTTGTACTGATAATGCCGTGCTGAAGAATGTTTCACAAATTGATAGAATAGTTCCATCATGACTTTTTTACATTTAAATGTAACGCTATCTGTTCACTCTAGCATAATAGAATATTTTACCAAGACAGCTCGCAGTCTCCAGGTTTAGACAGTTTAAGACGCATAAGGATTGGGTGCGGGGATACACTCAGAGTGTGAGAGGGGAAAGAAGCAAACATGGGCATAGGTCATGCAAAACAACATCAGACGATATCGATATAAACTGTAATTTCTTGCGCTATACAGTGGAACCTCGGATTGCGAGTAACTCGGTTTATGAGTGTTCCGCAAGACGAGCAAAGATTTTTAATAAATTTTGACTTGAAAAACGAGCAAGTCTTGGTTTACGAGTGCCGAGTACCCACACACACACACACACACATGCACACATACACATACAAATACACGGCGCCTGCGGGCACAAACGGAAACACTTATCTGTTGGGATTTATTTTAACTTTTTTTTTAAAGGTAAAGTGCAGGATAATTTGTTTTATTTTTGCTTTATATATTGGATTAATTATTTGTCTGTATTTATTGTTTGGGGCTGTGGAACGAATTATTTGAGTTTTCATTATTTCTTAGGGGAAGATTTGATTTGGTTTACGAGTGTTTTGGAATACGAGCCCGCTCACGTTTGCTGTTGTTATAATTCCACCTCCTGCTGCACTACACACATTGGCTTTTGCATGTCAGATTAATTAACACAGATAACCGGGACATCTGGAAGCATTGACAAACCTGAGCAAACTAAAACTCAGCAAAAAGCTGTCATTTCACTAATTTAACACATGAGGAGACAACCCTCCCATCCCCACCCCCAATTTCTCCTCATTTGCCGAGTTCTACCAGTTCCCACTCTCCAACCAGCGTTCTCTGTGAACACATGCTTTCTTTGAGATACACTGATTAACAGGTGAAATGCAAGTATGCCATGAGCCTTGCCTCTAGATCTAACTAGGATTTGGTGTTTCTAGGACTTCAGCCAGTCAGGAGCACCACTTGATAAATAAATGAAAGATAAAAAGGGCAGAATGTAATTAAGTAATTGTAACATAATAACGATTAAGTTACAATATGAGCTGCCATCTGTTGAATTTTGGAATGAAGTAAAACAAATTGTTACGTGTTACCATGATGTTCGCGGAATGAAGGTACGAGATCGCGTTTATTAAGTAGATTTCAACTGCATACTCATGAGCAGGTATTCAAAATGTACAGTACCATCTGTCGAATTTTGAGATGAACTAATGGTCGATTTTTTTTAACGATATAAGGGATAAAGGGATTTTCCACTTAAATTTCAAATAGTGTCATATCTTCTCTTCCTGTGGACCGATCGCGATGAAACAAAGCTCGACCAAATACACCTGTGTAAACCCCATTAAAATTAGTTCAGTAGTTTTTACGTGATGCATGCACAAACAAACAGACAGACAAAACATCCAAAAACCTTTTTGATGTGTTCTCTTACTCATCTTGCGTTCCCCCAAATTATTTTCTCGCAAAAATCTTCCAATTTAAAAATCATGTTTTTCATACCTGAAAAAGTCATGGGATTTTTAAAAGTGATTAGTATTTTAAAACTCTTTAAAATAAAGATGAATGCCCCAGTGTTCGTGTTTGTGTATGTGTGTGTAACAATGTGCTGGTGTTAAGATTCTATCTAACTGTTCAGTGTAATCTGTTCAGTTAGAGATCTGGGTGTGGCAGATAAGTTGTAGATCTGGGTGTTTCGTGTACAGTTAGTGGGTTAAAACAGCACGCTGGAAGGTAAAAGGAAACCAGTGCGCCACCCTCGTCAGCGTTTAAACAGCTGCTTATCCAGGAGCAGATTAATCCAAAGCCACATGGAGGTTTTGTGGGCCCGACTTTTAAACACTTACTGGTAGGTGCACAAGTGAGGAGAAATAATATCTGCATAATCTGGTTAAAAAAGGTGGAACGGTGGCTTAGAGATTAGTAGCACACTCGCCTTGCACCTTCAGGGTGCGGGGTCAATTCTTCTGGGATTGGCTCCAGGCCCCCCGCGACCCCGTGTGAGAGTAATCTGGTAAAAATTCATACACAAGGGTAAGTCAAAAATTATCCTTACTATGGCTGTCGAAGTTTTACAAGATCAGGACTATATAGGGAGGACGCTTTAACACCTCAAAAACGGAAGGTTTTTGCAGAGTGGCGAGTATGTGGGCAGAAGTGTCCTTCTTGATGGTTAACACTTGAGTGAGACCTTCCTTGAGCTCCTCTATCCATTCATACACACTTCTTCGCGCCAAAACACTTTCTCCATACCATGCGCAAAGCCTTCGATAAATACATACACCCTGAGACCACAGGATAACCAATCACTGAACACTGCACTTCTGTCGTGCAGATCACAAGTGGTGCATCCATTTTGCTCGCACAGCAACCGTAAATGAGTTGACATGTTCACACCTGCTCAGCAGTGACAGGGGAAACAGAAATCACTAATAATTTTGACTCAACCTCATACATTTTTGGATGTGCTCAAAGATCTAATCAATTACTGTAAGCGTATGTCATGCAAGATGACTCAGAACTAGACTACAGAGACTACTTAGAAGTAGAACTACCATAATACCATATACTCACTCAGCCTCTATATCGCTTTATCCTGTATTCAGGGTCGCGGGGGACCTGGAGCCTATCCCAGGAGGCATGAGGCAGGGTACACCCTGGACCGGGTGCAAATCCATCGCAGGGCACACACATACACACACTCACTCACACACTACGGGCAATTTGGGAACGCCATCCAGCATGTCTTTGGACCAAGCACGGGGAGAACCTGCAAACTCGATGCAGACAGAGGCAGGAATCGAGTCTTGTCGGGAATCGAACCCGGACCCTGGAGGTGCAAGGCGACAGTGCTAACCACTACACCACCGTGCCGCTTAATACCATATACTAGGGTATAATTTGTGGGAGGATTAAAGTTATTAAAAATTGCATACAGCCAAACCCTACTACCAAGACATAGGATTAGGCTTTATGTTAAAAATACATATACTTGCTGAAAAGATCAGTCCCCTTGGTGTGGAAGAATATTGATCCCATTTTTAGTAGTGAAAACCAGAGTGGTAAAGAGTTCTGACACTAATACTAAAATTCCTTCTGACTGTGTACACAGTGTTTCGTCATTGTCTGTCTGAGAGACCAGATTTTGCACAGGAAATGTTAAGCTGTGAGTCAGGGGAAGAAGATTAGCCACAGATGCACATGGCCGCCAGTAGCTATAGCTAACTTCAAGTGCACTTTTTAGATAGAAACTGCCAGTTTGAATGCGTGAATTAAATTAAACATCCATTGTATTGTATTGCAAGAAAGCGAATCATTTGGATTGACTGTACTACCGTTTCCGAATAATGAGCCTCATGTGCGTCTTGTCATAATAAAGGCCCCGTTCCCCTTCACCATTCAGATATTATAGACTAATTATGTTTAATTAAAAAAACCTCAATTGAAACATGATTTACGAAAGAGACAAAAGTGAATACCTTCATTACGGTTATATTAACCAGCCACTTAAACAATGGTGATAAGATTACTATTCATTATGTATTTAATTGGTGAACTAATGGCACAATTGTAATCATCATACTTCTTTTTTTTTTTTTTTTCCCCCCATATGATTATACGACCTGTGAACCAGCACTGTATTATTTGACATACAGTCAGGAAAGTTGCTACAGTACGTCATGCTGTAGTAGGTGCACAGCTTGCGTTTCTCTATATGCCCGGCTGCCCTCAGGCTGCTGCTCTGTAAGTATTCTGTGACGGAACAGGGTCACACTGTTGCTTTTTTCATCCTCAGCGACATGATTGCGCGTGGCTGCGTAGCGCGTCTACTGCCTCGCTCGTATTAACGCGGGGATGGGAAAAGTCATTTTTTTATTACTCTGCCAGCTATTTCTCAGGTTTTCGTGAAATGGAAGATAGCTTTTATATTACCTGCTGACTAATGATGTGTGCTTTGAGAAGCTTAAAGCCCATCTTCGTGGTTGGAAAGAAGAACAGAAGCCTTAGTGCGGTCTGGGGTTTTTATGACCTCGATCATTTTATTTAAAAGAGATTGACTTACACTGATGAAGAAACATTTCCAAATCCAAGAAAGCGCGATAACTGATCATTTTCCGTCAGGCTGCATCGCTGCAGAGTCCTGGGTTTGAGCCTAGGCTTGGGTTGCTGTGTGGTGAATCTGTGCATGTTTCTCCCCGTGCCCTTGTGGGTTTTCTGCACATTTTCCACTTTCCTTCAACCACTGAAAAACATGTCAGTAGGTCGATTGAATCAGAGGAATTGCCCCTAGGTCTGAATAAACGGAAAGTGAGTAAGTGATTGAGTGAGCATATATACGAGATATACGTGTATGCAGATAAAATATTTGGTCCTCATTATGTGCAAGTTCACCGCAATCTATTAATAGTCAATTTATAAAAATGCCATCCGAGTGCCACGTATAAAAACTGGGTCTAATATTATTTAGTCATTTTACCCAGTTTAATCAGGCTTCCATACTTTGCATCTCCTCAAGTAGGTTTTCTATTTTAATTTGTGTAGTTCTTGCAGAATGGCTTAGTGGTTTGCATTGTCACCTTCACCTCCAGTGTTTGGGATTTGAATCTTGCCTCTGGTCACTTTGCGTGGACTTTGTATATTCCTCTGTGTCTGATTGGTTTCCTTTTGGTACCACAGGCCAAAGCCTTATAGGCTGATGGGCCTTTCCGAATGATGCATAGTCTATAATTAGGCGTGTGTTTGTGTGTGTTTGTGTGTGTGTGTGTGTGTGTGTGTGTGTGTGTGTGTGTGTGTGTGTGTGTGTGTGTGTGTGTGTGTGTGTGTGTGTGTGTGTGTGTGTGATTGTGTGTGTGATTGTGTGTGTGTGTGTGTGTGTGTGTGATTGTGTGTGTGTGTGTGTGTGTGTTGTGTGTGTGTGTGTGTGTGTGTGTGTGATTGTGTGTGTGTGTGTGTGTTGTGTGTGTGTGTGTGTGTGATTGTGTGATTGTGTGTGTGATTGTGTGATTGTGTGTGTGTGTGTGATTGTGTGTGTGTGTGTGATTGTGTGTGTGATTGTGTGTGTGATTGTGTGTGTGTGTGTGATTGTACCCTGCAATGAGATGGCACCCCCTCCTGGGTGGCCCATGCCTTGTGCCGTGAGTTCCCTGGGATAGGTTCTGGGATGTGTGGCGGCCTGTGAAAATCCTTTATATGATGGAATTTTGTTTTTTAATCTTTAGTACTATATATAGTTTAAGTGAAAAAAGAAAAAAAAAACAGCCTTTATAGAAATGTGATTCTGTTTTGCATGTAACTCAAAGTGAAGTTCCAGGATTTTAAAAATCTGGTTACCCCTTAAAAAAAAGGGAAAAGGAAGAAAACTACATTTAAAGAATCTATTCTAACTCGAGTATTTGAACATCTCGCATGTGTTTACAGAGAGTAAAGTGCTGTAATCAAGTCTCAAGTTGGCTTCTGTATCACTTGGACCTGAGTCAGGTTTATTGCCAGCTTTACTCTTTCTTCACTCTTTCTTTGTCTTTGTAGGTCTTTGCCTTGATGAGTATGGTGTTGGTCTTGACTGAGAGTTTTGTGAACGTAAATAGATATATCCATTTCTGCTTGAATCTTGAATTTAGCCTAATTAATGACACTGGATCAAGCTAGTTAAATTACAGGCTTGGTTTTGTTGGTAGAGATGCACCAATTGCAATTTGCAAATTTTGCCTGATTACGATTTTCTACTTTTGTTAAGAACGATAATTTAACGGGGCTTATTGGTTAGCACTGTTGCCTTGCAGCCACCACGGTCTGTGTGCATGGAGTTTGCATGTTCTGCCCCGTGCTTGGTGGGTTTCCTCCGTTAAGTCTCCTGGGATAGTCTCCAGGCCCCACTGCGACCCTGTATGGGATAAAGCGGTATAGACAATGAGAGTGATGAGAGTGAGGGATAATTCAATGGGGAGGGCAAGGGCTATCACATGCCTCTTCTAAGACACAAGTTTTCTTAACTGATGTATTTGTACCATTAGAGAATGGAAGCACAGTATAGATGCCCCTGAGTGGCTAGTGCCGCTTTGATTGATGTGAGAGCTTGGCCAGTCTGCCCTGTAGAGTAATGGCTACAAGCGCATCAACCCGCTTTTTATTTTCCCCGAATTTGTCTTGCTTTTATTTGTACTCAGTCTTGTCATTTTAAGATCTTGCTTTGACTTTCTCTCGAGTCGCCCAGGACTTGGAGTTGACTTTGGCAGTTTTGAGGAAAGGCCTACAAATTATGAACGTAATAATCTGTTTCCGTAAAACATGTTGTAGCCACACAACAACACCAATAAATGAAAGTTTTATATTTATTGTGTAAGGGAATCACATTATGCTAGCAAGGTTTTAGAAATACAGTATATATTCAGATCAAGTGTTGTACAAGCAAACATGTGATTCACTAGGGACCAACCAATACAAAATACAACGTATATCATGATTTTATGAACATGAAATATATTTTAGATTATCTTAGAGTTCTAAACAAACTAAGCAAATAATTCTCTCTTATTAAACCAGCATGCAGAATGTGTGAATAGGTGAGAGTGCAACATCTGTAGGATTATTGAGGAACGGCAACATTTTGTCAAAGAAATGCATAAATAAATAAATAAATAAATAAATACAAAAAATGATCTATTATTGTTATCAGGGCAGGGATATTGGAATTGTCGCAAAAACTAATCACAATGTGTTAATCTGATTTTGAGAATGCAAATAAAGCAAGTAAATAAACTGACTACCACATCTTTTTTTTTTTTGTCAGCACAATAACATCAATTTCATCATTTTCAGTTTTGAGAAAAGTTAATATTCTTTTTCAAATGAACCTAGATGCATTGCAACTGATTTAGAGTCACATGGGTGTTAAAAAGCACAAATTCCATAATATTTTGTCACAATTTTTACAAAATGCGATTGGCTTTTCAGGAGGTCTATTGGGTTTGGACGTTTAAAGCTTATAAAAGAAGGTTAAATAGGGCTTGTCAAATTAAACGTTTTGTTATAGAGAACCTTTTTACAAAATGACTAAAAGTAAAAAAAAAAAAAAGGCGTTTATCGCGTTTTGCTGTCAAACTGTTCACTTAAATTAATTTATATATTTAATTATTTTTTTAAGTCAGACAGTGATGATGATGACATGATGAGACCTGAAAGGTTTTGTTAAACATAGATGATTGTAGGTCATAAAACTGCTTGATTTACAAAGTGATTTTCAATCCCTAAAATGTTTTTCTTTCCTTTTTTAAAATAAATGACTATAATAAAGTACAAAAAACGTTTGTACTTCTGTTATACCGAAGTAAACTTCTCAGGATGAGGTAAGTGAATTGTTGTCAGTCATCTGTATTTTGATATCATTACCGTAAGGGAAGCGTCTTTGCAGATGGCAGGTGCCTGCTCCAAGCGGTACATGATTACTCGCTCGCCTGGCTACCAGATCAGGTTAAATTGCCTGGAAAATGAAAAGCTGTGGTTACAGTACGAGCCAAACAAATTGTTCCTCTATTGTATAATGTGAGAACCTCAGTAGACACTATAACACATTTGATATTAAAAGAACAGAATTTACGACCTGACAACTAGAGGAGCATAACAGTACGATTTCTATAGCGCTTTTTAAACAGTTTTTCAGTATAAACCACTTAAAGGATTCTAGAAAGCTATGTTTTGATCAGTGTTATCTAGTAAAATGTCTTTACAAGTAATACAATTTGTTTTCTGGGAAATTAATTTAGCTTGGTAATCATGACAAAAATAATTTTGTCATTCAGACATTCTGTGATGTGAAAAAAAAAATTAAACTTTTCGTCTTTTCCCACCGGTCCACTTGCCAGTGCTTTTATGATATCAGCAAAAGCGGAAGGACACCAGCAACACTGCCAACATGAAAGTTTATGCCAGCACTTGTCTCCAAGCATCATGGTGCTGCATTCAGTCATGATTGCCACTTAATAATAATAAAAAAGCTAGCGCTGTTATTTGCCGACCCAGTAATGAAACTTATGCTTCATTGCCAACATGCAGAAAAGACAGTGAATTACTGAAATCAAACATAGCCATGCCTTGTAAGAGGCTTTATTCATAATGAAACTACAGCTGGATCATTTTGACTGAATTCTAATATGTGGATATTAAACACTGCATATAATCATATAGATTAGGGTTCGGTGGCAGGTGGCTAAATAGCTATTCCACAGACATCATGGGTCTGTGTTTCTTTCAGTTAAAACGAACCTATGATTTTCTATGAAACAGTGGGATGACTTCCCTCTCTCTACCTTTTGAACAAGCAGCCAAATTCTGGCAGGACTATTAATAATTAGCTGCCTGTAGCTGGCGTGCCGAGGAGAAGTGTCTCTCCACCATCTGTTGTCCTGTCAGATATGACACAAGCCTCTCTTGGAAGCTTTTCCCTGAACAGTCAATATTTTGCCCGCTTTGCTGCATTCTGCTATACACTGATGTTCAAGTCTGGGAAAAATTTGGACTGGAAGTATTTCGGGAAGCGAATGCCGTTTGATAATGTGCATTTAAAACTAAGTTTGCTTCAAGGACTGATTCTTAAGGTCACCAGAGGCAGTTGGAAACTTTTCGTATTTACTATGCCTTGGACAGGCCATGATAATCTATTCACACACGGGTCACCCGTTCCTTTTTAACACTGGAGATGAGGGAAAGGTTGGGAGTTCGATGTATCCGAAATGTGTCAGAAATTGGCTGTGGCCTCCTTCCAGTTCTTTCCTGGCCTTGTTTTCTGAGGTGTGAAGTAGGGTAGGAAGTTGGCTTTGCACTGGTTGATGGCACAGGTGTAGGCTTCGCGTCGAGGTAGGGTACAGTGATTTAAACAACACCGTCTCATATCCATGTTCAAGGACCATAATTTCTATCACAGTGGGTTATTAGGGACTTCAGAAAGGAGATGTTCATTTGGCTAGCCGTCACCAATCTAAGTACCCTCCTGCAGAGCAGTGAGATGAGGTGGGCTCTTTGGTCTGCTTGCCACAGCTCCCTAGTATCGCTTGAATTGCTGTTCACCTTTAGTACAGAGGACTTGGCAGCTCTCTCATATAATACAACTGCTACCTACCAGGAAGAGAGAAGGCTGACACATGCTTCCTCCGAGACACGTTGCGCCTGCATTTTTTTAAACTGCTGCACATGTTGGGTCAAAGAAATGGGCATGTTGATCTCATCCGCAGAGATGAGCTCACAGATGCCCACGATTGGCTAGCGTTGCTGCGTTTAAAATCTGCTATCTCTCCCAGTCAGAGATTGTGGCCAATCTGTCCCCCTCAATGTCCAATCTTCTCCTTCAAAAATTCAGAATATTTCAGTGAAATAGTGTGACTGCAAATTAAAGGTGCGCTGGTTGCAATATGACAGCCCACTACCCCTCCAGCCTCAGTATGACATGTGAATGAATCAAAATGATAAGATTGTCCCTGATGAGCAAGTCATGGGCGACAGTGGCAAGGAAAAACTCCCTGAGATGGCAGTAGGAAGAAATCTTGAGAGGGACCAGACTCAACAGGGAATCCATCCTCATTTGGGTGATAACGGATAGCAGGGATTGATCTGCAGTCATACTGTGTGTTAGGAGTCTGGAGGTTCAGTATAACAGGAGATGTGTTTAAGTTAATATGGAGTCCAGTTCGCTATTGGAGGCTCAGGTAGACTGTAGGAAATTCCAGTCCTGAACTATCGAGCGAATGCAGTCACGTGTCCGTAGAGAACAGCTGTCAGCATCAGCCGAGGCCAGGAGTGTCTTTGTGGTAAAGTGGTACCGCCCCCAGTCTACACACGCATCCCAGTCAGACCACACAAGGCATCCATGTAACGAGATCTCCAATCAGGAAGCGGGGAGACCAGGACGAGTCAGAGAGGTCCAGTGGGCAGAGGGGGTCTGGATCACTGGCAGCTCAGGAGCGACATGTGTAGCACGACGGAGAGACAGGGAGAGGGAAAGAGAGAGAGCGAGAGAAGAGGAGAAAGCAGAAGTGTAGGAGAGATCACAGTTAGGTATGGTCACAGTCACACACTGTACAGTATAAGGTGGATGTAAATTTAATGCAGAGTGCAAGCAGGGACTCTGGCAGGACTGACTATGACAGCAAAACTAAAAGGGAGAGACAGAAGGAAACACGACATGAGGGCTCCCTGAGATGTAAAGCGACCAATCACTTCACCGTCAACAAACCTGAGTGATCAATGAGAGTGGGGAAGACCGCATCTAAACATACCAGTTCACCATAACACTCTACGTAAATGAGTCCCCCAGATCTGCTCCTTTAGGCAAATCTATTTACAAAATGCTTGTCTAAACAAATATGTTTTTAGTCTAGACTTAAACACAGAGACTATGTCTGAGTCCCAAACATTAATTGGAAGACTGTTCCATAACTTTGAGGCTTTGTAAGTAAAAGCTCTGTCCCTGCTGTAGTTTTCATGATATGTGGTACTGACAAGCAGCCTGCATAATAAAATTTACCTAGACATAAACACACATGATTGACCAGTGCCACTATGATTGACATGAGAGCTCCAGGCCCAACTGTGCCACTTGGGTGTGCACGTCAGTTATATCCCAAGCTGATGGGCTGATCATCAGTCATTGCTGATCAAGCTGAAAACTGTCCAATACCGGACATGGGCCGATTGATCGGCGCATCTCTCCTGCATAAAGATCAGTTTTGTTAGTAATCAGTAGAGCTGTGTATTGTATTTATACTGTCCATTCGATTCAGTCTAAATGTTGGGAAATTCAGTTTGATCCAATAGCACTGATGTTTCATGAAGATTATGAAGCGATACTCTGACAAAATATGAGTATTTGCGCAAGACAAAAGAGATTTGTTTTTTCAGCAAAAGCTGGGGTATATTTTAGAGAGGTTTTGAATCCATTAAACTTTTGTTAATAATTTGTTGGTATGTTAAAAAAGCATAAAAAGAGCGTCTGGAGTAAGGGCAACGGATGCTTCCGGGTGCTGGTGTAGCATCCATCAGTTTACAGCTTGTGCTAATTACACGAAACATGTCAAGGTTGACTGCATTACGAACTTAATGCATTCCTCAACAGCCAATTAAAGACGTCATGGATGAGTGAAGTGTCAGACAGACAGACAGATGTTATTCTGGTTGTTGTGGTGTGTAAAGGTGCAAGACCTGGAATGAGGGCGGATAATGGAATTAGCCTTACAGACAGCGATGTCATTCTTTGATCAATAACTAACTGCAGTCGGAATCGATCAGTAAGGGGAGCTAGGAAATGTGATAAAATCATCATCTTGAATATTCTTCTAACAAAGCCCCCCCCCCCGCCAGCCCAGTGCCTCTGTTAAGACACCACAGCATGCATATAAATAGTGTCTTGACAGGGTCTTTTATCATGAAGGTAAGCATGTTGTCTCATGAAACGTATCTATTTATTTACTTTATACGATATCTTTCAGCAGTCCTGCCCTGTTATTCCACCCATGGGGTCTGTGTTTCTCAGTGCTTCATGAGTTTGATTGCAGGTGTCTGTGGACCATCCAGTATTTCAGCATGTGGGTGGAGCCGCAGTTCTTACTCATCATGTAAGGGAAACATTGAGGTGCCGTCCACCTTCAGATAGGAGGATATGATGCGGCTTTATGAAAGTAGTCATCACTGATGCATCTGCTAGAATGAAAGTCTCTTTCATATGTCTTACATCAATCCTAATGGTCTTTTTAAGAGGACTTCAGAACCATACAAACCAATAGTCTCACTAGTAGTTTTTATACTTTATTTACCAAATTGGCTCTTATGAGCGTGTATATGTTGTAATGGGTTCAACCCTTTGTGCACGGATGGCACCACAGACATACGAACACGAGACGTGGTCTTGCGTGGAAAAGGTAAAATGATGTAGGAAAGTGTTAAAGGAGGGAGGAAGGATAAATGGGGAGGAAAGAAGTGAAGGTGTGCACGTGCAGGTCCGTCGGGAGTGCTCAGTTGGCACGCGGGCAAACGGCTGGCAAAGGAGGCGGTGGGCAAAGTAGCAGGATGGAGCATGCGGAGTTAGCGCTCCTGCACGCTCCCATGACAACGACCTCTCCGGCTGACACGAGCCAAGACCGGCCCCTCCCATCTTTCTATGGGCGCAGCCACAGGCGGGAGTCTCTTCCGGATGTCCGTCGGCTGGGCAGCTTTTCTGACAGACCTAATGCATTCCTCCTAGCAGCCATTTCCTCTTCGGTGGTGGGAATGCCAATTTGGGCTCCGCACAGGAGCGAAGGTGCTGCGAGAGCTCAAGCAGCTCTTTCCCACGCTATCCTCTCGCGGAGATCAAAGGGCGGCATTCCGGTCTCGCTTTTAAAGTCTTTGGTCTCCGGATGCTATGGATGAGCATAGCACATATCACGTATATCGCCTCTCACTGCATATCATACTGTGTACGGTCATCTGTGACAAATACAATTTGAATTTGATTTTAATTAATTTTTTTTGCCACTCATTGATATAATTACTGATAGACTTAAGGTATTCATTTTAATATTTAGTTACACAGATAGGCAAACAAAGTCATATTTTATTGAATGTACATAAACGTGCATATTTATTTAGGTAAACTTTCAATGTGGAATTCTCTAAGATTTTCAGATTCCTCAAAAATATACCACGGTCTCTGCAGAAAATGTAAACCGAAAAAATGTTTCCAAGGCCTACTTCTATGCATATGTGGTGCAATGCCAGTTTGGTTTTTTGGCTCACCTTGTGCCACCAGGGTGGTTCTGGCCCTTTGGTGTGTGGCTACACCGTGCTTCTGTGGGTGTGTTGTGGTACCCATCACCAGAAGGTTTTCAGTGGTTCCTGTGGTGCTGTGGGTTGCAGGGTGGGGCTTGGGCTGGCTCTCGGGGTTCTAGGGGTTTTGAGGCCGGGTTGGCAGCCTTGAGCTACTTTACCTGCCGGGCCGTGTACATAGTAGGTTATGGTGCACTGGATGATCTGGTGCCTTTCTATTGTGGCTAGCATTGACTTTTTTTTCCTTTTGGTCATTTGAATTGGCATTTCTTTGGGATTGAATCGGACATTTGGTCCCTGCGGCATTGGTGAGTTTTAGGTACCCCTGATCCTTTTACCAGGTTAGTGGTGTGTGACTGACCGAAACAAATCAGACAGTAAACAATAGTGCTGTTGAATCAATTTGAATCGGAAACCACCATACCCTAAAAATTTGAATTAGAATTGGATCGAATCAAAAGTCTACCAGTGGCTCACATCTTTAGTCCTGAGGTTCTTAGAAAAAGTTCTTAGAAGTTCTTAGAAAAAATAAATTTTAAATATTTTATATATTCATAAACTGGAAAAAAAAGATTACTATGTCTAAAACATCTGTAACTGAACATCCTTAATCGTTCTTTTAACCTTTTGCTTCATTCCATACGTCACAGGTCAAAGTCTGTCATTTCCTTAAAAACCTGCACAGTTAATGAGCGTTTAATAATTTATTCAAGTGGCAATTAATTTAATATGCAACTAAGGAACAAAAATCACCACGCTCATCAGTCGGATAGGGAACAATCAAACACTTCAGACTCTGATTAGACATGGAGTCCTGAGGGGATCTTCAAGCAGTTCTAACTGTTCCAGATCAGCTAGTTTCATTCCTCTCACTCAGCTGTAGAGACAAACTTATTTTCATGTTAATGAAACTTTACAGCTTTGATAAACAGTAGGGGTGCTCCGATCAGGATTTTTGGGGCCGACCACCGATTTCCGATCACTAGAAGCTGTATCGGCCGATACTGATCACCGATTACAGGGTCTACTTGAAATTACGAGAAGAAGAATATCATGAATTGACAACTGTATTTATTGGTCAGCAACATGTGCAACACGTCAACTTAAAACATAGCAGTCTGTGCTTGGTTAGTAATTAAATATAAAATTAAATATAATAACAGACAAGTAGGACGTGAGTCGCAAGCATCCGCGAGGACCGCCAAAAAATTAAACGTTTTAAACATGTTTAATTTTTCGCGCGGAAAGATCAAAATGTAATCACAGAGCCAAACTCGCGGTGAATCATGTTGAAGCGTATTTACGGCCACCGAGCGAAACCGCGTAGGTGAGAGAGGGGAATTACCGACAGCTGAGTGACCCGCTCTCTTAGCGCTAGCCAACTTTAAAAACTGCTCATGTTCCTTTACGTGACTAACCTTCAAATGAGGTTCGTGGTGCTTTGGGCATTAGGCGTAATACACTGTGGACAGGGTGCCAGTCCATAGTAGTACACTATGGGTAATTTAGGAACACTAAGTAACCTAATGTGTCTGTCTTTGGACTGTGGGAGGAAACCGGCGTACCTGGAGGAAACCCACCAAGCTCAGTGGAGAACATTTAAATCTTGTCTGAGCATATTATACAGTTTTATTACCTCAACTGGATCCCTGAAACAAACATTTTATGAATTTATTTTTGGATTTGACAGTAAATTTGGACATGTCCGTAGTCAACAGAAAAGTTTAAGTGTGTGGAACAAATTGTCTAAAAGGAAGAATGAAATTGGAGCACTTTCGGGCTTTGTGGTTTTAATATGTCTATTAGTGCCTAAGGAGCAGCTCGGTTAAACCCGATCCTCTCTCCCGGTCAGGCGTCTATACGGATTCGGATCAGCAGTTTATCTACAGTTGATCTTTTTGCCTTCTCATATGCTCTTTCTCTCTCTCTCACTGTTCACTCCTTCTCTCCACACAGTTGAATGACTGCACTCAGAACTGGCATTCATGTGTTAAAGCTTTTGATTATCCACTGAAAGCTTGGACTCCATTTGCTTTTATCATTTTTTTTTTGATAAGAGCTTCATTTTCCACCAGTGGCTAGAAACTGTTTTTTATTATCCATTCTTGCTTAGCTTGATGTACTTTTTTCTTCTTCTGTATTTCGTAGTCTTTTTTTCACCAACCACACAGTGAAATAGAAGAACTGGTAGAATTCTCCAAATGCAAATGGTGTGACACAAAACCGACTTGGCCAAAGGTTAGCACTCCAGTACAGTACAAATCAAATGAGGCTCAGAGGTCTGAGAAGGAATGAAAAATGGAAAAAAAGCCGATAGCCGAGTTAGTTGACAGAGGTTGTGGTGACCCGTTTCAGTAATGAGCCACTAATGGTTGTGTCTTTCAACCACAGCGAGAAGGGAACGTCCTGTGGCAAGGAGGGCAAATAAGATCTGACAGAAATAAAAGCAGGCTTTTTATGTAATTCATTAGTTTCGGTCTTACAAAAACGACAAAAAAGTTACACAAGCGGCGTACGTGGTCTGTGCACTCTGCAGATTCATTTTCTCACTTTATCTCTCACTGGCGCGCTCCTGCATGCTCGTTTGCTCACAGAACACCTACACTCACACATGGCACAGATCAATATGAGCAAAACACAACATTATGACTATGCAAATATTAACCAAAGAAAATTCATATGAAAGTAAACAATTCTGTGAAAGGATTTTTTTTAGAAGCTTAATATTGATGGTGGAGCGGGTAGATGGGTCGCTGTTTCATAGCTACCGGAATCTTCATTTCAGTCCTCAGCTTGGGTTACTGCCTGTGTGGAGGTTCCTCAGAGTTCTGTGGTTTCCTCCCACCTCCTACAAATGTGCGGATTGGTCACGCTAAAATCACCCCGAGGTGGGAATGAGAGTGTTAACGTGTGTATGTGTGTGCGTGGAAGATCCAGGTTGTGTTCCCCAATTCTTACATGAATAAGATGTGGGGATTATTTTTGTCAGGAGATCTGATTAGGACTGGATGTGTGCATCATAATAGGATATTTGAGGAATGGCAAAAAAAACAAAAAACAAAAAAAGGTTTCCACTGTGAGGGTGAGTCAAAAATTATTCGCACTCTGGCTATAAAATTTATTTGAAATAACTTTTAGAAAAGACAAATGCATCATTTTTCAGCATAATATTCTTGCCCTTCAATCCACTTTGTCCGTCTGTCAATAAGCTTTCATATGCCTTCATTAAAAAGGTCCTATGAGTCATGAGCCAGGAATGCACCACTGTCTTCACTTCTTCATCAGATGTGAATCTTCATCCTCATAGGGCTGCCTTCAGGGCACACGTGAAAGTCTGATGGATCAAAATCAGGACTATAGGGAGGTCGCTTTAAACACCTTAAAATGAAGTTTTTGCAGAGTGGGCCAGAAATGTGCAGAAGTTCATTGTCGTGCGGATCATTTTTGACTCACCCTCGTTTCTCTCTTAGTTTCTAAGAACTATAAATACAACATTCAAAAACATTTCTGTTTTTTTTTTTTTTTAAATATAAAATTTAATTATAGAATATGTTCATCATAAAACATGGACTATTGAATAGCTTATATTTTTTTCTCCAAAAAAAGTGCTCCAGGTTACCCACCAGATAAAACTAAAATTGACTCAACAGCGTAAACCCTGGGAGGGTGAATGCTTCACATCATATACTTCTTCTGAGACACATGAGCTACTTTTGAACTGCTGGCCATGCTGCAATAGAGTGAGAAGAAAAAAAGTTCCTTCCCAAGGTCACAGACACCTATGATTGGCTAACGTCGCCCCTCGAGAGCATGGCCAATCTGCTCTGTAGACTCCTGACTTCAGACAAATGGATGGCTTTTGTCTTCCACCACATGGGAGCAGGTGTGATTGGCACCGAATCGGAAATATCAGAGGCTGAAAGGCCGGGCACCGGTCATGCCCGATCAAGCAGAAAAACATCCGGTTCAGGTCACCGGCTGATCGATCGGTGCATCTTTATGTTTTACTTTTATGCAAGTGCATGTTAATAGGTTGGGTGTGAAGCTTGTGGGTTCACAAAACAGCTGTCTGATGCCTTTACAGAGTTATTAGTAACTGTCTGGTTAGGATTTAAAAGTGTGTTAGTATTTCCCTAAATAGAACTAACTTACAAAATACAGAAAATACAAAAATATAGTAGGAGCGGATTTAACAAACCAGTCTTTTGCATTACCAAAAGTTAAGATAAAGTATAAACTCACGTGTAGAACTGTCAAAGCCAGTACGAACACAAACTAATGTACACAGTGCTGCCAATTTATCAACATTTTACAGTATTTTGGGCCAGTAATGGTTGAGGTCCTATAGAGATCCTAGTCAGTCACATGACCTACAGTACCCTGACCCAAATTGTTTAAATTAATTGTCAATTATTTGTCAAATTCACACCTTTTGAACTTACTTTACAAAAGGTCAAGTCATCACTTACATGTTTAAATTATCTTCGCTCAGCATATTAGACCCGTTTGATGTCCTTGCTGTGCTATTTGCAGTCGTCACTGATGTGGAAAGTGTGCTGGACTTGCAATACCCAGACATTTATGGCCACTTGATAAATTTCCCATCAGAGAAAGTTTGAATGCATATGAGAATTTATTGATTTTATCAATTTCATGTAATAAAATAAGCTCCCCCCTGTGTCTAGAACACTGTTAAAGCTATTATAAGATGAGCTTGATCTATGGTAATCGTCTTAACCATCGAGACTATGTGTGACAAATGTAGTCATGGTGCTTAGTATTTATTCATAAGATAAGAAATAAAAGAAATTGAAAGAACTTTATTTGGATACTATGTTCTTCAACCGTTATTACTGTAACTTACTGGAAAAGAACAGATACCTGATATGAAGCGATCTCTACAGGTGCCAACAGCATTCCATTCAGATTCACATCGAACATTTGGGTTTCACACTCTCACACTCTTTGACACACTACCACTACCACTATTTGGAAATGCCAGTTAGCCTACCCTGCACATCTTTGTACTGTGGGAGGAAACCGGAGTACCCAGAGGAAACCCACCTAGCACAGGGAAACCTGCAAGCACACAGACCTGAAGTGTGCAAGTGTACACTCACACTTCAGGTTTAAACTAAAATAAAGAATATTTGGTTTGTGGACTGTAACCTGGCTTTCCACTGGGTCTTGGAGCAGGGCTTTTGGGATTGGCACGCTAGTGAGGTCAGACACTGATGTTTGGTGGGAAGGCCTAGAGTACAATGTTTCACTGAGCTAATCCACTGGTATTGATACCCTGTAGAGCTTGTTTTTGATAACCTACCACTTCTTGCTTTAGCTCACTGCCTATAATATTAACCTGGTCATGCTTGTTAGTCGACCTATTGGAAAACAATGTTTCATGGATTATGCTTGCTAAGCGAACGATATTTCAGTTATGTTATCCATTGCTGTAAGTGCTGCAGTAAATCAGTTCTTTCTAAAGGGTAAACCTCCTCCACTTAATGTTAGCTAGTTAGTATGGGTTTGAGCAGATCAGTAATTAAGTTGAGTAAGCAGCTTTTGTACAGTGGGCGGAGGTTTAGGTATCGATAGATTGGGCAATAACCAAAATTATAGTATAGTTGATTGCAGGCCAAGTGAAGACCCACAAAAGGATGGGTTTCACAAACCTTTGTCTGTAAGGTATGTATAGATGTACACTGCATATTACCACATAATGGTATATAATTATTATAATTATTAATATTAGTGAAAATTGTAAGGAAATTTGGAATCTGAAACCTTTTGAAACCATCTTTTTGAAATTGGTTTAAAGCATGGTTTTGATTGATACTTTTATTTGCAAGAACCTCTGAGAGCATAGTTTCCTGACTGAGGAGAATATCACTATTAGATCCAGCATGAGTCATAAAAGGCAAATCTATTAGATCTCTTAGACAAAGAGGGCTGCTATAAAGCATGTTAGAACAGAAATGAGATATCCTGAAGATGCAGCGCTTTCACTAATGCTTCCTGTGAGTTTCCTCAGCACATCAAAGTTTCTTTGTTCATACACATCTTTAGCCTTCCTAGAAGTGTTCGGATATTGTCAGTTATCAGCGATGATGCCTAATTCTCTATTTCTTGGCAACAAGGAGAAAGCTTTTGAAAAGAGTACTTATTAAAATTGTTGGACGAATGATGGATTTCGCTTGTTAGACCACAGTCAAGGGGACACAATTAATGCCATATTGCCTCAGAGTAACTTTCATCTCGGTCGGCGCGACTAAAGAGCTTGACTTTTACTCAGCTTAATTGAAGAAAATGTAATGTTGCGTAATGCATTACTTCACGTTATATAAAACTAATAATGTTTGCAGTTAGTTATACATTTAAGGGAATATAGTCGTGTCGTAAAACTAGTTTATGTGCAGACACATGCATAATATATGTAGAAGCCTTTTCTGGCGAGTAGAACAGCCTCCTAATGAGGCAGCATTAAGCCTCTTTCTGTAATGTCTAACAAGGCTGGAGACAGTAGTATAGTGAGCTTGGAAACGCTCCATGGAGAACAGTTCAAGCTTTTTATGTCCGTGCATGCGGACTGTCCTATTCACACCACACGTTTCGGTAGGATCGAGAAATGTTTGGCGCAGAGCAAAGGATTGATTTCTGTTTTGATTTGGATGCACGATTGTCAGGTTTTCACCTCCTGGCAGAGGCAACAAAGAGGAAGAATTGATCAGAGTTAACCAGACCACTAGAAGCGAAGAAGCTCTAAAATCCCTATAATCCACCAGCATATTTTACAGTGTGTACACATTCTTATTCTTGCCTGATAGTGTGCATGGACAAATATATCGGATTCTAGTCTCATCTGGCATCTGGACTCCCTGAAGACTGAGATTATTTCAGATTAATGAGTTTTTTTTAAGGATGATAATTTGTTTTAAATTGTTTTTTAGGGGAACTGTGGTGGCACAGTGGGTAGTATTGCTGCCTCACAGCTTCAGGGTCCCTGGTTTTGTTCTTGAGCTCAGGTTACTGTTTGTTTTCAAGTACCTTCCCATGTGTCTGTGCGGTAAGGGTGGGTGATATGGATCAAAAATCATGTCTCTATTTTTAGGCTGAGTATTGTATTTAATATGCAGTTATGTATCATAATTCTCTTATATATATATACAGTACAGACCAAAAGTTTGGACACATCTTCTCATTCAAAGAGTTTTCTTTATTGTCTTCTTTAGCCCAAACACATCTCTTCTGCTTGTTGCCTGTCCTTAGCAGTGGTTTCCTAGCAGATATTCTAGCATGAAGGCCTGATTCACACAGTCTCCTCTTAACAGTTGTTCTAGAGACGTGTCTGCTGCTAGAACTCTGTGTGGCATTGCCCGTTCTCTGATCTGAGCTGCTGTTAACCTGCGATTTCTGAGGCTGGTAATTCGGATGAACTTATCCTCTGCAACAGACGTGACTCTCGGTCTTCCTTTCCTGGGGCGGTCCGCATGTCAGCCAGTTTCTTTGTAGCGCTTGATGGTTTTTGTGACTGCACTTGGGGACACTTTCAAAGTTTTCCCAATTTTTCGGACTGACTGACCTTCATTTCTTAAAGTAATGATGGCCATTCATTTTTCTTCACTTAGTTGCTTTTTTCTTGCCATAATACAAATACAGCCTCTTTGAATGAAAAGGTGTCCAAACTTTTGGTCTGTACTGTATGTATACCATATACACCATATTATCTGTAGTACAAATTTTGTTATACAATTTTATGTCTGCATTATTATGTACAAGACCATTCCGTACACAGATACACTAAAATTTACGAATAAATAACATTACTGAAGAATATTTGCATGGGTTTTTTCAAGTTTGCTCTCTTCTTGAAAACGTGCACATCTGCTCTGAATGCACGATAGACAAGTTTCCCATCCTGCCTTTCACACAGTGATGCACACAGGCTTCAATTCTACAGCAACCCCAGGGTATCAGAAGTTTCGGCGCTATTAAAAAAAAATATATATATATTACAGTTATAAAGAACTACAAGCTTATGATTTTAGTAGCTTATTTTATTGTATATAATTTAGAATGTTGTGTAATATCTACTTCAAATATGTTTGTATCTTTTTTTTTGTTTTGTTCAAGTGTGCGTGTAATTCCGAAGGTTGACTGTACATGCACTTATCAGCCCGATGGTCTAATGCCGGGATAAATTTCATTCAAAAATGTAACTTGAGCTCCATTAAACTAGTGCGCAGGTTCCTCTGCTGAGTGCAGATAAAAACCTAACTAGTGAAAAAGTAGGATTGTGTTCTCTTATTGAATCTCTCTGAGTGCATCGTTCTATCTGCCCATGCTGTTCTTCGCTACCTGCTCCTTAAATAGTCTCATTAGAGTGAGGAAAGTGAATTACTGTCTGAACGCTTCAGCTCAGAGAGCTTTCTCTAAGCTGTGCGAAGTGCAGGCAGATGCTGATAGGTTGGTTCTCTGTGTAAATTGCCTGTATATGGTCAGAGCTATGCGGCTTATTAAGGAGCTGAGCATTCTGAGAAGGGTGTTAGAGAAACATATTTGCTCAGTGTGGTGTTATTTTAGACAGAAAAAAAAGAAAAAAAGAAGATCGGTAGTTTGTTCTTCCAAGACATGCAGATTTAGAACCTGAGCTACTGTATGTATTTAGCTTTTAACCTCTAGTTATAAGAAAATAAACCAGACTTTGTTTAGACTTTTGCAAAAAACAAAGACTTTTTGGTTAGTGTTTGATTAGCGATGTGAATCACCAGGGGCCGTCCGATATGATTTTATCGCGATATATTTTTGCCGATTTGATTCGCATTGCAATATCACGATTTTATAAATATCATATATTATAAGTCGGTATTTTTTTTTATTATGTTTTTTTCAGACTTGACAAATAAGTGGGTGAATAGTGTAGAGTGCACCACCTGTAGGATAACAGAGGAATGACAGTATTTTACCATCTTAAATACAATCTTGCAATCATTCTTAAATGAATGTTTAAAAATCCCTTTGGTCAGAATTGTAACAACAAAAAAAAAAAGTAGTAATAATATAATTTCGGGATATTTATATTGTTAGTCTTTCAACTCCTCCCATCAAGGGGTCGCCACCCTATCCACACACAACTTGGCACTGGCTTTACATCGGATGCTCTTCCTGGTGCATTTTTATTTGGGCTTGGGGCCAGCGTTGTGACTGGGGTGTAAGTATTGGGTGTGAATTGAACCTGGGCCTTCCACATGGCAGGTGAGAAACCTACCACTGAAAATCATGTGAATCACCAGGGGCCGCCCGATATATTATCGCGACAGATTGTTGCCGATTTGATTCGTATTGCGATATCACAATATTATAAATATTGTATATAATAAGTCTGTATTTTTTTTTAATAGATTTTTTTTGACTTGACAAATAATAAGCTATCATGCAGGATGCTGCCTGCGAGTTTGTGAATAGTTTAGAGTGCACCACCTGTAGGATAACAGAGGAATGACAGGATTTTACCACCTCGAATATAAACATCTTTCCAAATGAATGTTAAAAAAGTCCCTTTGGCTATACGTGAACTGCCATGCAAAGCATTGCAACACGTCACTGAAAAAATGTCACCACCCGTAGTGTTTATTTTTATGCCTAATGCGTTCCAGTCTGTTGTGACGCATCTGAATGCTGTAACTATTGCATGTCCTTCCAAATCCAAGAACCTGTTGCTCAACCCACATCAGCCAATGTGTTTTTTTCTCCCCGGTGGGTTAAACTGTGTTTTTCTTTTTTCAGAATCAAGAACATACAGGTCTGAGGGAATACTGAGAAAATCAAGCATGCTCAAGTGCAGCTCAAAGCTGTTATATAACCCTCCTGTCTAATGCATGAAGTCACCTTGTGGTTAAACATAATGAGAGAAATTTAACACCCTATCCAGATTCAAGCCAGGTCTTTTACTTTTCTTATGCCACGATTGAGCTTGTGTATAATTGATTTTGCCTTGGTTGCATGATTTATTAATAAAAAAATGTAATTAACAATTTTATCATCCAGTACCGATTTCCTTTAAACATGACGAGAAAACAAGCAGTTACACCATGCCCGGTTTAATGAGCATAGGGGAGGGATTATTACCAACTGGATATAGTGTATAGTATGCACATAAAAAAAAAAATAACTGCACATCGTCTGTATAATCTTTTTTCATAAATGTCTAGTTCTCACATGGCTGACTAGGTTTCACAAGGTGTGTTTACATGGACCCTAAGATTCAGCTAATAACGGGAGTAACAGCCAGATCAGAGTAAAAATTCATTATGTAAATGCCTCGTTTGGTCTGAAACTGTTCCCAGAATCAGAGGGGTGGTATAAACCTTTGATAGATTGTTCGACAGATAAATATTTATTATTATATAAATATACATATTCATGTTAACGGTCGATTTTTTTTAATTAAATGATAAATGATGTCAGACCAAAAAAGGAGTATTTTTCTGGTTGCGTCCCATAAATATAACTAATCAATGTTATAACACTTGTTTAATGTTAGAAAAGTTAATTGTACATTATTATATTATGTTACATTACATATAACATAACTTCATATGATCTCTATCTAATCTACCATGACAGAAAGCAAGGGCTGACTGAGAATCCCGAGAGCTCTGAGAGCACACGAGAAAGGGGATGCTTTTCAAAAAAAGAGAGAGTCCAAAAAACTGCACAGTTCATTCAATATTATGTTAATTGGCTCATCCTAAATTTATATTGGGTAGGAAATGTGATAATTTAGGTAATCTGAGTGATAAGTGAGTGATACAAGAGCACTCCAGTGTTAAAGGAGACCTGTTATGCACAATGCACTTCGTAGTCGTTATTATACATACAGATGAGTCTCGTGTGTGTACAAACAAAAACATGAAAAAGAGATCTGTTTTTTTTGTACTTTTGTCTATTTTTTTAGTTGGCTTAGACAAGCCAATCAGATTTCTCCTCTAATGTGAGCTCATATAAGTAGACCCCCTCCTCCTGTTTTGTTGTTCGGCTCTGCTGTTTTCTTTTCGGGCGTGGCTCGACGGTGGTTCATTTACATTTATAGTGGGTATTTCAGCTGGAGCATTAACACACATTTTAGTGGATGAAAAAGCAATATACAGTATGGGACAACATTGCAAGGTTACTAGATTAGGTGGTATAAAAATAATTGAAACAAATTTTGAATCTTTTAAAATGTATTCAGTGACATTGCGTTTCTTGCAATTGGTGTATCGTCATAATGACTTCAAAATCAAATTTATATATATATATAAACATTTATAAATGTATAAATTTATAAATTGTTCACGCAGAACAACACACGTTGGGTGTGGTACGAGCAAATTATTTGTTAACTTTGTTTAGAATCTGAATCTTTGTAAAAAAATCTGAAAAATATTTAGTATAAAATCGAGATCCTTACAAAACCAATAACCAATACAAAACAAGACATGTGACAATGTCATATTTGGAGGCCCCGACTATTTCCCATCCCTAATATCCCAGCAGTGCAATATAGTGTAATAATAATAATAATAATAATAATAATAATAATAATAATAATATTGTTTATAAGCACCCAAGTACGCGTTTGAATACTTAAATTGAATAGAAAACAATTAAAATCAACAAGATAAATACAGTATAAAACAAAAGGAATCTGTCAAACTATCCATATGTAGAAATCAAATAAGTGAGTAAATAAATAAACAAATAAATAAGGTTGGGCATAAAACAGACACTAACGTTTATATTCTAAATTAAGAAAATGAGTCTTGGCAGCTGTTTTTTTTTTTTTTTTTTTTTTGGAGTACACCTTCGAATGTTAAGAAGGAGTTCATTCCAGATTGTGGGATGAAAATTGTTGCATCACACAAAATCGAACAGCACATTCCATCTCTTTTCCGTTTTATTTCGTGAACACACTTCACTAGAAAACTTTCTCAGAGGAGAATCAGAACTATTGTTGCACAGACATCATCTTTTTTGTAAGTCGTATAATTTGTTTGTAGTAAAGACTAGTGCCTAACTAGTTTACTAAAAAACTAGATTAAACGATTTTAAGAGAATAATTGGGATTCTACTTGGATGTGGCGAGTATAGACTGAGCATTATTGTAAGTGGATTAGCTAACAAATGTATTTCTCCAATCCTGCTGTGATTTTACACTATGTGGGCAAAAGTTACTGCATCCGTACCTCCCATGGCCGATTAGGCTCCTCCTTTGTTGTTGTTGTTTTTTTTTTTTTTTATAACCTCCATCTTATCTACTGGATTTTCCACCAGATTTTGATTTTTCCCCTTCGGGTGACAAGCGCTTCCATAAACGCAGACAAAGAAGCCTGAGGTGCAGGTGCTGTTGCTGTTCTCTCTTTCTTTCTTTTGCACTCAGAACATTGTGGTGATCTTCATTTGCCAACCTGCTATTTGAAAGTTAGTATAACTTTGCTGAAATAATGTCGGAACAACTCTGAATAAGGCAGACTGAATACCCCTAACACAATGCTGCAAAATGAATTCAAAATTAAATTAATACCAAGCAAATTGCTTGGGACTCGAGCTCCAGTTACTGCAATGAGAACACTGTGTTCTCGCCACTGGGACATTTGGGAACATGCTGTTGATGCTAGTAAATGTACGTACATAACAACAATCAGCACAAAAAAAAAACAACGGACAACACCAATTTACAGAAATAATAAGTTGGAAAGCGGCCAAAAGGGTAAAAGCCTGCTTAATGTCTGAGATCTGTTCTGTGAAAGCAGACGTGATGCGGTCTGGACGCTGTGGAAAACACCATTTAATAGGAGAGTTATTTGGGAGCTGAGATGCACGTCACGGTAAAATATCTGAAAGAAAACGAAAGGTAACATTACAACAGCAAGAGGTGCGTGACATGAGATACTCGTGCCGTGTGCGGGAAGCGGTTGTGTCCATCTTAATCACCGACTGAAATTTTAAACCCTGTTAGAAACATAAGGGAGCATGGGCGTGTCTGACATTGTGCGAATGGATGTTAAGTGGCATAAATGCTTAAAATGTTGTTAACTTTCAAAAGCAACATTGTCCCGACGATGACCGTCATTCCAATGTTGTTACTGCTATATATAATGGCCATCCAGCATTAGGGTGCCTGCTGGGTTTCTTTCTTTCGTTCTTTCTCTTTTTCGTTTTTTCTTTCGTTTTGTCTCTGTCTGGTTAAATATTCATGCTGAGCTCAATTCATTAAGCCGTAATTGAGCATCTCTTCATAGGAGCGCGCATGTTGCCTGGGTGTCACACTCGGGCCCTTTGCCTACGCTCTCTGCTCTCGTCCACGGTGGGCTCTTCTAGCCTTATTTCCTATTCACACACACCTTTTTTTTTTTTTTTTTACGAGCGGAGAGGGACCGAGGGGAAAAGGGAGGGAGGTTTCCACGGCAACGGGCAGCAGGACCCGTCACTGTGGTCTGCAGCACGTGATCTGCAAGCAAACGCAAGCCCGAGTTAACAACCGCTGGCAGATTAACCACGCACATCAGTCGCATACACAGCTGGCCTGCCCGGTTATATAACCGCACGCTGTTTGATCGGCTCGGTGTGAAAAGTGGAGGATGAGCAGTCTTAAGTGCCGTATTTACATTCCGTTGAAATAGTCGGAAAGAGAGAGAGCCAGAGCTAGGGGTTAACGTTCCTCAAGAGTGTGACCGGCACTCGTCTGGAAGCGCACACTACTACCCCGGTGATAATAAGGTAAAAAGATCGAGTTTACACTATATGCATAAAGAGTTTCAGGAAAAGATTTAGTCAGCAACAGCTCAGCAGAACTGGTTTAATTATCTTTTTGAGACACAGGCCATGTTCTCCCCAGGTTTCTGTTAAGCTGCTCATTATATCCTTTATGCAGTGGCACCACTTCTGGAGAAGTGCAGCCTGTAGACAAACACACACACACACACACACATAGAGATAATCAGCTTAGGAAAGACCAGGGGCTAGCTTATTGTGATAGGTGTCTTACATGTTCAGTAACAATAACCAGAACAAGAAGAGCACCAATAAAAAATTGGATTCGATAGCAGCTGGAGCTGAAGGAAGACACCCCGATGTCAAACTTCATTCAAACGCAGTGCTGTGAAACTTCTATTAATCTTATACATTAACACTCTGAGCTTCAGAGCGAGCAGACCTAAAAATAATGACCTGAGATTTCTCAGGATGGAAACCTACAGTACTTAATTAGTAGTGTTTAAACTGACAGCGTGGTTGTACAGTGATCTAAGGAAAAGTCACATATACAGTATGTAATGTAAGTATGTGTGGATTTCCTGAAGTGGGATTCCTGCCTAAATAGCGTCTCTGTAGCTACTGATTTTTTTTTGTTGAAAATACAACGTCGCTTAGAAATCAATCAAAGATTAATAATGCTGCTGTCTGAGCTCATGCTACAGTAGGTTGAACAAAAGATTGGACGCTAATTTGCATTGCGAAATGAACTTAAAATGACAAGGAGCAACAACATTGTCTGAGAGAAACATAATGAAATTACCAGGACGACACAGCCAAGACCAAGCTGTCCTCGCTATGAACTATTAACCTTTTTTTATATTCCAGACGCAGGCTAAAATGAGTCAGCATGTTCCATTTGCTCATGTGAAGTATAATTGGAGGGCTGTTGCCCTGTTATTTTGAGTAGGTTTAAAAAAAAAAAAAAAAAACCACCCTCGCCTATGCAAAAGCCTGGAAACAGGAAAAGAAGAAGAAGAAAAAAAAAGCAACAGAGCAAGCTCTGTTTGCAAAATGTGCCCCTCATGTACCACTTTGGAAGCCTCATGACCTTTGACACGGCATTGGGGGAGTGCTGGACACATCATCCAGAGCATTAACATACACTGCACACCATTGAGACCGCAACACTCAATTTCACGTTGCCCAGCAACAGGGCCGCCGTCGTAGCGGGAATGTGGCGAATTGGGTTTTTAAGCGAGCCTTTGCTTTCACAGGAAGGTAACATACCTACATGAGC
This sequence comes from Clarias magur, assembly GCA_013621035.1. Classification (NCBI taxonomy): domain Eukaryota; kingdom Metazoa; phylum Chordata; class Actinopteri; order Siluriformes; family Clariidae; genus Clarias; species Clarias magur. Next base: position 156,574 of record QNUK01000153.1, read on the forward strand.
GTGAGGAACATCTCGTCGTCAAGGAGGAAACATGGTTAATCGGTCGACTTAACCTGCTTAACGTGCTCAGACCTTTCAGTTTCATTCAGAGGAAAAAAAAAAAAAAACATATATATATATATATATATATATATATATATATATATATATTTATTTAGCGTTGGAACAGGACTTATTTGGCTTGTTAGTGGTTAAGTATAGATCACTGAGAATCATAGATCAGATGTTTTTCAGTCCACTGACCAGAATCATGGGCTCTGGGTTTCCTATTTAACTTCCTCGCCACACTTTAATCCTTGATCCTTTTGCTACTTTGATTTCCTGCAACGCAATCGATTTCCTACTGACCTCTGCAACATCTATTCATTTACTCGCTCATTCTCTATAGTGCTGGACCTACAGTATGCAGGGTCATGGTTGGCCTGGAGCCTATTCCAGGGAAACAAGATGGGTTACACCCTGGTTAGGGTGCACAAACACACATACAGGCACACACAGACTCATACGCTGTGAGCAATTTGTGTGATTATCTTATCACTAGCAGGACTGTGGGAGGAAACCAGAATGCCGGGAGGAAACCTACCACAGACCTGTGGCAGGAATCGCACCCTGGACCGTGGATGTGCGAGACCACGGGGTTAACCACGACGCCATCATGCCACCGTCTATTCATTTAAAATGGTACAATTGTAAGCATAGGTGGGAATGATAATTGTTTCACATTTTACTGTAAATATTAAGCCAAACTTGTTTTATGCAGGTAAGAAAAATAATATAGCATTGTTCCAGTTTTAACGTATTTTAACTTAAACTCACGCTGCATGATTTGTATGAGTCATTGCAAGCTGCATGGGCTGAATAATGATAGTTTCTTTAAGATAGATCTTGTGTCTACTAGCATCAAAATATATAAAGCATGTCGCAGTAAACCATCTGTTCCCGTTTGTGTAATTCTATCTACATAATTTAATTTAACTTAATTTAATATGAAGAAATGGGGAATGGTTCAAGACTTTTGCACAGTAGTGCAGCTGCTTGAGACAAATCTGACAACCTATATTAGTGCTGTTAAATCAAATTCTCACTCACTCATCATCTACTGTATACCGCTTTATCCTACAGCGTCATGGGGGTCTTGGAACCTATCCCAGGAGACTTAGAGAATGAGGGTACATCCTGGTACATCCAGTGCCAATCCATTTCAGGGCACACACATACAGTATACAGTACACACTTACACTTTCTCTCTATGGCCAGTTTACTGTATGAACATCAATAAGCTTAATCTGCATGTTTTTGGACTGTTGGAGGAAACTCGGGGAGAACATGCAAACTCCATGCACACAGACGTGAGGCAGGAATCGAATCTGGACCCTGGAAGTGCAAGGTGACGGCGCTAACCACACTGCCACCATGAATCGAATTCATGGTCAAATATGGTATCGGCGGTTTATGTACGATTCGCAGCTCTAGTTATAAAGCACTGAGTTCGGGGACTCCTTCCATAAATTATAATAAAGACTAACTTATGGAACTTTTTTTTAATCACATGTGATTTTGTCTGAATAGCAGCTCATCATTTAAAAATCATTTGCTGTCAGTCTTGGATTATGTGCCATGTCTAGCATACTGTACAAGTGGAATTTGTTATTATAGAAATATATAACCTAAGAAATGTCTTGTGATTTAAATCTACATACAGCACTATTGTCAACGTTGAGCTATCACAGAAAATAAACACCTTCTGACTAATCTCATTCACTGTAAGAATACTATCATATTGTTTTTTTTTGTTTGTTTTTTTTAAACTTGTGATTTATATGCTTTATTTATATGCTTTTTATATATCTTGTAGTTTTTGTTCTTAGCATTGCACTAGTAACTTTGGGTCAGTTCTCACAGTACCCTGTGATTACTGTCTATATGCAAGATATACCGTGTGCAATAACATCTACAACCTAGTTTTGTGTTACTGACTCTATTGCTGCTGGATATCTGAAATTTCATTGGGAATCAATAAAGTATCTCTCTATCTACCCAACCAACCAACCAACCATAACCAATTCATATTTTTGTTTAAATTGTCAAAATTCAATTGTTTGATTCCTTCCTCAGGTCTGTGTGCATGGTTTTCGTTTGTTCTCCACCCGTGCTTAGTGGGTTTCCTCCAGGTACTCTGGTTTCCTCCCACAATCCAATAATGGCAGTAATAAATCTTATTTTAAAAGGAACTTTTTTTCCCCCCTCTATTAGACTCTCTGGAACCATTTAAGCCAACTTTGAAGGTTTCATTTAGGGGGTCCCTAATTTTAAATAATTTTACCTTTACTCTTGTAATGGTATGCACATTCAAATTCATACCCCTCAGTACAGGACGTTTGGTTCGGTGAGCGTTGCGATCCGAGTGAATATCGTCTAGCATTAACTAGTGCTGGGGGACTTTCCCCATTAATTCAGTTAATTCAAATGAATGGAAATGACAGTCCTTTGCACGTCGCTGAGGACTCGGAGCGAAGTATTTTAATATCCCTTCAGAGATATGGAATTTGTAAAGGTTTGAAAAATTTGGCGGAGTAGTTTATTTAAAATATAATTCAACGTTTCATCCTAATTGCTAATTTCCATGTCGAGTAACGTCTGGTAACTACGCAGTACATGTCTGGCTGCGAGTGATTGATCTAGATTTTCTGTAACGGTCAGTGGTTTAGACTTAACAAATGAATATGTCTATCTTGATAAATCTAAAGCTATTACTTGTACAGTATATTTAAAGGTAAAAGGTTTTACTTTGTTTAATCAAGCATTGAATGCATAAATGAGCATACGTTTCAGATGCTGGGCATTTCTGTATTGTAAATTTACATTAAGGCATTTGGCCATTCTTATCGAAAACGATTCACAACAGTGCTTTGAAGTTTCCGTCATTGGATAGATCTACACACTGGTTACTAGGTTATTAATTAAGTACCATCAATCAAATATTGTTGGGAAGGGTTTTTTGGGGGGGAGGGGGGGTGGTGGTTGTGGGTGAATCCAAATATCTAATAAGCTAAATCCTTTTGTGATTGATCTTAGGAAACATTCAAATATTGAATGAGATCCAGGATTTTGGATTTTCAAGACCTTTAAGCCGTAATCATTCAGATGCCAGAACAGACTTTATGTGACGTGTGTTTTTTGATGGGAGACCATGGTGAGAATAATTTTATGGTTTTATTTGAAATCGTCCTAAGGTGATCATTCACAAGTCTGAACAGTTTTCAGTAGCTAGAGAGAGGGTCTCTGTTGATACTGGCATTTTCATCCACCGGTAAGGGGAAAAGAAATGGATTTGTAGACTACTATGTAAATGAGAAAGGATTCATTGCATACAGTATGCACATCCTCAGAAAATGGCCTCACTTCAAAGGGATGTAAGAATGTGCATCAGGGTATGTAGGGAAGTGGGAGGGAAAGGATAACCGTTCATATTACTGGGAATGCTGACAGACCTCGCAGGGGACTTGTTTTTATTTTCTTTCATTTTTAAAATTCTTAACATCACTGAATACGTTTATTTAAGAAGTCAGTTTAAATCATTGCAAACTATAATATTTTGTGTTAGTTAATAACTTATGATGTATGACATTGGCTTATTTGAATCACACTCATAGCCATCAGTTAAGCCCATGCAAGACTTTCTAAGCGGAGTACCTAGATAAATAAATTAGATTTTATGTATAAAAATGTGATAAATCAGAATACACCAGTTAAACCCATGCAAGTCTTTTGAGCTATTTTACATTATAAATATCTTTATTTTACATTTTACATTTTTACATTTACAAATTGTATAGGAACCAATGAATGCATTTCATAATGAATGCTCGTCTATATTATAATTCGGGTCAATATACAGTACACACACCGGCCACTTCAATAGGGTACACCTTGCTCGTGTTGGCTTGGACCCCCTTTTACCTTCAGAGCTGCCGTAACTGTTCATTGAACATGGTGCTGAAAACCTTCCTTAGAGATTATGGTCAATAGTGATATAATTATCCTGTAGTCGGAGTAGGACAGGGGTGGACATGGTTAGCATCAATACTAACCCTAGGTGCGCTGTGGAATTTAAACAAAGCTCAGTTGGTGCAAAGGAGCCAGCAACCTGAAGCGGTGATACAAGGCAGGATGGATCCATGCTTTCATGTTGAAAAGCCAGTTTATGACCCAACAATCCGAATGCTGCAGCAGAAATTGGAAATCATAGGACCGGGCAATGTTTTTGTACACTGCATGGTACACTATGGTGTACTTGCCAAGATCTTAAATCTTATAATGCAAATTTTTCTGTGCTTGCCAAGATTCAAAATGTTTGACCTGGAACTATATAAAATTGTCTTGTTTTAAAAAAGGGATTTACTAGCTTATCTTATTTTTAGACTAACGCAATTGAATTGAAGCGTTCTTGTCCAGTAAAATTGTCTTGCTGTATGGACAGATAATTTGACTAGTTTAAAGTGAAATTTGCATTATAAGATTTGAAGTCTTGGCAGGCAAGGAACAATTTGCAGTGCAATCTTCTGTTTTCCGACATTAGTGAGCCCATGTGAATTGTAGTCTCCGTTTCCTGTTCTTAGCTGACAGAAGTGGCACCCGGTGTGGTCTTGTGCTCCTGTAACCCATCTGCTTCAAGGTTCGACGTGTTGTGCATCCAGAGATGCTCTTTGGCATGCCTCAGTTGTAAAAAGATGTTATTTGAGTTACTGTTGCCTTCATGTCTGCTTGAACCAGTCTTGCCATTTTCCCTCTGACCTCTGGCATCAACAAGGTTTTTTGTCCAGAGAACTGCAGCGTACTAGATATTTTCTCTTTTTCAGAATATTCTCTGTAAACCCTAGAGAGGGTTGTGCGTGAAAATCATAGTAGATCAGCCGCTTCGAAGAAATACTCCGACCAGCCTGGCACCAACAATCATTCAAATTGACTTTAACCTTTCTTCCCCGTTCCGATGCTCGGTCTGAGCTTTAGCAGATCATCACGAGCATGTCTACATGCTTATATGCATTGAGTTGCTTCCATGTGAATTGCGGATTAGATATTAGCGATAACGAGCGGTTGAACAGGTGTACCTAATGAAGCGGCCAGTGAATGTATATAAAAGTTACTTATTTTAAATACAAATTTTGTTAGGCATAGCAGCATAGATTGCTTATCTTAGTTGACCATATGCTGTAATACAATGCTTACCAAATTAGACATACTGTACATTAAGTAGCTAAGGCTAAAAGTCAAGACTGTATATATGTATATATATATATTTTTTGTTGTTGTTGTTAAAAAATTTACGTGTCTTCCAAAAGCACAGTGAAGTTATATAAAGCGCTTACCAGAATATTCCTAACTATAATCAGAGGATATTATAATGTATGCATTGAGTACGTTGTGTTTTTTAATAGATTATTTGACCTTTGCCGAAGACTTTCAGAAGCAGCAGTAAACAAGCAGCAAGGGCTTGACATCGTCCAATTAGCTGGGATTTTAAATAGACATGAAATCTGCTCCATATGTTTATTAGGGAGCAGTAATCATCCAGGAAGCGAGTATGTACTGATTAATTCTCAGAAGTCCTTCAGTCACCTGTGGCTAGACAGTCTGATGAGTTGATGCTGTTTTCCAAAATACAAGCACAATTTGGATGAACACGACATTAGGATGGATATGCATCACTTTTGCGAGATTTCGGCTCATGGGAGGTCCGATAGCCCGCATTGTGTGTATTAGCAATTAATATGTTTTTAGTAAACTTTCAGAAATAAAAGAAGCTTTGCTTAACCTGTTACTTTCAGCTGGACAAGAAATGCAGAAATAGTCTTTGGTTTATATCTAGGTGTTTAAAACACAAGGTTAAATATATTTGGCCGACTAATAAATGAAACTCGTGTTACGCGCTTAGAGTTGCTGAATAGCAAGGACACAGGGTTTTTGATGCTAAGCACCGATGATCTCGACAGGTCTGAGTTGCTTGTTGGGTTGGCTGAGTATGTCTGAATGAGTTAAATGAGGCCAGGCTTTGTTAGAAAGCGAGATGTTTGCGCCAGCAACCTTGTAATAAGAATGAGACAATTAAAATATCTAGAATTGGTCCATATTTTGTTCAATGACAGCACTGTAGATATCATGCGTTTGGTTTACACTCTGTGCATGATATATCATTTATATAGACAAAAGTATTTGGACAAATGTGTTAATTATTGAATTCAGGTGTTTCAATCACAGCCCTTATCCCCAGTGAAGGCCAATCTTAATGCTTCAGTATACCAAGACATCTTGGACAATGCTATGTTTCTAACTTTGCGGCAACAGGGAAGGACTATATAATATATATATATATATATATATATATATATATATATATATATATATATATATAATTTTGCAATATCAAGTCAGTGTGTGAGTACCAGAGTGTGTGGGTGAATGAGTTAGTTAGTGAGTCATTTTGACAGTGAGTGGGCAATTCAGTGAATTAGTGTGTAGGTGAGTGAGTTAAGTGTGTGAGCCACAGGGTAAGTCAGAGAAGTTATTGGGTGAGTCAGAAAGTGAAGTAAGTGAGTGAATCAGTGTTTGATTGAGTGAATGGGTGGGCGACTGAGATAGTGAGAAGTTGAGTTTGTCATTGAGTGGGTGGGTAAATAGATGACTGAGTGAGTCAGTTGGTGGGTGAGTCACTGAGATAGTCAGTGAGTGAACCAGTGAGTGGGTGAGCTAGAGGGTGACTCAGTGAATAAGGGATTCAATCTCTAGCTCAGTGAGTCATATAACGCATGATAACGTGTGAATGAGTGAGCCAGTGAGCGAGTGAGTCACTACGCCAGTGACCGAGTGTGTGATTAATTGAGTCAGTGAGTGAGTATGAGACTCAGTTAGTGAATGAGTCAGTGAGTGAGAGACTGACTGGGCTTGTGAGCGAGTGAAAGATTCAATGAGTGAATCACTTAGTGAAAGATTCACTGAGTGGGTCTTTGAGCTTTTAAGTGACTTATTGGGTGAGTGAGGGAGTAAAAGATTCAGTAAATGACTGAGTAAGTCACTGAGCTTCAAGCCCACTCTGGAACGAGATTATAACACATTACTATGATGAATTGAAACTTGATGAACCAACCAATAACTCACTCCCACTCACTCATCGTCTATACCGCTTAATCCTGTATTTAGGGTCGTGTGGTGGCAGGAGCCTATTCCAGGAGACTTAGGACACGGGGCAGGGTACACCTTGGACAGGGTGCCAATCCATCGCCGGGCACACACACACACACTACAGGCAATTTGGGAACGCCAATGAGCCTAAGCTACATGTCTTTGGACTATGGGAGGAAACCAGAGTACACGGAGGAAACTCACCAAGCATGGCGAGAACGTGCACACTCCATGCACACAGAGCACCGAGACGGGAATCGAGCCCGGACCCTGGAGGTGCAAGGCGACGGTGCTAACCACTACGCCACCGTGCCGCCCCCAACCTACTGTATTAACATACCTTCCAATTTTACAGCTAATGATAGCAATTGCATGACAACACTGAATACCATATTTATTTCACTCCTTCAAACCCTCACCAGTATAAACTGCCAATTTAACATTCCGCCGCAGCTTACATTATCATTTCACCATTACTGTCAGTCTATCTACATGTCATGCAGCTCTTACAGGAAAACCGAACAGAGATTTGTTTAGTTTATGAGGGTCTGTAGACCACTTCTGTCATTTCCAGTTTTAAATAAAAATAATTAATTACGATTTATGATAGTGTTTTTTTTTTTTCTTTTTCAAAAAGCTTTTATATATCCATTTAGCACAGGCAGTACTGTGCGTCCGACTAATAACTTATGTTGGGGCACAATAAATAGCTTTTCCACAAAAACAACACATTAGCAGCAGTATTGACTGAATGTGCTGATTTAATTGTATGTGGTCTGGCTCTCCATATGCTTTATTAAATTACTTTCAAAGTCTAAAAGCCACTGAGCACCCACCTGGGCACAGATCATGTTCCCCCACTGTTCCCCTTTACTTATTTCACAAATGTCTCTTTGGGTCAAACAAAGAAATGAAAAATGTTACGCTGTCTGCAAGGGTTTGAGCCAGACCAGACCAGACCGGATTTTATTTCGCTTTGATTGAAATATTGATCTACATTTTCTCTTGCCTGGCTTTTTATTTCTCTGTGGTGTGTTGCTCACTGGCGACCCTGCAGGCATTTAGAAAAAGGCAGTGGATATCATTTATCATTCTCATCATTTTTATCAATTCTGCTTGTTTTCTTGTTTTCAGATTGATTTTTTTTTTTTATGTGAAATAGTTATATATACTAATCAGCCATAACATCATTATGTGCAGTATTGTGTAGGTTCCCCTTGTGCCATCTGGGCAGTTCTGGCCCCATGGGGCATGACTCCTCAAGACCTCTGGGGGTGTGCTGTGGTGTCTGGAACCAGGATGTTCGCAGCACCTGCTTTGCGCGCTGTGGGCTGCAGGATGGGGCCTCCATGGATCGGATTAGTTTGTCCGACTTAAAGAGTGAGCTTGATTTGATTGGGATGTGGGGATCTTTGCCTGCTAGGAACTGTGTGCAGTGGGCTGAGGTGTACTGGGTGTTCTGGTACCATTCTAATTGGCATTGGCTTTTCTGAGCGTATGAATAAGCATTGGGTGCCTATGATCTTGTCACCAGTTTACTGGTATATAACTGATAATCAGTGTTAATGTGTTAATGTTATGTGCTTGGTTAAGGTTGATCTGTGCATTTTGAACCGTTCTAAATGCAGCATGGTGATACACAAGGTAGTTTTGCATCTCAGAATCACTGTGCAGTATTACCTATTATGTGCACATTTTTGAGTTTCCTCCAATCTTTTTTTCTTTTCATCAGATACCCTCACCTGGCCGACCCAGTCGGACTTTAAAGTCCATGGGCTGTGTTCAAGTGGTGTGCTATACCATGGATCACACCTTTTATATCTACAGCCACCTTGATGATTTCTCTGCAGCTTTGGCGATGTTCTTGTTGGCTCTTCTTTCCTGCAGCTCTCCGTTCCCAAGAAAGCCGAGTGTCTGATATACGTAGGGACTGCCCTGTAACGCCCCCACAGCTCACCTCAGTTGGCTTGCACTGGGTCATCCATCTATGTCTTCTTATACTCATGACCATCCTCCATCCATCCAGTCTTCCCAGGGGATCGTAATTACTAAGTAACCCACATGCTTAGAACAGTCAGATGTTAAGACCAAGTCCGTCCAAAGTGTCGTCCTTGTGATGTGTTCCAGAAAGTTCGGCTGCTTTCCTAGGTCAGCCTTCAGCTGCCAATTACGAGCGGAGACTAGAAGCCCAGTTGAGGCCCAGAGCTCTGCTGAAAACATGCCAGGAGGTGAATTGGCTAGTCGAAGTTGCCCCTAGGCGTGATTGAGTGACTGAATGTGTTGTGCATTGTGCCCTATAATGGACAATCTAGGGCATATCTCCGCCTTGCGTAAAATGTTCCCAGAATAGACTCCAGATTGATCTTGACCTGGATAAAGTGCCTACTGATGATGAACGAGTGCACGAACACCAAATTTGTAAATCATATAACTAAACATTAAAACAGTGTTCAGTGTCATTTTTTTTTTCCTGATTGATTCTGCTTGACGTTTTTATTGACTTGAAATAAATAAATAATACATAAATAAATAAACCACAGTTGGGCAACAGTTTCGGCTCAGTTTAAAAGAAATGTACAATTGAAACAACAATAATTTTACACTACAGGTATCACACAACAAAACATGGTTATAGAGCTTTCGTTTAACTCGACTGGGAATAGGGATTAAAAATTGATGACACAGTGACTTAATTACATCAGCTAACACCTAACATGTGTGTTTGCATGACCGACTTCATTCCTGTGACATTCACGTGAACACATGACTGGAGAATCTGTGTGTTGTTTGCAATCAGGTTCAATAAGCGCAATTAGACAATTTTGTAATGGTCCTTACAAAAACAATCAGGCGTTACCAATCCGATTTTATTTTTATTTTTTTTTACATTAATACAGCTTAATAGATTTTAACCAAATTTTACACAGTAATGTGTTTATTTATGCTACTTAACATTGGGCTTTTTATTATTATTATTATTATTATTATTATTATTATTATACATTTATGATTATAATTATTATTGTTAGTTATTATAATTTTGTACTTTCAGACCAAAAAAACAAAAGTGCTTGATTTATTTGACAAGTTCCGAAAACACTGGTTTTGATGAATCCCAATCACGTGTAAATAACTCTGAGGTGTTCGTGGCAAAGCTGATTTGCATTTGGTGATGCCCACGACGACAACTCCATAAAAGGCAAAGCTCTTAGCTGAAATGACGAGAAAATGGCAGCTCATTGAAAAGACACGAAATCCAGAAAAGGTGAAATAGATGTAAATTAAGTGAGGTGAAAAAGAAAAATGCTTTGACATGGACCCATGAAGTCTACTCTACTCAGGTTCATGTTAGACATGACAGACACCACACGGGGAAGGAATGTGAGCGCCATATGAAGCCTGATGATGGCACACTAAGGAAAAAAAAAACACTACCTGGTCTGTCACTTATCAATCATTTAGCACTGGCTTAAAAACTGAAAAATAAATGGGACCAACGTTGAGTCTCTGCCGTGATTTTATACTGCTGTATTTGTAATTGAATGGCTGGCCATATTTATCCTCATTTAAGGATTCATTTTGGCTGGTCTTTCTTTTGGTCTTGCTTTTCTTGGCTGGTCTTCATGAGAGCCAGTTCCATCATGTAGCTTGACAGTACTGTTCTTGCAAGTACGATTCCAAAAAGGCTGACCATCATGTCTTAAAATAATAATTGTTATTACTTAATTACCTAATGCCATATGGGTTATTTCCGGTCTTGTTCCAAACATGTGTCCAAATGTTTGACTAAGAAGGCATACTGTAGTAACACATTGTGTTTTATAACATTCGATGCCGATTGCACAGTTAAAATCCCCAGTGCTGATCTAACACTTTCAAAGTTCATTTGAGCCCAATAGGACCTGTATAAACACTGCTGGCTGTTAATTCAACAGTCTTTGTGTTAATTCAACATTGGGGATTTTGCCGTGTAGTTTACATTAGTTAGCATTTTAATGCATAAATTAACACACACCCAGGAACACAAGTAGGAATACACTAAATCCGTTTGTATCCAGCTTGATTAAAGAGGCCTGGCTTCCTGCCTGCAAAAGGTCATGTTTGGTAAAACACCAATTACACAAATGTCTGCGGCCCTGGCGTGTTGTGTAGTTTTTGGAAAGCTGCATGCAGTAGCAAAGTGGATTCTATGCATAACCAATTCATCGATCAGATCCTGATTCTGAACATGTCTGTGATGAGATCTTCTCCCCCATCACATCGACATTTGTTTGCAGGAGAAGTTTAGGGTTTAATGTATTGGACTACTGATTGGAAGGTACTCTTTAAGTTGGAAGGTCTAAAAAGGTTTAGACACTGTTGGGCCCCTGAGCCAAGACCCTTAACCATCAACTGCTCAACTGTTATATGTTAACACAAATATGTTAAAACAGAGAAAAGCGCTAATACATTTTGGTATACATACAGTGGAAAAAAAGTGGGCATGTTTGGATGAGTGAGATAAAAGATAAGTGAAAGTGTGTGAGTGATGCTTGGAAAATCTTTAGTAAATCAATTCACATGTAAATGTAAAAATTAGTTCAAATGGGATAAATCTTTTTTTTTTTTTCTTTTAATGTAATTTGATCTATATGTATTTGTAGGTAAAGGCTAGAACTTTATATTTAAATATTATTTTTCAGGGCATCAAGGTCTGCTTTTTTTTTTTTTTTTTCCCCGGACATAATGTCGCCTATGTAAAATAGAGCTGTGTGAATGAATCGATTTATATTTATATATTTATATATTTACATATATTTACTTACTTATGTATTTACACACACACACACACACACACATACATATATATATTATTTAGGTAAACGTACAATCATTAAACTGTCTAAAATGTCTAAAAGCTTGTGCGAAAAATGCAAACTGCTTCCATCTTTTGAAAATATGCAAGTATTGCTTCTTCACTTTCTGGGTTAATGGGCAATTGGTCTATCACTGCCACCTGCTGGACTGGAGTGTGGATCAGCTGATTGTAAAAGACGATCGGTTTGTACGAGACATGACATTTAAACAATCAATAACACAAGTTATACAGCATTGCATTGTTTATTAGATACATGTAGTTGTTTTTAATATATTCAAAACTTATGGAAGAAATATCAATGCTGAAGAAAAAGCAAGCAATGTACGTTAGTGCTACTGAATAGAATTGCATCAAACACAGTACTCAAACATTTTTTCGAATCATATAGATTTTCTCATCTCAACTGTTTTTCTTTCTGCAGCCTCTCTGCAAGTGAGCATTATGCCCCCGCAAGGAGAAGTCAGTGTTGGCGAGTCTAAATTCTTTCTGTGTGAAGGTACGCTTTCCCTTTTTCTCTTTTTCCTTATTATGTTTTTTTAAGCTCTAATTGTACTAGATAAGATTTCTTGAGATAATATCAGAGATGCGGCCATCTTCACAATGTATACAGTACATCGTTGCCGCATTAAAAGTGTAATGCGCAGACCTAATGTTAATACAGATTGTTAGTATTGGTGTTTGTGATAATGGTGTTTAATGCAAATGTTGGATATATTTATTGATTAATTAATAGATCTAATAACCATTATGTGCATGTGCTAGGAAGTTAACCACGTCTAAAAACTACAGGATGTGTAATTCCCTGTAAAGTCCATTTAATCCTGAGCAGTACTTTCATCATGGTTGTTCTGTTTTTTTTGTTTTTTTTTCGAGGGGGAAGATGATGAAAAGTGTGAACTCTTTCTGCAGTGTCTTTATAGTGATGCAATAACTCATCGCTCAATAGGACATAATGGAATTAAAAAATGCTCATTGGGATGGGATTTACAGTCTATACACTGCCTGGCCAAAAAAAAAAAAAAAGAATAAGGGTTGCACACTAAGATTCCATTGAGTCACTTTTCGCTTTGATTACAGCACACAGTTTGCTGGTGAATTCATGTGTGAAAATGATTCCTCATGCTCCAAGAGACACATTTTCACAACTTGCATTCTGGAATATGCCTGTGCCATCAGGGAAGACAAATGTCCTTCGATGCGATACCATGTTCATTCAGGTTGTCATCTGACTTGGGTTTATTTCCACATAAACCCCAGGACGTAACACTGTCTCCAGAGGCCACTATGTATGATGGGTTCATCACTTAATTGAATTACCTTCTTACCCTGACACGGCCATCGCCCCGGAATAGGGTCAGTCTGACCTCATCAGACCACATGACCTTTCTTAATTGCTACAAAGTCCAATATTTATGCTCTCTAGCAAGCTAAAGGCTTTTTTCTGATTGAAACCAAGACTAACTAACACATGGGGTTTTTATGGCCACGCAGCTGTTTAGTCACAATCCTGAAATTTCCTGTTGCATTGTCTGTGTTGAAAAGCTCTTCCTTTGATTATTAAACATAGTTGTGAGTTCTACTGGTGATTTAAAAAAAAAAAAAATTTATGAGGCAATTTCACCAAGCGTTTAAGTGATCTCTCTCTCGCTGATTACCTGCATTAATGATTTTTTTTTCCTGACCAAGTTAATTCTATAAAGTTGATGGTCCACACTATTCTTCCAGGTTTTAATGAGTTAAAAACTCATTTCTAGTAAATTTAATCTTTTCTTTGGTTGATTATTCTCAATGAGTTTACATATTTTGGCCATGCAGTGTATTACTGGGAGGTTATTTTTCCCTGCAGCTTGTAGCAGCTAAAACATGATTAAATCTTTCCAGGCGTGTTGTAAATGACTACCATCGGGCATCAAGTATAATCATCAAAGATCAAAGATTTAAAATATTCTTTACCATCAGGTGTGACGTACGTACTCCCATGTTATGCTTTTCTGGCGTGTGATCTGGCAACATTTGTTTTAGAGGAACGATCTTCATCACAGCTCATTGAGTTTAATGTAGAATGATGAATTAGTTTGCACATGTTGTGTTAATTGTATTGAGTTTTAACCTTGTGCCTTTTTGCTCTGATGTAGTTGTCGGGGCAGTGAAGGGAATCGACTGGTTCTCACCGAGTGGCGACAAGATTGAAGCCAACAGGCAGGACATCACAGCGATCCGTAACGACGAAACATCCTCTACGCTCACTATCTACAACACGAACATCGACAATGCCGGCACATACAAGTGTGTAGCCACCATTGGAGAGCAGCAGGCCGAGGCCACAGTGAACGTGAAGATATACCGTACGGCTTTTTTACTTTCACTCTCCTAGATTCAAGATTTCAGCCTTTCTCTCTACTCACTCACCTTTTTTGATATAGCTCCATTCTGGAATGTATTAAATAATCCTTGGTATAAATAATCCTCATTGCTAGTTAAGAGCAATATTAATGGAAATAGACGCACAAATCCTAATCTGAACCTAATATCATATGGGATTTAGAAAATAATATGGAATAACTGGAAGGGGAAAAATTATATATATATATATATATATATATATATATATATATATATATATATATATATTATATTATGGACTTATGAACTTTATTGAAAAATAAACAGTACAGTAAGTCCATAATTATATTTTAAACTATTATATAAATTTATAATATTATTATATATTATACCAATTATATAAATTGGTCAGAACTATCTGTTAAATAATAATATATAACAGATAGTTCTGACCAAGTAATCTGATTGGAGTGAGGAGCAGTAAACTAGTGGTGATCTAGAGATCATAACACCACTGGGACATTTAGCTATATATATATATATAGACTGAATCTCAAATCCCTCTCTAGTCACTGATCAAGGTAACTTACCTTACATAGCGCACTAGCTTTTCAATTTACACTATTTGGGATTTAACGCTGGAACGCCAGAAGTTATAATAGTATAATAAGTGGAAATATAAACTGTCCACCATCTCAATGGTTTATTCTCTCAGCTTTCTCCTACAGAATTTAAGAATTTAAAACTACTTCGACCTCCGTAAATTAGACTTTTAAAAAACACTAACTGTCGGTCGCGAGCGCTGCCGGTTAGTTTCTGCAGCCGTGGAAGGTAAGTGCTAGCGGAATAAAATAACTGACAAATCCTAATTGTATAAAAGCAATATTACTTTCATTTACTTTTATAGTACTTTTTATTGATATTCAGTACAACAGCACTCCTTTTGTGTATAATCCAAAAATGTTTTAATATTATATTAGACATTGTCACGGTGTGCGCCTGTGATGGGCATGCGCCCAAATCTATTATTGCTCCTCGCTCACCCCTGGCTCACTACATAGGGGCAGCGGAAATAGGCACGGCTGGTGAGCCATCTCCGTTAATGATCCTGAGCAGGACTCCCGTCTGAGACTGCGCCCACGGAGAGAGCTGGGAGGGGCCGGTCCGGCCATCCCCCGAGAGAAGAGTCAGCACGAACAGCTGAGCGCAGGAGCTGCTGTCCACGCGGGCCACTTTGCCCAACGCCATCGCTCACCAGCCTATGCCCGCATGCCAACGGGGCACTAGCCATAAGACCTGCACATGCACATCATTCCTTTCCTTTTTTTCCATCCTCCCTCCTTTAACTCTTTCGTTCCCTATTTATCCTAAAAAATTACCCTTTTTCCCGTAACACCTTGCCTTGTGTCCGTGCTCTATGGTGCCATCCGGTCAATACCCGAGTGCCGATATTCAATACAACAGCACAACCTCAATAAAAGCAAAACCGAACAATAGAAGTAGCCATAACAGTAGGACCCCCTAAATTGTACATGATTAAGTTTAAAACACAGTCCATTAATTACAGCAGTGATATACAAACTTAAGTTTTTGCTATGTGAAAATGACTGTCATAATATGACATTGACGTTTGTCATAACAGAAGGCTGAACATTTATTTAAAGCTAGTTACAGTAGTGTCATAATTTTGTGTATTTATTCTTTTACAGAAAAGATTATCTTCAAGAACGCCACCTCACCACAAGAGTTTACTGAGGGGGAGGACGCCGTGATTGTATGTGATGTGCTTAGCTCCCCACCACCCACTGTCATGTGGAAGCACAAAAAGGCAAAAATCCAATTCGACAAAGACGGTATGACCCGATCTGTTTATTTCCCCTTCTTTTCCATTACTGTGATAATTTCTATTGATTGCATTTTGAATGTCTCATTAAATGCCTTAGGTGCGTATTTTTCTCTGTTCACCAATCATCAGGGAAACCAGCTAAGCACTCTATTATTGGGGTTCGTTCTATTGTTTCTGTACTGAATAGATGCTGTTTCATTTTAAACCACTGAACCAGAAAAGATAACAAAGCCAATAATGAATTCTTGACGGAGAACATACTTCATGGAATGACTGGTATTCTCTTACAGGGTACCTATTCTACAAAATTAAACTTTTAGGCATTTTTGAACATTCAAATGGGTCTCCAGCATATGTGAACAAAATAAAAAAGAGAAAATACATTCCCCACTCTTTGCTCTTTTTCCATTTTTGTATTTACGGAGAAAAAAAAAAAAGAAAAGATTTTGTACTTAATGTGACCTTATATAAAGAAAATCCCTCCCCTGGCTTGTTGCACAACTCTTCTATGGTGTTGTGGGACACGGCTGGGCAGAACTCATTTACATAAATACTGAAATTATGTTCGGGTTTGGGGTACTAAAAGAGTGCCTTATCTGAGAGGGTTTGTACGAGCTTGGAGACCTATGTTATCTTTAAACCGTTTGCTAGATTTAAGTTAGGGTTATATGAATGATTGAATAAATGACAATTTTTTTTTTTTTTTTTTTTCAATCTGTTCTTCTAGTTCGTTTCAAGATTTTGGACAACAACCACCTGCAAATAAGAGGAATCAGAAAGGCAGATGAAGGAGTGTATACCTGCGAGGCTCGTATTATGGCTCGAGGCGAGATTGACTTCCGTGATATCAGAGTTGTAGTAAACGGTGAGCACTCAGAGCCTTTATTTGTGCTTTAAAAGGGTTGCGGTTTTGTGCTAAATTACTGTTTGTCACATTCGAGTGCCACGCTGTTCAACCCAGACGCTCATTATAACGATTTGGTCTGAATGGAGTAATTTACTGCTGAGTCTTCAATAAAGAATCTACAGTAAAGCCTTGCCATAACAGAACGCACATACATAGCAGAGCTAATAAAAAAAAAAAATATATATATATATTCTGTTTAGCAATAGATGCTGCATGCTTCATATATTAAATGTTTGCAGTGTTTTTTTTTTTTTTTTTTTTTTTCAGTATGATAAGTCAAGGCCTTTTTTTTTTTTTTTTTTTTTACATTATAGTAGTAGAATTCATTTACTCAAACTCCCATTTCCAGCCGAACAGTCCAGTACTAAATATACACAGTAAGATTTGTGGGCCGCATTAGAAAGAAAGCATTCTAAAAGGTGTCACTAAACACACGTCGCACAAAAAAAAAGACATTTATAGCGGAAGCTTATATGTGTAAATCCAGTGCTCTGTGGATTTCCATTGTAGCCCTGTGAGAACTGTCACCGTTGTTGTAAATTACTCTAGAAATTCCTAAGCTCTGAGCTGATACTGTAAACTAAATATGTTTTTCTACGCTTGTGCAAGCTTGGTACGCTTTACTGGTTTCATTAAAGCATTTACAAGTGTTAGAGCTATGATGTTGCATCACAAATGGAATATAAATAACATAATGCAGCATCAGTGTACATATTACACCTATAGTGACATTTTAAATATTTTCACAGAGGATCAGATTCAAAGCTGTTGAATGTAGTTAAAAAAAGGGGGAAAAAAAAACAATCCTATCTAATGTAATATGATTAAGTCGTGTTTTTTTTCCAGGTGTATCAGTCATAAAATAATTTTCTGCAGGATTTTCTCATGCCTCAAGGGTTCCAGAAAATTATTGAGTAGAAAAATATGAGTAGGGGTTTTTCAGTAACTTCTAGATTCTAGATTACTGCCATTATTGTATATGCCTGAAAAGAGAAAATATGGACTTAACGGTGTTTCGTTTTCTCCCAATGCTTGGTGGGTTTCCTCGGGGTACTCCGGTTTTCTCCCACAGCCCAAAGACAAGCAGAGTAGACTAAATGGAATTTCCGAATTGATCTAGGTGTGTAAGTGTAAGTGTGTGCCCTTCGTCCAGGGTATATCCCGCCAAGTGCCCCTAGTCTCCAGACATAGACCTGACAATATACAGGATAAGCGGTATAGAGAGTGAGTGATTGAATTACTCATGTGCACGACTCAATGAAGCCAGAAGATAGTAAAAGAAATCATAATGTGTGCATGGGATATAATATATATTTTTTTCATGCTTTTAATTCTCTTCTTGAGTTAGTGCTTTGGTGAATTTAACCTGCTGTCTAAATACCCATCTGCGCAATCCCGGGCGTTAAATCCTTACTGTGCATGCGCAAATCAATTATGAATACACCTCTGAGAGCACACCGTAATAAGTGGGTTGGTAATGTATTCTGCATGAATATTTTTTTTCTCCTTTCCCCCCCCAGTTGCCCCCACTATCAGAGTGCGGCAAGCCGAGGTGAACGCCACCGCCGACATCGGCGCCTCTGCCATGCTGGCCTGCGATGCAGACGGCTTCCCCGAACCCACTATCACATGGACGCGGTAAGCCCGTCTACACCACCTCCCAGAATCCTCGCGATGAAAGAGAGCTATTCATAAACCCCCCATCCAGCTTCCAGCCACTTCTCACCACGGCGGGCGTGTGTCCTGATTAAGAGATCAAAGGCAAGAGGAGAAATCCTCTGAATAAAAGTAAAGAACATTTGTTCGCAACGTGGTAGAGGGCAAGCAGGAGCACATCATTAGTAGTTTTGAAGCATGCTTATTCTCTTGGCAGCTCTCGTCTCCTGAGTGGCACTCCCTGGGGAGGTTGCAAGGGAAGTGTAAAAATCTGGTCCACAGTTTTCTAATGGGGCTAGTGTTGTGTTTATTGTTTGTTTGATTCTGGGTGATGGGTGTGCTGCTGCGTTTGCCAAGAAAATGCAGCCCAATCCCATAGCCCTCGTTTCCTCCTATCTACCTAAAAAAAAAAAAAAAAAATTCAAATGACTTACCGACTAGGAAGCAAACGTTTTTTATGTTTTTATTATAAACGCACATGTTGAAAAAGTCTCCGAGGCTTTCCAAGTCTTTTCAGCTGGCTTTGCTTTATCATATCCGATAGTTTTCTCAGGAGCGAGGTTCTTCTCGAGAGCGGGGATAAGTACAGCTTCAATGAAGACGGCTCAGAGATTACAATAAGGGATGTAAAGAAGCTGGATGAAGGAGATTACACCTGCATCGCCAAGAACAAAGCCGGGAAGAACGAAGAAGAAGCCAGCCTCAGAGTTTTCGGTAACTATTTGTATCTCTTGTTGTCGACATCAGGCGCTTTATCTTCGCACGAAAAACGTCTAAAACCTCGAATCTGGTTTTTGTAGTGAAACCCGAAATCACATACCTGGAAAACAAGACCACTACGGAGATGGAGGAGCAGATCCGTTTGACGTGCGAGGCCACGGGAGACCCGACGCCCAGCATCACGTGGAGCTTCGGGACGCACGTCTTCGCCGAGGGAGAACAGGTATATTCTGCGGATATTTGACGAAATTTTCAGTAAAACCCAGAGCTCATCACCACTTAAAATGCATGTACTGTAGTACAGTATACTGAGGTCGGAGCTGTCTTTTACACAGAGGATTTGTTTCTGTCTGCAGGAGCATCTAAAGAGGATTTATCAGGTATGAGATCAGAGCAGCAGGTACAGTAAGTCGAATCTCTAGAAAGCCGCCCGAAATCATCCGAGCCCCTTCATTAATCCTAGATTTGGGCCAGAGCTCTGATAAACCATCAGTGGAGGCGTCTGCTTAAGTTACTGCCTGCTGCTGAAATTCATTTTCTTGCACTCTCCGAAAGCCACGATCTTATCAGGGATTACGGAACGAAAATTAAAAAGATATGTATTTGAAGGTCTTGCCTCTGCAGCAGCCTCCACAATAGAACAGCGGTGATTAAAACTCGTGCTAAAGCCTGACTCAGTTTTAAATCATGGCACTTGAAGTCTTTTTTGTGCCACCATTATTAAAGGGTCAATATGAATTACCTGATGTTTTTTTTTTTCCCTTTCCTTTTTCATTTTTATTTTAAATACCCCCATCATCATTCGCATCATGCAGTCATGTGTTTGTAGGATCCCATTTAGACAAGTGCCTGAATGTGCACCAATTTCATCAGCCTGTGTGGATTCACAGGGCACATTATTCTCATAGTAAAAAGAAAAATAATTCGCAGCGGTCGATTTATTTATTTATTTATTTATTTATTTATTTATTTCAGCTTTGTTGTTTGCTTCTGCCACAAAAGTGTCTGGTTTTGCAATGAGCAGAGAGAGAGAAAAAAAAGAAGCTAAAAAACTGCAAAAGGCAAGTGGCCATCTTGCCGCTAATTATTTTTCAGAATGTGTCACTCCTCTGTGGTCTCTTAAGCTCGCCATCCAAACTATGCACAACACCTACACAGTCGGTTAAAGTGGCGCTGCTGGCGAAAGCACTCATCATCGGGCGCTTTGGTGGAAAAATCAAGTATTATTCTCTCAGCGGGATTTCAGTGGCTCAGCTCATGTCGAACCCTGTGCACAGTAGCATGCTTCCTCTCTGAGTTTCTCCTAAGTAATATGACGTGCATATGGATTGTTGTTGTTGTTTTTTTTAAGTGCCTGAAAGCTCTGCATGCATGATGCATGTGATTGCCTGTTCACTTAGCTTTTGCACAAAAATGACCTGTCAGATCATCCCGTGTTTTTTTTTTTTTCCCTTCCACCTTTTTTATAATGGATATTCCTCTCTCCCTTGAGGAGACCTCGAGCTCGTAGCTCATCAGCTGTATTTGTGCTATTTGGTGCAATAAATGAGATGGTTTATTCCTTCGTCGTATTTCTCCAGCCCTAGCCCAGTTAACAAGGGCGTCTGACAAATGAGAGGGCTGTAAAGGCAGTGGGCTTGAAGAATTCTCGGGTAATAAAGCCTTGAGTATATGCATCAAGAGCCAGAGGAAACTGGGTTCCTCTGTATGTGAACAAGAACTAATACATGAGCCACCTTCTCCTGGGCTTTTTTTTCTTTTCTTTTCTTTTTTTTTTTCTCTTTCCCCCATCTCTGCTGTGCTCCTCTGAGTCAACTTTTCCATGACTCACCTGTAAAACAGATTAGCGCCTGAAGTCAGACACATGGCATTAAATATTAAATCTAGCCAGAGATGGAGATATCTCTAAAAAGAGAGATAGACATGGAGATAGAGAGAGAGAGAGAGACATGTTTAAATTACGCCTTTGAAAAGATCAAGACATACAGAAATGATATTTCCGTAGCTCCAAGGTGATGTAGTTCCTGTGGGGTTTTTTTTTTCCCCCCCAAAAAAATATCTTCTTCTAAGTGGCTCATATAGCAGCCCATGATGTTTTTCAGCAGATGAGTTTTCAGCGGATCTTGTCCGCTGTCGTGCATCGGTCGGTCGGTCTGTCCTCTGACACCAGTGATGTAACCCTCAGAACATTCCAGAAGCGATCAGAGATCCTCCTACTCTGGCCTGTCTGATGAAATAAAGTTATTGATCCAGTTCCTTCTCTGCTTCTGACAACCGCTCGGCAGTGTGCGGTATTTCCTGCACCTCAGAAACAACCCCCACAATCACTGGCAATGCATGAAAGCATCTTTCCCCCTCGCAACGAAATGATTGATGACGGTATCGGCATCTGCATGCACGCTTCCTGAACATTCTTGATTTTTCTTCTCTCACCTTGTTAAATTCCATGTGTAATTTTTTTTTTCTTTCTCCCCTCGCCGTGCTCTTGTACTGATTTCATATTTCATGCTTGTTTACAGACGTCTTCCTGACGCCCAGGCGGTGCTGTCTGTTCCGTGAATTAATTCAGATTTTCTGTACGTTATTGAACAACTCCCAGCCTAATCTGCAGCCCTTTCCAGGAAGGCGTGCATTAGGGTTATATGTACACCACTAAGATGCTTCAATGTAATGAGCTGCTTGCATTTTACATGACAAAGGACGTCTCATGCACGGATTGAAAGGGAAGGGATGTTTATTCATTCAGCCAGCTTTTACTGCATAGTCCTGGTCAGGGAGGCGGTTAATAAGTTGCCATTCCAAGGATGGAATCTGAATGGGAGTCCAGACACCTTCAGTGACACCTAGGGGTAATTTAACATAGTCAGTCCAACTAATGTGGTAGAAGGAAACCAGAGAATCTGCAGGAAACCCATATTATACAAAGTATAATAGTGTTATAGGTAAATATTTTATTATGCATAGGATGTGCTTCTAGTGTGTGTGTGTATATATATATATATATATATATATATATATATATATACTCCCCATGTCTGAGCACTATACCGCTTCAAGCTAAATCTGGCTTTGCACTGTGCAATTTCAACTTGTCACACTCTACAAGATGATCCCAATAAGACTCCTGTAACAGTCTGTGCGATAACATGTTCTGGATGTCAGATTAAATGATAGCGGTAGCTAATATGTACTGGGTGTGCAGCGACTCGGCACAGGCTTGTAGCTCTTCATCTGGAAAGCACCAAACAGTTTCACGCCGTCACAACAGTAAATAAACTCCGCGAACAAGCGAAGCTTATACATGTTAAATAGCTACATCCACATCTGGAAGCTGAGATTTCTCCTCCGTTTTTCTTTCCATACTTGTGAATTTTTTGTCCTGTAGTGATAGAGACATTCACTCCGCTATCACACAGCGCTATTCTTTTAACTCCGGGATGTATTATTTTCTTTATACCTTGAGTTTTGTCTCCTATTGGTAAAATTTTGGCAGCGGTGCTGACACTCTGGGAGTATTAAAGCAAAAATTTCAGACACTGCCACAACTTTGTCATCAGCTGTCTTTGGTCGAGGCAGCTCTATAAATCAGCCACTGGTGAGCATGTCATGCGAATAGTTCTAACACCATTGATCTCAACTCCCAGCAAAAAGATATTCATTTGAGATAGGGGATTGTGCCAGCGAGAGCGAAATCAGGGCGGATATCTTGCAGTGTAAAGCCTGTCCAAATTGGGGTAATAATTATACAGTGCGTTAACTCTGGACTTTTGATTGCGCAGAATAACAGAACACTACATTTCTTTTTCTATATAATCCCCTGCTTCATTAACGCACTTACCGCAGGGTTTCACTATTGCTTGGATTAGCACCAAGGGCTATGATCCGGAGCTATGATCAGACTGCCTGTTTCACGTTTGAAACGCTGGCCTTCCGGGAACTCCATGAATGACCTAAACCTGTGGAAAGGGCTTGGAGTGAGATTAGGACTGTACGGGGGATGTGACAGTAACTGCCGAGTTTGTGTAATGTGCAAGTGGTGTTGGTGAATGGTCATTTGTACAGTTCTGGAGACATACAGTATGCGTCTCCTCCACAAGTCGGCACCAAGTTATCCATTGATTTTCAAGAATAAGAGGATCCACTTGCTGAATATTCATAGAAACGACTGCAGTGGGCTCCAAGCCACCTCGGCCAGGATCGTCATTCACGGACTTGTGTTCATTCACGCCAGGTGTCTTCTTTAAAAAAAACATTTGCACCATTTAAATGTTTTACTGTAGCTAAGGATCTCATCACCGTACTGTACTTCTGTGAATGTCAATTGGTTTTACACCTTCATTCACGAGAACTTGGGCTGACTTGAATGCCTCTCGTAGTAACATTTACTAACATTTTAGTGTACTTTTACAAATCAGATAAACCTTATCTAATTCCTAAACCTACTGTATCACCCACTATTGACGACTGTGTCACTAACTCTCATTCAGAATTTGTAACAAAGTTTTTATTTTTAACTTGTTGAATTGCTACCGTTGGTAGCTGTCTGAAAATGATTTAAACTAGTATATTAAGCTGTTGGAAAAAAAAATGGAGTGCTCGCATTCAAATTGGAGCTCATAAGGGAATTACGATGCAACACTATTGAATTCTCAAATCGAGTTGTTCAAGACGCAGAAGAACAAGTGCTGTGGTAAAAGAGAAATACAACACTTTGGGATAAGAAATGAGTCAACTTTTGAATGCTGCAGCTTTTACCAGCTTGTGATTGATTTTTTTTTTTTTTTTTTTTTTTCCCCCTAAGACTCCGGGACATGTTTTATTCCTTAGTTAAATATGTGTCAAGCATAAAACGTCTCCACCCTACTATGCATGGATTTACAAGGTTATTTACTTTTTTGGTTATCTGAAGGCTTTCGCTTCAGTATTTATCTTCTTTGCATTACAAACAGACTTACAGTATATTAGCGATCTTCTCTTCGTTTATTCCGAAGGAACTTGTCATACTGCACATAACAACCGGGTTAACAGAGGCTCGGTTAGAGGCTGCGCACTACTTAATGGCCTACAGTAGACAGTGCTAGACAGTGTGTACGGCGCTCAGATCTCTTAGGATGTTGTTTACAAGACGAAAGCCGCACGAGTAACAGCCCCACATCGGCATTATCATAACAAGCTTCCTTCCTTGTTTTTTTTTTCTTTTTTTTTTCTGACCTTATCATCATTTTTCGAATGCAATTTCGATTGTGTAGATCTGCATCTTCACACATGATACACAGACCATTTGCATGGCAGTAATTGGAATGCAGCTTAGCTTTGAGATTTGATTTTCATCTCACTTGCTTGTAACCTTGGCTGTTCATCTCATTCAATTCATTATCGGATTAGCATGCCTTTGTGTCTTTGTTTTCGTATCTGAAGTGGGGGGAAAATACTTTGAATATAATGAGGGAATTAGGAAAGTCACAATGAAACACTTAACCTTTTCTACAGACTGGTAATTGTTTATGCTGTATGTTCCAAGTACTAATTAAGAAAAGTGGGGAAAAAAACACACACAAAAATTATATTCTTTGCTTTGCTTAGGATGTTTTTTTTTTTTTTCTATTTTTTTTACTTTAAAAAAAAAATTTTTTATCATGAGCACATCTTGCTAGACTAATTTGGTGAAATATTCCATGCCTGTCGTCTTTTGTTTGCCAGGGTTTCATGTCGTGGCGCTGACTGAGGATCAATATCAAAAAACTGCTTGTTTTTGTTCTCATCTTGTCTGTCTGTGTTCTCTGCAGGCTTCTTGGACTCGACCCGAACAACACAAGGTACATCTTCTATCCACTTAACTGCAAAACCGTAAACTAGACACGGATCCTGTAACATATCTTAACATTTGCTTTCTTTACACTGTAGATGTTTGATGCAGTTAGTTTTACTTATATTGTATTTATAAGAAAAAAAACTGTAGTGTGATCGTGTTTTGTTATGTAGTGCAACATTTCTTGTGTTAACTTAACATGTGAAAAATCTTTCAGTTTGTTACAAATACGCTCCGCTATTTATTTTTTTTCCAGGAACGTGACAAGTGCATTTATATCTGAATATTTGATGCTTTCTGTGCCTCGTCTTGCAAAAGACTCTTTATTTTCTCGAACATATCTTCCAGCAAAGCAAGGCGATCGTGCAACAACCAACAGCATGTGCAATGGTTAATGGCCGGCCTGCATTATTAACAAGGCTTCTCGCGCTGAAAACTATGGCCATGAAACATTAATATGCCGCTGTTCTCACATTGCAAATGAATAACCAGAGCTTTATGTCTGAGAAGAATGGGAGATACGGCGCGCTCAATTCAGCGGCTAAACTACAGTACCTCGCTACATTGTGTGGTCCAGCGACGTGCTAGAACAGTGGCTCGGGGGTCAGAGGTCACTGCTCGGCCACTCCGGGAAAACAACAGGACGCAGACTGGGCAAGGCTCAGCTTTCCCCCTTAGGGGGTAGATTGAATTATGTTGTGCATAGCAGATGGGGAAGCTGCTGATCTCTTGCTAAAAAGAGACTGTGCATTATGTAAGTGCGACTGACTCTAGAGACAGCAGTGGCATAATGAAAGTCCCAGACACACCTCTTCGACTGGAATCGTTCACAAATAGAGCTGTCATTGTGGACCGTTGCAGCATACAGCTCTGTAATAGAGAGAGAGAGAGAGACAAAGAGAGAGAGAGAGAGAGAGAGAGAGAGATGGCTTGGAGACATATAAAGGGCAAAATATCAATGTGCTACTTGAGGAACTAGCACACAACACTTTGCAGCCTGAGATATGTGGTTATGTGTTTGTGTTTGGCTCAGTGCCTATATGGGAAACTGACAATTTGTGTCATCTTCTAGAAAACATATTCACCTGGTGCACTTCTATTTCTTCTATTTCAGTCACGTAGCGAATCTTCTCTCGTTCCTGTCCTATCCTCTCCCATGTAGGACTCGGTCAGATTTCTGCCGTCGTTGTAATGTTCGTACAATACAGTTGTCCAGAATTTATTTCAAAGGCAGTCAGATTAGACTATATCAGAATACTCGAGGGCGGGTTTTTAGTGCTCCAGGATTGTGAATGTCATTTTAATGGAATAACCACAGCAGAGTATGACCTGACAGGCAGTAACCTAAGAAACGCAAGGTATATATATATATATATATATATATTATTATTTTTTTTTTGCGCTCCTTTTGACACTGGCTACTTTAGTTAGGGCTTCTTTCAAGAGTTCTTGATAAAAAGTTGCTTCTGCCTGGAAAACTCTAAGCTGCTACTGTAGGTTTTCTTCCCTTTCATTATTATTTTTTATACTTTTTTTTAACTGTTTCATAATCTCTCATGATATGAAATTCCTGAATTCCAGCAGTTTCTTCACATATGAGACACATGTATTCACTGTGGCTCAATGATGCTTGGATACATCCAACATATAATTGAGAAACCTGTTTTGCAGGTGTATCAGAGAACAAAAAAGCTCTTGCAATCTAGTTGTGTTTATACAGTCTGCTGCCACCATCAGGTCAAAGGTAAAACTGTAAAATGTTGGCTGGTGGTCCACCAACCATTTATTCTAAGAGGAAAGGCACAGGCCAGTTAAAATCTCTCCAAAAGATGCATTTGGAACTGGGACACCCCAGTAATACTAATGCATGATTTACCTTAGATCAATAACGGACAGATTAAATACAGGTTAAAATGTGTTTTTTGTGTGTGTGTGTGTGTGTGTTACCAGTGGTTCCTAAACATTTTTGCAGCCTTCACTCTCTCTGGACCCCTAATTGACACTACATCAGCCTTCGTTTCTAGCTGCAGGGGACGTGGACCTCAGTGAAAAACCTTTTTGCGGAGCAATCTGCTTCTGTTCCAAACACTCGCAGCACATTTTTATGGTGGTTTTTATCCTAAACAACAGCTATCAAATGCACAGAAGGGGAAGACATTGCTGACCATAATCTGACTACTTGAACCAGTCTGTTTTGCCTAAGCACATTATTTTCTTTTCTGTGTAGCCCCTCTGTCTTTCAGCTTCTAATATGATAATTAACACGGATAATATTCCTTTTAAATATTATAAGGGAAAAAAAAACATCTCAGAAACTCTTTCTAGTGAAAAACTGTTAAGGGAAATATTAACAATATCCTTTAGTTTTTTGTTACATACAGTACAAGGATGTGCAAACAACCTTTATAAAAAGGATTCATAATAATGCCCCCTCCTCCCTTAATTTTTTACCATGAGCGTGTGTGTTTTCAAATGATTAATTAGTACTGTGAAACTGATATTTTTATTCATGGTTATTAAGATTTCAAAATGTGACACCTCTAGTCATAACGCCTGCACCTTATTTTTTGGAGGCTGGTTTACTTTTCAGCTGCGCTCGAATCAGGAATTTAAATGCTGACTATATCTCATTGAGATTCATGAGAGGAAAAAAAAAAAGATGCTAAAAGAAATCACAAGTGTGGGATGTTGGGTAGTGTGTGTACATGTGTCGTGACGCACCACACTGTGCCCTAAGTGGATTGGGTCTGCTGAATTCGCACCACTCTAAAACAGTTCCCTAAGTTACACTCTGCATTATTGATGGGTCCTGCTTGCACCCGTACCAACCTACCTACCCACTTTTATTTATATCTGCCTCGTGCACCTTGTCACTGCATATGTCTTCTTGGAGTACCTTGAACCTGACACCTAGTGCTTTTCAAGCAATAACAAAGCAGTTTCAGTTCCTGTAATAGAACCTACTTTAAAAATAAATAAAAAAGAAGTTCAGTCGCTGACAAGCAACTGTGTAAACTATTTAAAAGGAACACCTGTACCCGTGCTCATTTATGCAGTTTTCCAATCAGCCAGTCACAGCTCACTGCATCATCCTTATCACATCAATGAATAAAATCAAGCAACTGCAGATCCAGTGCTTCCGTTATTGTAATGTTCACATCACACATCACAAAGTGTGATTTTGATCATGGTTCCTTGGTGGCGTCAGATGGGCTGATGTGAGATTGTTTTTTTTTTTAGACAAATTTAATCTTGGAATTTCATGTATCTGGAGTTTCCATAGAATGGTGCATCTGCGGTTTTGAAAGTGGAACACAAGCAAAGAAGAACTGATTGACTAGTTTGAGCTGACAGGAAGTGACTTAAGTAAACACACTTACAACTGTGAACAGAAAAGCATCAGAACTCACAACGCATGACGCCCACATCAGATTCCAGTCCTGCCAGTGAAGGTCAGGAATCTGAGGTTGAACTTTCTGACATGCTGACCAAAACTACTGTAGGTCCACAGGTTGATTGGCCAACTTCATGAATAAGCACATGTCCCATCAAAGTTCCCAGTGAGTGCACAGGTATAATCTAATTGCGTAAGCTTGAATGTCTGTGAAGTGAATTTGTGCTTGTCTGTGTCTCTCTAGAGTGAAGACGGGAGTGTGGTGGCACGCAGTGACGCTCGTGTCTCCTCTCTGACACTTAAGTACGTCCAGTACACCGACGCTGGGCAGTACCTCTGCACGGCCAGCAACGCCGTAGGCCAGAGTTCACAGTCCACGTTCCTTGAAGTGCGCTGTAAGATCTTTTTTCTTTATATCTTTATGTAGGCCATTTATTTTCTATTTATGTAACAATAGTATGTCCTACTGTGCACTTTTAAGATATCTATCTAAAAAGGCCAATATCCTCATCACACATCACCACTTCCCCTAATATATACATATGCATGTACAGTATTTGCACCAGCATTTTACTGCACAATAACATTTTACTACTTGGCACTTACTTATTTATATAAATACTGCAGGCATAGATTAGCCGGTGGTCTTTTGATAGTTATATGTTGCTATAGAGTTTTGAGTAAGAGAAATACCTCCTCAGTCCAAGATTTATTTCGCAAACATTATTTAAAATTTTATATATTCATTGCATCCATACAACTTTCTAATCTTGAACTTTCCACTGACAAAACACATTAGGTTCGAGTTGCCATTATTTATTGGCCGAATTGTTTCTAAATTATTAAGGTTTAGAATAAAGCCGATTCAGTTCAACGGGCTATGCATACAAACTAATGACTATAAGACTTTAATAATACATATATATTTAATAAGTGTGACTTTTGCTTTCCATAGCTGCGACTAAATGAATATATCACAGCCCCCCGGCTACGCTTCACAGATCCCATTCTAAGACCCATTGTCTAGCTTATCCTGAGCTGCTCTTGTCTGGTAATAGATAGGGTAAAAAAAAAAAAGGGGGGGGGGCACGACGATGACACACACATACATATGCACATTTTTTGCTGTTTCATTGTCTGACTGATTTTATTTTATTCTTTAATATGTTATGGCAGGCAATTAACTTAAAAAAAATTACTTCAGTATTGTTCCACAATAAATACTGTAATGAGACTGTTTGAATGCATCTATAACGCACAGAAAGGAAAGTGCAGCGCTAGCTAGAACGATCATACATACTGTACACGTGCCAAAGAGAGCAACACAAATTGCACATTTCCTCACAATATTACACATCCATTTTCCAATATTTCACAACTTTACATAGTTTACATTAGACAATGTAACTATTTCTAACAATAAATAATTCGCAATAAATGACCGCATATTTCCATGTTCATGATCAAATAAAAAGTCTACAAGTTTTGAATTGGAAAGGTAAACGCCTGGGCATTTTATGATGTACCACATTCTATGAATTCAGTACAAGTTTCACTGTTTGCTCTTATTTAACACATTACTGTTATACATTTAGCTGCCAAGAATTGTCTAAAAATATCTGCACAGGAGACGTTTTAACGCTTACAGTGTCCAAACACTAAGCACTAAACACTTTTTCAATATTATGAAAAAGTGGTTACAATTCACAGCACTATCATTTCTAATTCATAGGGTGTAATATTCACTCATCGACCACTTTAATACAGTAGGCATTAAATAATCATTAGCCAAACAAGTGGAATGCAATACAAAAAAATCATACAGATAGAGCTCAGAAGGAAAATGGTTTTTAGAGACTCAGACGTTGTAGGGTGCAATGTGTATATTTGTTAATGATGATTAGTGCTGTACCCAAGTGACACTGGTTTTTAGCACCAGTACAAACTTCAGACTTGTATTTTTGGCCAAAAATAGAGAGAAAAATATCAGTCCATATGTAGCAGTCATTTATGGTATATATCATTTTTATATAGTACCGTGGAGTTTTTGAGAATGTTATGGGATTTAATTGTATAGTGTATATATAGTTCTACCATGGTACAAACTTTGGTACAGCAGCACGTTTACAATTAGTATGGAACCTGGTCCTACCAGGAACCGTAATATGGTACTATGGAACACGTACCTAGATACTGTCAAAAATATATATAACATCGTAACTATGGAAAAATGTCATTCTACAGGGTGGGTGAAAAGTAACTAGGCATTTAATATTGGTATTAAAGTCCATATTTCTAGTACAAATTTATTGAGACATGTACTGTTACATATCAAATCTTTCAATTTCAATATTTCAAAATGAAAGCCACTTCTTGCAGCGTTCACCGAACCTGTGCTGATCAGCTTTGCATGACAATTTTTTTATTGTCTTTGGACGTACAGTTGTGCTGCATTCCTCTTTTTCACTGTCATTCACCATCTTTGCACAAGAACAAATGGAAATATGAAATTCTATTTACTATCATGTATTTAGAGACTGTTATTCATGACTAAGTGATCTTACAGTTGCTATATGCAATAAATATTTTCACCCACCCTGTATATTGTGCATGTTGAAAGTCTTAATCTGACATACAGTATTACAATATGATAGTGCCTGTACTATGCCATACCAGTAGTATGTATTAACATATCTAATCTTGTAAAGTACCATAACATACCATATTAGATAACCGCTGAACTGGTATCCGCTGTGGTACCCAATAAGTGCCACAATACCTACACAGGTATGCCATGGTATTCATCAAATAATGGTTGTGCCTACCATAGTACAACATACAATGGTACTACCATGGTAGCAACTAGAGTGAAGTACCACAGTGGTTTACCGTAGTACATACTATAGTGACGTTTCTTATGGGTAATATATCATATTAGATATCCACTAAACTTTGGTAGCTACTGTACTGTGATGCCCAGTGGAACATGGCATTCACTAAAATATTGTGGTACACATCATAGTATTACCATGGTTCCATCGTACCTACCCTGGTACTACATAACTCCTATGGTGTGTACCACGGTAATGTCATGGTAATAGTACGGTAGTCACTGTGGCACTTCACTGGGTACCACAGTGGACACCAGTACAGCTGGTATATACAATAATATGACATGTTTGTTCACTTTAGATATGTTAGATATGTTGGTATGATACCGTGGTATAATATTACAAACTATAGTGCATACTGTGGTAAAATCTCTTATAGGTTACCATTCCCTTCATAAAGAATTCGCTACCTGGATGACATGTGATTTTTTTAATGTTGAAATTTACTGAAGCACTTGCAACTTGTATGTGTTAAGAGACCAATTTAAAATCATAGGATTTGATTAAATGTATCGATACAAGCTTAATTTTCCTTTAATACATTTCTGCCTGTGATAATATTAATGTGTGTGATAGGAATATAGATCGTCAGTAAGTGTTTACAACATGCTGTATACAACATTAAAAGTAACGATATGTATTTAACACCTTCACTTTAAAGAATTTAACACCAGGAGTTTTTTATTTTTTATTTTCTGTGTGGGTAGTTTATTTTTGTTACTGGCTAATTTGACCCAGATGCCGTGTAGTGCATTTTCCCCGTCGGTGTTTTGTTAATTGGCTTGTAATACATGTCATTTCATTTAGAGTGTGCTTTGTGTACAGCAAATCACTCATCCTACACTTTAATCCCCTGTATTGTTTTTTTTTTAATGCTGCTCCATGATCCTTAACAGAGAGCTCTAGTGTGAGTTTTTTTGTTTTGTTTGTTTGCATTTGTGAGCAAAAATGAGTAGGATTTTGGCTTAGGAGCACATGTGTGAGAACAGATTTTGACCTGTTGAGATTACCACAGTGACTTAATAAACAAACCTCTATACAAACGCCTCTATTGTTAACAAAAGACAAATCTTTTCACAAGGCAGATGGCCCTCTGCTCTGCATATATGTCTGCTTCACAGATAAAAGGTCCAAATTCCTGTTTTTCATACCTTAGATGAATAAACTTTAGGTACAGCTTAAGGGATTTGCAAACATATGAAAGTGCTTGATTATAAATTATAACAAACGTTTGACTTTTTCTGCCAGGTGTATTGGTCATTATAGTAGCAAACTGGTCACCGGACATGGGCAGTCGAGACTCACCCATACGCGTAGAAACCCAGCCAGTCCGTTTCGATCCCACAGAAAAGCCACTGCCGCACAAATTGAGAACAAAAAAAGTCAACGATGGCACCAGAACACCTGGTGCGCCACAGCCTGCCATGCAGTGGGCCAAAGCAAGCAAAAAGCCTGAAGCCCCTCGACACTGTCTCCAAAGTCCCCAACCCCACATGCCGTGGAGACTCCGCCGAGCAACCCACAGAATCTAAAGGATTCACTGGCAATGTCCCGGTTCCAGACACCACAGCACAGTCTTCTCAAGTCATGTCCCGAAAGGCCAGGGCCATGCCGTTGGCACAAGGGGAACCCAAAACAATTAAGGGCTGATTGGTGTACATGTGTCTGTGGAAGTAAAGCAGTTTTGGGCATGCTGGTTAATTTGTTAGTTTCCAGTGGTTATTACTAACTCTCTGAGAAAATGAATAACATTTCATGTATGCTTGCAGTAGTGTTTTTGCTGTCGAGACAGATCCAATCATGCGTCTCTGCCTGTCTGAAAATTAATAGAGAAGGGACTCCCTGTTATATCCTTAATCTAGCAGCATATTGAAAGTGGCGCCTTGACAACTTCCATCAGCTGTCAGCTTCACTTATGCTGTTGGCAAAGCATTTTATAACCTAATATTTAAAGTCATGCTAAGCAAAAAACAAACATTCTGGCCAAACAATGCACTTATCAGCGAAACTCACGTTAATTGTGGTTGAGAGTGAAATCTCATAGACTATTTATAAAGTGCTTCCAATATTTTAGCCAGACAGATTTCGCATAATTTTGATTCACTGCTTAAAGAGAACGTCACGGTAATGTTAATTAAAAGATTAATCCTTTCCCTTAAAAAAAAAAGAAGAAGAAGAAGAAGAAAAGAAATGCAACTTTTAGTAGACTTTTAGTAAGAATTTATGAATTACCATCGCTAATGCAACATTGTAGACAATAAATAAAATAACACAACGATCATTCGAAATTTCAAACTTAAATCTGTTAATGGATAACGAACCTGGAACGTATCGGCCAAGTCACCAGCTCATGCTGAATGTTTTAGAAATGTTAATTCATAAAGTTTTGCATTTATTATTCCATATATCTTACACAAACATTTTGTCCTACCCTTTATGGAAGGCATCAATAAAAGATAAATGTCTTGTATATTGACCGATTTCATTTGCGTATGAATGTATGATTATTGAGTCACACTCCAGGTTGAAGGCATGAAGGAATAAATACTGTAGATAAGCTTTTCAAACAGCAAGTCAAAATATGCGCGTCCTGGCGAGGATAAAAATCTGCTGCTCTAGTAGACTCTGTTTAAAGAGATTTCATTCATGAATGCTTAATGGAAACCTTATTCATATTTAAAATGAGATATAATCTTGTCTGATTTATAATGAAATAAGCAGTAGGCCCCAGCTTGCTTGTCATGGTGCGTAAACTGTTTTTATTCGAAGCATTAATTTAACAAGATTTCAGACTGAACAACACAAGCAGCACCATTGATACCCCTTAAAGAGTGTTGCAATGCGTGTGCAAACACACGTCGATTCTCCCACTGTGTATTTTGTTATTTTTGTCTTTTATGCTAATCGCTGCACGTGCACATTACGCGCAAATTAATTGCCAGCGTATTTGTTTGCAGATTTGTCTTGACATCCCATTGTGCATGAATGTAGTGCGACTGTTGTGATTGCAGGACTTGTGAATGCTGAGACAGTGACATTATTGTGGGACGGAGGGAGGAATAGAGTAGCATCCTATTTGAAATCGTATTTGAAAATATCATCTAGATTGGTGTGTGTTTGTGATATTCTCGCCAACCTCTTTATGCTTCTCAAGAAGAGAAGGAGGTGGAGGATCTTTAAGAGCTCTCAAAGTGTGATCGGCTTTTTATAAGGATGACCAAATGTGCTCAGGCACCCGATCTTCCTGCTCTCACACCTACAATTCACTTTCTTCCCTGTCTGCTGTTTGTCTGCCCTGTCTGCTCACTGACCTTCACATTTGATTTCATAGCAGTAAAGTTGTATGCTCTATTTCAAAATGGCTTATAGATCATGTCTTAGCAAAACCAACAATTTACACTGCCTGTCCCCGCCCAAAAAAGGGTCAAATTATAGGCCTGCATCAAGTACTGAAAACAATGAAGCAGATTTGAAATTACTGGAACTGGGTTGAGAACTGTCTGACACAATATAAAAACCTGTAAGGTCTGTGCCGAACCTTCAACTTTGTGGAAGAAATGTGGTCAGAAAAAAAATCATCATTAGAGATGCTTAAATTTGCTTAAATGCTTATTAAAAGCACATGATAAAAAAAAAAAAAAATTGAAAAATGACAATGTTTAAAAGTGAATGTAAGAGCATTTCCACATGCACAATGTGATTAGGGCTAGACATTTGTGTGGGCATGAGAAAACCACTTATTAGCGAGACTCCCGTGCATAAAGATTGCACTTTTGAGCAATGAAAAAAGGTCATATGGTCTGATTGACTCTATTCCAGACTCATACAGTAGGTACGTCAGGATATGAAGGAAATCGCATGAAGCAATGCAGCCATCATGCACCAATGGTGGCCAATGTTTAAGCCTCTGGAAGCAGTATTATGATCTGGGATTGTTGGCAAGTTTTCGGCTCAGCAACATTATATGGCAATAAAATTTAATCAGCTGACGGCCTGAATGTATGAATGACCATATTATCGCAATGCATTTATGGACTTTAATGATGGCCTAGTCCTATTCCAGGATTCAAATTTGACTTCAGGTGTGGTTCTGAAAGAATCATTTTTATGCATGAATACTGTTTAGTGTAATCGAAGCTGAAGGTGGTCAATGAAACCTTGAAGTGTGTGACTTTTTTTTTTTTTTTTTTTTGCCTGGAAATTGTATATAGGAAGCGGTCTGGGAAAACCTGCTGGGTGTCATAGTGAGTGAATTTTCGCAAGCCACCAAAACAGATAGTTTGGCCAAAATCAACCTTATCTGCCCATCCACCATGACATCTGAAGTTGTGATGTGTCTGGCACCATGACCTTAGCAGCAAATCCTTTAAATTGTGTAAGGCGTGAGGTGGGTACTCCATGCATCAGCTTTGTTTGTCCAGCACATCCAACAGATATGTGATTGAATTGAGTTCTAAGGAATTTAAAGGCCAAGTCAACAACTTGTACCTCATTTGTCATGTCTGTCACACCAGTCCTTAACCATTGTTGCAGTGTGGCAGGGTGAAATATCCTGATGCCATGTGCATTAGGGAATACAGTTCCAAAATAGCATTCACATGAAAGCCAGAACACTGGCTTCCCCAGCTGATCGTTGTCCAGAGCGCACTGCATTGCTTTCCCTGGCTTCTTTTTTCCCATAGTGCATCTAGGTGCTGTTTCTTCCCCAGGAAAGTGACAAACACCACCTTGTCATTAACCTGAAGTAAAAGAAAGCATGATTCATCAGACCAGGACACCTTCTTCCACTGCATCATAGTTCAGTTCTGGTCCTCGTTTGCCCAGTGTAGACATTTTCAGTGGTGTACAGGAGTCAGGATGGACACACTGATTGGTTTACAGCTATGTAGCCACATATTAAACAGGCTGCAATGCTGTAAATTATGTGTCCTGACACCTTGCTATTATAGCCAGGACGAACTTGTTCAGGAGTTGGTGCCACATAAGCTCTTCTGTGGGACTGGACCAGACAGGCTTGCTTTTGTTGTCCACATGCATCAGTACCCATGACCTTGTCACCAGTTTTCCGGTTGCCCTTTCTTGGCGCACTTTTGGTAGGTACTAACCACTGCATACTGATAACACCTCACAAGGTCTGCTGTTTTGAACATGCTCTGCCACAGTTGCCTAGCCATCACAATTTGGCTCTTGTCAAAGTAACTTAAAACCTACAGTAACACTTGCCCATTTTTCTTGCTTTCAACGCATCGCTTTTAAGAACTGACTGATCACGTGCTGCCTGATCTGGCATACCTCTTGTAGCAAGATAATCAATGTTATGCACTTTGCCTGGCAGTGGTTTTGATGTTACGGCTGGTTGATGTATGTACCATAGTGAAACGGGTATAAGCTTAATCACTTTGTTTTGTGATCAGTTACCAGCTGTCAAAATTTGGACAGCGCAATGTAAAATATATACAGTATATGGGGTGCTCATAAAATTTGTATTATCATATGAAAAAATTTAATGATGGCCCAAATTATGTCTCCCTGGAAACGAGTACTTTCATAAACATTTATTTGTGTTTAAAAAGTTTCACATGATTCCACTATGCTTACGAAGGAGGTACACCTTCTTCATATATATATATATATATATATATATATATATATATATATATATGAAGTTGGACAATGAAACTGCAACGCCTGGTATTAGACCACAATAATTCATTAGTATGGTGTAGGGACTCCTTTTGCAGCCAGTACAGCATCAGTTCATCTTGGGAATGCCAGTACTCAGTACAAGTCCTTCATGGTGGCCTGACAATGTACATTGACCCTGTGGAGCTCCAGATGAACAGTTTTGGTGGAAACAGGAGAGTTGAGATGCACATTTAATTCTGCAGTGGGTTGGGCAGCTGTGGTTTTATGTTTTTTGGATACAATCCGAATTAGCACCCAGATATCCCTTACAGAAAGCTTCCTCTAGCGTCCAGTTACTCCTGTTGGATGTGGTTCATTTTTGTTGGTGATGTGACATTACCCTGGATACCGTGGCTCTTGATACATCACAAAGTCTTGCTGTCTTGGTCACAGATGCGCCAGCGAGACGCGGCGCATTTGTCCTCTTTTAAACTCTGATATGTCACACATAATGTTGTGTGCATTGCAGTATTTTAAGCAAAACTGTGCTATTACTCTGCTAATTAAACATTTACACTCTGCTCTTACTGGTGGAATGTGCACTCGATGAAGATTGGCCACCAGGCTGTTCAAATTTACCCATGAAACTTCCAACACTAAATTGGCCACTGTGTCAGTTTCATTGTCCAACCCCAGTACTATATATACTGTAGATAGATTTAATTATTATTTTTTTCCCCATTGAAGGCAACGAGACAAAAAAAATGACTTGTCACTGAGATACATTCAAAAAAGAAATATAGGTCACTACAGGATAATGTGTTGTTTTCAAAACTATATATATATATATATATATATATATATATATATATATAATACCAATTTCCCAGGCTGCCACGCATTTGTTGTGGAATCATATTGCATTATTTAGGACAGGATTTATTACTTTTATTACCGTGAATCCCTTCATATGTCTTCGTGATGGCAGGTATTTGTGTATAGGTGTCAGTGCAAATCTAAAATAAATGGAAAGTGATAGGAAGTCTTCTTTCATATATACCAAAGCTTGTGAACATACGATGTTGAATAATCTCTCCTTGTGTTTTTTAGTATTGTTCTTTTGTAAATATTTTTAAATTAATTTTTTTTAAATAATCCCTCCAATGTAATAAATAAACCAAAATATAATAACAAATAAATGAAATGTATTACCTTTAAAGCTGCAGATTTATTTTGGGTTTGTGGGTTGTTACTACATTGGCAGGTGTTAGACAGGTCACCTGAATACGACGAATAACAAGAACACATCAAGTAAATTTTTAAACTTCAACAAAAAAAACAAACAAAAAAAAACTATATTTTGAAAAGATTTCTCATGGTTCTTTTACCAATTTTAAGAGTCTGATGTAAATTGATCTTTCCTCCAGCTTCGTTATTTTTACCGTCTTTTCTTCTTCTCATTCTGTCAGACGCGCCAAAAATCCTGGGCTCTGTGGCAGTCTACACGTGGGAGGGGAATCCTGCCAACATCAGCTGCGAGATCCTGGCTCACCCCAGTGATGTGTCTATCATATGGCTGAGAGATGGATTCCAGCTGCCCAATGCCAACTCCACCAACATCAGAATCTATACCACCCCCACTGCAAGCTACCTGCAGGTAAAAGAGCCATCGCTAATTCACCTGGCTGTTTCGTCTGTACATAAACATTTAATAAACACACTAATCAGTAGCTGTATTGTGTTTTCTCTGAGATGGGGTTGCAGATGAATTATTGAACAGAGAAAGCTTGTAGTGAGGGGTAAATATAGGTAATGGAACGGATGATTAGTATACCAAAGGTTAATGCATGCACTCTTAATCCACCGCAGGTTAACCCGGACTCCCAGAACGACTTTGGCAGCTACAACTGCACAGCTTCAAACGAGATCGGGACCGAGTCCAAAGAGTTCATCCTGATTCAGGCTGGTCCGTCTGTTCTCTGTGACATGACCTTTACATACAGTAGAACTTCAGTGTCTTTCCCAAGGGGTCTTTAAAATGATAACAAATTGTTCAAATGCATGTTTATTCTTGCAGAAACTTAGACCAATTGGGGGTCTAAGGAACTTGAATGTAGATTGTTTTGTTTTGCGCTCTGATTGTAGACATTCCCTCGGCTCCAACTATCTCTCAGGTGGAACCCTACTCAAGCACGGCTGAGGTACTCTTTACTGAACCTGAGGCTTCTGGTGGAGTTCCAGTCCTCAAGTACCGTGTAGAGTGGAGAGCAGTGGGCAACAAAAAATGGGTCCAACGTGTCTTTGAGGTCCGACAGGGTACGTCCAGCGCTCGCCCATAGTCACCCATCTTTTGACCATTGGCATCTTAAAAATTTTGGCTTGTAATTACTAGTCTGCTGTAGGATTTTTAATTGGTCGATGATGCATTCCTTGGCCAGGAAGATGTTTCTTGGAGAGAAGCTGTGCTACACAAATCAACATTCATTACCATAGCGCTGTTGAGATTTTTGTTTCATTTTTTTTTGTTTCATTTTCTACAACAGAAAGCTCTAACAAAATAGATCCAACTGTAAATCAAATCACAGGTTCACTAATTATGCAAAATGAACTTTTTAGTCATTTCTAAACGTTCACACGGGTCTCCAGCATGCATTCCCTGCTCTTTTTTTTTTCTTCCTATTTTTGTACTGCCTAGGGCTTAAATAACGCCAATCAGATTTTCCCCTAATGTGACCTCATATAAGAAGAGGACCCCACCCCATCCCTGGTTGTTGTTCCGTTCTCTGATGGTTCGTGGCTTAACAGTAGCCTATTTACATAGATGCTAAAGTGGGCATACACACACACACACACATACATACATACACACATTGGTGTGTCAACTTGTTCAACAAGTAGTAAATATATAGGAAAGATTTTAACATTGTTTAATTAATTTAAGAAAGGACCCTTGGGTCAGCACTTTATTATGGTAATATGGTTATCCTAAACAGTTAATTCTACAGGAGAATCTTCATGATGGAGGACATTATGCTTTTCTTTTGGCATGCAATAATACATGTTGACTTTTTCGTGAGCTATAGTGGTGGGCGATAAATCATTATCTACTTTGGTTTTATAATGTTTTGCTCGCTAGCTAAGGCCAGCTAAAGTGCACCAAATTTAAAGCAGCCCCCTTTTTCCGTTGTCTAACTTGCTGAAATAGCCAGTGGACACAACCTGATTATGCAGCAGGATTGCAAAGCATACTGTATATGGTAAGAGTAAAGTCAATCAGGATGCATGCTGAAGTGCATGAATCACATTTAAACAAGAACAGAAACAAGTTACTTGAGTAGTGAGTAGAAGGCCAGAGTGTGAAAATAAAGACAAAGATGGATCATCCGCTTTTGATGAAAGTTGTTCTAAAAAAATAGGATATGTCTAAAGTCTGACCAAGCGAAGATAAGTCCGAACTGCTAAATGTTCTGCTGTCTAGTGCCAACAGCGTCTGTAAACACTGCCAATTTGTTCTATCTTTTGAAAAAAAAAAAAATACCACTCAGTTAAATATACAGGGATTCAAAAAGTACATTCAAGTGTTTACATCCAGCCATGGAGAGTTTCTCTTAAATAACAGTATACTGAGTCAATTTTTGCCGGCATTATTCTATACATAAAAAAAAGGCAAAAAGCACCAGATGATAACAAAAGCTATAACCTATTTCACGACTAAATATTTGATTTAAGTACAGTGAAGATTGAAGGGTTCAAAAATGATGGTGTGGTTTCAAAAACATGAAAACACTTAGGAAACAACCTCTAGCACTGCTCCTTCCGTATGTGTTAAGCAAAGTTGAAACTGAGTTCATTCATTTTAAAAGGAATCTTGGTAGGTTTTCTGCCTCTTTAAATGTTTTTTTTTTTTAAATATATATTTGGGGATAAGAATATTTTATGACACAGGGCACAACAAAGGAATTTACTTTATTCACTATTTTGGTAAAGAGAATTTTATGAAAGGTAATAAATATAGAGTATATAATTCGTCAATGATTGAGGTATTTACTTGTATTGAATAAGTCTAAGGTGATACATAAATATTGGCATTTAATATAGTTTCATATTCAGTTAAAACCACAATTGCAATCTGTGTCAATATAATCAAAATGTATTGTATTATTATTTAACTAATGTAGGCCTGTTTTTCTATTTATAAATGATATGTACAGTATATTTCAATATTTTAAACCATATGTAACATTTATTTATTCAATCAGTCTGGTATTCCTTAAAATCTAACAGTTTATGAAATTATGTATCATGACAATTATTGAGAATAATGTGATTAATATGGAAATTAAAGTGATTATACTTTTTATTCATATCACGCAGCTCTATAGTACACTAGTACACCATACTATACTGTAAGTAACCATATAGTAAGCAATGACAGAAACTAACTTGCTTCTCAGATGCAACACAGCATTAAATGTAATGATCACTCATTGTCTATACCGTTTTATCCTGTATGTAGGGTCGCTGGGGGGCCTGGGGCTTATCAAAGGAGACTTGGGGCACAGTGCCAACCCCTACACCACTGTGCAACATAAATGTAATGATGAATATTAAAAATATATATTTATTGTTTATTGTAAATGAAACATGGCATTTACTGTATTACGCAGGCACCGTTTTTGACATTAATTGACATACAGTAAGCTCACTGCTCTTCATCTGACTTTGTCACCTTATTTAATCATCGCTTTTTTTCCCCTCATAACTTCAAAAAGCAATCATGCTTTATCCCTTATATATTAAATTTATCCAAAGTGGAGTTCACAGGGGTCCAAGAAAGCAGTCCCCAAGTTGCAATTACTTCTATGCTATTATAATTACGCTCATGCACCATATCCTCAGCCCTGTGTTTGAATAGGATGAAAAAAACCTTCTACAACATGGTACTGAATTTTAAATGAAAACAATGTGACTTAATACTAGTAATATTAAAATATTGCAAACTCATTGTTTCAATATAGTTGTGTATTGTTTATCAGCAAAGCTTTGTTTTTTTATTAATCTCATTTTTTAATGTTAAATAACTAATACTCTACAACTATAAATCAATTTCTACAGTCTGTCAGTAATTTGCATTACTGTAGAACACCTACACATCACAATGTATTTAAAATGTAAATCAGAATATAATTGTTTTTAGTAGGTTAAAGAAAAATGCTGCATTAAGCATTTGGACATTACAGCCATTTTTACACAGGTACATCATTTTCACAGGCTCAAACGTAATTGAACAATTGACTGGAACATTTTCTTCTATGAAACTGAAAATGTTGTTGTTATGGCAGGAAAATGCCCATGTTTTCCTTGTTATTTTGTGACAAATTATAATATCTTCTAGTACTATATGTTCCAATGGACCCTTAATGTACTGTCTCAAAGATACAGGTGCAAGTAAAGGGGGCCATCATTTGGCATTTCAAAATGAAAAATATAAAAAGTTATTTCTTATAAAGAAGGAATGCACTTAGCAACACCAAAAAGCTGTACAATTATTAATATCTACAAAACAGAGATGCCAATGGT
This sequence comes from Clarias magur, assembly GCA_013621035.1. Lineage (NCBI taxonomy): Eukaryota > Metazoa > Chordata > Actinopteri > Siluriformes > Clariidae > Clarias > Clarias magur. The sequence goes on from QNUK01000153.1 coordinate 199,382, forward strand.
AGACTAGAATTTGCAAGAAAACATCTAAAAAGCCTGCTTATTTGACTGATACCAGTATGAGTACATGGTGTTTTCCCAGAGAACATGTACAGAATTTGTAAAAAAAAAAAAAAAACTCCGTCTGGAGCTTATCACTTGCTATTGCTTTGATTTTGTGTGAAACTGCGTTTTATGTAGAACAAATGTCTATGAATTTAAATTCACCCCAATCCACTGCGCAACTGATGAGAGACATTGGTCTGACACTGCTGGTTCAAATATTGCAAGTGAAGCTGAAGGCAGAAATATCCTGCAACAGGATGTTGATCTGCATTTTTCATGAAGTGGTGCAGATTTATTAATTTATATACTGTATTTTTCCCCTATTTCTTTTTGTTGTGGTTGTGTCCCATCCATCCATCCATCTAGGAACCTCTGTAGTCCAACTAAGACTGTGAAAGCCAACGATGATTACCATTGTTTATTCTCATTTTTACAACCGTGGAATAAACATGTGCATTCCGACACGTCAGTCGGAACGTCAGTTGGGAACGTCAGTAAGTCTAATCTGCATGTTTTTGGGCTGTGGGAAGATACCGGAGTACCTGGAGAAAACCCATCAAGCATAGGGACGACATGCAACTCCATGCACACAGACCCCAGGGAAAAAAACATACAATAGGGAACTGATTGTGTATTTTGAAACAACAGATCCATCAAAATGTTCTTTTGAATGTTATAGAAATAGAGGCACTTTCGACTTTTATCAGCGTGTCAGATAAAAATCTGATTTATTCTATATTGGTGCTACTGGTGCCTGTTATTGGTCTCCAAACTAGAAAGCAATTTATAGCATTAGCATCGATTTACCATTTGTCCAGACGGCGTAAAATATTTTTCAAATGCATCTCATATTGGTGACGTGAAACTGCGCTGCTATGGTAAAATCGTTTAGTTTGTGATGTGTGCCAGCAGATTTCTTTTTCTAGGACTTTGAAAATATGTTTTTGATAAATTCGTATTCAAATAAAAGAAAAATAAATCAGAGTTGTCTTTTATTGTCATATATAGGCCTATTGTATCTGTGTGTTCTGTTTTGTCTGTTTCAGCTGTTGGCCTGATGTTTCTGTTTATTTCTCAGGATCTTTTCCAAAATCAATTCAATGTAATTAGACTAGTTTGCCAGCTAAGCTGCTAAGTAACGTCATAGATAAAGATTGTGACAGATAGACATCAACGGCTGTATATAAATGAAAAACACATACTACATACAACTAAATATAATGATATACTTGGAAATCATTCATAATATTTATCTATTATGATGATGAAATATCAAGCTATACTAGTTTACCATGGCTATGTTGAGATGTCACGTTTGAGTTTTCAGTCATGTTCATTACTGTTACAGTGATTGGCAGCTGTTACGAGGTTCCGCCGCTGTGTGTTGTTTGTTGTTGTGTCTCAATCATTATATGGAGAATCTCAACAAAAATGCTATTCAGTGATTCTGGGCAGATGATTATTGATTATTGAGGCTGCTTTTGCATTCTAATATCACTGCTTTCGAGTAGTAGTATGTGCTATAACCTTAAGTTGTTGGTTATACTCTTATCTCAGCACTCAGTTACTTTATCTGTGTTTGACGTTTTGCTAACTCCAAATCCAATTCGATCCTGCAGGGCTGAGTGCAGTCACAGTCACAGGATTAAAACCAGACACGACGTATGAAGTCAAGATGTCTGCTATCAACGGCAAGGGAGAAGGCGAGAGCAGCTCAGTCGTCGCCTTCAAGACGGAGCCTGTTCGTGAGTAGCGCTGCTTTCCATGCTATATCCTGCTTTCTATTAAGCTCAAGATGTTCCATCAACACTTTTAAAATGCACCCTGGCAGTGTGAAGCAGCAAGCCAACGTTGAGTCTCAGTGGGACTGCTTTCAGTGCTTCAAGTTCCGCACACTAATTAGAATACCCGAGTCTGAGAGCTATACTATACCCTTCCCTTCATCTGCGCTTTAGATGTAGATTAAGCGCCAGACTTAATGATACGAACTGGTTCTTTATGGTTCACATGGGAAATTTTCTAGCACCGTTGTTCGAACACATCAGACAGTGGATTTCGGGGGAAAAGCCAAAAGCTGATTACATAATGAATAGACTTAAGTACAATAGATGGGACGTGTTCATTTATTTATCTTCATTAAGGTCAGGGTCTTGATGGATTTGGACCTCATTCCTTATATGGAAAGGTGTTAGAATAGCAAAGAAAATCCTTATAAACAGGGCCCCTGGAGCTATAAGGCAACAACCATTATTCTACACGATAGTACAGTGCATACAGTAATGGACAAATAAAAAACAATAAATTCTTGTGTAGGATTGGAGAGTGTGCCTAATTAAGCAGGTTTATTGCCCATATCACTACAGAGTGCTTATATCTGTTACACCTGTCTCTGGGGAGTATCTCCAGGCTAGGGATGAAATCGTCATGGAATAGATTATGTGTATCAGGTACACATTTTCTTGCCTTATTATACTCTCTAGGTTTGGCTTGTTGTTCTCAAATAACAGGCCTCATTTATAATTTTTTAGTAAAGTTAATGGTAACTAAAAACCAAAAAAAAAAATAATAATAATTGGAACTGGATTTTAAACAGTTTTTTATATTTTTTATTAATTCATTTAAATTGTATTTTATCTTGTCATGCACCGTACATACAGTCAGATCCATTAGCATCTGTATTGAATTTTTTGCTTGTGTACACCGCTACAGTGGATTTAAAACAGTGCAATGAAGGTCTGATTAAAGTGCAGGCTTTCAGATTTAATTTAATGGCTTTAAGAAAAAGAAGAAGCCATAACCATTTAGGAATTGCAGCCATTTTTTCTCAGAGTTCCTCCATTTTCACAGGCTTAAAAGAAATCATATAGGCGACTGTCTGGCGACCAGTTTTGTCCTGTTTTCTCATTATCTGCGCGAGTGAGGAGGCCATCATTAGGCTAAAGAAAAACAAATAACCAGACCTATCAAAGAGATAGCAGGACTCTAGAAGCGGCCGAATTAAAAATTCTCACAAAGATAAAATGCACTGGTGAGCTCAGCTCTGGCAAAAGGCATGATAGACAATTAAAGTGGATAATTGCAGAATTCTTTCCTTGGTGAAAAAAAAGTCATGAAAACGCTCAAGGATATGGGGGAATCATTGTCAGAGTCTACGATTAAGGGATTCTTTTTGTGTCACCTGTGTGTGAAGTATAAGCATCACATGGGGATCACTATCCATCGTCTCGTATTGGAGTCTTCTGTGTTGTTCATTATTGTTCACTTTTCCTCAATCTCTCTAAACCATTTGATCAAACGTGGACAGAACCGTTATTACGTAGTGTAAATGTGCACTAGCATTTCATTTATTTATTTATTTTTTTCAGAAAAAAGACCATTTTTAAAACCGTAAACAAAAGGGGTAAGATCAAATCTGCTATCCACAACTCCCCTTAATCTGCAAATGGGGATTTAACCACACTCCATTGTAGATGATTTTTCAGAAAGCATAGATGTGCACTAGTTGATTAGCTTTCTTATAAATACATTTTTCTTTTCTGAAAGTGTGTTGGGAAGTAGATGTTTCGCAATGCAACGAGCGACTCTATGATTGCGGTATTCTACAGTTCATGTATAACCAATGAATGCAATGTTGTGGAGAATTGACTTTTACTGTAGATGTGTACTAAATATTACACTGAGTCAGTTGCCTGCCAAAGCATGGATCACATGTAGTGATTACTATACGTTATCTCGTATCTTTATCATCGTCATTCACATTGCTTTTCTAATTGCTTGTCATTCTAAGCCATTAATGGGAACTTGACCAAACCCTCACTGAATGTTTATTAAGAAGCATAGCTGTTCAGTAGCTATTCAATTTTTAGAATCATTGTCATCGTGTTCACTGGGATGGGTCTTCTTTGGAATCAGACATTTTAGCAATGTAATCACAGAGGCTAAACCTCAAGAAAAGAAAGGACAAATACAGGGTTGCAATATATAAATAAATAAATAATTAAAAAAATAGCGGCGCTCAAACGCAGATCTTCATATACAAAAATCAACAACCTAGAGCCACCACTCCCACATCTTACAAAAATAATTCCTCTTAAAGGTAGCTCAAGCACACAACTTTTGTTTTATCCAAACATCCATCTAAAAGCTTTTTATAATGAAACTGTTGTTCAGCACACCTGGTAATGTTTCCTAAATTACCTTATTATCCGTGTTAAACCTGACATTACCATTACCACACACAGCCGGGTAACCGTGCTGCGATTATGGAAAGCCATTAGGGTCAGACTTAGTCATGTAAGTAATTTGTGTAAAAAAAAAAAAAAAAAAAATGGCAATGCGTTAAAATTTCAACATTAATCACATGCATTAACATGTTAATACGGACAGCAATTTTATATATATGTAAAACCTCAACCAATTAAGACTAAACTAATAGCAAAAAGACCCAGAAACAAGCAGCAAAAACTAAGCAGCAGGAGAAAAAGTCTGTCAAGTCCCCTCAAGCAAGGAAACTCAGCATTTGGTAGCATCTGTAGATTCAAGATTTCCTGCCGGCATTGACTGCAAAGTTTTTATATCTACATATCAATAGAAATCCTAACCATTATGATTGTTGATAATTTATGAGCCTGTGGAATTGAAGGGACTATGGCTGTTGCCCCTAAATGTTTACTGCAGTATTTTTGATAAACGTCCGTCACATCTTGATTGCTTTATTTCAAATCGATTGTGGTTGTGTACAGAGGCAAAAATATGTAAATTGTGTCCTTGTCCAAATACTTATAGAGACCCATCTGTATGGGCAATGAATTGTCAGTCACCCATAAATTACCAGGTGCATGCATAACACAACTGATTTGCATTTGATGATGCGTGCAAAGCTTCATTAAGCCAAAACTGAAATGACAAGTGAATGCCAAAAAAAGAGTTATGACCAAGTGCAAGTGTTTTTTTTTGTTGTTTTTTTTGAGTCACACAAAAGCTATATTTTAGTTCACACCTATCTGGACCCAAATTATAGACAAACAGCAGGTGGGGCCTAAACATTTTGGACTAGCACATCCCACAGATGCTAGATTGGATTGAGTTCTGGGGACTTTCTCATATTCCTCAAACCATTCCTGAACAAATGTTGCAGTGTGCACTGGTGCATTATCCTGCTGAAATAGGCCACTGCCATTAGGGAATATCGTTGCCATGGAGGTGTGTACTTAGGTTACAACAGTGTAAAGGTAGGTGGAACCTTCCATATGAACGCCAGGACCCATGGTTTCCCATTAGAACATGGAAGCATCATACTGCCTACGCCAGAGGAACTTGCGCGGACATGGGAGAACATGTGAAACTCTGCACAAACTCTGATTTAAACAATCAATAGAAGATCAATAAAAATGGAATCAGTCCTTTACTTTTAAAAACGTTTACTTGCCTAAGTCTGAATATGATGATTTGGATGGATTCTTTTTCAGATTGCATCTGTCTGATGTCTACCGCAATCAGTATCTCAAAATGTTCATAACTTAATAAATTCTAGTTGTTTCAGGACTCTGCAACTATTGCAGTTTTCAGTACATTTGCAAAAAAAAAGTATAGCAGTCATGGATTATCACTTTGTGACACATGTAAATGTCCGCATTGGATATTAGGGCTAAGTGAATTCATGGATGAATAATACATCGATGTCCATGCAAGTGCAAACGTGCAGCTGTTCTCCACAAGTTTCTCACATTTTCGTGATGAACCCATCACAACAAAATATCACGATGTCTCATTGTTTGAAGAATAGGCGTGTGCTACGTGAATGTCGGCTGGTGTCGGTGGAAGTCATGTGTTTTGGAGGTTATGACCTGCTTCCGCCCCCTGGTGGCTGTATGTGTGTAGCATCATAATAAATAATTCCACAACGTCATTAAATGCAGTGAGCTGTGCAAATATATACGATCTACTACTCATATATATACAAGTTGATGGCTACTGCATACTGTCTCTATATCTAAGGTAAAGAGGTGATAGCACCTGAAATCTCTATAGTCAAAATACATTTATGTTTTTTTAAGTCTTTTTTTATAGTTTATAATTGTATGCGTCCCTTTTTGTTTTTGTTTCTCATCCACTTTCTTTTCTCACCGCATCATTCAGGTTACTCATACCCAAGTAAGTGACTCACTGACCTTTCAATCTGAAATGGCATTTTATTAAAGTGCCATCGATGTATTGAAATAAAAGCTTTTATATCTTCCAGTTAAACTCGCGGTCCTCTTCAGTAGGCTATTATGTATTTTTTTCTGTTCTTTAGAATGGTGTTTATACCTAAAACTTCTCGGAGGTGTTCCAACATTAACTGAGTTTATGAAACGTGTCTTGTTTATGCTCCATTTTTTTTTCCCTTTACAAGACAGGTTTCTTTGATCATCCTCTAATGTTTTTTTAATGCATGGTGAAACAAATCTGAATAGAATACTTACTGGGGAAAAAATGATCATTTATTAACTTAATTGTTGTTAAAATAAGAGGTGCAACAGGATTAAGGTTACAGACAGCTGCTGTATGGGTAACGTGTTCTTCACATCTTTAATTCATTCTGTAATTAAGCATTATACTGTGTATGAATTAGCTCATGTGTAAGTCTTGAATATTCTTCAGGCAGTTCAGATCCCCTGTTGTGACGAGCTAATCATTTGTGCAGAACCGTACCAAATGAAGTTTCTCACATTGTTTGCATTTATCTCATACTTAGTGACTCACGACTTAGTGACTCAAATTATTCACTCATTTCCGGGGTATACAAAGAACAAATATAAGAATTAAGTTACAATTCCTTGAATTCCAATTATTGAGATCATTTTTAATTCTTAATAATTAATGCGTAGTTTATTGCTGCATGCTCTGCCTGGCAAAAAAAAGAAACAAAGAAAAAAAAAGAGTCACAGTTTGAGAGCATTTCATTGGATAATTACTGCAGTAATTAATACGTTCCAGCTGCCAGCAATTCTTTTACAGTTGCAGTGAGCTTCTCATTTCTTAAATAACAATGTTGGAAAATGCGGTTGTATCCTGAGGTTGTAGCATTATTAAAACCTGGAAGGATAGTGCTGAGCTGTCAACCTTGCGGGGGAAAATGTGGTTGTAAGAAAATCATAAATGACTGATCGAAAATCACTCTTGATGGAGCAGCATCATAGAAAAAGACATTAGAAATCAAAGCTATGTTTAATAGCCTGAAAAAGAGCATTTCTACATTCACAATGCTACGAGAACTCAAAGGATTGGGATTAAACAGCTGCGTGACCATAGCATACCCACTTGTTAGTGAGACTAAGAAAAAAGAGACTGAAGTTTGTAAGGGAGCATAAAAGATTGGCTTGTGGCACAATGGAAAATGGTCATGTGGTCTAATGAGTCAAGATTGAACCTATTCTAGAGCAAAAGGGTATGTCAGGGTAAAAAGGGAAGCACTTGAAGCGATGCCCCCATCATCTATAGTGCCCACAGTACAAGTCTTTGGAGGCAGTGTTATGATCTGTGGTTGCTTTAGTTGGTCAGGTCTAAGCTCTGCAACATCATTAATGCAACTCTAAATGGAAATAAATGTGATGTGCATGAGGTTGTTGAAACAATGCAATTTTGAATATGTACTGCAATCAAAGCTAAAATCAGTCCAAAAAAAAATTTTTTTTTTTGGTCCAGGCAGTATATTAGACAATTCACAGAGATTATGATTCATCTTTCAACTCTGCTCAACTTCTTTTATTTTTTTTTTTTTTAGAAAAGCTACGCTGTCAGATCAGAGTGGGGAAAATATAATGAAAAATCTGTCTGTGATATAGATAAAATGTCTGAGACAGAAATCAAACTCTGGGGGGAAAAAGGCTCTTATAGATAGAGCTTCCCTCAGCTAAACAATATCCAAAAGTGCACATAATTGGATAAGTCATAATAGAGGATCAACTCCAGGCTGGTTCAAATATTCTTCGGACATTTTTATATTTTTATTGCCTTCACTACAGTCATTTTTAGCTATTCAGTTCAGTTTCTTAAATGTCTTGGCCGGAGCTGTTCTTGGATTCCCGTCCAGCAGTGGACCACCCCAGACTCTGACCTCTGATTTATTTGATCTTCAGTACCTTCTGATATTTTGCCATGTACTCATTAATATTCATCTTGGTTTAATCTGAGAAATCACTGCTTGCTTTCAGTGTTTTGATTGATGCACCCTTACAATGACTTTTAATTTTATGTGATTCATGTATTTGTGCAATTGTGTTCACTGGCTCTAACACCTTGACTTTGTGTATCTTGTCCATAATCACATCATCTGTTTTCTTTTGTTTTTTATTTCCATGTGACTTCTTCCAATTTCCTTTCAACCAATCATGTGCGTGTGTATGGTGTGCCTTTTGTCATGTGGCTTGCATGGTGTCACGGATGTCATCCGCTCTGATGAACAGAAGGTAAATTCTTCAACTCTCGCTCGGCAGCTCTCACAAGTATGTAGGATTAGTAAAGGCGGATCTTTGAATTTTGATTTTTCCTTAGAACCCCCCCCTCTCCCTCCACACACACACCTCCTCCTTCTTCCCTCCTTCCCCCAATGCCTTATAGCCAAACTATGACTCCTCATTCAACTTCAGAAAATTTATCTAGCCTCCAGTTTTTTGACACACTTCCCTTGAGCGAGCACTATGTTCTGACTGCTTTGAATATTATCCGAAGAGAATATGGAGGCTGAGATAAAAAGATTTAACGTTGTCCTTCCAAGCATGAAAAACTACTTCAAAAGCTCTGGAGCTGAAAACAATTCCCCAGAGGCAGTGCCGGGTAGATGACCCAGGAACATCCTCTCTCCTTTTTACTGCTGCTATAAACATTTTGGCAGCCCCGGTTTGAGAGGTGATACGTAGTGGTATCGGTTCCTCCTGTGCTGTTTGCAGACTTGCAGAATATATCTCTTGTTAATCATTATTTCAGTTTTGGTCTTTGCCGTGCTGAGATCTTGCATAGCATTTTTTTTAAATGCAAATGAGCTCTCTATAGTAAATCGATATGTTCTGCTGTGGCATGCAGTGTAATGGAATGGACAGTAGGTTTGACGTATATAATGCTATATTTGTCCCATATTTTGCAGTTATGTTAATGCATGCCCTTGATTTGCTACAGGTTTGCATAAATATAAAAAATACAGTATATGCAAGTAGATTTACCAGTTATACAGGGTTGCTTCTATGACGTGAACTAAATATGACATTTTGTCTCCTTACCGTAATAAATATGTACTTTGAGGCATTTCAGCATAAACGTTACATAAATGTAAACACTTGAATACTAATAATGTAGTGTGAATTACTAAACCTGCACATCACTTCAGGATTGAAGAGTGTTTAGGAAAACGTGCAAATTATGTAGTGCATGGCATTTTTAACTGGTATTAAAATATTAGACGCTTTCACGATCCACTAAATCCACTAAAACTGTTTATGAATAACAGGAATTAAAAACTAATAAAATCATGTATTTTGATACCAGTACTCATCACTTCTCAAGTAGCTTTTATGTTAGATATTTATTTGCACCTCTAATACTGTTAGCATTTAAACAGACAATTTGAAAAAGTTTTTTTTCCAGCCTCATCTTCCTTATTATACACACATGGACAAAATTGTTGGTACCCTTCGGTCAATGAAAGAAAAACTCACAATGGTCACATAAATAACTTTAATCTGACAAAAGTAATAATTAAAAAAAAATTCTATGAGTGTTAACCAATGAAAGTCAGACATTGCTTTTCAACCATGCTTCAACAGAATTATTAAAAAAAATAAACTCATGGATCAGGCCTGGACAAAAAAGATGGTACCCCTAGAAAATACTGAAAATAATGTGACCAAAGCGACATGTTAATTCAAGGTGTGTCCACTAATTAGCATCACAGGTGCCTACAATCTTGTAATCAGTCAGTGGGCCTATATATAGGGCTCCAGGTAGTCACTGTGTTGTTTGGTGACATGGTATGTACCACACTCAACATGGACCAGAGGAAGTGAAGGAAAGAGTTGTCTCAGGAGATTCGAAAGAAAATTATAGACAAGCATGTTAAAGGTAAAGGCTATAAGACCATTTCCAAGCAGCTAGATGTTCCTGTGACTACAGTTGCACATATTCAGAAATTTAAGATCCATGGGACTGTAGCCAACCTCCCTGGACGTGGCCGCACGAGGAAAATTCATGACAAATCAAAGAGACGGATAATCCGAATGGTAACAAAAGAGCCCAGAAAGACTTCTAAAGAGATCCAAGGTGAACTTCATGCTCAAGGAACATCAGTGTCAGATGGCACCATCCGTCGTTGTTTCAGCCAAAGTGGACTACATGGGAGACGACCAAGGAGGACACCATTGTTGAAAACAAATCATAAAAAAGCCAGACTGGAATATGCCAAACTACATGTTGACAAACCACAAAGCTTCTGGGAGAATGTCCTATGGACAGATGAGACAAAAATGGAACTTTTGCCAAGGCACATCAGCTCTATGTTCACAGACGGAAAAATGAAGCATATGAAGAAAAGAACACTGTCCCTACTGTGAAACATGGAGGAGGCTCTGTTATGTTCTGGGGCTGCTTTGCTGCATCTGGCACAGGGTGTCTTGAATCTGTGCAGGGTACAATGAAATCTCAAGACTATCAAGGGATTCTAGAGAGAAATGTGCTGGCCAGTGTCAGAAAGCTGGGTCTCAATCGCAGGTCATGGGTCTTGCAACAGGACAATGACCCAAAACACACAGCTAAAAACACCCAAGAATGGCTAAGAGGAAAACATTGGACTATTCTAAAGTGGCCTTCTATGAGCCCTGACCTCAATCCTATTGAGCATCTTTGGAAGAAGCTGAAACATGCTGTCTGAAAAAGGCCCCCTTCAAACCAGAAACAACTGGAGCAGCTTGCTCATGAGGAGTGGGCCAAAATACCTTCAGAGAGGTGCAGAAGTCGCATTGACAGTTACAGGAATCGTTTGATTGCAGTGATTGCCTCAAAAGGTTGTGCAACAAACTATTAAGTTAGGGGTACCATCATTTTTGTCCAGGCCTGTTCCATGAGTTCATTTTTTTTTTTATAATTCCGTTGAAGCATGGTTGAAAAGCAATGTCTGACTTTCATTGGTTAACATTCATAGAATTCTTATTTATTATTAATTTTGTCAAATTAAAGTTATTTCTGTGACCATTGTGAGTTCTTCTTTCATTGACCGAAGGGTACCAACAATTTTGTCCACGTGTGTAAATACATTTATTTCTACTTCTATTTTATTTGGCTTCTACGAATGCAACTCATAGTTTTACATTCACTTGCAACTTCATTGGGTACACCTGTTTAACTTTGCTTTTTAATGCAGAACTCTAATCAACCAAACACATGGCAGCAGCTCAATATTTTTGGGCATGTAGACATGGTCAAGGGGATATGCTGAAGTAGAACTCATTCTGATGCTTGATTAGTACTTGGTTTGTGGCATGGTTGTTGCTACCACACAGGTTGGTTGGAGTATTTCCAAAACTTCTGATCTACTGAGATTTTTTACACGCAACCATCTCTAGGGTTTACAGAGAATCGTCTCTGATCACATAACATGTCAAACCAGAGGAGTTACAGTAGCAGAAGACCACACCCAGTGCCACAAGTATCAGCTAAGAGCAGGAAACTGAGGCTACACCAAAATTTTGACAAATTGAAGATTTGAAAAATGTGGCCTGGTCTGATGAGTATCAATTTCTGCTCAGCCATTTGGTTGGTCGAGTCCGAATTTGACATAAACAAAATGAACCATTCTGCCAACGGTTCAGCCTGGTGCTGGTGGTGTAACGGTGTGTGGGGGATCTTTTCTTGACAATATGGGCCACTTAGTACCAACATCGTTTAATTGTTATAACCTATCTGTCCATCCCTTTATGACCACAGAGCTAAAATAATCTCAGACTGGTTTGTTGGAACATGTTGGAACATGACAGTGACTTCACTGTACTCTAAATGGGCCCCATAGTCACCAGATCTTAATCCAAAAGTCTACCTTTTGGGATGTGATGCTCTCATGTCAGTGAAATGTTCCCCAGCACCTTGTTGAATCTGAAGGGAGTCTAAAGGGGGTCCAACCCAGGACTACTAGGGAGATGTACCTAATGAAGTGGCCAGTAAGTGTAAGTCAGCATTTGAACATTTATGGCAATGTCTTAGAGACCTGTACTTGCCAGAACTATTAATAAAAATGGCACATGCCAATACTTTGGATTCAATTATTCTTTTCTGTGGAAACTCGCTGAAACACCTTTACTAGCTGCATGATCCATTAATCAGATTCTGCATGCATAAATACTAATTAGTACTAAATGTTTACTTTTACTAAATCAGTGCCTGAAAACACAGTTAGGGCTGGAGGACAAAAGTATTTCATTAAAGCTTAATTTACTGTTAGCGTTTGGCTACAATGGCTCATTTACGTCCCAGCTACAGAATTAACAGGGTTCATTTCACCATTACGTTTGCAACATTGATTTTGCGTGATGTTTATAAATGTGATAAATCTTCATTCTGTTTCTTCATAAATGATTGTTTTTGCCCATAGTTTATGTCTTTACCTTTTTTTAAATTTCAATGTACATTTCAAAAGGGAAATTACGATCATGGCATAGAGTGTGTGTGTTGACTGTTAGATATTTTGAGTGTATTAGTGCAGAGTGTATTTAATAAAGGACCCAAACAGCCCCTGTACATTTGCGACACAGATGGGTCTTCTTCCATTTTCTCTTTTTTTCCTTTCCCGTCTCAAAGTCTTAAAAGAACAGCTAAGTCTTGAATAAACACGCACTCACACTTCATTTTCAGAAGTCTTTCATTTGCACAGGCAAATCCCAAGTGTTAAATTAACAGCCATGGCATTTAGCTAACACACCCAGTGTTTATGTAAGTCTAGCTGGAGACATATAAATAGTGTAGGCGTTCATTCACACTGGGAGTGTTAATGCTGTAATAATTAATTCAGCACTGCAGGTATTTATACAACACCAGGGATTCTCATGCAAACAGGAAATACTTCTATAAGTGCAGAAGTCATCCCAAAGCTTCACCTAAAACAGTGTGGTTTAACTGCGCTGCGCTTCTTCCTTCCTTTTTTTTTTCTTTCTTTTTTTTTCTCTCTTTTTTTAAAATTTTTTTTTACAAGCGTAGCTAATCACTGCGTTAATGTGGCTTAAAGGCTTTCATTTTTCATTGCTGTCTGTTCACGCATCGTCTTTACACACGAAGCTCCCGCTAATGTCGTTTTATTTTGAATGTCGTTCTGTAATGTCCAACCAATGCCGGGAATCAAATTAACATCCATGGATCATTAATCTCTAATGGATTATGAACGATGGTCCGTGAAGGAGAGGTTACGTTGCTCACATTACGCACAATGCAACATGTCTCTTTGACATGTACCCGAGTATAGACGAAACAAGAGATTAATTGTAGGTGTTTATTTTATTTTATTTTTTTTATCCAAAAGGTATTAATTTGAACTTTTTACATTCATACCTGTATTGCTGTATTTTTCATTTAGTCTCATATAGAATATATAATATGTGTGGTGGTTTGGACAAGCCTGTTGTGTAGAGATGGGGAACAAATAGATTCAGTGATGTATTGGGATTTCTGCCAGATTGGCTCCAAATTAGATTTTTTAAAACTAATTTTTAATTTATATGCTTTACGTTTGTATTTGAGGTGGTTAAATGCTTATAGTTTCTCTGTAATCCAAAGCAAATGATTTGCTAGGTTGGTTTCGAATTGTACCAGCATCTGAATAAAAGTAATTAAAATCAAATCAGGATATTTATAAAATCATGATATTTTCAAAATCACAGTACAGATGAAATTAGATTCTAGGTATAGTGATAACATCATATCAGCTGGCCCCTGGGGATTCCCATCCCTACCGTTGGCTGTTGGTAACAATAAATTCTTGCAAACAGCCAAAAAAAAAAAAAAAAAACCCTGGGGTTTTGAGTTTTCCAGTAAAAATTTGTTGACATAAAAAACAGTTAGTTGTACTGTGATTAAACAGTTAGTCTGCCTAAAGATGTCTAAAAGTACAATTTCTCATGTGCAGACATAAACAAAGTACAAAATTTCATATTTGTCACACTTAAATAATTTAAATCATCAAACTAATTTTTATATTATGCAAAAATAAACCAGAGTAAATGCAAAATGCAGTTTTTAAATGATGATTTAATTTATTAAGGGAAAAAAGACATCTAAACTTGCCTAGCTTATGTAACAAAGTAATCCCCCACCAGAGCTATTAGTTAACAAGCTTGAAATGTTACTTATCTGCACATCATTTTATGAAGGTATAAAGCACATCATATCCCATAGCATCGTCTTATTTGCAACAGAAGCACAGAATGAGCTAAGGCTTGCAAATGCCACCAAATCCAGTAGGAATCGTATATTAATATATATATTTTCAAATGCCTGTTTCACTTTTGAATAAGTTCTAAAGTCGACCACAATATACTGCATATAAAAATAATCAGCAGAACAGAAGCTGTCAAACAATTGTATTTGTATGACAATCATAGGTTAATCTTTAGTCATAAGTTAATCTAAAGTCAATAAGTTTTTTGCCCCAGCAATACACCTCAAATGTAATAATTCCCCAACAAACATTATAGTCTAATATCAGTTAACCGTACTTCTGCCGTCCACTAATGTGAATGACATCAAAGTAGTCACATGTCTAAAAAAACTCAATAGGCTTTGTAGCATGCTTTACAAGCTTTTTATACTACAGGTTACAAGGTACAAGTCCTAACACTCAGTGTGTGGTCATAAAGTTCTGTAAATGCGTTGTAGCAACGATTCAACAAGACTTCGACAGTTACAAGAAAACATGCTGGAGAATACTTAAGTGTTTTTAAAGGAAGTGCTCCAGTACTTCAACTCAAGTAAAAACGACTTTAACAACTTGTGTTGGAGCCAGAATTTTGGTATCTCCGCTTTCACTCATGTATTCTGAGATACACCCACAAAGAAAACGAAATTTAACTTCAGGAAAGTTGACATTTTTTAGACTCGTATACAGAGCGATCCAGAAGTCTGAGATCTCATTAAAAATCCAGGAGTTTCATTGAAAATTGGAAATAAACTGAATGTTTTAGAATTTTTAAATATTTAAATCAAAGAATGTAAGTAAAAAAATTATATTAGACGTGAAGTAGACTATTTGTACATCACCATTTGTAATATTGACCATGTTACCTGTTTTGTACTGAAGGTCAGATTTTCCTCAGTTGCCCATGCGCAGATGAATCTCCAGTGGACCGTAAGTTGATGTCAGCTCAACTGCACGCTGTTATTAAAGCATAAGGGGGGAAAATAAAATACTAAAAAACTATGAATTTCAAATAATTTCCACTCACGTTGTGTTTAATCTAATTTTACATGAAAACTGTAATATTCTAACATAAGGATTTCCCTACATGTAATAGAAAATGAGAAATGAGAAAATGAGATCACCTCATGAGATGTGAAAGGTTGTTCCCAGGCTACCACACATATAAACCAAAGGTCTCTGGATGCTGGTAAATAGCGATCCATTTATTGTTAGTATTTCTTAGAGCACTGTTCTCAGCCAAGCGCACTTTATAGCATAGCTTGTATTAAGCACAATAAAGGTTTACTACACTGTGTGTAAAGTACACTAGTGATTTACAGTAGCAGTTAAAGTAATCTCTTTAATCATCGTCAGAATCCTCTGCTTAGAAAATAAAATGAGTGTCCTTTTTTTTGGCAAAGTACAAAGTAGCATACATAAAAAAGCAATTCAACAAATGAGGTCGCCTCAGATATAGAGATACAGAAATATGTATGCTCATTATTATTATTATCGGTTTTGTGTTTCCAGGGGAGCCCAGTCCCCCCAGATTGGAGGGAACTTTACAGTCCAAAGGCAATGCCCTGAAAGTCAAGTGGATCAAACAGGATGACGGAGGCTCACCCATCACACACTACCTCATCCGCTATAAAGCTGTAAGTATTCACATATTTTGAAAAGGAGTTTTAGCTAAGTATATTATGCTATATTACCATATTAACTCATGAGTGTAAAGGGGATTGCAATACTTTAAAGCTTTGCTAGTTAGACTCCCAAAACATAATTTACACAAATACATAGTGAACCTTAAAAACCTTAATAATACAAATGACCCATGATGTTTCTAAAGTCGCGAAAATACCAAATGTTGATTATTTTCCAAGAGCGTGGCATGCAGAATGTTTTCTCCATAGAGATGTTGTACATAAACTGATTTAGAAATGTGAAACATCCCTAGGTTTCTATGTAACTTGTTACTTTCTAAAGGCTATAATTAATAATAGAAATAATAATAATAATAATAATAATAGTTAAGTTTAGATTAAGGTTTCTAATATAAACCTCACGGATGAAACTACAGTATTTTCATAGTTTCATTTTCGTTGTTATCAAAAATGAATGACTACTTCTAACCAATTAGAATTGTCATTATTTCATAATGGTTGATGAAAGATAAAAAGAAAAATCAGATGAATAAGAAAAAAGTCATAACAACATGCCACAATTCAAGCAAACAGCTCTAATGCAGCTTTGAGTTTGCACGTTGCCTCACCGATTGTGCTTACTACAGAGAGCAGATTTGGTCTGGAAGGAGGAGCTCCGTGTCCCGAGCACACGTGGACACGTGCTCCTAAGCGACCTGGAATGGAACACTGAATATGACGTGACTGTGGTGGCCGAGAACCAGCAGGGCAAGTCCCAGCCTGGTTCGCTGAATTTCCGCACATCCTCTGTGCCATCCACCACACCAGGTGAGTTCCTCTTTCTCTTGCACCCCATTTCCTCCCCACCATCCATCCATCCATCCATCCGTCTGTCTATCCATCCCTCGCTCTGACACATACTGACGCACAACATTAACGGCTGACTCAGAACTGTTATAGCACCAATGCAGTACATGAATGCAGTGAGAAATCGCCTTTTTTCTCACTCACCCTTTGGCCACTTGCATTATGATGAATGCTGAGTCACAGCAAACAACTGTTCGTCTATTAGTTTGGTGTTTGGGCATCATTTATACTTTTAATAAAGTGGTGAATGTCTCATAAACGAAGAATGTTTCTCTCTGTTATGAGAGTTCTCTTTAAACTCGAGAGGAGCATCGAGTTATTGTAGGGGTCTCACAGTGGACTCCGTCTATTACTGACCTTGCTCATGATGTCCAGAAGCTCTAGCACTGTTAAAACTGTCTGAGTCACTGTCCCTGCTGCATCATTTGGTCACTCTTTCATTTCTCACCGGCGACATCAGGGAAGTAGATGAGTGGAACCGTGCACCCCTTTGAGACCAGGTCATTACTGAGAGTCATTTTTGTGTCAAATCTGAGCTTCGAAGCACCATAGAGCGAGCAGGGTTCAGTGTGGTCAGATGAGTGGAGGTCACAGCTGGATTCACTTGACTCATTTCAACCTATTGAGCATCTGGTGCAGCTCAGTCCTGAGAGCTTTTCTTATTAACACTTTTCCTATATTTATTAATATCGGCATAGCTGTGTAGCTGTAGGAAGCTTCAACATACACTGCCTGATCCCCCCCCCAAAAAAAAATGTTGCTCACTCTAATATTGCATTCGACTACCTTCAGCTTTAATTATATTGCAAAATCTGGTGGACCAATTTATGTGTTTACTCATGCTTTCAGAATCGCACTTTCACAATAAGCCTATGCCATCAGAAAAAAACAATGAAGGGGCAACCTGGTCATTCAGTATTTTCATTCATTTTATTGCCACATAATGTTAGAGTGTCTAGACCTGACCAACTGATGAAGAGACTTCACATCATAACACTGCCTCCAGAGGCTTGTACATTGGCACTATGTATGATGGATGTTTTACTCGATGTGCTTCTTTTCTTACCCTGACACGCCCTTCACTCAGCAATAGGGTCAATCTGGACGCATTAGACCAGATGATTGCTCCAAAGTCCAATCCTAATACTTCCAATTGTTTTTTTTTAAATGAATCTCAATAACAAATGGTTTTCTCATGACCACAGAGCTGTTTAGTCAACTTACTCTCTAAGCAATTTCCAAACTTAGACGTTCATGATGTTTTCTAACCACTTTACTGAAACACATTGGACAGTTAAAACCAATTCCAGTCATTTTTATGTTCTCGTTGCTTGAGGCAGGCCAATAATTTGATCCTTCTGAAATGGTGACTGTTTTTGGCCAGGCAGTGTATGTTCTGTGGCCCAGCAGGAAAAAAGTGGATGGGAGCCAAAACCCGTTTGTTTTGCTGTTTTACCCCTCATGCTTTTGCTGCTGCTTCTTGAGCAGCATGCCAATAAGGGACTCACACAGCCAAATATCTGTAGGTACCTCCACAGGGGTGTCCATAAAAATGAGATTTTTGAAGCCTAACTGAATCTGTTGTCTGATCCAATTGGTAAGGTAATTCCTTAGGATAAATCACAGCTCGGGGAAAAAAAAGGTATTGCGATCAAGATACGTTTAGAGTGAGGTTTAGATTGCTTGTCTAAAGAACTAATGTACTAAGACATTTTTATTTAACACCAGATCACGCTATCGACAGCTATCCTTCTGCACTGCTGCAGGACCGTATGTGTGTGTGTGGTTGCCTGGGAAAACCCTTCACACTGTGAAACTCAGACATTCTCTACTATATATACATTTTTAACTTTAGCTATTAGAGATTCTTAAATAGATTCAAATGGATTAGGTTTTTTTTTTTTTTTCATCTGTTCGGAAGTTGACTTGCTCATTAGAGATTTAAAGCCATATCCATATTTCTTGAAATCCGATTTGTGCAAATTCTATTTTTAAGTGTTCGACCAATACTTATAATAACTTAATTTAATAATAATTTAATTTAATGAATACCTTTATTTATTTTTCAGTTTGTTTAAAATGTAATAAATAAAACATTAAAATATATGATTCACAACCTGAAGCTGGTTTAGCACATGCATTTTTTAATTTGTTAACTAATGTGTTCTTAGTTAAAATGGCAAGTTTAGAACGTTAGTAACAGGTCTGTTGTCATAGTGAAATACAAGATTTGGTAAAAGTTTGTGGACAAACACTCGTACAGTATAGTATGTAGCTTTTCTCCAATCTATTGCCACTAAGTTTAAAGCACACAATCATGGATGTCTTTGTATGCTGTAGCGTTACAGTTTTCCTTCAATGGAACCAAAAGGCCCAAATATTTTACAATTCTTCTGTGCACGTGCAAGCTGGAAGCATGAAAACATGGTTTGCCAAAGCTGGGGTACATGAACCCAGGCCTGGTAAGACCTCAACTCCATGGAATATTGGGTTTAACTGGAACGCTGACTGTGCCTGAACTCATTAATGCTCTAGTGGCTAAATGAACACAAATCTCCCCCACCATGCTCCAAAAACTAGTGGAATAACTTTACTGGCATATATTATAACACTAAAGTGAGGACTAAATCTAGAATGTGTTGGGCATCGAGCGCAATTGTCTGATGATTATCAAGCATATAAGAAACTTTGGCCCTATAGTATACATTATATTGATTTTTTTTTTCCTAAGTTATTTTAATACAAGTAGTATGATTCTGAGGTTTCTGCTGAGGTTGTTACATAAACTACCAATTTTAAAATAGCATCTTTAGGCACTTTCCCTGTCGCAGGAAAACATTTGTTCCAATTTCTTGACTTTAATCTTCACTACCAGAAAAAAGTTTGGACACACCTCTACAGTACATATTACATTTCATGATTCTATATCGCAATGCTGAAGGCATTGAATGAATAACAGCTGAGCTTCATGTTTTAAAATAAAAACGAATTGTAGTTTTTACCTAATTATCTAATTCCACGTGTGTTATTTCATAGTGAAATCTCCAGTATTGTTCTAGAATGTAGAAAATAAATCCAAACTTGTCCAAACTTTTGACTGGTACCTTACATCATTCATTTAATACCATTTAAATAAAGAACTGAGTGGTGGATCAAAACTTTTGCACAGTACTATACTGTATGTAATCATTTTCCATTAAACCCAAGCTCCAAAGAGAATAGCATGACATCACTGATGACATTATATAGTATAATATGAAAAGATCTTCATATTGAGATCTTTAGATGTGTAATACAAGAATATATCCAAGCCTCTGGCTGGTAGAAAGCTGGCCAATTTCAGCTCTTTTTAGTCCAGATTTAAGCACAGCAGCATCCACTGGGTTTTTCCAGACCACCACACTTACTTGCTTAATAGACAGGCATTGCAACCACATTTTTACGAAACGTCTAGCGATTTCGTGCAGTAATATCACTTTTCAATGTAAGCTTATTTTAAATAGCAGTCCGGTTCTGCATTAACTGGTTAGAGCATATCTGAAAAAATGTAACATAACCTGTGCACCTTATTATAATGTTGATGCATTACTGCATATGTACTGTACATTTCCTGCATAAACCCATAATTCACTTTAGTAATAAGTGTCCATAAAGGGCAAATGAACTGCTGAGTCTTCATTTCTGCCTGTAGTCTATGAACCCTGTTTCACTCAGTAAGCAGAGGAATACAAGTATTTATTCAAAGCAAATATAACGTGACATTACTGTATATTTAACACAGAAAACAACAGCATAGAGGCTTATAAACTGCTCAAGTCATGGGTTTAAACCATAACATTATATTACATAATATTGTTTACAACACAATAACATAACATAATATATTCAGGTTGTGTTGTAAACATAATATTGACAAGAATTTGATGAAGCAGTAGATCAGTTAAAAACCTTAAATATACTGTAACATGGATTTTTGTTTTAAATGAGGCATATTGTTACTACAATAGCAACTACAACTTCTTCTTTTTTTTATTGTTTACATGTACAGTACTGTCAGTGATAAACATGCATGCGAAACACACTTTACAATAAGGAATAACAGGTATTGTCATTTTACTCAGAAGTCACAAATGCGAGTTTGGGGGATTTTATCATCAGTCCATTAAATTATTCTGCTTCTGAGTTCTGTTTTATCAGCAACACTTCATTTCGGGTTTTGGTGGAACAGGGCCCAGGTGCCGCAGTCATCCGTCATGTCCAGCCCTCTGCTTCCTTTTAGAGCTTTATTCTTCACCCGAAGGCCTGGATAAGTTGAGCACTGCTGAGTTCAGAGTTTTTCCTCCTTTCTAACCAAGATTTTAGCTTGTGAAAGTCTTGATTCTGATGAGTTCTTTTTTTTTTCTTTTTTTTTTCATTTTCCTATCTCCCTTTTCTATTTTATGTCTACTCTTGCATAAGTATAGTGTTTGTTCGTTTTTTTCTTTTCCTCTCTGTTCTCACACAGAATTGGGTCAGATTAAATTTATGAAGGACCTGGTCCTTATTTATTTGTGTCTTTTTCTCTTTTTTTTTGTTCTTTAGATTTTTTTTTTTTGTGCTGTACCCGTTTCCCTGTATTTTTTGTTTCCCCTTTTCACTTTGTGATATTTATTTCCTTTCCGATATAATTAGCTTTATGAATGATTTATTACTGATTCAGAACCCAGGTCTGTACGTGATGAACACTGCTCTGAAGGAAGGCAACCTGATATCAGCACATTAGCCACCTTGTTCCCCACCCTCACATGCGTCAGCTTTGAACTTGGCTGCTTTTTCCATTCCGCTTTCCTCCGCAGCATCAGTGCACTTTTTGGTTATTTTTCCAAACTTTATTTCTGTGGTTTTGACTGTTATTTCTCTTGTTTCTTCTCTCTTTTTCCCTCCCATTCCCTCTTCCTTTCTCTGTTTGTCGTGTGTCATTGTGCCTGGTCTTGGATATGGATGGATCATCACATTCCCACACATGCAATATATTTTTTCTACAATATCCTCGTGCCTAATTTGTTTTTTCCTCCCATACAATCTCAATGAATGTGTATTTCTGACACATTTGTGTGTGTGCGCGTGTGTGCATGTATGTATGTATGTGTGTGTTCTTCAGTCACACTTGGCAGCTCTTCAGTGATGTGCACCATCTTTCCAATGGTGCTCTCGCTGTTCCTGCTGTCATTGCTTTGATAGTGTTATATGTGAGATGTGTTTTTTCTGTGTGTGTGTGTGTTCAGGGCATCGTGGCTGGACTTTTTTTCTTTTTTTTTTTTTCTTTTTTTTGCTAATGATTTGATCTTTCTTGCTGATACAACTGAGCCTGAAGTGTGGATTAACACAATTAACAAAACAGACAGCTCAGTATCCATTGATCATATCTGTACCCTAGAGCACAATTTTTCTTTTCAGCCGAGTGCGCTGTACAGGAAAGAGGGAAAGGAAAGCACTTAACTAGGTTTATAAGCGACAAATCTGGTCCTGCTTATATCTGTACATATTTAACTAATTTTCTAACTGCTGAACAAACTGTATAAAATTGTACATTATATGATCTTTACGGAAAGACTTTGTCATCGAAAACATTTTCCGAGATCTGCAACTTTTCTGTGAATCTACAGGAGTAACGGCAACACAGCGGCATGTACCCTCTAGGCATGTGCATATCTGGATTTATTAAATACATTTTTTTTTATATAAACCGGTTGCCTGCATTATCATTTTGTCGTCATTTAGTACCATCTGTACGATCCCAGTACAACGGCTTGTTCACTTTTACTTTGCCAATGTATTGACAAAATGACAACTGACATCACCGTCATATTATTTGTTGCTGATGTTTGCTGGTAAGTACACTGTTTTGTGCTACTAAAAGAAATAGAACTGTACACCTTAAACAAATATTAAATGTAAAATATATGACATTATTATTATTATTATTATTATTATTATTCACTTCACTTTTATTTATGTGATCATTTTAACAATGGTGCTTGTTGGAAAGCAAAAAATCAACAAAATCAAAAAATAAATAAACAGGGAAATAAATTTGAAATGTGCATCAAAATTATCAGATTATTACAAATATTATTTTTGTAATCGCATCATAATAAGCCTTGTTTGCCTTTTCTCACCATCACAACTCTTTTTTTTTATACCAAAGTTTATAAAAACAATCATTGGTTGTGCCTTTGTAGAGTGTCTTTAGTAAACAAACAGACAAAAACCATTTGATGAAATTAAAAGTAGGCAAGGAAAGTTTGCATACATAATACAGATGAATTTATTTTATTTTATAAAATTTTTTTTAAAAATTGCCAGTGTATAATATTGCTAAAAAGGCAGAATAAAATCTAAAGAACAGATGAACTGATATTGACATTTGTTTTCATGTAGGAAGTAAACTAACACAGCCATCTGCCTTAATGCAGAATTAGAATTAGCTTTGATGAGTGCTCGAGATTCGCCAAAGATGAGTCAGTAGCTAGGCGACCGGCTTGATCTTCTTCAGATTCGTGTTTGTTTATTCATGTGATATGAAGAACTTGCAGAACAGCGTGTTCAACAACAGAAATAAAACTTCTTTAGAAAGGCTTCACCAGCTCAATTTTCCAACTGAAAGGACCAGCTGAGTCAGGGAGTACGATCACCTCTGACTTTGGTGTGTTCTCTCAGAGCCATGCTGGACCAAAATACAATGAATAAGAAATGAAGCATCTTCAGATACGAACCTAGGCAGAAGCTTGTCACGAATAGTATAAAATATAATTAATGATCGAACATACTGTAACATATTAGCACAAGAATCACATGGGAATAATTGAAGGTAACTAGTTAAAGTTTTTCTTTCATGAGTCAAAAAAAAAAAAGTTAATCTCGTTCCTAATTAAGCCAATTCCACAAGTTAAATAATAACGGCATGAAAACTAGTAACTGATATAAATGTTATGATTACTAAAGTATATTACATTTTTATGATTTGTAATTAATGACTTTCTAGTCATTGTTTTTATCTATCTATCTATCTATCTATCTTTCTATCTATCTATCCTGTCTCTCTGTCTCCCCCCAGACTACATGGAGGATGGCCTGAGCTTCGGCACAGGGCTGACTGTTGGGATGGTCATCGTGGTGTGTTCGGTCCTGTTGTTGTTCGTGGATATCACCTGCTACTTTGTCAACCACTGTGGCTTGCTCAGGTGTATCTGTGGCAAGCTGAGGACCAGTCCAAAGAGCAAGGACGTAGAGGCAGGAAAGGCTGCGCTTGTGTAAGGAGATGGAGCGTTTATTAATTTTGCTTTTCCTCGGTTCACTGAACATCCTTTTGTGAATTTTACTAATACCAGCTCCTGCTATTTGACCAAAACACAAAAGAAAACTCACTGTACACATTATTAGGAATAAAGCACTTGTTACCCAATGATGTTGTAGCAGCACCGTGCATACAGGTCAAGAGCTTCTCTTCATGATCAGTCAAACATTAGAATGTGGGGGAAAATCTGATCTTAGTGACTGACTGTAGCCACGGCATGGTTGTTGGTTCCAGAATGGTTTAAGAAACCTTTCGGAAACTGCTGGATTCCTCAAGAGAGTGATCAGAAGAGAATGTACATATTGGTTGGAGTTGACATAACAATGTGGTGAGAAGATAATAACCATAGAACACTGAATGTTTAGGAGGATATGTCACAACAGCACTTCCACAATTCCACTCCTGTCAGGCAAGAATGTGAATCTGAGGCGACAGTGGACACAGGCTCACTAAAATCATCCAGTTGTGGCGAATCTTGTCTAATACATTGAGATCACATTGTTAGATCCAAATCTGCAAAAGTATCATGACACCAGACCTCACTGTCATATTATTTCTTGCTGATGTTCACTGTTTTTGTGCTACTAAAAGAAATGGAACTGTACATCCTTCCAGAACATTAACTGAAACCTGACCTGCGCCTGCATGGTTTTATGCATTGTGCTGCTGCAACCTGATTGGCTGTTTGGTTAATTGCACATCTATAGGTGTTCCTAATGAAGGGGAGGATGAGTGTACAGTATGTGTTGCAAAAACTAAAATAAATACTTATACTTAATATAAATGATTTTAATATAAATGATTTCTGCCGTCTTATTTTTTGCTTTTGGGTTTTATAAGCATTGGTCAACAGGGATTTGTTGCGGCTAACCCTCTGACACACACACTGAGTGACAGACCCAGTTTTGGCATCACACAGTTTATTATTCGGAGATTTTGTAATCTACGTTGAGGAAAATGTGGCTGATGAGAGAAGACTCTAGAGGTCGTGAAATTAGTCGTGGTGCGACAATCATTTGATGCAACTGTGAACAGCGATTAAAAAAGATTAAATTTTTTTACTACTCAAACCTCAGTGGCTTCCATCTCTGGCACACATATTGCAGACAGCACATGGACATGACATATTAGTAACCCAAACACAAACTTCTATTTTTTCTTTTTTTTTTTTTTTAATGACAGCCCCAGTGGTACCTGATGCAATCTGAACTAAGCCCTGCGTTAAACCCGGTTAGCTGCAGAAAATCACCTATCAATCAAGTCAATGCTTTATTTAAGAACCTATTAAGGAAATACCGCAAGACAGTCTTTAGAAATAATTAAAAGCCCTGTTTCCTCTTATGAATTTACTATTTTGGGGAGAGGGAAAAAAAACAAACAATTAATAGTCTTGTTGATGTTCAGTCGTAGAGCAGAGACAGAAAAAGTAAAAAGGCACAAGTCGGATACGGAGTCTGAGATGGAGACAGCTGAGGGAAAAACAGCGGAGAGGAGATATGAGACATTGTCAGACTGTGAAGAGAAGACAGAGCGTGCATTCAATTTCAACTATTTTACGCCTCCAGTCTAAAGAGCTTGACATGCTTTTTTCCATTTCCCATTACCACCCAAACAGAACATAAACGATTTCCATCTGCACACGACACGTTGCTTATGACTATATTTTTCAGATCCGGTTGTGTATGTTGGACTCGGTGTAGTCCTGCGCCGTAATGTTAGCAGAAGTGCTTTCATGATGTTATTTTAGACAAATGTCATAGCTACTATTTAAAACAATACAGGGTGATTTGTAGTTCCCAGTGTGCTGCTCGTCAGCTTGGCTAAATTACAGTTCATCACAAGGTGCTTGTAATCACATAATTATGTTCCACATAAAGTTAATTAACTAACTGTAAATGAAATGGTAGAGTTTAGTGATTGTTATCTAGGTGGCTCTAGCCTTGGTGCAGTTATCAGTGATGTTCTAATGACCATCATAACTGTTTTGTCGTTATATTTTTTGTTTTTTACAAAAAGATTTTGTCAATTCTCTGCCACAGGAAAAGCGAAAATGGCTGTCTATTGTGGAACATGTCTACGTCAGGTTGTCCGTCGCAAAGTATTTAAATCGATTGCTTTTGTGATATAAAGTCAAATTCCGGTTGATGCCTCTAGCTTTGATTACGGTGCGCAATATGGTGGAGGATTCATGCGTCAAAATGATTCCTCATGCTCCCAAAACCACTCTTTGACAATTTGAGTCCTGGAATGTGCCCATGCCATCAGGGAAGGAAAAAAAATCAATTGAAGTGATAACCTCATCATGCAGTATATTCAAGTCATCAGCTGACTTCATTTTACTGTCACATGACGTTTCTGAAATTAGACCTGACAAACTGAAGCAACCCCCGATCATAAGACAGAAACCAGAGGCCTGTACAGTGGGTGCATCCCTTCATACCCTGACATACTGTACCCATTACCTCTAGAATAGAAACTGAAGCCTTTTCCCCCATATATATATATATATATATATATATATATATATATATATATATATATATATATAATTTTTCTTAGGTCTTATAAAGTACTATAATAAATACTTAAAGCTGACTGTCCAGCCATGTTAATAGAAACACTATTGTAATTAACTTCTAACGTCTAAGAGTTAGAAGATTTACTAATCCAAATTCCAATGAATTTATCTTATTTATAATGTAACAGATTTCTAAGAGAATTTTCAGAGACGTAGGATTTATCTTGCCAATTCAAAGTCAAATGCACCAGAAACAATAAATTTGTGGTGATTTTCTTTTTTCTTTTCTTTTATTCTGACTACTTCCGCTATCTTGATTAGGTGGTAAAATTGCGAAAGGAAATCTACATCTTGCCAAAAGAGACGTGCCGCTGTAAACGATCTCACCTCCCTCTCCACAGAAAGGACGAATCCAAAGAGCCCATTGTAGAATTGAGGAACGAGGACCGAGTCGCAGCGAATCATGATGTAGGGGGACATGCCGAGCCGAATGAGACCACACCCCTAACGGAGCCGGAGTAAGTGTGTGCCGTGTGACGCGTTGTGATGTGCACTACAGGGATGTGACTGAACAAATGGTGAATACGGACGAATATGAAGACAATCAGATTGGACGTATAATCTGCCTATATGTCTATATATAATATGTATACAGGTGTGTGTAAGCAGATCCCATGGAATGAAACGAAACAGTGGTGTGTAAGTTTTTTTTTAGATAAAAGTAAATGCAAACTTGCACAAACTCACAAGTGAATTGTAAAATGTGACAAATGATCATTATACATGGAATCTTGCAACTCTGCTCTTTTTTGGTACAGTATTTATTAAATTTTTTATCTTATATGCGTGCTTATGTATTTATCCAAGTGTTTACTGCACTTCCTTTTACTTGTTTCAGCTAGATTGTTTTTGTCACTATTTCTTTCAATTCATTACTTTCTCTTCTTTCAAGTTCTACAGCAACAAACACCTTTTTTGACAGCAGTTGCATCATCAAACTGTCATTACAGTCATCATTTTATTGGTATTGGCTTCATCATGTTTGAAGTGAGTAGTGTCAGTTAATCCATTCTCTCTTTCTCTCTCCCTCTTCCTCTCTCTCTCTCCTTTCCTGCTCTACCAGACGACAAACCGATGTCACGTCGACCGTGGTGGACTTGCCTCTGTCCTTGGCCACCAACTCAGACACAGTCACTGACACGTTTGATCTGAGTCAGGGCAGCCCTGTTAGTGAGAGCACCACTCTGACCTCCAGCGTTACAGCTCCTCCCTCTGAGCCCAAATCCACCCCTAAACCCTCCTGCCAGCCCTTAGACGCGTCACTCCTTACATCTGATCCTCCTTTAGTCGATCTGGCTGATTCTCAGACCAGTATCCCTTCAGCTGATCAGATTAAATCTGCAGAACTGGACTCTGAGGCTCCACCTTCTCTTGCTCTTAGCACTGAGAAAGAAGCCAGAGATCTTGAGACAGAGCCAATGCTTTTAGGAAGTCCGTGCGAGCCCAGACCGATTGTCACCAATCCACAGAGCGGTGGTGCCCCTCTCTCCTCAGAGGACCTTGAGCTCCAAATAGATGGAGGTGTATCACATTTCCCACAGGACGGTTTACACTTTCTGCCTACAGCTGCCACCACTCACCTGTCGGCTGCGCAAAACGAGTACGTCTCTCTCTAAATAATCACTAGATGTCATCCTAGCATGTTCCAAGTACATCTGTCCATTTGCCCTGTTTTCAAACTTATTTATAATGAACGATTGCCTATAAATTTCAGAACATCCCTAGAGGAGGAGGTCAGAGCTGAGGAAGACGAGATGAAGAAGAAGGTCCAGCCGGAAGCACTGGCGGAACCGAATGCGGTATCGCAAGCAAACGCCTCGGAGAGTAAGGCATGATCCGGCAAGCCCAAAGACGAAAGCGGCAACGTCACGATGAACGCGCAAATGTTCTTTCTACAGTGCCCTTAATGAGCTTTTGTTTCTGAAACAACAAAGCGCATCAGAAGCTTGTACATCTTTAAGACTGAAATCTGGTGTACGTATTATATGTATTCATCGTTTTTGTTAAATGAAGTACAACCTTAAAGTGTTTCTGTTGCTCTTTTTTGTGAGTTGGCTGCAAATTTCACGTTTGCTATTTTTTCAGGAGTGTGTTTATGAAAACCAGACATCTTGCATTAAGGTGAATCACAGCACATGTTCAATGATTCGCTAGGTTTTCTTTTAATTTTATTTACGAATTACATTGTTGAAATGGAAATTACTTCTGTTTTTTTTTTTTAAAAATTTTATCTTTCTTCTGAGGGCTAGTCTTGTTTAATAGTTTGACTGCAAATCTGGTTTTCTTTTTTTCTTGTTTGTGTTTGTTTGTAAACCACTGTGTTTGAAGATGTATTGTAAAATCCACTATACTACATATAATGCAGTAAAATGCAGTAAACGAATAGCCTTCTATACACCACAGTAAGTTATATTCTGTTGTTTGGCATTCACATGCTTATTATTGATATTCTTAATGCTTCTCTGAGAACTGGGATTTTCCCAAATAATTTTTTTTTCTTTTAAACATGCTAGTTCAAATTCTAAATTAAGAGAAATCGGACCATTTTTATACGTTTGTATTACACAGCTGACTGCAAGCTTGTGCACTGTGTTCGTGTATCCTGTACGTTTTTTCGAGAATATCTGCATAGCTTAATGGTGAAAGGTAGCTGAATTTACTTTGACATAACATTTATGTAAATTGATAGCTGACATCTGTCTGTGTAAAAGAGGATCAATATGACACTCCTTTAAAGTGTCATTTAAAGCGTTCTTGATTCTCTACTACCAATTGCATGAATGTCTGCTTGCCCATCACTAATGTTCCAAGAGAAGTGTAGGGCACAGATGGCAGATTTGATCTATACGTGCATGCCCGGAGCTGTGTGTAGGTTGATTTTTCTTCTTTTTTTCTTTTTGGTGTTCAGCGTGTTAGATACAGTATTTCCATCCAATGGCAGATATTCAGCCTCTGGGGTACAAATAAGAAATGTGTAACTATCTGTGCTCAAGGTATATATAAATTTTTATTATTTTCCCCACTTTCAGTATACTCAAAACCAGTCTAACCAAATAGTGTACTTTGTATTTCTGAGATGGATTCTTATAAGAAAGTAATGTAGGACAGTGAGTAAAACTGTGCATTAAACATCAAAAACATGTCATAAGTTGTGTTGTTCTAACACATTTTGATTAAACTAATTAAAAACTCAAGTTTGCTTTCTCTAATTGTCTGTATTTTGTTCTTGTTAGGCCTTTTTATTTTTGAGATGCATGTGAGACTCAAGGCTCCTGATCCCTTAAACATCTAGTGCTGGGAGGAATGTATGTCTGATGATCTGTAAATCTGTTCAGTGTGTAAATCTGTTCGGCTTCATACAGTTCAAAAGTCTGGGGGGAAATATTGGGAGCTGTTCCAGTGATGACCACCAGATGTCACTGGTGTGCTTTGTAAAAACCAAAATTGTGTCTCCAGTGGAGAAAGTCTGTCTTGTGAGGGACGACACACAATGTTAAAGCAGGGGTGTTTAACTATTTTAATTTTAGTAGAACCATGGAGTGCTTTAATCCCCAATCCTTTTCTTACAGAACACATTAGGTGCGAGTTAGCATTGTTTATTGGCTTAATCGTTTTAGAGGTTTGGATTAAACCCATTTAATGAAACCGATCAGGTGAATTTGTATAGAAACTTATTAAATAGAATAAATTGTATGGTGGAGTGATGTAATTTCTTCTGTTTTAAGGAAATTAAAATAAGTATTGCAGACTCCTTGGATATGCATCCTAGACCCTACTTTTTGAACCACTGATGCTAAACGCATCAGTAACAGCAAAACCAGTTAAATGGGTTAACACTACAAGAGCCGCATGGCAAATGAATCTCGGCATGCTTTAATTCTTTTAATTCTTCTCCAAGCCGATACTCGAAATATTTTGACTGAATTTGAAATGAATTGCATCAGAATGCCACCACTGCTGCCAAACAGATCAGTGAGACAGATTTTATTCCCCCTGTGGCATCTTGACTTCTGTAGCTGTGACAAAAAAGACTTTGAAAAGTCATGTCTTTGAATAAGTCATTGATCATCTTATATGATAGTCTATTTCTCATGAGCTGTGTAGCATGATTGCTGTTTGAGTTCAGTGAACTGAGGCGTGGGATTGTCTTCCCCGAAACGAACAAAAAGAAAATAGGTCTGCTAGGTGTTTTCTTCTGCATCAGAGATTTTCGGGCTGAGAGGGTTGAAGAGGTCACGCACGCACAGGATCTAGAGAACTCTACTGTGACCACTCACACTGCTTCTCTGGCCTTAAAGAACCACCAAGACCACTGTAGCATGTAAGATATTTCCGAATGTTAGAAGCTGGTTTATTAAGTATGCAACCAGCTGAAAGGTACTGAGAGTAACATGTATATGAGAGTCTAGAATATATGCCAAGCTATATATGTGCTCCTGCTGCCTGATGTAATGCCAATTCCAGATCCTGATGCACTTCTCTGGCTTGTCTACTGTTTCTGCTTCTAAGGATTCTCTTAAACCCTGCATTTCCCAAAAGTAGTTTATAGCCACCACTTAATTTAATGCCTTCTTCAGTGGTAACGTGAGCAAGATTTTGTACCAAAGAACTGATACTCATGAACACGTTTAAAACTGTTTGTTTTCATATTAAAGCACATAGTGGTTAGCATTGTGTCCTCACACCTCCATGGTAAGGGTTTGATTTCTGTCTGTGTGCATGGAGTTAGCATGTTCTCCCGTTGCTTGGTCGGTTTCCATGCAGATTAGGTGAACTGACATTTCCAAATTGCCCTTTTGTGTTTGAGTGAGTGAGTGTGTATGTATGTATGCATGCTTGTGCCCTGAAATGAGTTGGTACCCTGTCTAGGGAGTACCCAGCTTAGTGCCCTGGGTTCCCTGGGAAATGGTCCAAGCCTCTCAAGACCCAGTCCAGGAAAAGTGGTATGGAGAATAATTGGTATATTAGAGAGTAGATTTAGAGAGTGGTTTTAGAGTATACAGAGTAGCTCGCTCAAAAGTCTGTATTTATAGACATTTTACTTTATATAAATTTGAGAATTTTCTATTTATTTCAGACCCAAGATAGCTTTGAAACTAACAATGGAAGATCACACCCAACTCATTCTTATTTACAGGATACCTCTCATAGAGAAGTTGCTTGAATTTTTAAAGCAATTGCTTCTTGACCTATGGATCCAAACCTTTAGGCCACCTAGCATATTTGAGCATGAGTAATTTTTATGATATTCCTACGTACTATCCAGTGCCGACCAGAATAGGATTGATTTCCTATTGAGTCTGGTCCATCTTTAGGTTTCTTATCTCAGAAGCCATCATAACTTTTGGCTTCTTCAGTAGAGATCTAAATGTTCTTCTGGATGTCACTGAAGTAAATTTGAAAATAAAATTCAAATAAATTATCTCAGAAATGTTGTAAAGGTTTCCAGCCATCTATATAGTTGTAACATAATATAAATGTTAATGTAATATATATTTTCTTAGAGAGTAGCAGTGATAAAACCTTTGGAGCAAAGTCACTTTAACCTACGCAAGTGGTCACTTTAACCTAAATTATATAAATGAAACATAAGAAATACAAACCAACAAAATAATATTGACTTTGTACTCAGGTTCAGGCAATTACAGTAAATACAGTACCAGTCACACCTTTGTTTGGACACACCTTTTAATTCAATACGTGTTTCCTATTTTTATTTATTTTTATAATGTAAACAAATGCTGAACGCATTTGAATTGTGCAATAATATCCTTTGAACAGCTCTGTAAAGCTTTCATCATGACTCTAATCTAAGACACTGTTACTGTAATTGGTTATTTTTGAGGCTTGGTAAGGCTAAACGAACTCCTTTGCAGCAGAGATAAATTTTGGTCTTTCTTTCCTGGGATGGTCTCCATGAGAGGCCGTTTCATCATGGTGCTTGATGGGTTTTGCAAATGCACTTGACAGCACTGTTCTAGTTACAGCTATTCCACAACAGCTGACCTTTGTGTCTTGAAATAAAAATTGACTGTAGTGTTGTTGCTTATCTAATACGATATGTGTTATTTCACAGTTTTGAAATCTTCAGTATTGTTCTGGAATAATATAAAGAATAATATAAATAAAATAAATCACTAAACAAAAAAAAAACAAAAAAAAAACATTGAACTATAATGTGTCTCTTTCTTCCAACTGTACAAAACTGTGTGCTATTTGATGGTGGTTGCTGTTCGCCAGTGGTGTATGGCCAGTAAGACATGCTGTTAGAAACCAGTGGCGCCCTGCAGTTGAAGTGATACATTCATCTTTAGTAACTTCTTTATACTGCTAAATGGTTTTGTGGCTTCAGAGTCTATAACAGGAACACACTAGTCCAGCTTAGGTCAACAGTCTCATTTACACATAATTTGTACTCATTTACAAATTTTGAGGACATGGATGTAGAGAACACTGAAATTTGGACATAGTATGTAAAACCACGAACAACACAAAAGTTGAGGACTAGGCTACTCCTTGTGTGGGTGCCCCATTTATAATGTTATAGTCAATAATAATTAGTCATTTAGGGCCATGTGTAAGAACGTACTACAAATATTACACAGCATGTCACTCACAATATTGCACAACAATGCGTTAAATACGTTTCTCATTGGCAAATATGGGTCAAGAAGGCTGTTTTCTTTGAATTAAATTGAAATAATTAAAAATAGTCTCGTCAGTCTGGCGCCCCTACACACTGTCCATTAAGGAGTCCCTGACTGTATCCACTGAAACACTGGTGCACCTGGAAGAATCAGGATTATGTAAAAATAATAAATTCCAGTGTTAAACACATTCAGACATATAATTCAACACTGGGAGTTTTGCTGTGTGTCGTCCTGGACCTTCAGGGACATGGTTCAGTTCCTGCCTTGGGTGTGTGTGTGTGTGTGTGTGTGTGTGTGTGAGAACGCTGCATGTTCTCCCTGTGCTTGGTGGGTTTCCTTCTGGTACTCCGGTTTCCTTCCAGAGTCCAAATACATGCAGATTAGGCTAACATTGCCCATAGTGTGTGATGAAAGTGTGTATGTGTGTGCCCTGCGAGAGAGACTGCACCCCACTCGTACCCGCGCCCTCGTGCCCTGGGATAGCCTCAGGATCCCCCCGACCCTGTATAGACAAAGCCGTGTAGAGAATGAAAGAGTTTTGCTATTTATCTACCTTGCAGACACATGACTACAAAGTTATACTCGTTCACATGGCCTACACACAACCTTCTTAACTTTGACATTAAACACCGAGATCCCAACACAAGCCCCGATTTATTTACAGTGCGTGACCGTAAACGTATATAGACGTGCGTCCTAAAACTGGGGCATTCGGTCCGGTTGGTAATCGCAGCTATTCAGTGTAGAGACGCACACGAAATAGTCCAACCGTCCGTGTTAATGACCCATCAGTCCCGCGCCACGTCTCAGACCCGCGTTTTAAACGCATATTGTGACACAATGTCCTGACGTCACTTCGCGCCGCTGGTTGGCTGGCCGCGCACTGACTCCGTGCGCGTGAAGCGGGTTCTGTGAATCCAGCTCGCTCGCGCGCTGCGCTCGTAACGCCTTAATAAACAGCTGTTGAATCGCGCGCGGACAGTGAGAGGTAAGCCGGAGTTACTCTCCTCCTTTATTGTATACTTTTACGTTTTCTTAACCTGTTTGTTTACCGCCAACAACAGTCCGAGATTATTATAACAATACCTGATTACATTAAAGTCAGGAAACAGTTGCGCTCGGCGTTTGCGAGACATCAAGCTCAGTGTAATTAATTACTTTTTTTTCGCCTTTTACATAATGTCTACAGCAAACAAGGGGTCCGTGAAATCAAATTAAGTAGACAGTGCTACATTATTATTAGTAGTAGTATTAATATTATTAATATCATTGCGATTATTTCAACTTGTCAGGCAGGTGCCATCGCCACATCGCGAGCGCAGGTGATCTTGTTGATTCAGTGCTGCTGCCGATATAATCTAGTGTCAGTTATCAGATTACGACCTGCGTTTATTATCATCTCACGCTGTGTTTTGGTGCTCTGTGCGTGATTAATGAAGAGTGAGACCCATGCATAAGGAAGGGATGGGACTGGCACGTTTCTGCCTGTGGCATGGCATGCAAATTGTTGCTTCTTCAAGCATGCCTCTGGAAACGAGATGTTATTTCTGAAATGGGATCGGGGTTACTTTTACGGCGTTGTTATCGACGTGTTTACGGTTTCTCTTTGCACGTGCGCGACGAGATAGATCTGAGCGAGCGTTGAGCTGTAATAATAATAATAATAATAATAATGGTCATCGTCTCATAGTCATCTCGGTTTGTCTTAGGGAAATCAATTAGGAGATATCTCTTAGGAGATTGTAGCACTTTAGATGCACATAATGAAGCCGACCAGGGTGTCAGACATCTGTTGATTTGCTGCTTTTAGAGGCACGTTTTTCCTTCATTTAAAACGCATCCTTCTAATTTAACCCTCATTAATATACAGTATGTCACACTATAATGACTCAATGGATTGCAATCATATCATATGCGCACCTTCCCATTACTTCAGTTTAGTGTGTAACTGTTCATAAAATGCTTCAAAAACAATAGCTGTATATAATCATTTTCAAGATGCACTACAGCTAGCTGAAATAATTTGAACATCCAGTATTTATGTAGTCATTTTTAATCTTGTATGACAACCTTTCCCAGTGGTTAACACAGCTTTCTCTTGACTCCTTCTCAGATTAATAGAAGTAAGAAGCAAGAGGACAAAGCCGTGACATGGTTTTGTTAATGCTGCTATGATGGATTTGACTAAAATGGGCGTGATCCATCTCCAAAACCCTGGGCACCCCGCAAGTCTCCTGCAGAAGGCTAACCAGATGCGTCTGTCGGGGACATTGTGCGATGTGGTCATTATGGTGGACAGCCAGGAGTTCCATGCCCACAGAACTGTACTGGCGTGCGTCAGCAAGATGTTTGAAATCCTGTTCCATCGGAATAGCCAACACTACACTCTGGATTTCCTCTCACCAAAGACCTTCCAGCAGATCCTGGAATATGCCTACACTGCCACACTCCAGGCTAAACTTGAAGATTTAGATGACCTGCTATATGCTGCAGAGATTCTGGAGATCGAGTACTTAGAGGAGCAGTGTTTGAAGATCTTGGAGACCATTCAGTCATCTGAAGAGAACGACATGGACGTAAACACGAATGAGAATGGCACAGAAGATGATGATGAGCGTCGGATGAAGTATTTAAAGAGCACTTTTCTGTCCAAAAAACATTCCATACAGGAGGGCAACTACAGCTCTGCTGGCCGCCATCGACTGGCCATAGGCAATATGATTGACAAGAAGCCTTTAGTGTCAGCGCCACTGGGCCTTAATACCATCAGCCCGACGAGGGCTGCTGTAGAAAGTCTGATGAGCATTGGCCAGTCTCTCCTGGCAGGGACTGTGCAACAAGGCCTCGCTTTCCCCCAAGAAAACTCTTCGCCATTGCTAGAAAAGATAAAGACAGAAATGATGCAAGTGGATGAGGAGGACGGCCACGAGGGTAGCTCTTCTAGAAATGGAGATGGCGGCAGTGAGTCCAAACAGCACAGAGGCACTCCGGGAACCCCCACTAGAGGCACCGTCATCACTAGTGCTAGGGAGCTCCATTCCATTGATGGTGTTCCTGAATCACATGGAGATGCCAGCCAAGTGGGACCAGCAAACGTTGCCAGTCTGGCTGAGAGACATCTTGCAGCATTGTATAACCATAAGAATGAGAACATGCTGCCCATATCTGTATCCATGGCTTCATCTCTGCACATGCCACCCACCCTTGCTATGTCTGCAGACTTTGGTGCCTACGGCGGTCTCTTTCACCAGAGCTTCATTCAGCGGGAGTTCTTCAGCAAACTGAGCAATTGCACAGCAGGTGCAAAGCATGAGGGCCAGAGGGAGCGCTGCAGTGTGTGTGACATGGAGCTGCTGGATAGTGAGACTGCAGAGCAACACAGGTGGGGCAAAATTTTTATTGTAGTGTCTGTCTGTCTGTCTGTCTGTCTGTCTGTCTGTCTACTGGATTCACCTCTAACAACCCCAGAAACACTTTGCTTGCATAATTGATTGAGGGCCTCTATCTAAAACATCTTCTTTTTCTGAAAATTTTTATCCATCCATGCACACATATAAATGGCTTACAGAAATAATTCTTCTTTTTCAAAATTATAAACCCACTGTTTACCAACTTATCCAGT
The DNA here is from genome assembly GCA_013621035.1 of Clarias magur. NCBI lineage: Eukaryota > Metazoa > Chordata > Actinopteri > Siluriformes > Clariidae > Clarias > Clarias magur. The sequence goes on from QNUK01000153.1 coordinate 236,527, forward strand.
TTTAATTATGTATTATTGATCAGATGGCTGAGATCTTGAGGGATTAAGGGCATAACAAAGTCTTGAGGGATTAAGGGCATAAAAAGTAGTGCAGTTACCAATAACCACAGTTCTTACAGGACAACTTTGTTTACAGAGGTAGGTGATTAACATGTTCGTTCTTATATGAACTTTGTGACAACATTATTGTGATTAAACATGTATTCAGCTTCAGTTTTACCTTAAAGAGTCACAATAAATATCTAACCATTTTAATAGCTGAATGATTAAACAATGATTTAAACATTCATTCAGTTAAACATGTATAACATGACAAGCTCCCCTCCTCCCTTTTAGGACGTTTCTGAAAGGCATGCTTAGTCACATGGCTGGGGATCATTATAATATTTTAGAAAGAAACATGACTGACACAGAATTACAAAGAAAGCGACCCAAGTAAAAAGTAACAAATTCCGAAAAGAAGAGACATAAAGTGGCACCAAACAATTTTAATCAAAGTACAGTAGGGTATGAGATGATCACGTCTTTTTATAAGTAATTAATTTTCAGTAATATTTCCAAGTCCATGTAGTGCCAAAAGTAATGATAGACATAAATGTAACTTTTATATGTATAGATGCATTTATTATGAGGGGCATTCAAGTCAAACTGGGATTTTTGATGATGCAGAATAACATAACATAGTTATGAGAGTAAAAAGTACCTTTATTTCTAATTATAATTCCATGCTACACTAACGCATCTATCCCAGCGTTTCTCTAGTGGATATAATTAAGGTAGAAAGTTTTCTCAGTATGCCAGAGCCATGATAAGACTTTCTGCTTCATGTTTAAAAGTCTGGCCTCCCAGGAACTCCTTTAATGGCCCAAACATATGGAGTGAGGTCTGGACTGTATGGGAGATGTTGCAATAACTCCTCGCTGAGGTTCTGTAATGTGCAAGTGGTCTTTGTGAATGGCTGTGTGTACAGTTTCCAATGTGTCTCTTCCATAAGTTCTTCATTGATTTTTAAAGGATCAGGCATTCATCACTTGCTGAATGTTCAAAAGAACATTCGCCGTGGGTTCTAAGCCACCTTGGCTGAGACATGGTTATACGGCCATCTTTAAAACATTTTCACCATTTAAATGTTTTACTGCGGCTGAGTCTCATCACCATACCGTGCTTGAAGTCTTTTGTAAATGTGTTTTTAATACCTTATGATATACCTTATGAGAAAAGTCCCGATTTGACCTGAACACCCCTCAAATATTAAACACCGCTCATATTTGCGATCCCTAAATGCATTTCATGTGTCTCATTTCATGGAGAGGTGAAAATCTTAAGAGGATTGAAACATTTAACATAATATGCCGAATGCTTTTTAAAAAAATACTTAAGAAACCAAGGTAAATTTAGTAACCTGACTCACAACCAGAAACCTCTTAATATTAGAAAAAAAAAAAAATATATATATATATCCTTTGCACATTCAAGGTGTTGATAGTTTCATTAGTTCTTTTTCTGCTTTTTAATGCAAGACACTACAATTGAACACAGTATTTAAAAAAATCTATATTGAATGTTAAATCTTAAAACTAACATGAGATTTGTTTATGCAAATGAGGTTTTATATAATTAAATATTCATGTATTTGCATACATATTAAATAAAGAATCTAATATTTTGTTTTTATTAAAAATAGTCTTTTGGTTTATTGTTTTTATTTAGTCTTTAATTGTTAGAAAATATTTATAAAATATTTATTTGCCTGTGAAGAGAAATCTTTGTTGAAATCTTTGTTTAGACTTTGTTTGAAGAATAAGGACATTAGTTTCCCTGTATATTACTTTGTACAACAGTTAGTTCCAACTGAGTAGTCTGATTGGACAAGAGGCTGATACATAAAAAGCATTAAAGCACTGGGACGTTTAACTATATGTACACCCACATAACAGGTGCTACTGTCAGTCATAGCCTGGGTAAAAGTAGCTCAGTATGGTCCACTGTACTGGAAAGAGGAGAGAACAGCTGCCTGCCAAACCCACATTCAAAACCAGTCGCAGAAGCATTTTCAGCAAGAAAACAGATCTGCCACCACCTTATACAGTATAATACTTTGCCTCCTTAGTAATGTCTTCTAAGTCATTGCAAATTGCCTCTGAACTGTGTGTGAGCTATAAAGCTAACTTGATTCTAACACAAGGCTGAATCCTAAATCCCTCTCTAACCTTTAAACAAGGGCACTACTTCATGTGTGTACATCCTACATAACACACTGTGTTTACATTTAACACTATTTGGGATTCAACCCTGAAACCCTGGAAGTTAGTTGATATTTTAAATTGGAATAAATGGAAACTTTATGACTACTTTCACCCGTCAATTATGCAAACTATGAGGTCAAGGTAGGATATGTGTTGGAAGAGCAAAATAACTGATTAAATAACCAACCAAATCATAATCAATTGATAATATATTGTGTTTGTGGGACAATTTTATAAAAGCAAAATGACTCTTGAAGGTTGTGTTGTATTGAATAAGCAGCATTACTGTGATATCTTCATCACGTGAGCTGCGGCCTCGTGCCTATGTCACATCTGCGCCGTGCTGATATTCAGCACGACAGCACTCCCTCTCTTATGATATCGCTTAATTATTCATAATAAATTGCTGTTAGTTATTTATGCTTTCATAGTCATTACAAAAATGTATAATATTCATAGGCTTTGTTGCCACTTGTAATATGTACATAGTTTTGGATTTGAGAGACAGTCAAGTCGCTTGACCCCTGTACACCAAACAGAAGACAGGGTGTGTATACAGTATGTGTATAAAAGCCTTATAACTTTACATAATTCTATTATACAGATAGATTGAGAGTGAGTTTACCTCCTCTAGAGAGAGAGAGAGAGAGAATTGCACCACACCTGATACTGCTTTTTATTTATTACTACAACCAAACTGAACCCAGTGACACCTGCCCAGGTTTCTGGACTCCTGCCATCAAAACACAAAGGCAAGAGAATATGTCAGGAATATCTGTTTTTATGTATTTACCTTTGTGAAAATATTAATCTAGGAGAAACTAAAAGCAAACAACTCTTAAGAACATTGACTTTTATGATGGATGGTTACCTCGAAATGACATTTAATATGCATAAAGTTGTAAAACCCTGGGAGGTAGAGAAGGATCACTGCAAAGAGCTAAGGTGTGTGACAGGCTGGGCTGATTTTTTTTTTCCTTCTTATGACCATTGTCATTACAGTTGTGATTTGTTCCACAGTGCTTAGCCCTGATAGACCATTTATAGCAGTTGAGTAAATATACTCTATACTCGTAAAATGGCATTGGCCTCTTTATGTTCTGATTCATGTTTTGGCAAAGATTTAAGACTAATATTTGGAGAACCACATCACACACGTGGACAAATGTCTTGGTACCCTTCCAAAGATAAAAAGATCCTGAAATCTGACTAAAGTAGTGATAAATAAGAAATTAATGAACATTAACTGATAAAAGGATGAGACAAAAATGATGGGACCCTGAATGTCATATTTGGTCATACAACCTTTTGAGACAATCATTGGAATCAAATAATTTCTGTAGTTCTCATTGAGGCTTCTCCACCTGTCAACAGGTAATTTGGTGCACTTGTATATAGCAGGCAGTCTCAGCAGTCTTAATATACACTCCTTTATTCTGCATTGTATCTGATAGAGAAAACTGCTTTGCAGAGAGGAGACAGCACATAAGACATGAAATTATATCAATTTACACATTTCAAGTCTCCTGAGGAATGTGCATTTTCTTCCAAGTACATGTGTAAGTACTTTGCCCTTGTATCTCAGGATCAAGGAGTAAAATCATTGATGGAGATTAATATTCTTCTATCAAAGAATATATTTTGCCCTTGTTTAGGATCTACTGGTGAGACATTTTTTCCATTCAAGTAATGATATTTCAAGGCTAAAATGGAGTGGAACAATGTTAGGTTTTAAAAATGTTGGTCTCTGATGAGTTTACTGGAACTTATCCTTTACGTAATGTTGATTATCATGGGATTTTTTTCATTTATTAGAATTGTCTATAATCTCAAAACAACATGTAATAAAAGTCCCAAAATCCATAAAACAGGTCCAACACTATAACACATAAAGTGGAAAAAGTGATGCACTAAAAATACTTATCATAATCAATAGAACCTTCTCTTAGTTTTCATGTAAAGATGAGAGTTGCAGTTAATGCTCTTCTTATGAATGTATCAATTTGTAATGTATCTGTATATCTGGGGTTAATGTAGTTGAGGTGTATCCCTAAATACACTTCAGGCGATTAAATAGTTGAGTGAACTATATGTGCCAGATATTCTAGAAACACAACTTGAGAGCTATGGGGTCTTTTTTTTTCCTTGCAGATGATTCATGGGGGGCAGAAAGAGAGAGCAGCTTGGTGATTCTCTGAAATGGGTGCTCTTTAAGTGCCCCAGACTTTCATTAAAGATTTTCAGCTAAAGGGAACCACAAAATGGATTTTATAACCATAAATTAATAGACAGACCAAGAGCCTCTGCTGCAAAACAATAAAATATGGGACCATCATTACATTTGCATTAAATATCAAACAAATTGCAATTAATACTTACATTTTCTAATATAATCATGCTTATCTACTTCATCAAAAATATTGTTATATGTGTTATGATTTCTTTAAAGAACTATTTATGAAATTGCAATACTGACATAGGTTTTTGTCACAGCATACCATTTCCCCAGTACAAAAAATAAAAATATTTTCTTTAGTATTTAAGTAAAGTAACATCACACAGGTCTTTTGAAGAAATTACTGCAAAGGAAAGTTTTCAACATGATATAAATGATAAACAGAATAATGTTGCAAAATATTAGTTTTAGAATGCCATATAGTGTGAATGTCTTAGGGAGCAGGACTCCTACAGCCTTCAAACACATACACCACCTGGCCAAAACATTTTAAGTCACACAGGAATATTTGATTTGACTGCATTTAGATTTGATTATAAGATGCATCATGGTGGATAATTCATGTGTGAAAACCACTCTTTTACAATTTGAGTCCTGAACTATACCCATGCCATCAGGAAAGAGAATCCATTGAAGGGATAATGTAATCATTCAGTATGTTCAGGGCATCAGCTGATTTCATTTTACTGAGCCTAGGAGACTTAAAGGACTCCAGTTCATAACACTGCCTCCAGAGACTTGTACAGTGGGCACTATGCATGTTGGGTGCATCGCTTCATGCACTTCCATTCTTACCCTGATGCGCCCATCACTCTAACATATCATTAATCTGGACTCATCAATTAAGGAGGCACGGTGGTGTAGTGCTCAGCACTGTCGCCTTGCACCTCCAGGGTTCGGGTTCGATTCACAGTCAGGTTCGATTCCCGTCTCTGTGTGCATGGAGTTTGCATGTTCTCCCCGTGCTTGGTGGGTTTCCTCCGGGTACTCCGGAGGAACAGTCCAAAGACATGTACAGTAGGTGAGGTTAATTGGCGTTCCCAAATTGCCTGTAGTGTGTGAATGAGTGTGTGAGTGTGTGGATGTGTGTGTGTGCCCTGTGATGGATTGGCACCCTGTCCAGGGTGTTCCCCCGCCTTGTGCACTAAGTCTCCTGGGATAGGCTCCAGGTCCCCTGTGACCCTGAATACAGGATTAAGCGGTATAGATGATCAGTGAGCGAATGAGTGAGTGGACTCATCAATTCTAACACTATCCGTCCAGGTTTTAATAAGGTATTGAACACGTTATAAACCAATTCCAATTATTTTACTTTTTATAATTAAATTAATTTAAATCCTGTAATTTTATCTTTGTTTGATGAAAGGCAATAATAACCAATTTTGGCCAGACATTATGTCTACTATAGTCAGTTGTGTGTTTACGGTAAAGTTGAGTTAGGCTTGGGTTGACCAGTTTGATTAATCAGTAATCACATAAAGTAAGCAACAACATGACTGAAGCTCTTTTTGTTCACATTTCTGTTTTTTGTTAATCCTGGGAAACATGCCGTGTTCGCAGACCCCCTCAGGGCTTGAAAGAAGCTCCATTGTCCACTTAACTACAGCTTTTCTTTTCATTCTTTTGTGTACTCAACGTATCCATCTGTGCACCAGAATCACAACTTTAAACCAAAAGCATAGATGCCTTTAAACTTGTAAATAGATAAATTGATTACAAAATGGACTATAGGTGGCAAAGAGGCTAATTTAAGCAATAGTAGCCTATGCTTAGAGTACTCACTTAAAACATGATGGCTCAAGTATGAGTGTAAGTAGAAAATCCTGCAACAAGAATAGCGTTTAAGTCATTAATAGATAGCCTTACAAACCTGTAAGGAGATGTACCGAAAGCCTAAAACTCTGTAAAGGGGAGGGTTTGCTTTGTCATGCTTCATTAGTAACCCAACCCCTACCTGCCTATTGAAAGATCTTTAAATCTCTGACATCTATAAGAACCTCCGGAATCCTGTTGGTCAAGACTTTAAGTCCTTCTGTATCACATTGTCCCCCTGAGCATATTATCAGTCACACACAGGATGCATTCAGGCCTTATCTCCGCTGAAAACATTACAGGTCAACTCCTTTGGGGTCAGGTCAATCCACTGACCTCTGGCCCTCCTATGGTGGGTTTTATCCCCTCTCTCGAATTGTTTCTTGTGTTTAAACCTTCTTTTATATGTGTGTGTGTGTGTGTGTGTGTGTGTGTGTGTGTGTGTGTGTGTGGTAGAAGTAGCTGTGGGAAGTACAGTCTTTTTTTTTTTGGACAATCTGTTAATTAAAATAAAAAAATATAAAACATTACTTAAATTTGTGGATTGTTCTCAAGGAGTTTGTAAATAGTAACAAAATTAAAATTCATGGTATACCTTACACTTCCAGACACATAGTAGGGCTAGTGTTTTTAGGAACATGTATTTATGTACGCAGTTAGAAGGCAAATGTTTCAAATAATCAATAGACCAAATAAAAGACAGCTTGTCATGTTATTGAGAAACTGGAAAGCAAAACTACTTTTACGGTAGTCTTCGATTAACATAAATGAGCCGTTACTGTGGAAACCAATCATCAGAATTATAGATGGCTCTGTTGTCAGAACTGCTGGGATATAACATTAATCCACACCATATAAGGCTCCATAGAATTCAACATTGTTAATAAGATTAAGGAAAATAATAAATATATAATATATAATAATATACGTTCACTGGCCACTTCATTAGGTACACCTGTTCGTTGTTTGTTACTTCAAATATCTAATCAGCCAATCACATGGCAGCAACCAAATGCATTTTTTAAGAATTAAGACAATTGGTCGAATTTTAAACCGAGCATCAGGAAGAAAGTTTGGGAAGAAAGTTAATTTAAGTGACTTGGTTGCAGCATGGTTGTTGGTGCCAGACAGGCTGGTCAGAGTAGTTCTGCTGATCTACTGGGATTTTCCCGCACAACCATCTCTAGGAATTACTGAGAATGGTCTGACGGACCTTATAGCATAGAAGAATGAGGTCATTCCTCGTTTTATACTGACCAAATGTGCTAGTATTAATACTGAATGCTTGTCGTCCAGCAGAGCGTTGAGTGCCAAAAACACAAAGGTATTGAGTTTATTTCTAAATCAATCAGGTGGTTGCTGGGATTATTTTCATTAAACGTGGACATTTAATGTGTTCAACCACCTGTCTGTTTTCTGCTACCGTGGGCTGTTATTTTGTTTGCATTTGAAGCATATGTGCATTTCCTCATGTCTAAGTCTTAATAATCATTTCAAGCAACCATATGAGAATGCAGTGTGCATACAGTATAACACGACCATTTTAGTGGTGAGACATAAGCTGTTCATAAATCTTTTCGGCTAACCGTTTGCTTGTGACATTATTAACACTTACTGTATGAATTTTTAAAAAATATTTTTCATGTGACCTGTGTAGACCTTATGACATTATATATATGGCTTTTTTTTCACTGGTAAGCAACATATCTGTTTATTGTTTTGGTTTACTAGTAGTTAAGACAATTCATGTATTCTTTGTACATTCCAAAATCTATACATATAAATTATTTGCTTCAATTCAATTAAATACAATTCCATTTTTATTTGTATAACGCTTTTAACAATTGACATTGTCTCGAAGCAGCTCTACACAATCAAAAGAATTATTTAAGTTTGTATGAAATGTGAATGTGAATGAATCAAAATGATAAGATTGTCCCTGATGAGCAAGCCGAGGACAACGGCAACAGTGGCGAGGAAAAACTCCCTGAGAATGCAGTAGGAAGAAACCTTGAGAGGAACCAGAGTCAACAGGGAATCCATCCTCATTTGGGTGATAACGGATAGCAGGGATTGATCTGCATCATACTATGTGAGTCTGGAAGTTCAGTATAACAGGAGATGTGTTTAAGTTAATATGTTCAGTGAGTTCAGTTCGTTATTGGAGGCTCAGGTAGACTGTAGGAAATTCCAGTCCTGAACTATCGAGGGACTACAGTCATGAGTTTTCAGAGAATAGCCATCTTCATCAGCCGAGTCCAGCCGAGTCTACCTGGAAAAGTGGAACCGTCCCCAGTCACCACACGCATCCCAGGCAGACCACACGGGGCATCCATGCGACGAGATCTCCAACCAGGAAGTGGGGATAGGTCAAACAGGTCCAGAGGGCAGGTCAAACAGGTCCAGAGGGCAGAGGGGGTCTGGATCACTAGCAGCTCAGGAGTGACATATAGAGCTCGACAGAGAGACAGGGAGAGGGAAAGTGAGAGAGGAGGAGAGAGAAGACTTAGGAATGGTCACAGTCACCCAATGTATAAGGTGAATGTATATTTAGTGCAGAGTGCAAGCAGGGACTCCAGCATTACAGCATAGCATTCTAATATTTATTATGCAACTTCATTCATCTCCCTTATTGGTACTTCCTGGACCGTTTAGCTGCTAGGTCAAATCGATCTCATCGTTCCCCCCCTACCACCCTGGAGCACTTCCGGCATAGCGAATAGTTTGTTTGCATGTGCTTTGGCTTTTGGTGTGTTTTTGGGTTTGCAGCGTGATTTCGCAATGTTTGCGCTTTCACTTTTGTGTGCACTTTGCCCATACGGGCCAACATACAAACTAACACAAATATAAAGAACAAAAACAAAACTTAAAAAAAAAAACAAAAGTAAATATTCTAGCTATGTTACAGTGACCAGTGTGTGAGTGTGTGTATGTGTGCGTGCCCTGTGATGGATTGGCACCCTGTCCAGAGTGGTCGATTTGGTCCCCTGCCATGTGCCCTAAGATAGGCTCCAGGTTCCCTGTGACCCTGAATGCAGGATTAAGCGGTATAGATGATGAGTGAGTGAGTGAGAGTGTAACAGTGACCGTGAGCTTGTCATGTATTTACATGTCTATGTTGCCAAGATCGATCTGTGAAACCAGACATCTTGCAGTTTGGACACTGTGTGAACATTTATTGTGCCTCTTGCTGCTGTTATCACTAGAATTGATTTTGCGGCATTTGGGATCTTCAGTATGATGCACTTCACATTAATATTTAGGAATGAAAATGAAACAAAGAGATAATGCTATAGCACTTAAGAGATGCGCGAGTAATTTTTTTTTTATACATTATGTTGTTTCGAGGTTGTATTTCCAACAGTGTGTTTGGGTCATGCATTCAATATTATCCTGACCTAATTTGATCAAAGTCATTCTAATTTTCAAAAACGTTTTTGTGTTTTGGGTTGACAATGTGGCAACATAATTACAGCTATATGACCATGTCATACAGCATTAGGATTCCGGCTGTATTTTCATGTTTTGAACCAGTTCTTCCATCTTTATTAAACCAGTAATGTGTAAGTGTTCAGTCCCAAAGTAAAAAGGAGAAAGAATGCACTCTGTATTTTGTTAATACTGCCATATACTGACGGTGAGAAAAGCATAAAAGAATTAGACACAGTTTTATTGTTTCACACCAACCTGACATTTAATGCCTCTGGAAGGCCATTTTCAGAAATCGTAAATGACCCCTACAATCGAACCTGAAGATTGCTCCGAGCCTCAGTAGGCACCTTCCTCTGTGGGGGAGTTATTATGAAACTCTCATGCTCACAATACCTTCAGGTCACTATGCTTCTAGAGCAAAGATAAACTGCTGCAAACATTTTGCAATGGTTATCAGGTCCCTGTTTAAAGAGGAGAGTCATTCACAAATCTCCCACTTTATGCACAGGGCAAAGGAGTTATCCAGACAGATTTTTTTTTTTTTTTTTTACAATTTTGTGTTGCTGATCTTAGACTAAATTGTGTAGAAACCAAGCCAGGGAGTGGTGATAGTGTGTTGTAATATTCTACTGTGATTTATATTCTACGTCATTTATAAACATGTCTAAAACATATTTTGGCAGTTCTTTTAAGCGAATATTTGCACTGAATTGGCAGTGGTTTGGATCATGTTTTATCACAAATGATCACAAATACTGTATATCTGTTAAAATCCAACCATCAAAAGGTTTTTTTCAGGACTTTCCTTAAGATATATTAATGTTTATATTTGCTCCTGTTCCATTCTTCAGTTTGACTACAGGTTTTTGGACCTGGCTGTCTTACAGCACACTCATTGGTAATTCAGCAGTGCTGTAGTATCCCTCAGCACACATCACTTCTGGAATTGCTCTCTCAGTGGGAAAGGTGCTCCAGCAGGGCCCGGCCTGCCATTAATCAAAGCCACTTCTAGTGGCCCACTCCAGAAGCACAAGCTCTCTGCCCTTTCTCAAACAGACAGTTCAACGATTTGTCTCCTTAGAGAAAGTAGACATTTTAATGTCTGAATTTTAATGGGAATGTGTAACAACGGCCTGTAGAGACTAATGGACCATTATCTTTTCACATTTGTTTTTCTCTGTCCAGCTGGAATTGTTTTTCCAAGTGATTGAGCGAACAGTCAGTGCCATGTGTATTCATAGGCTTTGTACTCTCCCTTTTACATTTATCCTTGGATTGTTTTATCTAAATAATATTTTAGCAGTGTTTGTGGCTCTCCATTTCAGGTAACTGATCCTTCACAGTAGTTGTTTTTAATTGCTAGGTGAATAGTATATGGAAATAATAAAGCATTCCACCCAGGATGTTGTTTAAAAGGTATTTCTTTGTGTGTGACAGAGCGATGTTTTTCTTGCATTAGTTGTCTTTTGCTTAAGCAGATGAGTTTTTTTTTTCTTCTTCCAGCTTTTAAACTGCAGTGCACTCTGTGGCTGAGCAATAATCGTATAAGTGGAGGTGTCAGACTAACTACTTTAGATTCTTGTGCTGTGGCACAATCACTGCCAGTCAAACGTTTTTGAGCTCTATATATACCCGTATATTTGTTTGTTTTAATTACTGTAAGATCAGAAAATCTCACAAAGGTATAAAAAAATTGCTATTAAATATTCAGTGTATGCGGCACGGTGGTATGTTTGCATGTTCTCCTCATGCTCGGAGAGTTTCCTCCTGATACGCCGGTTTCCTCCCACAGTCTGAAGATATGCAGATAGGGCTAATTGGCATTCCCAAATTCTTTGTAGCCTCTGTGAATCTGTGTGTGTGTGCATGTGGATTGGCACCCTGTCCGAGTGCAGGCCGCTTTATGCCTAAAGTCTCTTGGGATCTCCAGGCGTCCCACGAAAATAAATCAATGAATTAATTCAACATTGAGAATAGTTGATAAAAATAGTATGATCAAATCAGAAAAGGTTAAAGCCCTTATCAACAAAATAAATGTTCTTGAATTAACACTTACTACCAGTACTGTCTAAAAGTCTTTTATGAGTCTTCTATCTGTACGCTTAACCGGTTTGCCATCAGAGTAGGTCTTCTTTTAATAAAGCACTCATTCCGAGTCCCATTAGGATCTGAGTGCTACCAGTTAATCAGTTTCACAAAACATTAAGTTATCTTGTATTACTTCAGTCTGTGGTGAGAATAGTGATCGAAGGGTAATAAGGAACTATAATAAAACCTAAAGATGTTCAAAAACTATTGAATGCCAGTGAAAATATAAGCACATATAGTGTATGGTACCTGTCGTAATGGTGACATTTCTAGAATCACATATTACTTTGTTAATACACCCGACTGGGTTTGTCTAATTGCTTTAAATCATTGTCTCCCTGAGCTGAGTTATAGCCAATAGGATTTTTTTAAGAAACAGAAGGGATTGTGTCACATTATTGCATGCTGGGCATGTCTGTCAGTGGTCTGAGGCTACTGATTATATGGCACTAATAATCTAGCAGGAATAAAGGTTACGGCCACAGCCTGCTGCTCGGATATGTGGCGCACGCGCCTGCAGTGTGTCTGGGTGTGTGGCTGGAATTCATATGAAAGAGCCGAGGTGGTGGGAGGGGGGAGGGGGGGGGGTTGCTTGGAAGTCATTGATATGTATAGCATGACTCAGATAAACAGACCATGCTACCCAGGATTTCAGCGGCATTAAGCACATTCAATTTGAAACAAATATTAGGAACAAATGAGCCAGATTAGAAATGGTCTGACATGGATATGGGCCTGATGTTATTCTCCTAACAAGCTTTCCAGAGCTGTAGTCACTCTATTAAAATACACTGTACATATTTGTCCAGACTCTAAAGCATGTGTTTAATTTTTGATAAATCTTGCCATTTCTCTCAAACCCTTAAGTCCCTCTGTTTCGATGGTTAATACTTTATTGGCCAGCTACAAAGATAGTCTGGAAGGAATCTATTTCTGCATGTGTTCAGTTGTACTGTATCTCACGTCACATTTTAATTTTGATGTTAATGCTCTACAGTATGTTATGTTTTCTAAAAAATAAAAAGGAGAATGTTTTATAAAAAGAAAAAGGGGGAAAAACAGGTAAACAACAATAAAAAACTTATTAGAGTCATTGTGCGATATATCACAGTGCTGCTTAATACTTTATTCTGATTGGTCAGAAGGTGTTGAGTTATTTTCTATAACAACTGCTCTGATAATAGTGCTGGCTGCAGAGCAAATCACATATCTTTATTTATTAATATTAATACATGTTTGTCAAAATACATTGGTATACTTTTTTACTAATGGGCTTGCTGAATTATGATATTTTTAGAGTAACAAATACTTCATTTGTACAGCAAATAATACAAGCTTAATAATATTTATATTAAGGAAGTTGTGTTAAGTGTGTTTTTTTTCCTCCTCACTTAGTCTTAATTTGGCCGTTTGCCAGTTCCCACCCACCAGCCAGCTTTCTTTTATCAACCGACAGCTAACAAGCAGGGAGTGTGAATGTGACAATGTGCTTCTTTCAAGAAATGTTAAGCCATTGACTGAAACTATTAGAACTGCTGCTGATACTATGTTACAGGGCAGTGTAAAACACTTAAGGAAAGTAATAACTGCCCTTTTCTGCATACAATTGGCTTGTGTCTCTTTGCTTGACAGGAAAGAAAGTTACCCACACCACCCTGACAACTATAGTGAAGTAGGTATAGTAGAGAAAAATAGCAACTGTTTAATTTGAGAACTTCATCTATGCAATCACAGGCATATAACTATGTTACGTTCTAACTACGTTAGAACTAAGTTCTGTTTAGTTTTTGTATGTATTTTGATGATACATTGTATTTACTACCTGATACATTGTAAATAAACAATATCTTACACTGTAAGAAAAGTCATGCAAAAAAACTCTCCTGTTTACGACAGATCAACGCTCTGAAGAACGTGATATCGGTGCATTTCTTTGTTTAAAACATTCTTAATTTGACTCCTAGGCATCTTCCTCCCTTGAGACCAACATTTAGCTCTACAGTTCGCCGTCTGCAAGAACACAATTAACAAAAGATCTACTGTAAACATGCTAAATTGCACGAACATTTCAGTCTCAATTTGCTGTTCCAGTGATTATGGCAAACCTTGACGCTCCATTTCTTACAGTTTAAAAAGCTCTAGTTTCATTCCGTATGTGCTTCACAGACAAGTGATTTGTAAATGATGAGATTCAGCATAAACTCATTAGCTGCAACAAACTTTCATTCAATTTCACTTTTATATTACCTGTTACATTTCCCAGTTCCAGTGTCCTCATAAACATACATGCAAGTAAAATGTATCCTTCTGAGCTGGTTTGCTAGTGAAGGCTTTAATAAAGTCTCCCAATATCTTAGTAATATTACTCCAGTGACTGTAACGCAATCCATCTTGCTTTGTTCTCTCTTCAGGAAACTGCATAGTGACATGAAAACCTTTGGCTGTGAGTTCTGTGGAAAGCACTTTTTGGATAGCTTACGGCTGAGGATGCACATGCTGTCACACTCAGGTACTTTGCACTATTACATTCCACTGTTCCACAACAGATTAGTACTACTGTCAGTTTAGAAGAAGACAATATGGAATAAACCATAATAATTATTCTTATTTCCCATCATCAGTTATTTTATTAAGTAGACATTAGTTTTTCCCCCCCCTGGTACTCAGTACTGTAATGTGTTTGGTCAATAACAAGCTGATGTCATATATGAATGTCATTGGTCAGTTCCGTTCACCTTCATGTCCAGTAAACCTTCTTTGGTTTGTGCATTGGGAAAGGGGTAAAAGTCCAGGTAAGGCAACTGGCAACCTTATTATGTACAGTGTACACACAAGGTCTGTATGTTGAAATTCTTGTCATGAGAAATGTCCTTAAATCCAAATTAACTAAGGGTATGCCAGGCAAACACATTGTCATGTATTTCATGGAGTTGATCGTGTTAATTGGTTAATTCAGGCCTTCATTTACAGCTTCGTTATGCTGGAGGTTGTCAGGTGAGAAAGGAAAAAGGATACGTAATGCAGAATTCTATAACGTACAGTAAGGGACACCACAAGATATTACCAACAGAACTTCTATGATGTATTTATATTTTTTAAACAATATTAAGCTGCCTACAGTATATTACATTATATTTTATAATATAATATTTTTCTACAGCGCAAGCTAAAATATGAATTCTTATACGTTACCGTTCAAAAGTTTGTACATAAGTTTGGATTCATTTTCTACATTCTAGAACAATATGAATAACTGGAACTTTTCAAAACTAACACGTATGATATTAGGTAATTCATTAACAATAACAACAGCAACAACAACAGCCAGTTGTTGTTTTTAAACACGAAAGTCAGCTGTTCTAGAACAGTATTGCCAATTCCATTTATAAAACTCATCAATCATCATTATGAAATTGTCTCTCATCCCAGACATCCGAGGAAAGCAAAACCAAATCTTAGCTCTGCTGCAGAGGAAAAGTTCATTTAGAGTTACAGTACCAGCCTCAAAAATCATTCATTTACACCACCTCAGATTAAAGCCATTGTATAAAGGTTTTACTGAGCATAAGTATCAGACACGTCTCACTATCAACTGTTCAGAAGAGATTATTGCATATTTTAGTTGGCTTCAGCATTCTTTTAAATGTAGAAGGAAATAAAAATCAGGAAAGACCACAGTGCATATTAGTATATAATGTAGAGTATATACTGTACTGGTGTAGGGATTTTAGACGATTTTATTTAAATTGCATTGACCCTAAGTAGTAATTAGTAATAACCCTAATTTACTAATGCTGAATGAATGACTGCGGTATGGTACTTCCATGTAAAATCTCTTCTTCTTGCATCTGTTCATGTACACTATGAGTGTATAAGAGAGAAGAATCAGAAATATGTGAAGAATTTGTTGTCAGAACTCCAGACTAAGCTCTCGCTGTGAATTTCCACCGCACCCCCCATCTCTCCCCCCTTCCCATCTTCTCTCTCTATCTGTCTGGCTGTCTGAGAGAGCACTGTTGCTTTGAAATTGTTGGCGGTACGCCAGCTCTTCCCTCGCTCTGATGACATCATCAGCTGCCTGCAGGTCTGGATGTTCTGCCAGCATTCCGCCGCGTTTATGATTGCTCGCAGATGTGTGTCCAGGAACATACTGTACCCAAATCCCTAAATTAATCAAACTTGAGTGCTCTCCAAGCCACTGCTCTCTGAAACGGCATAAGCACTGAGGCGGGAGGGAGGTGGAGGAGGAGGCCTAAGTACACAAAAACAAAAACAGAAAGCAGGAGGCAAAATAGACAGACAGAAAAGGGGACAGCAGGCCTTCTGAGAATTGGTTCACTAGATAACAGTGGGATTGGCTGAGTGCTGTTACAGCATGATGCAATGGATCAGTGTATGTGTCTTGAATTTTAAATGGATATGGTAAAAGATGTGTCATTGTGTGTCCCCTTGCCAGTTCCTATTTGAGTAAGTTTTTAACTAATTGACCACTGGCTCTTTGTCACGAAACTAAGATTGCGATGAAATGTCATTTAGAAATGCCTATAAATTATGGATATGGACCCACAAATATTTTATAGTATTCAGTCATTCGAGAAAAGAGGCCAGTGAGCAAAAACTCAGTCATGATAACTAAACTTCTAACTGAAATAGAAAGTGAAAGAATATGCTTGTTGGTCCAGTAATTAATGTTTGACTCACAAAGATTCTTCTAGAACCTATTTTAAGATACACCAATCAAACATAACATTACACTGCAAACCATTAGGCTCAGTATTATGTAGGTTCCAGTTATAATCCCAGAGTAGGTTTGGCCCCTTGGGGCGTGACTCCACAAGACCCCTGGGGGTGTGCTGTGGTGTCTGGCACCAGGACATTGGCAGCAGATCTTTAGGGTGCTGTAGGTTGTAGGCGGAGTCTTCATGTGGGCGACGGATCCTTCGAGTGCTGTAGGTTGCGAGGTGGAGCCTCCATCGGATCCGATGTATTTGTCAGGCGTATCCCATGGTGCTCGATCGGATTGGGATGTGGCGAGTTTGGAGACGGTGTTGGCGGCTCCGGGCTCTTTGCCTGCTGCTGTGTGTTCTGGTTCCTTTCTATTGTTGACAGCATTGAATTTTTGGAAAGTAGCATCAGCTCTAGTTTTGGAGCTGCTTTAGCTTTTCTGGCTAGCCTTTGCTCCCCACGGGCATAAATGACCCTTTGGTAAATATTAAATAATAAATGTTAAGGTTATGTGGTGTTAATGTCATAGGCGATCGGTGTAAATATATGTTTACTTGAGAATCAAACCTGGCTCAATTATATGAGGTCATATGAACATATATCTCCTTTTCATTGAGTAAGGAACTGTTTATTTCCTAACAATTTCTACTACTAACAATTTCTTTTTTAACTTATTTGCTCCTGATTAAGTTATTAGGTGGGCATTAAAATTTTCCCAATCAAAATAATATTGGTATCTTGAGAGAGAATTGGAGGGTGCTGTCATTAAAAAAATCCCTCTGCCACTGAGTAATGTTGCCCAAGACTGAAATATCTTTTGAAGTTATTGTTGTTGACTGAATGTTCAAAATGCAGTCAAACTTTCACTTACTTGGCCCAATCATTTGTAGCCTGGCAACTCATTGATGTGTGTGTTAAAATAAAAACCGGATAGAAGTTTGTGCATAATGAGGTGTGGTAAAGGCTTATGAGTATTTCTGAGCCAAAAGTTACTTACATTACTTTTACACAAGCCAATTATTACCCATTGAAGTATTCAGTAGCTACTTAAATGTACAAGGTGTCCCCAAAGTCTCCATAGAAATGAGGAAAGTAAGCTTTTCTACAAATATTTAACTTATGTATCTACGAAACCTTTTCTACATGATTGCCATTTCTTTGTAAACCCACATGTTTATTCCACACATGATGAACTTTATAATGAACTGTATTTGTACTTGTGTGTTCCTTTAAATGATCTTTGTGCTGTTTCTTTTTCTGGTACACCATGATCTTCGTGTTTATCATGGTACACCATGGCCTTCTCCTGGCCCCACAGGTAAAAGTCAAGTTGGCTTGGATCTGGGGACCTAAATAAATAACATATGAACTATTTAGTAGTTTATATATAATTTTTTTTAGATCCACAGATCTTATGTTTTCCATCTAATGTTAGAGGACAGTTTGCTAAAAATGGTAAAGTGTTAATTTACCCTTTGTATGGAGACTTTTGGGACATTCTCATATGAATACAAAAGAAAGACGTTTAAATGCTATGTAATCCTATTGATGTTGTTGATTATGGTTCAACAATCTATAATTCCCGATGATTTCCAAGTAGCACAAGCAGCTTTCTCCAGTGGCCTGATTTAGTATTCAGCACATGCCAGGCTGCTATTTTTTCACACCAGACAAAGTGTTTTGATGGAAGGTGATTGCACCCAAGTCTGGAGGCTGCTTTGGTGATTTTTTTTTTGTGTTTTTATGGACAGTATAGTGCACTGCGTGTTGTTTACAGAAGGCCATTTTGTTTCGAAATTGCTTCATTACTGTAGGGAACAAGGTGGGGTGGAAGCATGTGAGAACACGTATTAGTTCAAACATGATTATTGCGTTGTACATATGTGCAAATATCTGCGTCCTTCTTTTGTTTCAAAAACATTACAGTGTATTTGAAGCCACGAAATAGCATTTGACCGTTTACGTTATTAATAAGATGGTGGAAAAGGAACTTTTTTTGTTCATGCATTCATGCTGGGTATGTTTTGCTTGTTGTTTGTGATGAGTTGAAAAGCACATGTGCAGCTGTGGTTTGCTTTTTAGAGGCAGCAGTACAAGAATGAAATGAAATGTAAAAGGGATTGTGGAGGAGCAGCTAAATTTAGGCACTCGCTGGCTGGCTTCCTCAAGTTTGTGGGCGTTTTAATGACTCATAATAAAGCTATTTAGAAGCAGCTCAGTGAAACTGAATACTTGACAAGCTTTGGGTCATTATAGATTTAGATTTTATTGACTTTTTTTTTTTCTGTTGCTGCCGAAGTCAGTGGGATGCTCCTAGGCTGGATTGGAGATGGTGGAAGTCCCGATTTGAGTTCCTCTGTGCTGCGTCTTACCACTGAGAGAGTAAAGTAGGAGTGCTAGGCAGAACCGCTTCATGAAGGTTCAGTTTTAAAACTTTTTCCTGGAATTAACATTTTCTAAACCCTAAAGATACCATATTAATCTATGATGATGAGAAGTCATTAGTATTGATTCACCCAGTAAAGCAGAAGCAAACTCCTCTTTGCCATTCTGTAATTTTTAATATTACTTACAAGAATCTGTGTTTTTGTTTGCTTGTGCTTGCGGTTGCCTATGCGAGACGTTCATGCCATCCCATGCCAAAGTCTCACACGGCACCAAAAATAAGCATTCATTTGAAAGGCAAAAAAAGGTAATATGCCCTTTTTTGTGTTTAAATGGTATTCTTGCCGAACCACACAGCCCGATAAAGAACACTTTAAGAGTGTGGTGTGCTTGATTCAGTGGAGAACACCACATTCTCAAAATTAGGGATATTTTGTGGCCTACTTCACTGTTTGTGTGGTAGACTAGGCCAACCCTACAGGTGTCTGGGACATCTTTTAATAGACCCCTCTACAGCACATGCAGGTTTGAGGGAATGAGACACATCATTATTAGATTGCACCAGATTTCTTCACCCTCATATAAATCCAATTCTCACATGGCTTTGACTCAAATGAGTTGCAGTCTACATGGCGCAGTCTATGTGGAGTAAGTATGTGGAGCTGTGTTTTATGCTATAAGCCTACAATATTGACTATATGATGTGATTTGATGTTATTGCTTTTACATTAACCGCTTTTTCGCCCCCAAACAGTAATAGAAAAAAAAGAGAGACGGAAAAAAAAATAGTTTTAAACAAAATTGAATTTTTCTTAATTTTTAAAAAATTTTTTACGTACATAAATATATTTTGCAAAAAAGATGTGGAAATGTTGAATTCTGACCTTGCCTTTTTGTCTTCCTACAAACTCAGTGGTAGGTACAATCCGGTTTTTGGATAGTTACCTGACATACTGTAATGATATAGACCCAATTCAGCATGTAATCAGCTGTCAAAGTGACTGTGATGCACCTACTCCATCACAATATCAAAACAGAGAAGGACACTTTGTACACTATGACATAAAATGTTTTAATGACCTCAGACAGGGCATCTTATACTTTTTTTTTTAAGTAACCAGAAAATGTCAGGACTTTAATCCAAGTTAAGATACATAGGGAAAAAATATCTGTTCAGGAAAACTTTTTCAGGACTATGTAAAGCAGAAAAATGTGAAGGGTCTCGTTAGGCTGCCACAGAGCGAATTACACAAATGCTCTATCAAACTGCAAAGAAGAAAAAGAAGTTCACATTGCAGGTTTGAAGTATTGAAGAATGCAGCATGAGTGGGGTCAAAAAAAAAAGAAGCATTTATCAAGATTTTTTAGATTTTCCTTGTCAGGTTCTCAATGTGCATGTTAATTTCTAATTTCCGATCATATGCATGATCATGCGCTCACCAGGTCCAATGAGATTGAGCCGAGCTATTACTATGTCTAATCAGATCGCATCGCATTCTTACCAGGCACTTATCATGTCGTTGTAAAGCAGTGACATCCCAGTGAGAACTCTTTCCACTCAGAATTTTTCCACTCACATCGAATCTTTCCCGTCTGCACCACCCGTCTGCACCAGACCTGTAGTATGTCAATGAAGTCACTAAGAGGTGTTAGTTACTGTATGTTTTTTAACTAGTCCATGCAATTGTTCCTACATCCTTATTAAGATCCTCCTCTTGCATTGTTCTTGGCTTCTTGCGTGCTGCATTGTTCATGCCCTAGCCAGCTATTTTTTTTCCCCGTTTAACATGTCTAATTTTGCATTCATCCCATTTTTGCCAGATGCAGACAAAGCAGATGGACCTTATACTAGTATGCTAATTAAAATATATTTTAAAAGGAGTTAAGTATTAATCTAAACCCCACAATACATGACTGTACAGAGAAAGAATTAAACATGTTTTCTGAAATGGTAAAAAAAAAAAAAAAACTTAAGGGGATGTTTTTCTTAGCAAAGGATTTGCTGCTGTTCAGTTCTGACCAAAGGTACCAGAAGTACATAAACACAATACACAAGTAAAAGTAGAAGAACTTGAAGTCTAAAAATGTACTTCACTACAAGCCAAATTTTTTGAGGTAAAAAGTATCACATATGAAAAATACTCAAGGAAAAGAACAGGTACTTACTTATGTATGGTAGTGGAGTGCTTATACTTTGTTGTATAGCTCTTTGTTGTATAGCTCTAGTTCTGACTTTGCAAAAAAATCCTTTGCACTGATATGGTTTAACAATCGGAAACTGTACCTGTTGCAAATCACAGCAAAGATGCAAGCAGCTACAGGTTCATATTCCCGAGGAAGTACACCCGTCTGATCTACAGCTAATCTATGTAAAGTAAGAGAAAGCTAGTGTGTGTGTGTGTGTGTGTGTGTGTGTGTGTGTGTGTGTGTGTGAGAGAGAGAGAGCGTGCATGTAAGTGAAGTTATCACAAACGACTCCGTCTGAAAGGAGTGAACATAAACCTTTAAATAAACCTGACATCTTGGTGAATAATCTCATGTTTCATTTCTTTGACTCACTGTAAACACATGTAGGCAGGATTAAAGGGAGCTTTTGTTTAATCTGTGTGATAAGTTATGTAAATCGTCCTAACAAGTGTACGAGGGGTAGAAATTTATGGATTGTATACACACATTCATTCATCTTCAGCTTGCGCACAAAACATTTACATGTCTAGTGAACATTTCCTAATTCCTTAGCTGTCTTGTTATAAATAGCATTAAATGTGTACTACACAGCCTTACCCAGCCATTTGTAACTCTTACTACAGTCCTCTGCTGGCCTGTGTTTTAGATGGACCAAAAGCACTGGTGTGTGATCAGTGTGGAGCTCAGTTCTCTAAAGAGGATGCCTTGGAGACCCATCGGCAGACTCACACAGGTAGTCATTTTCCTTCTGCCACCACACCCAAGCATTTACCAGGCTGTCTATGCTGTTTACATATTGAAGCGATAAGGAAGAGGAGAGCATATTAAACATTGTCTGAATTTAGGCTGGAGCAGTACGTCAGGGATTTTCATCACTTCATCAAGGACATAAACATGATCAAAATGTCTGCGTGGTCCACAGTGCACAAATATGACCCACTTTTTATTTATTAACCTGCCATGTCTCATGAGTGCTACATCTATTGGCGATTTCTCATCTTTGTTGTGTTATGCATCCTTTGTTATTCAGAAAGCTTTCATTCAGAATAGACTGTTTTCTTCTCTTAACTGAAAAAGCATAAATGAAAAATACCAGGATCTAACTGCAGCTAACATTGCATATATAAGCTGAAATTACCATAAGCAGCAAGGTGATTCGGCTAGCAGCATCTTAGTTAGTTTGCATTTTTACAAAACAACAAGTTGTCATTATAAACACTAACATTTATATCACATGTTCTCACAAATTATATTAATTTTATTATAGTAATGGCACATAATAGCTTTTTCCATATGCTACATACCTATCTACAAGAATTTTTAAGTCTGGTAACATAGTGTCTTCTGAGAGCTAAAAATAAAGGGTGATTATGTCTGTGGGCAAACCTGAAGTGTCCTCCTCAGCTGCTCTGAGAGTTAAGAGCTAGTCATCACTTGATATTCCTGGATACTTTTTTGCATAGTGTGTTTTTATTATCAAATAGTATCACATGCTGTTTGCATATTCAATTTGACAGGGGAAGTTTCTAATTGTGAGATAAAAAAAAAAGACTTTCAGAAACTATTGATACCTTGGCCCTGGGTCATGTAGATATGAGGGGAATTCAAGTCAAACTGGGACTTTTGAATAACAGAATAACATAACACAGTTATGAGATTAAAAATGACCTTTATTGCTCTGCTACACTAATACGCTTATCCCAGCATTTCATCAGTGCTTGGATACCATCAAAGTACAAAGTTTTCTCAGTGTGCCGGGGCCATGATGAGACTGCCTGCTTCAAGTCTGAAACACTTCCCCTGGAACTCCTTTAATGGCCCAAACATATGGAGATGGTCTTGGAGGACTGTACAGGTGATGTGGCAGCCGAGTTCCTGTAATGTTCAATTGGTGTTGGTGACGACGGTGTGTACAGTTCTTACAGATAGATGCGTCTCTTCCGCAAATTGGTGGCTAGCTATCCGGTAAGGCTCAGGTTGAAGCTCGCTGAAGGTTCGCAGGGACGAATGCAGTGTGCTGATATCATCCAAGCCACCTTGGGCAGGATCATTATTCTAGGATGTACTACTTAAAACCTAAAACATTTGCTACTGTTGCTAAAAGTCTCACCACAGCACAGTGCTTGAAGTCTTCTGTAAATGTCAGTTTTACGCCTTGATTCACAAGAAATTACATCACAAGTCCGGTTTGACTTGAACAGAGCTCGTCGTTATGGCCATGCACTCCATTACATTTTCTTTTCGTGGTTTATTTGGCTCTTTTAGCGCTTGATTTTGTTTGCTTTCAGTGAATAAACCCGAGGTCATTCTGGGTCACAGTTGTGCGTGGCACAGTATCATGCTGTCCTTCTTATGTAAATAGGTTATCAGTTCGGTGAGCTTTGTGGACACGGACATCACACACACACACACACACACACACACACACACACACACACACACACACACACACACACACACACACACACACACACACACACACACACACACAACACCACACACACACACACACACACACACACACACACACACACACACACACACACACACACACACACACACACACACACAATGAAACATTCTCAAACCGCTCAAATAGTCCTTGAACCTAAAGGTTTGACCTCTAGTTATCTGTGTTAGATGAGAAGCAGCACCCAGTCAGTCTGCTGGTACTGAAAGACAGACAGTAGACTCTGTGCTGTTACAGGTGTTCCAGACTGCACTAATTAATATGCTCTCTGGGTATAAAAGTGCTCAATCGGGCTAATGATCCACATGTTGAGGCTATATAAAGGGTGAGTCCTAATTAAAGCAAGCTGCCATAATTTTTATGAGCATGAAGTTGAGGAGATAATCATCTTTACTATTAACTCATTAAAGCATATTTAATTTGTAATAAGCTTAATTTTACGTTGGACCTTTATGCCCAAACACTTTTTTACCCTCGCCTGTGTTTGTGTACAGTGAGATCAGGGTGCAATATCTGTCACCTGTGCTCCATGAGGAGAAACGCGATATCTCTTTTAAAAACGTTGGCATGTAACTGTAACTCTTGTAACACACACTGCATCAATAGTTAATGCCTGTGGACATAGGGTGGTGCCCAGAAGTTTCTATCTGCTGTCCCAAAGATGGAAACCGCAAGTGCTCTGTTTCACTTTGGCTTCACATCCAGGCCACAACTTTAAAAAAAAAAAAAGGAAGAAGAAAAATTGCGACACAAACATATTGGCTTTAATGGCTGGGGTTTTGGCTGCTATAGTTATTCAGTGAGATTTTTCTGCTTCAACATGTTGTTAGAATGTGGCATTGAACTTGAAGACAAGCCAAGGATCCACTTTTTTCCCTTTTTTTTTTCTTTTTCTGAAGAGCCTGCAGAGCTTTCTAAATAAAACACTCATCTATCCACCTCCATCAGGAATGATGCAAGAAAGCCGGAGGTGAACATCTCGCTAAAGCTTTGAAAGTTCAGTTTATAAAATAGAGCGAGGGAATGAAAAAGGTGGCAGGAGAGCTGATTTTGGTGCGAGCACAGACAGAGAAAAACAACATCATGTGCCGATGTTTATACTCTGCCAGAGCACTGTCACAAACTCAGAGCTGACCTACTTACAGGCTGTCTTAAAATAAAACTACAGCTAACGTCTCAGGACCGGGCACTCTTGAAAGCAGACCAGGACATCACCGTGTCTTATTTTACTTATCTACATCACAACGTGTGCTGTATCACGTCACCTACAGAGAAAAACATTTAGGGCAGCATGACTTGACTTCATTGAATTGGGCCGCTGAATAAACAGTGGTTAAACATGAGCAATGTATCTTGTTATGTTAATTATTAAACAAGCTGTTCCTCACTCGGGTAGATTAGCCCCACAGCTTCCCTCGCTCACAGAGATGAGGGGTCAAATGAGGTACCTGTCAGTGCCAATATCAAAGAACAGAAGCTCTCTGTTCCCTTTGAAATCGACAAATTCTGAAAGCGTACATTTATCAGTATATTTATCAAACAATTCTGTCATTTTAGGCTATTGAGCCAGACGTTCATTCTTTAAACAGATAGAGTATTTTTTATCTTTATCTATTATTTTGTCAGTATTATATGTAGATCATTTTAAGCTATTTTTCAATAAACCCATTACTTCTTTCTCTTACTTTTTTTTCACTTACTTTCTTTATCAAGGACAATACACATTAATCAAGACCAGTACTTGGTTCATCCATTGATTTGTCTTCATTAACCATGTTATCCTTGTCAGGGTTCTGGCAGATCTTGATTGTATCCCAAGAACACTAGGCAATACACCCTGAATGGGACATCATTCTGTCACAGGGCACTTTTTAATACACTATCATTTATTTATGTAGTCCATAATAGCATGTGAAGTATGTATGAAAAACAGAGAACCTGGAGGAAACCCATATGGACAAGTTATTATACATATATACATATTATACATGATTATTATTATTATTATTATTATTATTATTATTATTATTATTATTATATTGTACATTGTGTTAATCATTATTTATTTAAAATTAAGTTTTATCTTGCATGTTCGTATATACTGTAAAGAAAGGGGGGGAAACTGTAGGGAAAATAAGCCAAACAATCACCAATTCAGCAGCATACTGTAATTAACAAGACATGCTGGGATAAACAAGTACATGGAACGCATCACAAATGTGACAAAAAACTATAGTAAAACAAATACAAAAAAAAAAAACTCCTCTTGTTTTCTTCAGCCACCATTTTTCTGCCATACTACTGTAAGTATTGGCATGTACTGTACTGTATAGTGTCATATAGACTTTTATATACACGATTATATAAATTATAATAAAATCTGGTTGTGCTGTAAAAAGCACCCTGCTCTCGTGGTTTTGGGTTTGGATGATTTTAGGATGGTTTTCCCTTGAAATTTTTTATTCATCCCATGATGAATCATTTCTCTCCTAATGAGAGGTCTCTTTCAGAATGACTCTTCCGTCATTTAAAGGGCACAGTGCCTACTGAATGATATGATGAGGATGCAAATTATAATATGTCTGTGTAACCTATTTCAGCAATGAAGTAAATCTTATACCAGGGTCTTTGTAGCCTTTTGGAGATCTCAAACCAGTCGAGCAGTAATGTTATAGTCATTGCTCTCCACTGCCGTTATTAAAGAATCAACTGAGGATTCATCCCTTCCAGAGAATCTGTGCTAACTTGAATTGACGCTATTCTGGTTACTGTATGTTGGTTTTCCCCAAATTCTTCAATAATATGTAGCATTCATATACCAAGAGACTTTAACTTTTGATTAGGTTTTTATGTATGAGGTTTAAAGCCATTTATAAACTGTGTATTTTGTAAAAAATTCTCTCTTATCTGCTTTCTATTCATACCACCCTGATACTCATGACACTTGAGACCTGTCTCTCCATCTGTAGCTGAGCAAAGCAGCATGTAATTAGATATTAGATTCCTGAGTTGTTGAAAACAGCCTGTTATAAGGTTTTTATTGAATAAATATTGATTGCCTTTGTTTATTTCACAGTGTAAATAAGGCTTCAGTTGGCAGGGTGGGAATAATTTAGTTTATATTGGGAGAAAGACGACTAACTTGTTGGTGAATACAGGGATTAATTATCACACATAAACTGCAGACTGAGACATGAATACATCCAGCTGCTTATCAGAACAGGTTGAGAATTTTCAAGGAACATTTTAAAAAAAGGAAAAACCACCAGGATATTTTTGGAGTCTGTTTTTTTTCTCCTCCCTCTGGGAAGATTTTAAAGAAAAGCCTATTCTCCCTTACCTATGAGAGTTAACCTTAATTTAGTGTATTAGCCTAAAAAAGGAGGAGTTTTGAGGTTCACAAATTTGCATGTGTTCTGGACTGAGCAGGTGAAGCACCTCCAGCTATGACTTGGGTATGGGTCTGGTGATGTGTCAGGTGCAAACATTTAAAGGAAGGCTGTACGTCCATGAATGATGATCCAAGCTGGAGTAGCTCTGCGCCTACTGCAGTCATTCCTGTGAACATTCAGTGAGTAGAATGCCTGATTCTTGGAAACATATACGTTGGCACCAACTTACAGAAGAGATTCATCTGTCTGTGAGAACTGTACACACAATCATTCACGAACACTGTTTGCACATTACAGGAAATCGCTGGGAGTTTTTCCATATCCTCCATACAGTCCAAAAGCTTGAGCAATTAAGGGAGTTCCTGGGAGGCCAGTGTTTCAGACATGAATCAGGAAGTCCGATCATGATTTCAGTACCCTGAGGAAACTTTCTACCCTGATGGTATCCAAGATCTAGTGAAACACTTGGATAAGTGCATTAGAGAAGCTGAGGATATATTGAGAAATAAAGGTTCATATAAAAATAAGAGAAATAAAGAGAAGGTTTTAAATGTGTTTTCTCTTTCTGTGCAATCAAAAATCACGGTTTGTTTACTTTTTACCATACTTTTTAAAAATCATTTACTCAATGTAAGTTTTTCCATTTGTTAAATATTAAATTTTTACAGAAATATTTGCAAATAATTCAAGAAGGACAGTCCTTTAAATTTGTGATATAACGCTGTGCAAACCATCCCAAGTGGTATAGTTTATCTCCTGTCTACCAAATGTGTGGGAACAGAATTAGGTATATAAATTCTGCTCCAGTTCAGGCCCTTTGTGTCCCTGCCCTCCAGGGGTCATGGGGTCATCTGACCAGTGTGAAAAGCAAATTCTCTTCTTTTTCTAAAACAAGGCAGGCAGTAAGACTACAGCTGCTGTTTTCAGCTTAGCTTGAACAAAAGAAAAGAAAAGAAAAGAAAAAAAAAAACAATATATGATGGTGTAGAATTTACCGTTAGCCCCTTAGGATTTCTCACACTTTAAATAAACCCTGATCAAATCAAATCCTAAACTTACATTTACATGATGGTCATTTGGGCATAAAATCACCTAATAGAATTGATGCTTTGGGCATTTGATGGATTTTTATTAGACTGTTTCTTACATATTAAAATATAGATTAACCCAAGATTGGTTTTGTTTTCTCACACTGCTTATGTGGTGTTTTTATTACATAAACCTAATTCAATTTCATTCAAATCAATTATTTCATTTGTATAGAGCTTTTAACACTATTTATTGTCACAGAGTAGCTTTTCAGCTGATTAGATCTTTAATGATGAAGCCAGAGGCGATGGTGGTAGCAAAGAAAATCTTCGCGGACTGACGCAGTATCAGTATCGACCTAAGGCTTCAGTATGGTGAGATCAGTGGCCGCATGATTGTTAACATACAACAATAGATTTAAAAAGAAAACCGTTCAGAGCAGCAATAAATGGAAACTCAGACTGGAGTTAATGAACAGTTTTTGCATATTTCTATGAAATAATTATTTCAGGGATCGTGCAGTTAAAAATATGTGATACTAAAATAATCTCATGGTTACTTTAAATAATCACAGCATGACTCATTATGTTTGTATTGTATGTGTGTAAGGGAGAGACTGAGAGAGAGAGAGAGAGAGAGAGAGAGAGGTATTTGTTACTGATGCTGTGTGCGGGTCATGTGAGGTCTGTGGTCTGGCAGAGAGTTTTCACACAGCACTCCCCCTGCTGGCATGCAAGGAGTATTTCTTCGTTCTTTAGAGCCAGTGCTTGTCGAAAAACTTATACGTATAGTTATTAATAATGCATATTAGCATGCATGTCTTGAGAGTACTCACTGAAAATAACACAGGTGGCATTTAAGTGTCAGTGACAAACTGTTTCATGTCTTAGCACATTTTTTGATTTCCATATTTTTTGGAGTGAAAGCTTTTTGTTCTTTTTTTGCACTCCATCTTTGATTTCGAGCAATAATTATTCACACAGAATATAATGAATACATAAAAGGCGAAGGCTCTCTCTGACGTGCTTGTGTGTTTTTGATAATCTACCAAGCACCTGTTTCCTGTGACCTGGGGCTCATTATGAGCTGTGAAAGGCAGCTTGTTATGCTGGAATACTGATGTCCTGCAGAGAAACTCTCTCTCTCGCTACCATTTTCTCGCTGCTTCTTTCCTTTTATTTCTCGTTTGTTCGCTTCCTCTGCTTTCTCGCTACACTTCCCCAATTCCTTAACTGTTCAGAGGTATTCCATGTGTTTATAACAAGGCATCAGGTGGTACCAGTTGTAAAATTTCCCATTTCCATTGAACTCATTATCTATTTGAAATCCCTCACTGACATGCTCCTCATTTATTTCTGATAGTCTGTAATCCACAATTGTTCATGTTCCAGTGACTGTCTTAAAGAAAACAAAACACCCCGTAACAAAAGAGTCATTGTTTTGTCTGATGAGATGCTGCCGAGAGTACTTTTGTTAGACAGAAAAGCCTTCTCAGCAGGTCCATTTTTTTAAAGGACCCTGAGAATGTGAAAGAGTCGGACCTATGACTCGAGGAATAATAGAATGGGTCATTCGGACATTTAGGCTGTTGGTTCCCCCACTGTCCAGATGGCCTCTCGAATAAATCATAGCCAGAGGTACAATGCATTCTTGCATGAGGGCTTTAGCCGAGACCATTTGAGCTCAGAAATGACTCCTAACTCTTTGAATTATTAATAGGGTAAAGTGGTCAACATTTGGCCTGTTATGAATGGGCTCTAAGGAGGTTGTGGGGGCATGCAGAAAATCTAGTAGTACGTGTCTTAAGTTCCCACAACCTTTAAATAAGAAAAGTAAATGAACTCAAAATGACCTGTGAAGCAGAAGTCTGCAGTGGCTCTGTTTTCATTTAACTGTTTTTTTTCTTCTTCTTCTTCAATGCAGAATTCACACAGCCTTGCTAAATCATGCTCTTTCTTGACACATATTGTTTTGAACTGTAGAGGGAATAAATCAGTCAGGTTAGATAAGGAGCCACAGTGATTGCATGGCGTGCGGTGAAGTTAAGCAGCTAGCTGTGTGTTTACTCTCAGTGTATCCATCCTGGTTACGTTAATAGAATTCCAGAACATCTCTCTGACAGCTCTTGCTCTCCATATGAATCATCTGTATCTCATTCCCCACACTAATTCCAATTTAATTGCCTATTGCCCACAGGCACTTCAATGGCAGTAACAAATGGTTTGATTTTGGAGTCCTCATCAGACGGCATTTTAAATGCAACATGCTAACCCCACTTGAATGTCAATGAAGCTGTGGCACAGGCTCCTGTATACTAATCACTCTCTCTCTTATACTCAGCCTCACTTCTTTCCTCATATCTGATTAAAATGGATTTGTAGAACTGGGAAGGAGCAGGCAGGCTGTCTCCACTGTTGTAACTGATCGTCAACCAAAGAGAGGAGCAGTTTGTTCCCATATTTGTATTTGATCTCTCTTTCTCTGTCGCCCTGACTCCCTCTCTCTCTTACACACTTTAAATTTAATGTAATAATTTAATGCTACATTTCACTACCAGTGGAAAAAGCCTAACATCACAATTACTGAGCGTTATTGAAATATTAAATGAAACTGCACAGAAACAAAACCGAAAAAAAAAAGAAAAAGAAAAAATGAACACATTCCAGATTACATCCTAGATATCATTTGAGGTCTGTCTCCTGTTCCGTTATCTGTTTAATCACACTCAGCCAGTGCTAGCTCATGTCATTTTTCTGTGTGCAGTGGTATTTGAGTAAAGTCAGTAGCAAGGTTCCAACGTGTTCTCTTTAGTTCAGTCACACTCCACTCCTTATTGTCCATGCTCAGTGGGGCGACCAGGACCCCACGTACATCCTTCTCTAATCTGCCCTCTTCTTCCCCTGACCTCTCACCCCACTTGCAGCTAATGGCTTAAAATCTTCAACCTTCCAGCAGGAGCCTTTGTTTCCATCCCATTTTTCATCACAGAAAAACTTCCCTTTCCAAATGCCGACGTGATATTTTGATATTGGTCATACCAACCTTTATAAACTTATTTAAAAACTGTTTATTTTAATTAAACCAAAATATAGGAACGATTCATTTAAAAATGATTTCAATCACTTTAATCATTTTAAGCAGTGATAATTGGTCAGGCAAAGTGCAAACTCTTTATAAACAAAATGAAAGTGCATTAACAACTATGGTCACTAGGCTAAGGAACTATGAACATTAACAATGAACAAGGAAGAACTACAAGTAATTGCAACAAAAGCAAATCAACTGATAGATAGGATAGAACTGATAGTTGATAGGAGCTGTAGTCCAGTGCCCTATTTTATACCTTACTTACACATAACATGTTTCCTTAAAGGACAGTTGTGGATTCTACTTCTATGAAGGGTGTTTAAGTCAAACCGGGACTTGTAATGAAATTTCCCATGATGAAAGTACTTTCACCATTCACCGTACAGTGATGTGACACACAGCTGCAGTAAAATATTTGAGCGGTGTAAATGTTTTAAAGAAGGCTGTATGTGCCTTGTAAACTTGTCACCAACATGCAGAAGGGGTGCATCTGTCTGTGGGGACTGTACACACAATAATTTGCGAACACCACTATCACATTACAGGAACTTGACTGGGAGGTATCCCCCATATGGTACCGACATGTTTGGGTAATTAAAGGAGTTCCTGGGATGCCAGGCGTTTCAGACGTGAAGCAGGCTGTGCGAACATAGCTCCGGTGTACTGAGAAAACTATCTACCTTGATGGTATCCAAGCACTTGTGAAACACTGGGATAAGTACATTAGTGTAGAAGGGGATTATTGTATATAGAGAATTAAGGTACTTTTTTACTCTTATAACTGTGTTCTGTTATTCTGCACAATTACTATCAAAAGTCCTGGTAGAATTCCAGTTGTATAAAAGTTTTTAAAAAAATGAACAGCTTATAGAAATCTTTTAGTAACAATTATACAATTTTGTTTATTTAATAACAATAATTATTTAAGAAATCTGTTTATTATTAGACTTAAATATCTAAAGGCCCTTTTAGTCAGCTGTTATCATTTTAGTGATAATTGAATGACCATTAATATATACAGTTTTTTTTTGTCCACTTCAGTTTTTAAAATGCAGAAATTAAGACTGCACTTATGCATCTGGGATTGTCTTGCTATTGGTAGGAAGTATTTTTTACACAGCATATTAATTAGCTGGAACAGATGCTAGACATGCATTTCCAGAATGAGAAATATGAAGGGATGTAGAAAGAGTGACAACTGAGCAATGTACACTGCAATGTGGAACAAAAATATAACTCTAATGCTAACACAACAGTCACTTTACATTTAAACGCTTAATTGAGCCAAAATGCAAATGCTTTTTGTTCAGATGTCTGTTGAGATTCTCAGTCATTCAGGTCATTGTTATCCCAAAAGTGCTGTATAGTGGCAACTAAACAGCTTGCTTGAGGACTTTGAAGATGTTTCACCTCCCATCCAAAATGCTTGATCGGTTCTAACTAACTGGTTTTGAGCTGCAGCCAAATAAAGTCTGTAGATTCATTATTTGAAATATCATGAGGTCATAGATTAAACATTAGCCAAAGACTTTTGCCTTTTTTTCAAGTATGCAAATGTGATAGAGCAAGAGCAAGGACGATGACTACTACTGTACATGAAGTCATCCATAGTACTTGCCATACGTTCAAGGTAAATGATGTTTAAGGTGTTTAGAATTAATATTTAGCTTAGTTGGAACCTAGTTAATTCAACATCCAAGCAAGCAGAACATTGGACTGTGCAACACATTTAGGCTTTCCCATGTCTAGTAGGCAGGAAAAGTAACTTGTTATTTGTCCACTTCTACTGTATATTTTGATCTACATTCACAAAGACTAAAAGAATAACAAGAATTAGAATTTACATTTTTACATTGCAATAAGAGTCATAATGCAACAATGCAACCTCCGGTGTTAAGTAGTGAACGGAGCAAGAGGGTTAAATTGTAGGTATAGAAAAAAGAAAGCTGTATAACGCCGATGGAAGAGCTACTGTATCTCCTGCTAGTGTGGAGGGCTGACACTTATCTTGTGAGAGTGGCCAGCTCCATTAACAGGCCCATTCACCTCAGCTTAAGCAACTCTGTCAGCTACTTCAGAACCATTAAACCTCTGCTGGGAGTGTGCTGAGTGAAGAGAGAAACAGAGATATATAAAGAGTACGAGAAACACATTGTGCTCTCTCAGGAGCCAAAGAGATGGTATAAATAGATGGAGCTGTAGAGGTAAATTATTCCTAAAGACACAGCAAGTAGGGATAGCTTTGTACTTGTCTTCCTTTTTTTCTTTGTCTGGTTACAAGTAGCATGTAATGTTCTGTGTACTGACGTTTTAATTCCAGCAATGGCACATTAGAAATAAAATGTAAGCTCTCATGTATATTGTAAAGAAACCATATATCCTAGTTATAGTGTTTCTAGTAGGATAGTAAGTAAGGTATACAATGGGCGTAATATGGCAATTTTGTAGTTCTTTCTTTCTTTTTTTCTTTCTTTCCTCCATTTCTTTATTTATAAGTTTATTTATGTGCTTTGGTAGGATTTAAAATTCCCTGCTGCTGTTCCCCTATTCTGTGACCTCATAATCCCTAAACTGGGAAATAATAGAAATACATACTATGAGAGAGTACTTCTCAGCCAGTATTTGCACAAAACTTCCATTACTAGCAGGCTGTCAGTGATAGCGACCAGAAGCTGATTTTTATGTGTCTCAGGTGCTATTGTTGCTTTTTCTCCCCTTGTTTCTCTGAGCTCTGAGGCAAATGCTGATTGATTGACTGGGAAGTCAATCCTGGCCTACTGTTTATAAGCCCACCTCTGGGAATTCACATAGATTTTAAATTAGAGACAGCTTTACTTTAAGCAAGAGATGCCAGACTGCCCAGTTTATAAGAGGGAAAAAAAAGGCACATAGTGCTTTTACACTAACAAGTACCAGGCTTGATGCTAATGCATAAGGTTGAACCTTTCTATGTTATTCCACAGCGAGTCGGTTCGTGGTTCTAGTGCAGCACTTAAATATTGACAGCCAGGTGATATTTTAGGTTTTATGATGTCACAACAATCACAGCAACGATGAAGCTTATTTTCATGAAACACTATGCACTATGTATTTCATGTGAGAACCAGTGTTTAGAGGAAAATCGCATCTGTATATAAATAAGTTTAAAAACGTGTCTGGTGCCCTGTACTGGACTGCTACCTCATGGTGAACAATTGAATGAAATCAAACCTGTTTTTCAATCCTTAAACTTGTAAAGCCCTCCATAGTAAATATTTTGTTGTTTGGCTCCTCACCTGTGGAAACATGAGATAGTTTGTGGGTGCTCAGAACACTGGATCCAAC
Organism: Clarias magur; assembly: GCA_013621035.1. NCBI lineage: Eukaryota > Metazoa > Chordata > Actinopteri > Siluriformes > Clariidae > Clarias > Clarias magur. The sequence continues at coordinate 270,940 of QNUK01000153.1, forward strand.
ATCAGCAAGAGCCAGTGTCTGAGGCGGCGTATTTAGTTTGTAGTCACTGAATTTATAAGTACTGTAATTAAACAGCTGTTTGAAATGTATTATGTCATAGCATTTAATTTACAATGATTAAGCACTAAAAGTCTCTCTCTCTCTCTCTCTCTCTCTCTCTCTCTCTCTCTCTCTCTCTCTTTTTGATGTAGGCTCAGATATGGCTGTGTTTTGCCTCCTGTGTGGAAAACGCTTCCAGACTCAGAAGGCACTGCAGGGCCACATGGAGGTCCATGCTGGTGTGCGTAGCTACATCTGCAGCGAGTGTGATAGAACTTTTCCCAGCCACACAGCTCTTAAACGACACCTTCGCTCCCACACAGGTCAGTGTCCTTCTACCTGGTTATTGGTCCAGAGGCCAAATAGACTTAATTGCTGAGGGGTTTTTTTTTATTGTTTTTTTTTTTTTCTCCTAAAACTTCTTCCAGATATAATCTAAAAATACAGGGGTCAAACCACAGACAGATAGTTATCTCAGATAAAAGTGATCTCAATTTCACACTCTATTTATGGACTCTGGGTTATTTAAACCAGTTATTAAATGGCCAGTGGTCCAGAGAACTGGGTTTTACTTTAAATGAATAGTAGCACAGACCACATCTGGCATCTGTGTTGAAGCATCCTAAATGATGGACATGGGTTAATGTTTCATTTTACTGAGGACTGGAACATTATAATTAGTTCACTTTTTTTGCACGAGTGCTTGAACAGAGGGCATCACAGAAAATGCCAGCCTCCATACCAGCCTGGTGGCTAAAAGTCTTTTATACAAAAAAATCATGTTGTCAAAATCAACGTGTTTGAGGGTATAACAGGGTATATACAGTACTGTTCAGAAGTCTGGTTAGCCAATTACTCAGCTAGTTTTGGTTAGCTCTAGAGCTATTTTTGGGGAAGGAAAAGTGTTCAACTTGTATTTAATACACCGTAACTGCCAAGATTTGGCTCAGTGGAACTATAGAAGTTTCATATGAGTCTCAGCAGAACTTTTCACAGAAGATTTTTCACATTTTCATATTGAACAAGGGTTGAAAAAATCCAGACCATGACAGGTTTGACTTCACATAACTTTGTTTGAATGCCTGTTTAAGCACCTTGAAGATGTTCAAGATTTATAAGTCATGTACCCATGCATAAGCACTAACACTGCACTAACACAAGATAAGAAAACACATTGAAAGCACTGTTCCACTCTTTATTGAGAATCTTGTATGGATACAAACCATTTTAGATTAGATTAGTATACAAGTTGCGTCTTCTACAAATACTGGTCCTTGGCTTTCTTGGTCCTGTTTCCCTTCTTGCTATTTCTTTTCGTTTTAGCGTTTTTGCATAAGCATTTGTGTTACATAAGTTTCTCACGACTTCTGATTTACTTAGGTTGCTACCATGATGGCTGATGCTCCACAATGCAATGCTTTTCTATTGCATTCCCCAAACCCTACTAGTTGTGCTTCTGCTTGAACGAAAATTCTTTACCCATATAATGAAACAAATGAATCTTCTGAAAAATTAACTTGCTAATCGCAATAGTCAACACAATTAATTCCAAGCCATATACTATATATAAAACTATATATCTATATCTATATCTGTCTATCTGTCTATCTATCTATCTATCTATCTACTGTATGTGCTGTGCTGACATTTACTAGGGATAAATAAATCCCCATTTAAAAACAAAGCTTTTTTGATTGAACACAATCACAATCCCCATGATAATTATCTTACTTTAGAATGTAGGGAATGTGTTGGAGTTCATCTTGTGCTTGTGCCAATACATAAGGGTCAAAGTGCACAACTGGCCTTATCATTTTGTTAAGCCCTGTGTGTCTGTCTGATTCTGAAGCCTCTCTCCTTTCTATATTCTGCACATGTAGTGTCTTCTCATTAATATGCCATTCCTGTTCCCTCTCCGTTTCACTGGCAGGCCATTTGCAGACAGTGGCGGCTGTCTAATGTTCACAGCTGTGTTTGATAGGGCAGACAGAGACAAGTGAGCTGGATTGTTTATGGCACAGAAAGCTATCTGAAGCTCCTTTTAGCTCGTCTTTCAACCCTTTTAATGCCATTTTGTCAGACCATGTGGAGCATTTTTTTTTAAATAATGGTTGCCTATTTTACTTTGAATTTTACAGACTGTTGTGTGGTCATGTATTACTGACTTAAACAAAGACACTGATGTCTGCACAGTTTGTGTCACAGCAGCCTTTTGATTGGCTACCTACCCAGCAAAAGATCAATACAGTAAATATAAAGTCTAATACACTAGAAAAGAGTTCTCTGTATGTGCTGGGTAATTGACATTACTAGTGTGTGTCGAATCTTCCCAGGGCTGAGCGTTAGCACATTAGCATGCCTGCGGCGATGCGAGTCTGGCCGACCGGCTGCTCGCCTCAGCTCCATTAACTTTAATGACAGACAGGCTGCAGGGCTTTTTGCAAGGTGCATCTGATCAGTTGATGCAGGTACCTAAAGACTGCTGCTCTATATATCATCATATATCTGGTCTCGGAGGGCTTCAACCTGCCCTCCCTCTCCACTCTGATAAAAAACTCATTCATTTCAGCCTGCCACTATTACTAAAAGTGCAATTGAATGTGAATAGTATGCCATGATGTGTTTTGGGATTTTTTATTTTTTTGCATTGTCTCTTAAGATGGGGGTTTACACCAACCGTGACAGTACACAACAAGAAATGCAATTTATTTTGAGGTTCTGCTGCCACTTCGACAGGGAGATAATGAAAAGCACGGGTCACCGCTGATGACTTAAAGCATGTCCGACTGTGCTGAGATGCATTAAATATTGGACGCTTTATACGGTTGACCGCATACCATGCTGCTGCCTGAGAAAATTATATAAGAACCTGTTACTGAGCACATAAAAGCAATTAGCAGCCAGCCAGATCCAATCAACACATCCTGTAGTCAACTATCCTAGATTATTGGCATTTTAAAGTGCTTCTGCTCAACAAGCAGCATATTGAGAGTTCAAAGGGATGATTTGGTTAAATGAAACCATCTTAACTGCTTTAACGCATTATGAGTATCAGTAAGTATATGATGTTTCTTTGGAACAGGTGACCATCCGTATGAGTGTGAGTTCTGTGGCAGCTGCTTTCGGGATGAGAGCACGCTGAAGGGCCATAAGCGCATCCATACTGGAGAGAAACCCTATGAATGCAACAGCTGCGGTAAAAGGTTCAGTCTCAAACACCAGCTGGAGACACACTACCGCGTACACACAGGTCAGATCTCCATATCTTTACATAAATACGTGTACAAGTTTTTCAACTTTCTCTTAATGCATGAAATGTCTAAAAAAACTACTGTTTGCTATATGTTTCTTAAACTAAACTATGTGGAACTGGTTGAGAAACATGAAAGTTATATAAAAAAAATAGATACAAATAAATAATAAAATATATATTTAAAATAATAAAAAATAGTCAACTTTAATCAATCTTGCATCAACTCTCAGCTCTGGTGATTGCAAAGCAAATGTGTTTGTTGGAATGCTGGGTTTTACAACCCTTATATAAGGATTCTAGTTTGGGATGCTATTACTTAAATTTGTTTGTTGGCTCTGTGATCTTGTGTGAGAATCAAACTGACTGAGGTTAAATTAAAGGATGATTGCTACTTCCCTTCACTCCTCAATAAGCAGATGCTAAGCCACCCTATCAGGTAGCTTGTCAAATAATTGACTTCTTTTTGTCTAACAAGGCTACGGTTCTAGACTAGGTGCATGGATATAATAAGAGCTGAGAGAAGCTCCTATCCAAAAGCCAGTAGTCCAGTAGACAGCCAACAATGAAATCAGTGACATTTACACCCACTGTCAATGACAGATCAATAATCAGTTTGCTGCTGACAATGGTAGGCTGTTAGCTTACCTTGTTAACCATTTTCACTGCACTTTCTCATTGCACATCAACAAGGACATTTTTCCCCTTAACAGCCAGGTTGTTGGAAATTTACAAAATGCACAGTAAGAGACATTCACTGCATTTTTGCAAATAATCATGATTTGTTAATTAATTATACTGTACATGGACCAGGCTAAAAAAAAAAACCCACACACAGTCTAATATTGTGTTGGACAGCCTTTTGCTTTGATTATGCACAAATGTACTTAGACATGTTGTGCAGACTGTTAAGTGACATGAATGTAAGTCTATATTAGTGTGATAGCAAAACGCTTTTTCATATGATCCTCAGGTGAGAAGCCATTTGAGTGTAAGCTGTGCCACCAGCGCTCACGTGACTACTCAGCCATGATCAAACACCTACGCACCCACAATGGAGCTTCACCCTACCAGTGTACCATCTGCCAGGAGTATTGCCCCAGCCTCTCAGCCATGCAGAAACATATGAAAAGCCACAAGCCTGAGGATGTTCCCCCAGATTGGAGGATCGAGAAGACCTATCTGTACCTATGCTATGTATAAGACAGCTGAAGAAAGGAAAGAAGAAACTGGTGGCTCATTCACTCACTTTGCTCCAAGCCTGGGCCAAAGATGGAGAAGGGAAAGTGATCAAAGCTTTAGTGTAGAATGTTTATTCTTTTTTTTCACACCATATCATATGCACATGTTCAAATCCATGTCTAGGGTGTAATGTATTGTTAAAATGACAACATTAGAAAAGTAGAACCCTTTTAAAAATAATATGGTATTTCATAATCTTATAGACCATCTTACTAGCAAATAGCCCATTGCTTCATTTCACCTGTTATATTCAAAATTCAAACTTTTTTTTAAATTTAAAAATCACAACATCTATACATTTTTCATGTCTAGGGTGTAATGTATTGTTAAAATGACAACATTAGAAAAGTAGAACCCTTTTAAAAATAATATGGTATTTCATAATCTTATAGACCATCTTACTAGCAAATAGCCCATTGCTTCATTTCACCTGTTATATTCAAAATTCAAACTTTTTTTTAAATTTAAAAATCACAACATCTATACATTTTAAATATTCATCCAAACCATTGACAAAAGTGAGCAAAAATTTTTTTTGCAGCCACATGCACAGTAAAAGCAGATAATTACATGAAAAATTACCAAAATCAAATAAAATGCAAAAAAGTAAAATAAAAATCTCTGTTCAGCTAAGTCAATCGTGCAGCTCATTTTGAGTGTCAGAAGCACTTACTAGTGGCCATTTGATCACAGGTAAACTCAAATAATTGCTAAATTATAGTCACAAAAAATCAAGGATGTTCAGGGATGTGTTCAGAGAGTAACTACACTGTGCACTTTCACAACTGAGTTGATGTCATAATTATGATGTACAGCAGAATCATGAATATGGCTCAGAGAATTGGTTTTCTTTTCATTAGCTTTCCACCATTCTCCTACTATTGACATTAGTGTAGCAGGGCTAATCTTAACATTTGAATGTGCATATGTTGTGTTGTGATGAAGTTATGCAGTATTAGTGGATTAAGACTCAAATTTAGGGTTGCGTACTTTAGTAAAAACATTTTTTTTTGTGCGTGCCCTATATAGGTACTTGTACTATAGGTACATGTAAAGTACCTATATAGGATATTGCAATGGGCTATCGTGTTGGAGCACTATACAGCAGGCTGAATAAGAAAATTAAAAGATCAAGATAATGTAACAAGAAGAGATTAAAAAACGAATATGCAGTATTCAGCTCTACAGATCTTTCCTTTTCATGGTTTATATTTGACTTTTTTTCAAATCTTACTTGAATTATTTGATTGTCTTGTGCTTGATTTATTTTTTATTATACCACAGCACTGGTGCATGCACTGATAATTGGTCAGTAGCTGTTAATTCATTTTCTATAACAGCAATTCTGACAGAAGTGTTAGCTGCAAAGCAAATCACAATTTTAGAATAATGAGTTTTCTCTAATGCATTATTGTTTCTATAGTAACAACTTAAACAGTGACTCATATGGCAGATGCACCACATAAATCGACAAAAGATTTTAAGTATGGTGATATATATATATATATATATATATATATATATATATATATATATATATATATATATATATATTAAATTTGTTTTCATCAATGAGAAAATCACATTTACATTTTTGCAAGGTGTCTAGTGTCAATGATGTGTGATGGAGTTAAACTTTAAGCTTTCTGACATGCTGCATTTCTTGTCATATAGACTAAAAGACAGAAAACAAAAATGTGATTGAGTGAATTTTTATAGCTGCTATAATTTAAGTGATAACAGCAACAACCTTTTTTTGTATAAAAAAGGTGTATAAGTATAAATGGATTAAAAAAAGTGTCAATCTTCGGTAAATAAATTGGTGTGATATAAGTGTAACACACTTCAGGACATGCTGTTTTTGGAAAATAATCAAATGCAAATGTTTTCTTAAAACAGCACACCCCCTTTGTGTGTTTTGTGGTTTATTGAGCTTTGTTTCAGGACATTTGGTTATAATACAATACAATGGTTTAATTAGCCATCATAAAACTCATCATAATCTGCACTCGGTGAGAGCTGCACAAAGATGCTCTTTGCATTAATATCAGGTTTAGCACTGCTCAAATGTCTGCTTTTCAGCCCTATATGTGCTACCTCTTCATGGCTCTTTGTTTTGAATTAAAGCAAAAGCACATTTGATTATGTTTATGATTTGCATTTTAATCTTATCTTTTGCTTAATTCTCAGAGATCTTGATTTACTTGACTGACATCATATTTACACTCCATATCTAATTGACCATTTTAAAATGAAACAGATCATATTCTGATGGTTTATTTCCATTAAATTTTTATAAAATGTTGATGAGGTATGGTATAGGGGTAAAGCCTAAGAATAGAAGTGTTGTCTTTTTATGTGAAAATGATTGTAAAGTGGAATTGTCAAATGACACGCAGTTCATGAATTGTGTGTAAAGTTACTCATGGGGGAAAACATTTACAGAGGCAAAAGCAGAAAAAGCAAAAAAAGACAAGAGCCAAATGTGGCACTTTGATAAGAAAAAAAAATTGTTGTATTTTTGTATTCTGTAATGTGCAAAATCTGTCCACTTGTTTATAGTTAAGTGAGTCAAGTACTTTTACAGTAACTTTTACATCGTGTTTGTTTTTGGTGATACTTTTTGTGCCTCTTTTACAATGTTGACAATGTTCAGTAGTAGATGTTTGTAAAGCTTTGTGGTCACTGCTGCTGGGTGTCAGTTTTTCATATGTAATTATCTGCCAAGATTTGCAGGCCTACTAGTATCATAAAGCACAAAATACCTAACAGAAAAGGCAGAAATATATTTTTTTCTGTTTGCTTGCATTGTGGTCACAACATATTCACTGTGAGATTCAAAACACATTATATGCAGTTATATGCAGGTATTTGTCTGTGCAGTGCGAGTAAAAAGACTTATTGTGGTCAACTTGTTTAGTGTGTAAGTGCACTACTTATGAAGAAAGAAAATAATCTTCCATAAAGCCACAAAAGACTTAATTGTAATATTGTTATTGTAATATTAAGTTATTGCATATGTTCAGAAATTCTGAAGCTAATTCACCACTGAGATGAACTGTAACAAACAGGCATTTCATTCATTTCTTTAATGCACATTTAGATCACAGCCATTAAATGGATTCTGGCACAGCAGTCAAAATAAATTGTTATTGAACTTTTAGTTCATTTCATTCCTTTGTCTTTTGTTCTTTAGGGAAGGTGTAAACATACACTGTGAAAATGTTTGTCATTCTACTCTTTACGGAAAAATCACTTTGATTTCATGCACGATCATATGTTTTTCACATGTGAGTAATACGTGATCACATGTAACATTACATTTCAACCTGATATGCACTGAAACTGCACATGTCAACTTAAGTATATTTGACATTAATTGTAGGAAAAATCACATAAACAAAATAAAGACATGCACCACGTGTAAAAAAAAGAAATTCACGTGAAAAATGTGTAAAATGTGATACAGTATGTGAAGTGCATAAAACAGTTGATGTGGCTTTTCTGTAAGGGGGAACCTTTGTTGTAGGGTTTGCAATAAAACCATATGCAGAGCACAGACTTGGCAAAGTGGCATCCTTGTGTCACTGTGTTTTCTTTGCCGTACCCTAGATGCAGCCTTTTTTTTCCTTTTCTTCAGTGCTCCCTTATCTGTGCCAATTAAATAAAATTTGATACATAGTCATAACATTTGACAAAGCACTGAGAATCCATGTTGGACCAAATTAAATCTTTTTTTTTTTTTCAAATATAGATTATTTTCTTGCAGTGACATTGTACTTTTATGTTACAGTGATTTGAATTAATTGTCTTTCAGTTCTTTGTATTGTCTACCTCAGCACCAGTTCTTTATATAACCCTTAAAAGGTGCCCAATTACAGGCAATCTGTTTTGTTAATTGTCTCAATTGTGCATATATGTACTTTTTTTATTTTAGCATTTGGAGATTATTTCTATTTTGGATTGTTGTATTTTTTCCAGTATATTCAGCATAAGGGTGATAAACACTGTCTTTTGGAAGTGTGTGATGGCATTGATGCAGATTGAGGTGTATTCCTTTCTCTCCTCTTCGTGTGTGGGCTCGAGCACAGCTCTGTGTTACTCGTAATGTTGTCTGGGGTGTGAAAAAACAATAAAAATCTAAAAGAGAATGCATGCAGCAGGTGCTTTTTCACAATGGGTCTGCCTTGTGAAGCGGAGTTCTGTGTTTTAAATATATTCATATAATAAATATTAGCCTAGTATTATTAGTATTCTTACACAATCTGGTAGAATATTTTCAACATCATTTAGTGATGATATCAAAACATGAATTGAAATTCGGTTAGCGGCAGGTGGTAAAGTGGATAGCACGGTGGCCTCGCACCTCGAGTCCTGCTTCAGTTCTGTGTGCGTGGAGTTTGCATGTTCTCCTTGTGGTTGGTGGGTTTCTTCTTTGTACTCTGGTTTCCTCACACAGTACAAAAACATGCAGATGAGGCTACCCTGCATTTTCAAATTGTGTGTCAGCGTGTGCATGATTGTGCCAGTGATAGACTGGCACCATGTCCAGAGTGTACCCGCTTAGGGCCTCAGTTCCATGGGATACTTTGTACAGGAGTGAGCAAGTGAGTGAGAGAAAGAAGTTCAGTCATTTCAAATTTATCCAAAACCTACAGTTGTTAATATTTTATATATATATATATATATATATATATATATATATATATATATATATATATATATATATATATATATGAAATCTTTGAAGGACTTTTTTAACAGATCATAGGGTGCCAGGTAGGTCTATCATCAATAGATTCAATAATTGATTTAAAATTTTGTTTTATCAAAAGATGTGTGGATATCAGCATGCTTTTTCCAGTTGAATAGAATTTTGGGTCATGGTTATTGATACAAAATGTGTTAAATATATTTGGGTATTGGGAATGAGATCCTTCTAAGTAATTCTATATTGAGTTAAAGACTGACTAATTCTGGCAATAAATAATTCCTTTTTAGTTTTTTAAGTTTATATCGTGTTTATATGACAAAACTTTATCATAATTTTTATCACAGAATGCTTCCATGTGCCCTCCAATGGATTGGCACTCTGTCCAGGGTGTACCCAGCCTTAAGTCCAAAGTCCCCTTGGATAGGCTCCAGCCCCCCCATGACCCTGAATATAGGATTAAACGGTATAGATGATCAGTGAGTGAGTGAGACTGCTTCCATGGGGTTGTTTTTCTATATACCATTTTATCATATAACAGGCTACACTTAACAGAAAAACAAGGAAAATTTGCATAGAAATGATAATTGATCTATTTGTGCCTCCCTGATCTAAGGTGGACATCTACCTAAATCACACATAATTATGAACATGTTAGGGAAAGACGTTCACAGCGCTTATAGTCATTTAAAATCACTGAATCACAGGCCAAAGTGAAAGTTTTATGGAAGCGATGTGGTTGTGCCAGATGAATACTTGCAGTGCACTGGTTTTTCAGGCAAAACAACCCAACGTCCAATGGGACCTAAGAAAGGCTCAGTTTGCCCCATACTTTGTTCCCTTACTGAAGCAAATCATTTCAGTTGTAAGGTTTCTTAGTTCACACAATGCAAATTTGTCTTGACAATTCCAAAAGTGGAGGGGATGTGGAGTGGATGGATATGAGATTTTACACATAAGTAAATGACTTATTTTTTGATGCTTTTATAATGCAATTGCATTCAGTTGAAACATTTTTTAGGAAGCTTGCTTGTTGTTAATTCTGAATGGCACCAAATAGCAATAAAAAGTTAAACCTTGCTCCCATAAGAAATCTTACTATGGGATAATTACCATGGTGGTCTTATGTTGCCAGTGTCCATGCTATATAGTACAAGGGTATTTTTGACAGTACTGTTGTCTTTTTTTGCTGATATGGTGTGTGTTCCACACTATATTATGTTACACACTGTGCTATTGAATGGTACATGGTTCTAACATATATTGTTGTACCATGTCTGCACATGTCTGTAACTAACATATCTAATATGGTACACCTACCTGCTGAACTTTGCCATTGTAATACCCAATAACTACAATGGTATTCACCAAAGTAAGGTGGTACATACCATTATATGGTACCCACTGAAGTGCCAGAGCACCTACCCTGGTACTTTATTAAATCATGCAGTTCCTAACATGGTAATGTCCATGGGAATAGTATGGTGTGTTAGGCTATGTACTAGTTTACCACAGCAAACTATAGCAGCCTACAGGCTACATGCAGTAAGGCAATTTCTGTTGGTTAATTCTAAAAACTGTAGAGTGGTGAAGTGAACTTTTCTCGTTTCTCGTCTTCTTTATTTAAATGTGATCATGTCAAGCAAGGAAGTCTGAAATTTTCTGTTTCAAACCTTTTAATCCTTTTATAACTTAAAAGATCAGGATTTTTAAATATTGCTAAATTGAAAATATGGGCAACAAGTATGAAATATTACGAATAGCCCAAACGTCTTAAATAAGCATTTGGGTTTCAGTAAACAGTGATAGAAACTCTTTATCTAAAGTTTTATTTCTTCTGCATTTATATATCACACGCAACTGTAAAATTACAGTCATTTTCTTGGTCACACATTGAAATGTTTGACACCGTCTCATTTTCGTTACATTTAACGAACGATAATAAAAATGGACATCATAACTGATTCAATACTTCCATCTAGTGGTAAGATTGTTTCATTGCATTTTAAACACATTTTAACCAGAGGCCATTTGTTATTCACGGTTTCTTTCCTTTTCTATTCCTGTATTTAAGTGTTTTTTTTTTTGCTTTGTTTTTTCTTTTAGATTTTTTAAAACTTAATATTTATTGAAAAATATAATTTTAGACTGCTTTTAGCTGTGCTTTCATGTTTAGTTGTAGGTGTGTTTTTGTGCATTCACTCATTGTCTATACCACTTTATCCTGCATACAGTGTTGCAAGGGTCCTGTTGCAAGGGGCCTATCCCAGGAGACTTAAGTCATGAGGCAGGGTACACCCTGGATGGGGTGCCAATCCATCGCAGGACACATGCACACTCTGATTTGGGAATGACAATTAGCCTAACCTGCATGTCTATGGACTGTGGGAAGAAACCAAAGTACCCGGGAGAAAACTCACCAAGCCCGGGGAGAACATACTGTACAAGCTCCATGCAGACCCGAGGCTTGACTTTGTCTCTGTCTATTGCTCTGCTAATCACTCAATCACTCATCGTCTATACTGCTTTATGTGTCAGTATAACACATAAAGTCTTGTTATACTGTGTTATATTCAGTGTTGTGGGGGGCCTGGAGATTATCTCAGGAGACTTAGGGCATGAGGCGGTGTACACCCAGGACAGGGTGCCAATCCATCGCAGGGCTCACAATCATTCACACACTACAGGCAATTTGTAATAATAATAATAATAATAATAATAATAATAATAATACACATTTTACTATGTTAATAGGTCATATATTTATTTGTTGTCTAATTAAGTTGCTATAAGTACTGAATTATTTATCCAGTTTTTTTTATTTGCATATTTCTCAAGTTGACTTAGCACAACTATATTTTTTAATTATTTTTTGCTATTATAATGATGGTCTTCTCATAATCATATAATTGTGCATGGTATGTACTGCATGAGTGTATTTTTGTACATCGAAACTCAAGACTTCTGCCTGTCCAGGGTGTGTGTACTTTATTAAGTCTTTTCTGTTTTAGCTAGTGTTTTAAATATATCTGATTAGATTGGTAACAACAGAAGAAGAGTGCGTTCATTTCTGCTGAATAGGCCCTTAAAGAGTGCTTATTTGAGTTACTACTATAGACTTCATGGAAGTTCAGACCAATCTGGAATTTCCCTTTGATCTCTCTCATCATCAAGGTGTTCCAGCCTTTAAAGGCTCTACTAACAACGTTTTTTGTTTGTTTTTCCAATATTCTGTGTAAACTCTAAAAGCTGTTATGTGTGAAATTTATGGGAATTCGGCAGTTTGAAATGGGGCAGTGGTAGCTCAGAAGGCTAAGGCACGGACTTACTGATCGGTTCGATCCCCAGCTCCACCAGGTTGCCACTATTGGGCCCTTGAACAAGGCCCTTAACCCCATCTGCTCCAGGGTGCTGTATCATGGCTGACTCTGTGCTCTGACCCCAGTTATGCTGGGATATGCAGAGAAAATTTCACAGTGCTGTAATGTATATGTGACAAATAAAGGCTTAACTTAGTTTATGAAATACTGAACCAACCTTTCTGGTACGAACAGCCATGCCATGGTTAATGTTACAGACATCACACTTTTACCCCATTCAGATGTTTGCAAGATAGTTGCAAGATTTCAAGCCTTGTGCTGTTGCTACATGATTCAGCTGAATACATGTATACTGATTTAATGTAAAAGTAAATAAAGTAGGCGGCATGGTGGTGTAGTGGTTAGCACTGTCGCCTTGCACCTCCAGGGTCCGGGTTCGATTCCTGTCTCTGTGTGCATGGAGTTCGAGCAGTTCAAAAAGATGTGGTCATCAGGTGGGAAAACGTGATTGTCTTCGGCCCTCCCAACTGAGTGGTAGTAGTAGCCTTGATGTGGGAGCCCCCTAGTGAGGAATTAGACATGACTAAATTAGGGAGAGATAATATCTATCAATCTAGAGAGATGATATCTCAAGAAATAGTTTTATAGGCTTCCTTTTTTGTCTCTCTTTTGTACTGTACCTATCCAGATTTAGATAACTGATTTTTATAAATCATTTCCATTTCTTTAATTCAAACCACATACTTTAATTTAGAGGTGACTCAAGACTTTTTCACAGTACTGGATATGGAAATAGAAAGGACATGTATGTATGTATGTATGTATGTATATATCTATGTATGTGTGTGTATTTATTGAGAATATTGAGAGCCTGTGGTATTGAGTATAGTATTGGTATAAGGCCACAGAACCCACTGACTGCTGCATGGATACCAGCACAATCCAACAGTTAAATTACTTAGGTTAACCAATAAAGCTAATTTTTTGCACTGAACTCTAAAAATAAGTAAACAAAAGAAATAAAATCTATTCATGGTATGTGATGCATTACAACTTAACATTTAACTGTTACTTCTACTCATGAAATATTGCATGATTTTGTGCAAATTCATGCTCATATTTCAGTTTTTCAGTCAACCAGGGGAAAATTTAAAAACATGATTTTTTTTTTTGCATATACACACATTTACTGAGATATTACCAGAAAGGTCATGTGGCCAGTATGTGACACAGAATTCACAGTTAAATACCATTATAAATGGCTATCTGCCATACCTGTCAGACCTCTTGTATATCGGCATAACAGCTTGTAATTACAGTTGGAGCTACATTTCAGTTATCGCTTTTCGTCCACACGCAAACGCCGTTTTGGTCGTTGAAAACGGAGCTTTTGGAAAACTCCGACCAAAGTGAAGATTTTCCAAAACTCCGTTTTCAGTGGTGTTGTGTGGACAGGGGAAACGGAGATTTCGGCTTGTGCCGATAATGTAATTGTCTGTGTGCTAGTCTACTTGATTTGTGCAATAGCGGACGTACAACTAGTGGACTTTTTACATGCGTGTACATACACGCGCAGTTACTCACACATTACGTTAATGAACAGATGTGCCTGAATGTACCACTAAGCTCACTGCTGCTACACACTGTACAAAACTCTGACTACACAGACACCGCAGGCAGCGACGGCGGTTTGGGACGAGACCCGGTCGGACTTCTACAAAGCGCAACCGATGATGACATTTTTCCTAGGCTTCTGATTCAGGAGGCTCCTAACAGCGCTTAACAGGGTGTTTTGCGGTTTCATGTGGACAAAGATATATATATATATATATATATATATATATATATATATATATATATATATATATATATAAAAACCGAATAAGAAAAAAAACGTTTTTAAAATACCCGGCTACGTGTGGACATGGACGAATATAGCGCGTTTTGCCTCCTGGCTGTACGCGTCACTCAACAGAGCCAATCAACTCAGCGCTTTTGCCTCAAGGTGGGCGTAGTCATACGCATCATGCAACAAAGCCAATCAATTCAGCGCTATTCCCTCGAAGTGGGCGTGGTTATACGCGTCACTCAGCAGAGCCAATCAACGTGGTAGCCGTGTATACACAGAGCAGACGAAAGACAGAAATGATGGTAGTGCATCTAGAAACTGCCACAATCCTCACTAAGCAGGAACAAAAGCGTAAAAACAGCATGGCTTACCCCACCAAATGGTGCGTATACTATAAAAACTGAACGTTGCACTATAAATTAAATCTCAATGTTGAGTAAAAGGGAAGTTATGAGCAGTTCAGTGTCAGTTTTTTTAAATATCTTAAATAGTTAATTAATCATTTAACTATTTCTACAAACTCTTTAACCGTCAATGAGGTACTAACACTAGTATGATATAACATCATATCTTATCATAGCATAATATAACATATATCTCATAAAAGGTCTATTCTGTACTAGTGATAGGAAGTTTGAATAATTTTAGTTCATTTCGTTCTTTTGACCAGAAACAAAATAAAATGTAACACTTTAAATAAACAGACCCCAACACGTCTACATGCACAAATTTTGGCCATAGTTCCTGTAATTAAAAGATTACAATGCAGTTGAGGACATATGAGAGGTGAGGCTCATTCTGTTTATCATATCTTCTAGTCCGAGTTGTTCATTCTTTTGAATCTATTGCACTACATAGCGTCTATGGGAGTCCCGTGACAAAAGAACGAACGACTAGGACTTGGAAGACTCATTGAGGAGAACCGTTCAATTCTGTTTCCCGTGTACTGCACTGCATGGCGTCTATGGGAGTCACGTGACAAAAGAACGAACGACTCGAACTAGAGACTCAAAGGTAACTACTCACTTCTGTTTCCTGTACATAACCTAAAGAGGTTTTGTGATGCTTTGCGCATGCGTGCCCAGTAGAAAATGAATGAATCACTCTCTGAGATTACTCGTTCTTCTGAGTCACATTAAAGATTTGTTCAAAACGAATGAATCGTTCATGAACGACGCATCACTAATCTGGACATTGGGGGCAGCATGGTAGTGGTTAGCACTGTTGCCCTGCATATCTTCCATAGGTTCCGGTTTGATTACTGCCTGGTGTCTGTGTGCATGATGTTTGTATATTCTCCCTGGATATTTCTGTCTGGATGTCTATGTATGCATGCATGTATGTATGTCCAGTCAGAATATGTCACAGTATCATGTAAAACTGGCTGGACATAATTAAATGGAATTTTGGAAGTAAAAACCGCACCATGAATAAAATCAAAATGTTGATTAGTAGGGACATTATTATTTTGGTTCCAGATTATGTCTTGTATTGATTAAGACCCATAGATTTTTCAGCGAATATCGCACTTTTCTATCGCATGGAAGATAGGCGTTGCTATACGTGTCATTCAAAACAGACAATCAAACTTACTGTGTATAGACAGAGTAAGAAGAAGACACAGGAATGACGGTAATGCAATTCAGCGCTTTTGCCTCGAGGTGCTATGATCAGAGGATGTTATGATAAGTTTTGTGTCAGATTACATCATCATATCTAACGTTTTTTTGGACAAATATTGGACAAACATCCAATTATGTTTACAGTGTATAGACAGAGTATGAGGAACACACAGAAATGACGGTAATGAACCTACAAAGCACCCAAATCTTCACCAAACATTTGATACACCATGACTTGCTCCAAAAAAAAGGGACAATAGAACTATGAAAACTGGACCTTCAAAGATGAATGGACAGATCAATGTATGTTTTTTCTTCCTGTGTTTTAAAACCATATGTCCTAAAACTATGGCTCTAATAAAAGGTAATATTGTGAAGCAACACAATGAGATAAAACACGGGTCATTAGATCAAACATATCCGCAGCAGTCCAAAGTAAGGGCATGTAAAATACCTGAACATTTTCAATATCTTCACTGATTACTTAATATTTTCACTGATGAAATAACACCGCTGAAGTGGTATAAGTGAACTTTAACTCTCTGGAGTCGTTTTAA
The DNA here is from genome assembly GCA_013621035.1 of Clarias magur. NCBI lineage: Eukaryota > Metazoa > Chordata > Actinopteri > Siluriformes > Clariidae > Clarias > Clarias magur. The sequence continues at coordinate 287,530 of QNUK01000153.1, forward strand.
GACATAACTTAAACTTTATCTTAATTGCATTTTCAATTCAATTTTATTTGTATAGCGCTTTTAACAATTGTCATTGTTGCAAAGCAGCTTTACATAATCAAAAGAAATTATGAAAATTATGGGAAAAAAATGGGAGAAAATTATGGAAATTGTATGCAATGTGAAAAATGTGTAATTTTTTGCCTAATGTTTATGATTTTGTTATTAAAAGTTCATGAAGTATTGATGTGGAGATTTTGTCTTATTACTGGTTAATTTTGCTACGGTATTAAATAAATATCTAGGATTATCTTTATTTTATATAAGAGTGGAGCGATACATTGATCTAGCAACACTTAGAGCTTTTAATAGTTCAGGATGCTTTCCTTCCATGCTATTTGAAATACAAACAATTTAGTTTGACATAAATGCTGTTCTCTGGATTTTCAAAATTAAGTCTCTAGCAATTAATGTTTTGTCTATAGAAAGAACCAGGTTTGAGTGGAAATCTGCAAATTTGTAGAGAAATTCAAAATACGGCTCTTGGGGACTGTAAAAAAAATAATTAGCGGAATCGACTGAGCAGATAAAATTTTTGTAGCTATGTTACTATAGAGAACTTCAAATGCATTAACTTTATGTCCGTGTTTTTGTATGATAATCAGATTATAATTGTAAATAACTGCGATGCCTCCTCCTCTACCAGTTCGCAGAGGCTGTTGTACAGATCTGGCCGTTAAGAATGCACGTTTCTTGAAAAGGGATCTCGCACGCTTCCGTGGCAGCTTGCCGGAAGCTGTGAAAATGCCGTTCATTACCTGTAGGGGCAGTCGTGTTTCAATCTGAAGTATTGTGTGTCTACTGAAGCCAACCTATGCGCCCATTGATAACAAGCGACAGAGCTCATAAACGTGTCGAGCTCAAACGTTAAATACTGATTTGTATTTATTCTTCATTTTCTTCTCAATGATGATTCTTCTTTGACTGCGCTTTCTCCATTCAGTATTATTATCATTAGTAGTAGTAGTGAAAACTACCGCTGATTAACTGTCTCTGCAGTAGTTAAAACAGCGGATTAATTTCATTTGGGGTATTTCTAACAGGCAATCTACTAAATAATAATAAATAGATAAAATAACCCAGTACTTTTACATTTAACCCAGCCCTTTTTAGAGTGTAACATAAAAAATATTCCATTCGTTAAATAGCATAGGTGAAATCATAGGTTGTGTAAAAACAATACAACAAAGCTTATGGTAAATAAATTCTCAGACTCCTCCACTGCATGTATTAAAAAACGGTAACAATGTCAATTTTAAAATCCGTAGAAGCTCAATGGTCCGGACAAAACCTCTAGCGGTGGAGTTATTCCGTGAATTCGCCATTTTCACAGGGATAGGCATCTCGGTTTATTCATACAGATGTACAATACCTATTTACAGTACTTGGAATTTTACGGGGTTGTCACTGACCGATTTACTCTGACAAAGAGCAATACAGTGGAACCTCGGATTGCGAGTAACGTGGTTTACGAGTGTTCCGCAAACCGAGCAAAGATTTTTAATAAATTTTTCATCGGAAACCGAGCAAGTATTAGTTTACTCCCAACCCATAACCCCCCCCCCCCCCCCCCGGCTGCACTCATAATTTGACACCGACACACACACACACACACACACGCACGCTCTTTCGTCTTTCCAGGTTGCGATGTTTCCAGTCAGGATGCTATGGTGCAGGAGCAAAAGTTCCTGAACACCTTAGAGGGCAGTCTAAAGTCTCTCAGGCATCTGAGGTGGTAGAGACGCTGTCGGGCCTTTTTCACCACGGTGTTGATGTGACAGGACCATGACAGGTCCTGCGTGATGTGAAGACCAAGGTACTTGAAGCTGTCCACTCTCTCCACTGGGCTCTCGTTGATGACGGGGGTCTGGTAGTTCCTCTCCTGCTTAGTGCCGAAGTCCACTATCAGCTCCTTTGTCTTACTGACATTTAGAAGAAGGTTGTTCCTCTGGCACCAGTTGTCCAGATTTTCAATCTCCTTAAGGTAGGCCGTCTCATCGTTGTCAGAGATCAGGCCCACCACGACGGTGTCGTCAGCAAACTTAATGATGGTGGTGGAGCTGGTAGTGGCCACACAGTCGTGCTTGTACAAAGAGTACAGCAGGGGGCTCAGAACACAACCCTGTGGGGCTCCAGTGCTGAGAGTGAGGGAGGCTGAGACGTATCCACCCATCCTTACTGCCTGTGGTCTCCCAGTTAGGAAATTAGAGATCCACTGACACAGAGATGAGCTGAGTCCCAGGTGCTCCAGTTTGGTGGTGAGTGTAGAGGGAATTATGGTATTAAATGCTGAGCTGTAGTCGATGAAAAGCATTTTAACATAATTCCTCCTTCTAGTGTCCAGGTGAGTGAGTGTTATGTGGAGGAGATGAGAGATGGCATCATCTGTAGAGTGGTTCGGGCGGTATGCAAACTGTAGTGGATCCAAGGTGTGGTAGTGAAGAGATGGTGAAGTCTCTGACCAGCCGTTCAAAGCACTTCATCACCACTGATGTGAGGGCTACAGGTCGATAGTCATTGAGGGAAGCAGGATGTGGTTTCTTCGGAACAGGAATAATGATGGACTCTTTGAAGCATGTAGGGATCACTGACTGAGATAAGGAGAGGTTGAATATCTCAGTGAACACAGGTGCTAGCTGGTCTGCGCAGGCTCTGAGGACTCGACCTGAGATGCCGTCTGGTCCTGCTGCTTTCCTGATGTTCACTCTCTTGAAGGCTCTCTTCACGTCATGCTCGGAGATGATAAACGCGGTTCCGGTGCTGGCAGTGTCTTCCTGTCTGCAGTCGTTAGCGCCGCTAGCATTAGCATTGCTAGCGTCTTTAGCTGCAGCTTCGAAACGAGCATAAAAGGTGTTCAGCTCGTCTGCTCGTCTGAGTCATGTCCGCGTTCGTCATACCGGATGTTGGAGCTTTATAGATTGTCCTTAGTCCCTGCCACAGGCTCCTAGAGTCACTCTGTTGGAGCTGTGACTCTAGCTTCCTCCCGTAGTGCTGCTTCGCCTCTTTCACCGCCTTCCTGACAATATATGACGCTTGTACAGGTCCATGTCCCCCGATGCAAGTCCCGCATTGTAGGCAGCGGATGCGAGATCTCTGAGCGTCGCGGATGGTTTTATACACCCACGGCTTCTGATTGGGAAACGTTCTGATGGTCGTTTTCTGTACGATATCATCTGCTAGTTTCCCGACGAATCCCACAACCGCTTCCGTAAACATGTTGACGTCATCGGAGCTGTTTCGGAACGTGTCCCAGTCTGCATCATCGAGTGCGTCCTGTAGCGCGGCCACCGATTGGTCCGTCCAGCGCGCGACCTCCCTCTGAACCGGAACTTCCAGTTTGAGCCTTTGTTTATATTTTGGCATGAGGAAGATGGCGGCATGGTCGGGTTTACCAAACGGTGGACGAGTTTGTGCCTTGTAGCCGTCCTTGACTGTTGTGTAGCAGTGGCCCAGTGTCCTTTTGCCCCTGGTGGGGCAGGTGATATGCTGATAGAAGTTCGGCGCTGCACATTTGAGGTTGGCACTGTTAAAGTCCCCCGCCACAATAAGCGCAGCGACCCGGTGTTGTGTTTGGTGCTGTGTGAGTGCCTCATGCAGCTCGCATAAGGCAGTGTCCGTGTCCGCTTGTGGTGGAATATAAACGGCGCTGATTATGACCGATGTAAACTCCCGAGGAAGATAAAAAGAACAAGATTTGATGGTCAATAGTTCCAGGTTGGGTGTGCAGGAGTGTGCGAGAGGAACAACGGTCATTGTCTCAAAGCAGCTTCACAGAAATGAAAAGAAAATTTATGGAAGTGTATATATGTGTAAGAAAAATGTGCCTAGATAATGAGATTGTCCCTGATGAGTAAGCCAAGGGTGACGGCGACAGTGGCAAGGAAAAACTCCCTGAGATGGCAATAGAAAGAAACCTTGAGAGGAACCAGACTCAACAGGGAACCCATCCTCATCTGGGTAATAACAGATAACAAAAATTGTATAACATCATGTGTGTTATGTAGCTGAACGTTCAATATAACAGAAGTTGTTTAAATTAACACAAAGTCCAGTTCAGCACAGGGATGAGTCAGCGGGTGCAGAGGGCAGATGGGCTCTGGATCACTGGGAGCTCAGGACAATACAACTCATTTCAAACCCGCGGCTCGCAGTTTCACTTTACAAAAGGCGGCGCTTTGATCAAAAGGTGATAAGCGCATGCGATTTATCGATTAAAATGCAGACATACTGCATTGATGGATGGATGTTGTTGATAAATATTTAAAATGATAATTAAATAAATAGCTGTCCATCTTTTTTGTGTTTATCATTTCGTGTTTATTATACACTTCTGCACCGCTTATTATAATAAATAGTTTTAAATGGTAGTAAAGGTACCATTGGGTCATGTTCACCCATGGGGTGAACATATGTTTACCCCATGGGCACCACCATCGTCAAGTTTGCTGACGACACCGTCGTCAAAGGAGTTGATAGTGGACTTCAGCACAAAGCAGAAGAGGAACTACCAGACCCCCGTCATCAACAAAAGCCCAGTGGAGAGTGTGGACAGCTTACGTTACCTCGGTGTACACATCACGCAGGACCTGTCATGGTCCTGTCACATCAACACCATGGTGAAAAAGGCCTGGCAGCGTCTCTACCATCTCAGATGCCTGAGAGATTTTAGACTGCCCTCTAAGGTGCTTAGGAACTTCTACTCTTGCACAATAGAGAGCATCCTGACGGGAAACATCACGACCTGGTTCGGGAACAGCACTATGCAGGACAGACGAACTCTTCAGAGGGTGGTGCGATCAGCTGAGCGCATCATCCACACCGAGCTCCCTGACCTGCACTCGATCTACAGTTAGCGGTGTTGGACCAAGGCCAGGACGATCATGAAGGACCTCAGCCACCCCAGCAATGGACTGTTCTCTCTCTTGAGGTCAGGAAAGCGATTCCGCTCCCTGAAGACCAACACAGAGAGACTGAGGAGGAGCTTCTTCCCGCAGGCGATACGGTCTCTTAATCAGTACACCACACAGTACTGATCCATTACACATGCTTCTGCACTCACTCTGGATATTCAGGACATTCGCCACACTAGTGATCACTGCACACCTGCTCACTCATGGACATTATGCACATAGGACACTTTAAATATGCACACAAGCCACTTTAACATGACACTTTACTGCATATTTGCACACCCCTGGACATTCCGTTCTTTATCCCCACAAGTCTATATTTTCTATTGTACAGTTAGGTTTTTCTCTTTGTTTTAATATTTATTTCCTATATAGATATTCTTTCTTATTCTTTCTTAGATAAGTAACTTTTTTTTTTGTTTTTTTTGTTTCTTTCTTGTTCTAAGGTCAGGGCAGTTGCCTAAGCATTTCACTGCATATCGTACTGTGTATGTGACAAATAAAATTAGAATTTGATATGTGGCATTTAATAGCATTCGCTAGTTATCAAGTTGATATACAGGTCAATCTGCATTTGAAAATAATCAGGAAATTTGCGAATTACACTCAAAGTATCAACTCCAACTATGAAGTCTGATTTCATTTGCTGGGGAAAGAAAATTTGGGCAGAGACGTCCGCTCTTGTTAATTCATCTAAAACCCCCTACAGTATTTGCCAACAGCGCACCCAGTTTGATAAATTCACACATATCTTGAATGAAAGGTGAAAAGAGATTGAGCAGAATCTTCTGACACCGTGCTTGCTCTGAAGGACTATATTCGACAAGAATATAGTGAATATAAATTGTTATAATTATATTAAGATAATTAATTAAATAATACATTTATATCAAATAAGGTCTTTATCTAAAAGCCAGACCAATTTTCTCATTCATAGCTGAAGTAGTTAAATATGCTTATACTGTAGATACGTAGGTTATATTTTAAAAGTACAATTGCAAATAAATTACAAACTGCATGTAATGTAAAATATGAATAAAACAGTATTAGACACACATATATGATATGGGAGTATATACAATGAAAAAGCTATTTACACATGCAAACTCAATTATTGATTTATTAATACGTGTGTGCAAAAAGACGACGTACAACAAAGAATACAAAAGTGTATAATTTTTATTAAAAGTTGGCCTAAAACAATATTGTCTCTAATGCTGAAGCAAACATTATTTGTTTTTGTTTTAGTCTTCTCACTGAATACAGCGCGCTCTGAGGTGAACACATGCAGACCCACAGTTACTGTAATCCCTCTTCTCACCTTTCATTCACAATAGGTGTGAAGTTATCAAACCGGTTTCGCTGATGGGGAAATTGGCAGAATTGAGGGGTTTAAAAAGAATTAACAAGAATTAACAATTAACGAGCAGACGTCTGTCTAATATGTATTTCGCAATGTACTCGAGCACAGCATGTCTTATTTCCTTGTTTTAATATGTAATATTGTGAAATAATAAGTGAAATGTATTTCGCGTATATGCTTAAATATCCTTTTTATTTATGGACATGTGTATTGTGTTTGATCTGCATTATTGTGAGATGCGATGACTTTCTGGCATTTTTATCGATAAATCGAACGGGTTTATCAGCCTTTTGATCAAAACGCTGCCTTTTGTAAAGTGAAAGTTTACGGACAAATCGGGGTTTACGCACGCTGACGAACAGCTTTATTTCAGTCATAAATTCACAACCACATTCCAGCTATTATTTCCAGCCGTGGTCAAATAATGGATGAAATGCTGGACACAAACAGCAAAAAAAACATTGTTTATTATCATAAAAAACCCGAAGCACTTTGTGTGCATATAAGAATATTTACAAAAATATGTTGATTTTTTGTTCATTCATGTCTTCTGATGGTGCTCAATGTCGGCACATTTTTACGTTTTAATGAAGATATGTTGGCATATTCACGAATCAGGACATTCGCATAGTTAACACTAACTGAACAACAGGTCCTCACTTCGTAATACACCTGTCTATAAAAAGGAATATTTAGGCAAATACGCTAAATATATTTCACTTAAATATTACAGATTTCAGTTCATACAAAAGGTCTAGGAAGGAAACGGTTGTCGTTATTTTACAAAATCTGAACATATTCAGTAATTTTGTGAATTACACAAAGTATCTGTAACGATGCGGGTGGCGCGAGGGGCAGAGCCGTGCTTAAACTGTTCAGAACGGGCAGATCCACAGGCTGCTACCACGCGGAGTTCTGAACAGCCACCGGCGCGGCCATTTGTACACGCGGTTGCCAGACAGACAAAGCGCTCTGTTAAAAGACGGAGGCAAGGGCCTCCGAGTGGCGCAGTGGTAAAAGCGCTCGCCCTATCATCCGGAGATCGCTAATTCGAATCGCCGGGTGGTGCTGTAACCTCTCGCAGCTGGAGGTCTAGAGATTGGCTCAGAGGGGAGGGATGAGAGGTACTTAGTGTTCGATAGCGGATAGCGATGTCCTCCGAGTGTGTTACGCGAGCGAGCAGTTCGAAAAGATGCAGTCGGCTGGCTGGAGGAAACACGTGATAGTCTTCGGCCCTCCCAGCTGAGCGGTAGTAGTAGCCTTAATGTGAGCCCCTAGTGACGGGGAGGAATTGGACATGACTAATTAGGGGAAAAAAAAAAAAAAGACGGTGGCAAAGGCCCAAGCCTCTGTCTTTCTAAAACTCTGAAATAAATAAGGGCATAAGCCCCGAGAGGATACAAGTTTTTGCTTTAGTTTCCAGAGCCTGTTCGTTCTTGCGTATAGAGATGGCGGAGCTCTGTTTATTTTGTGTTTTCAGTTTCCTTTTGTTTCCGTTTAAGTTCTTAATTAATAATCCCACGCATGTAATGTAAAATATGAATAAAACAGTATTAGACACACATATATGATATGGTAGTATATACAATGAAAAAGAGTGCTCAAATGTAAAGCAAACGCAATTATTAATTTATTGTGTATATTTAACTTATTCAGCCATTAAAGTTATATGAAAAAATGCCTACCAGCCCATTATTATTTTCTGTTCAAATTTAAAGATGCACACGCGTGTGCAAAAAGACGAAGTATACAACAACGAATACGAAGTGTATAATCTTTAAAGTTAGCCTAAAACGATATTGTTTCCAATGCTGAAGCAAACATTATTTTGTTTTTGTTTTAGTCTATTCGCTCAATACAACGCGACAGCACGCTCGGAGGTGAACACATGCAGACCCCCAGGTACTGTAATCCCTCTTCTCACCTTTCATTCAAGATAGGTGTGAAGTTATCAAACCAGTTTCACTGATGGGGGAAGTGGCAGAATTGAGGGGTTTAAAAAGAATTAACAAGACCGAGCAGACGTCTCTGCCTAAAATGTATTTTGCCAGCAAACCATAAACATAAATAGAAACAAATAAAATGTTTAATGTATCAATTAAATCAGACTTCATAGTTGGATTTGATACTTTGAGTGTAATTCATACATTTACTGAATATATTCACATTTTGTAAAATAACGAAACCCGTTTCCTTCCTGGACCGTTTGTCCGCATCACAATGAACTGAAGATCAGCTTGTCTACTTTCCTTGTTTTAAACTGTAATGTTTAAGTGAAATACATTTTGCGTATATGCTTAAATATTCATTTTTATTTATGGACAGGTGTAGTATGTTTGATCTGCATTATTGCAAGAGGTGATGACTTTCTAGGAGAGAATGTCTGCACCTTTTGTAAAGTGAAAGTACGAGCCGCGGGTTCACGCACGCCGATGAACAGCTTTATTTCAGTCATAAATTCACAATCACATTCCAGCTATTATTTCCAGCCGTGGTCAAATAATGGATGAAATAAGTATTCAATGCTGGACATAAACAGCAAAAAAGCCAGATGATTATTTTTTATAAAAAGCCCGAAGTAATTAATGTTTATATTTTTTCATTCATGTCTTCTGATGGTGCGCGACACATTTTTACATTCGCATAATTACTGTATATTATGTGCGCGCATCTCATAGGTGTGTGTGCATGGAGAGTTTGCGTATATGTGCACGCGTCTCATAGATGTGTGTATGCGCATTTCATATGTAGTTGTGTGAGCAGTTATGCTTCAGCATTGGAAACAATATTGTTTTAGGCTAACTAATTATACACAATTCTTCGTTGTACTTGGTCTGGCTTTTAGATAAAGTCCTTCCATGCGCCATCTGATGGATATTCAGTGAAGCACACCACATTTATTTAAATTCCCGAATGTTGCTTGAGGGACCTCGAGGCATGTCGCGCGCTCTGATTTTATCGTCTCTATATTAATTAAATTACTAAAACAGACTTCTAGGTCTTTCCAAATTTAAATTTAGTTTGGGGAACAGACACAGTTTCAATATGGTGTAACCTGATTGACGACCCTGTGCAGCTAGCAGACAGTTAGATTAGCTTCTTTGTCTGCTCCTTGGCCAGGGCTTTGGGTAGTCACAGATAAACCTGTTCTGAGACTGTGCTACACTACAGGAAATGAGATCGTCACCTTCCTGAGTGGGATGAACACCGTCCAGCCCAAACAGGCCAGCTTTTCCCTCAAAGGTACTTCAATGGTCTATGAAGCCCACACTGTTTTCGGAGCACCACCTGGACATCCAGCTGTTCAGCGGCCATAAACTGCTATACGCCATGTCGCCACGTTGCATTGGGATGGGTCCAGAGCATACTCCTTCATCAGACATTGCATTCGCTAATTTAAACACCTCTGTAGAGTTACACTTGCTAACCTCTGACTGACGAAGGCATATATCATTAGATCCAGCAAGTATCACTACAAGAACCTACACTGACCTAAAGAACTTTGATTACCTGCTATGTCCGGGGCCCTGGCTCCCAGGATGCATATAACCACTGCTGCTGATGCCGCTAAAGGCCTAGCTAATTTGACATGCAATTTTTCAATTTCTCATTTGTGATTCATTCTCTGATTACCGATCAAGGAGAGTATTTGGCTGTCGACGAACAAAGTACAACTTAGCATGAACAAGGCGTGAGATAACTTAAATTTGATTTCTTTGTATTGACAAGTTATGCAGAGAGTTCTGCTCTACAGAAAGACAGAATAATAAAGCTGGAATAATATTGTCTGATTTATATTAAAGCTGAGAAAACTTATTTTTAGCCTTAACTTTTAACTACTTCTACAAACTCTTTTCCCATCAACAACGGATACTAAAGCTAGAATATATATGGTGTATCTTTTTTCAGTTAACAAGAGGAATGTTTTTGTGATCCATCAGAAGGATGTGACTTTCCATAGTATTCATGTGGTTTTCACCCTTGAAATACAGTAGCACTCCTTGTAAATGTGACTAATGAGCCATTTGCCATGTGACTAATGAGCCATTTGCCCTTACTCAGTAAATGTCTGAGCTCTGTAGAAAATAAGCATCAGATTTGCGCATGCATCCAGTGATCACCTTAGCGAAGCAAATGTTGGGCTCCTGCAGTAACAGCACAGCTGTGTGAATGCTCACATGGCATGAATTTGAGTAAGATCTACTCCAAGTGCTGCAGCCTAAGTAATCTTTTAACTCTAAATATTCATAATCAATTGCAAGCATCAATCAACCACGCAAGTAGAGAAGCCAGGAAAGCAAACTCTCTGGAGGCATGTTGTCAACTTAACATCAGACATGCTTCAGCTGAAATCACTGACATTGCAGCTGTAGTTGTGTGGATGTCAGCGAGTATTTCTGGGTCTGACTAAGCTGATAGTTGAATCACAATATTCAACTTTGAATACTGTATCTGACTTAGTCTCAGTGAATGTGACTTAGCTTCAACCATCTCACTTGCTCTTCAGACAGGTGGTTTAATGAGCTGTTAAAGTTATACATAAGCTACTCATGCACCAAATGCATACAAATGAGATTCTGTTGATTGTGCATAATGCATACAAGCATTTATCAGGCAATCTTGCTTCTTGCCTCTGTTTGCACTGGGACACTGAATCACTTCAGTTTGATTAGACTCCTATGTGAAGGAATCGAAAACTTGATTGAAACTGTACAGTACCTACAGTATGATAGTAGGCCACTTAGGTCAAGATGCAGAGCAACTATCCACCAAACCAAGTATTCCAGTGAATACTGAGGTGCAGATGTCTAGACCTGCAGATCACATGCAGTTTATCTCTGAGAAAAATGCTTTATACAGTATAATGGAATCATGCTTTGGGCCTGTGGACAAAATCATCCTAAAGAGAAGAGCACAGTTTTTAGAAACTAGAATCCAACAGACCAACTGAAGTTGCCCCATCTGCGTTGGGTTTACCCTACATAGTCAGAGTCAAAGCATCAGACCTTTAGCTGGTACAGTATCTGTGGTCTCCTTACTTGTTTTTGAAAGTTTGAATGTCTTTCATAAAATAAGATATTGATTGAATTACCACAACACAGCATTACAAATATCACCTAATAAGAACAGAATTTCAAATTCTTTGTTTATTGCATTTATACAGCTCATTTGCAAAACGTCTGACCATATCTGTGGTCTCTTAAGTTTCTAACGGAATTGAGAATCCCAATGCATTGGTGAAGTTATGGAAGAGAGGAACCTGTTTGCCATTCCATCTGGCGAATGTCTCCTGTCTCCTCTGGTTACTCGAAATTATCGAGTTAGTTCTTCTTTGCTCCTATACCATGGGTTGTCCCCATTGCAATTCTTATGTTTGCAACTTTTATGTTGCTGCTCATTGTTTCTGGGTTCACAGGTGATTTCAGGTTAGCTCTGATTAGTCTTTTTATTTTGCAGCTGTTTATTTTCCCAATTTGATATTTATTTAGTTTTCTCTTTTCACATTTTGAGAACATGGGGAAAGTTGTTACGGTTAATATTCGGTATATTACCAACTATATTTGGATACCTGGTCAATTACACTCACTCATCATCTATATTGCTTAATCCTATATTAAGGGTCACGGGGAGCCTGGAGCCTATCCCAGGAGACTTAGCGCACGAGGCGGGGCACACACATACACACACTCACACACTCATTCACACACTAAGGGCAATTTGGGAATGCCAATCAACCTAACCTACATGTAGACCTAAGACTGGGAGGAAACCAGAGTACCCGAGGAAAACCACCAAGCACGGGGAGAACATGCAAACTCTATTCAATTACACTCCTATTTGCCTATTAAACATTCTATTATAGATTTTGACTATAGTAGAATGTTTTGCTGCTATAGTAACCTTTGCTGCTATAATAAGCTTCACTTTGGTGGAAAGGCTTTCCACTAGATTTTAGAGCATGGTTATGGGGATCTGGGCACATTCAGCCACAAGTTGAATTAGTGAGATCAACTTATGTCAGATTACACCTTGTCTTTGGTGTTGAGGTCAGGGCAAGTTCTTCCACACCAATCCTGGCAAACTATATCTATTGAACTCAACATTGTGACATTTTTTAAATAATTGTTCTCCATTGTCATAAAAAAAAAGCTTCTTGGAAAATCATATAGTCATTAACAGTGATTGCCAGCGGGATTATATTCCATAGTACACATTTGAACCGCATTTATTATATACCATTTAATGTCAACAAGAAACTAGAATTGTGCATTGACGTCAGTCAGATGTCAGTGATGTAAAAACTTCCAAAATCGTAAAAAAAAATGTTCTCACAGAACTGTTCTATTTGAATTTACAACTTGTCTTGTTTTACTGTATGTATTTTATGTATTTAATATATAAAATTTCCAAAGAGTCATATACAATATTGTACTTTAAATTTATTACAGTAGTAAAAAAAAATGTTTTTTTGAAAAATATAATTTGTATCATGAGGCACAAAAAAAGCACACCACATTCTGAAATTATAGGAGTTTGTCACTGCTAGTTAAATTAAAATTCATTAAAATTATATTTCTTGTCTTAAAGTATTAATAATTGTATTTTTCTAATTGCGCAGCCAAATAGTCACATATAAACAGCTTGTTTTCCAAACAAGCCAATTTATCACTAATTAGGATCCAAATACTTGGCCCACTTTAATAATTAATGATCATGTTGATATTTTTATAAACCTTAATTAGCCACAGTGGTTTGCACTAAGAGTAATCACATGTTGAAGATATAATCTCTAAAGAGAACACTCATCTAGGGACAATCTTTCAGAAGTTAAAAAGTTAACTTTTAAGGTAAAGTGACTTTTAATGAAAACAATTGACAATGCTACATCCATCAGTTTTCCAAACCACCATGTGGACTACAGCAGATTGGCGCAGGACAATGGGGAAAGTCAGTGAAAATACCATTTTGGGTTGGCACTTGTTTTTCTGCAATTCACTGCCAAGTTTTTGAAAGACATGTCTATTCTCAAAAGTGATTATGCTTGGCACCACGAGACTACAATCAGTGTAAACCTCTGAGGCTAATTATGTTGTAGGAAAATATTTACATGATCATTAACTATTAAATTGAACTATGTATTTGGATCCTAATTGATGGTAACTTGTTTGGAAAACAAGCCCTTAGATACAAAGCATTTCTCATGAGTTTTTACCCTGACACTCTGAGCAGGAAAAATAATGAATGAATATATGATGTGACAAATTTGACAAGTATTAGAAGTTATTGGATTATGCATTTACCTGATTGAGGTCATAATTAAGTTATAATTATAAACGGTATAACCGTTGTGTCAGCACTCAAGATTGATTTACTTGTTGTTGCACCTATGTTATCAAAACCACTTGAAAAATATTCTCTCAAGTCAAACTGGGAATTTGATTTTGCGGAATAACAATACAATTATGAAAGTAAAACCTTTATTTCTTTATATAATTAAATACTACACAAATTCTCTTATCGCAGTGCATCATGGTAAGAAGTTTTCTGTTGCAGTAACTACAAGTCGATTTCCTGTCATGTGCAAGTAGTGTTGGTCAATGATTGCATGTCCGGTTCCTGCAGACAGATGCGTCTCTTCTACAAGTTGGTGAAAGTATCAATAGATTTTTAAAGATCAGGAGTTCCACTTGCTGAATGTTCACGGGAATGACTGCAGTGAGCTCAGAGCCAGTTTGGGATTGTTATTCATGGACATGCGACCAACGATTATTTAAAACATTGGCACCATACCAATGTTTTATTGAGGCTAATAGTCTCATCAATATACTGTACCTGAAGTCTACTATAAACGTTAATCAATTTGTTAACAAATAAATTCATTGTTGCTCATTATTTGATTAGAATGCCTTAGAATGCCTCTTGTAAGTAAGTGTGACAAAACATACTTAATCTAACCTGCAATCTTTTTTCCTTTCATATCTATTTTGTGGTCATGAAGTTCCACTGCACTACATAATATATCTAAATAGATCCTTTAATGTCACGTTAGGATTTGACATACTGTTGGGATGAAAATCCATACTGTAGATAATCAGCCATACTCTCTTCTTCCTCACCAGAACTACTATTAGAAAATATGACCAAAAGTATGTAACACCCAACTATCACAACCACATATGGCTTCATTAGTTCAGTGAAGGGAAGACGTACAGATTATAAAGGCAAGCAGTGAACAACAATGCCCTTCAAACCTTTTGGCAGCAGCTTAAGCAGAGTTTGCACATGAATGTTTTGATCAGGTGTCCATATACATTTTTGCTAAATACTGTGTGATTATAATGAATTACTACGCTCTAAATACTATATAAACATAACCATTGAAATAAAACTGCAAGCTTACTTGTAAGTATGTCCAAGCGGGAAATTTGACAGTTCAGGGTATTTGCTAATCATTGACAACCAATATGAGGAAAGTAATCGTGTGACATGTATTTTCATCTTTGAACATGTGACATTCTCAGTGTGTCTCAACCTGTTCTCACGCTTTACTTCAAATATATTGCTCTTCAGTTTTAAAAGTTATGTCTGTGTCTGAGCAACTGAAGACAGGGAACTGGGGCAGCATTTCAGGCTGGGAGTTTCATAGCCATCTATTCCACCTAACTGACCTTTTGAGACTCCTCACCCTGATGTAATGCATAAGTAAAATTTACATTATTTGGACAATAAAATATGTTGAGAAATTATAGTGTTGCTTTTGCTCTTTTTGGATGATCCTTCAGTTGGGCTGATTGTGTTTGCTCAGCCCTGCAGTATTTTAGACAGTCATCTTTTTAGTGGAACAGCATTAGAACTAGGCGTATTATTTTTCTTGTTAGTTACGCTAGTTGCGTTTTTGCCAATGCTAACTTAACATTAATCTTATCCTTCCATGTTTAGCTATAGTTTTAAATAAACTTCATAGATACCTATAACATCAATTTTTTATTACTAAGCCTTGAATGGAGTAAGCCTCCATTAAGGACAAATGTATTTTTCATATGAACATTTATTGTAATTATCCACAAAAATTTAATCGGCTTCCTTTAAAATGTACTGATAAATTGATTGATGTGTATCAAATTAATGATCTCTGATTAAAGTTTGGTGGCTACTTTGTATATACTGTAGCATTAACATATGAAATTACTACATAGCTAAGAAGGGTAATGTTATAAAACTAACCATCAGCAATATCACCTATCTCCTTTTCTCGTTTTGCAGCCCTGGGGATTTACTTCTCTCTAGCCTGTTATCCTCAATGATCGGTCAAATCAGTACAGTCATGCTTGAGTGGGTGGCATTGCAAGTCAAGGTAAAGATATGACTTATCAATCAGTCATTGACTTTATGTTTATGTTTAGTTATGATTGACTTTTTTTGCACAAATGTATCAGGCAAAACAACTACAGCAACAAAAAAGCACTGCCTGTACACACACACACACACACACACTTTCTCTCTCACACACACACACACACACACACACACACACACACACACACACACACACACACACAATATGACCAAATAAGCAGGCAGGCAACCAGGAAATCGCCTAGTGCTCCAGATCAACAATAGGCCTGACTTAAGGGGTCCAAGACCCATACAGTGGCCAAATTGCTGTCAATCCAACATTGATGTGCTTTTAGTAATAAGGATAGTAAAAAGGAGAGATTTGTATTATGGTCCAGCTGATCACACCAATGATACAATTTGCCAGTAACTTTGCAAGCAACAGGATATTTGTATCATTACCTTGCACCAATGTATTTAGTGAGTTGCATTTTAACGGACAAGTAGAGAATAAACAGGAAAATATCTACGGTCATATAGCCTTACAAATACTTTAAGTGTCTTAAGATAGTGTTCCAGAGTGATGGGCGCATGAGGTTAAGAAGAGTGGTGGATGAAGTGATTCACCCATCATGCCTATCTTACAAGCCTGTGAAAAATGACGTCAGCTAACTAACAGAATATACTGAATTACCAGATTTTTCCATCAGTGGATTTTTTATTCCCTGCATTGCAAGATGACCATGCCAGGATTCATGAGGCTCAGCTTGTGAAAGAGGGATCCAGGGAACATGAGACATAATTTTCACACATGGATTGGCCACCACAGAGTCCAGAACTTAATCCCATTGAGAATTTTGTGGGATGTGCTGAAGAAGACCTTACACAGCCAGTCTGCCTCTCTGTAGGCGAATTTGAATGGGAGTAAATGTGACACTAGGCAGCATGGTGGTGTAGTGGTTAGCACTGTCACCTTGCACCTCCACAGTCCTGGTTCGATTCTTGGCCAGGTTCGATTCCCGTCTCTGTGTGCATGGAGTTTGCATGTTCTCCCCATGCTTGGTGGGTTTCCTCCGGGTACTCCGGTTTCCTCCTACAGTCCAAAGATATGTAGGTTATGCTAATTGGCATTACAAAATGAATGAGAGTGTGAATGTGTGTATGTGTGTGTGCCCTGCGATGGATTGGCACCCAGACCAGGGTGTACCCCTCCATGTGCCCTAAGTCTCCTGGGATATATGCTCCAGGCCCCCCCGTGACCCTACAGGATTAAGCGGTATAGATGATGATTGAGTGAGTGGCTAAATGTGACACTACAAAAGTTTATTGAAACAAATATAAGCCAAGACAAGTAGAACAAGAATAAAAAGGAAGATCCTCAGGTCTTGTTGCTTTAAAATGCTGAACTTCAAGTTGGCATCTTTATGCAAATAAAAAAATGTAAACATTAAGCTTGACTAACCTAATAGTTATGATTTATTTCAAGAAGTTCTCCTGTTTGTAAAATGGCTTCCTCTAGCTGCATGCATTAAGTTTAAAATACTGATGCTTGTCTAAAAAAACAGAATATTTTTGTTGGTTATGCTCAAATTCTAATGAAGTTTGATTTTAGTAGTTGTTTAAAAAGTAGATCTCATGTTCTAAATTTTTTGTCTGTTTCTGATTTTTTTGTAGACCTGGCACCTTGGTTGCAAACAGGTGCATAATGGTACAACAGAAATTGCAAAAGTGCAAAACTTATGGATTCTGGATTTTTTTTTTTTTTTTAGGAATCCATCAAAAAGCATAAAACCTGCACCTGCAGTGCACACGATTTGTCCCAAGCAACAATTTATTTGCTAATAAGAGAGCAGGAGGCTAAGTAAAAGTATACGTTTACTAGTGTTAGCCTGTTAGCATGACTGGTAACTTTGCATGTTAATATTGATATGTTAAGTTGTTGAGAAGAAAAGGAATTATACTGAAGCATTAAATATTAGTGCTAACAGCACCAAGCATGGTGAATCCCTATTACATCATACTTCCTCTCATCAGTAGAACAGTATAAATTCATGAAAAAGATTACCATGACCATATTGCTTTGCACACACTGGAACAATGCATGTCCTTCAGTAGCCTGTTTATTCCCTTCTGCACCACATGTAATTATTTTTGGGTGTTGTATGGTGTAACTATTTCACATAAATCTTTATTTAACAGAAATGCAGAGTGCAGGGACAAACAATTACTCAAGCAATAATTTGTTGCTTAATTTTTCAAGACCTTTAAGTGATAAAATCGTATTGTTGCAGGTACTGGTTGGGGTTTTCCTCTATATAAACTGCTTGATGATATTCACATTTCTGAAAAAGGAGATTTTTAGGGAAGAAACACGATACATTTTGTTTGCACAAACCCTGTTTGTGGACTCTGCACTTATGCTGTTAACTGACTTGCTTTCAGTTGGAACATACTTCCAGTATGCCATGCACATAATTCCTTGTAGCATCATTTGTACAATTTTGACCTTTCTTGCCTGCTGTACACCTCTGACTTTGGTGGCAATGTGTCTGGAACGTTATGTTGCTATATGTATGCCTTTGAGACATGCTGACATTTCCACAAGTAGGACCAGATTATATGGGCTTTTAATCATATGGTGTATCAGTTCTATAATTCCAGTGTTTAATTTTATAGGATATTGGGTATTAGTCTCCCCTGCTGCTCAGTCCTCTTATGCAGTGTGTACTGCAGAGCTAATGTTGGGGGAAGCATGGCAGGCACATGGACGTGCTGTGATTTTTATGATACTTTTTCTTGTTTTAATCATTACTATTGTCTTCACCTATATCAAGATAATGATTGCCGCCAAAGCTGCTTCCCCTGACAAATGGAAAACAACCAATAAGAGTCTCAGAACTGTGCTGCTTCATGCCTTTCAGTTGTTTTTATGCATAATGCAGTTTTTAAACCCATACATTGAAATGGCATATTGGAAGGCTGAAGAACTTACACTTAGGAATATTAAATATTCCATGTTCATTGTTTTTATGATTGCACCACGCTGTCTTAGTCCATTGATTTATGGTCTCAGAGATGAGAATTTTTTTCATATTTTAAGACATTATGCCATGTGCCGCACTGACTGCCTTTTCTCAATACTCCCTAAAATCAAACAGTTAAATTAATACCAATTTAAAACACTGAATATAATTAAATAAGCAATTAATCGGTGTGATTTTAATTGATTTCATTTGATTAAATATATGCATTACCAATTACCATACCAACATTCTTATTTGTACTGAATTGTGGCAGAATAAAAATTTTATAAATTAGCATATTGTTATTGTTAATGTTTTGGTTTGACTGTTAAATCTAAAGCGTTATTTCACAGTTACTATACACTATTTTGACACGGATCGGGGGGATAAAAGCAACTATCGTTGTTTGTCCACATTGCTAATGTGATACAGTACATTCATGTTGAATTCTTCTTTACAGCATCAGAAGGATTCATTCATTACAATCCAAAAAAGTCATGCAGGTCACTAGACTTCGCTATTTGACATCTGGAATTGATCCAGAATGCTGCAGTAAGTCTTTTCGATCTTTCTAAATTCTCCCACACCACTGCATTACACTCCCTTCACTGGCTTCCTCTAGCTACGTGCATCAGTTTTAAAATACCAATTCTTGCCTATAAAGCCCATAAAATGCTTAGTTATGTTCATATTCTAATGATGTTTGTAATGAATATGACATATGATGTCATATTCCAATTTTTTTTTTAGTTCATTTCTAATTACTTTGAAGTCCAGACACATTGGTTGCAAACAGGTGCACAACATTACAAAAAATTGCAATGCAAAAACATCACAAAAAAATTATAAAATTTGCACCTGCAGCACACATGATTTGTCCCAAGTACCTCAGGAAATAATATGCTACTAAAAGAGCAGGAAGCTTTTATTAAACTACAACCGAGGAGGAAGTTAATGCTAACAATTTACAAGTGCGATGATTACAGGATCAATCAAGCTTTAGCAGCAGCACCCCAGAACCAGCTGGAGGAGGACAACCACAAATGTTAACATATCCCTGCCAGATTCATGTTTATGCTTTTCCTGGAAGGCATTTTGACTTAGGAAAAGGTTAAAAAAAAAAATTTCTAAATGCCTTAAAGCCAATCACAAAATTTTGTTTGCATAAGAAATTACCAGTTAACAGACATGCTATTTGAACACTTACTGGGTTACAGCAAACACTAATAAATGCCCTTGTTTCTGATATATCTGCTAAAGAACAGCAGACAGCACTAAATGTTCTGCTTCATTTTCTTTCTAGGAAGAAAAGAATGGCCTTTTAGAGGAGACACGATGCATGATTGTATCCTGTATGAGTTGATGTTGAAGACCTATAATTTGACTAAAGAAAGGGAATAGATTAATAGAATGAGAATGATATTATTAATATTTAAGAATTTTAAATAGTGTTATTATTTTCAAACAAATTGGAAGGTGCAGAACTAGGCGTTGAACTAAGCGTCTCAGGATCTCTTATAGGAATCACACTCAAAGTTCATTTAGAACTGAAAATATTCCTCAGAGTAGGACATAAAATTTCTTTAGGAAATTAAATTTCTTGCCGTGAGGATATTAGGACCGCCCCAAGGACAGCGTGCGATGTCACTTTTTATGATGATGATTAAAATGCCTGAAATCTGATTAAAATGACTTAGAAAAGAAAGCAATTTTCTTCCCTACTCTTACCTCTAAAGAAAGATAGATAAAAAAAAGTGATTATAATAAAAGTATTATTTTTGACGTTGTCGGTCGTGACAGTCTTTTTGCTGCTGCTAAAAAACGTAAAGTAGCAGTAACCTGCGTAGACAGCATGCAAAATGTTAATTAATAGATCAGTTGCATGCGATGTGTTAAAAAAAAAAAAAAAAAAAAAGTATTCCGTTTTTAACCAAAATGACCTTCGTGTCACTCAATGTTACTAAAACCTCTCTCTTCCGTGCGTGTCTCTGCCTGAGCGCATTTCGTCTCTAATCCTATCCAATTAAGACACCTACATATTGGTGAAAGATAGAAGTGATTTCTCCTTTTAAGAACGTTGAGAAATAGCTCTTACTTGTACTCCTAGAAGTAGAACCAAAGTTGCGACACTCAGGAGTGATTTCCTACTCTAAGATGTTTAGTTAATACGGGCCTACTGAACTTTGTACCAGCATCAACAGCTTCATGTCAATAGTTCAGCTGTAAGCCAAATGTCAGACTTATGGAATTTTTATATTTACTTTTTTATGCACATCATAATTATATTGTATACTTTAAATATAAAAAAAATACACTATAAAATACTATTATTGTTATGAAATTCATAAAAAAGGGGGTGGGGGTGGAAAAAGAAATGAAAGTAAAAAGAAATCTAAGATAAAAAAAAATTATGATACAATTACAATATGTAGTACAATTGGTAATGTATATTTCATATGTAGTACTTAAATGCATTAAAAAACTGAATCTATTAAGTAGGTAACTGTTTAAAGAAATGACCGGTCATATAAGAATATATGCAATATTTGCATAGAGTACTTAGTTTACATTTTCACACTGCGTTTGTAAGCTTAAAATGGGGTAGGGGTTTCAGTGCATTTATTCTAAATGTAAAGAAAGATAGAAAAATGCCAGGTTTATTTTATGCATACATTTTCTATTTGTAATTCAATAACTGTTTTTGTTTGTTTGTTGTTGTTTTGTTTGTCTGTGTGTACATGGAATCATACAATATATTTCAAATATCTAAAAGATGTGAGTAAATTTTAAGAAATGAAATGTTAAACCTCGTATGTGTTGTGAATTCATATAAGTATAGAAAAAAAAAATTAAAAACCACAAAATTGTTTAATGTCCGAGCTGTGGTCTGTCATCTGGGTGTGGATGTCTTTGTAAAGAGTCAACACTGGGGTCATCATCTACCCATATTAATTTTGGGATAACCAATGACCCAATGTGCTCATAGAGATGCACATGTTCTTTTGTTAGAAAACAAATGAATGAATTATATTGTATTGTAAGAAGCTGAGCTGCAGAGGGCAGCAGCACACAGTGAGAGTACTTCAGACAAAGGGGAAAACTATGTAAATAAATTAAATAAATATAAAGGCAATTGCATCATTAAAAAAAACATAATTAAATATTAATACGAACAGCAACAAGTGTTACTTGCCACCACTAGAACAGTACAAATACATGGGAAACATGACACTGCAACAATTCATGGCTCCCATCTGCCCTCTCCCACCACAAAAGTTAATATTTTTGTTGTTGTGTGGTGGATTATTCTTGAATTTATTATATGTGAATATCTATTTTTGTGTAAGAATGAACAGTAACACTAGCAAATATGTGTCATTGAACTATTCAAAGCCTTTGAATGAGAAGTTGCTGTTGTTGCAGATCCTGGTTGGGAGTTTCCTTTACATAAATTGCTTGATGATATTCACATTTTTGAAAAAAGGTGTATTTAGAGAAGAAACCAGGTATATTTTGTTTGCACAAACACTTTTTGTGGACACTGCTTTCATTTTGGTAGCAGACTTGCTTTCAGTTGGGACTTTTTTACAGTACCCTGTGAACATGGTTATTTGTTCTCTTAGTTTTATGATTCAAAGTTTTTTTGCCTGCTGCACACCTCTGACTTTGGTAGCCATGTGTTTGGAACGCTATGT
Source organism: Clarias magur (assembly GCA_013621035.1). Taxonomy (NCBI): domain Eukaryota; kingdom Metazoa; phylum Chordata; class Actinopteri; order Siluriformes; family Clariidae; genus Clarias; species Clarias magur. Next base: position 309,896 of record QNUK01000153.1, read on the forward strand.
GGCTATATGCATACCTTTGAGACATGCTGACATCTCCACAAGAAAGACAAGATTATATGGGCTTGTTACCATATGGAGTATCAGTTCTATAATTCCTGCATTCAGTTTCATAGGATATTGGGAAGCAGCCCCACCTGCTACTCTGTACTCCAATGAAGTGTGTAATGCAGAGATTGTATTAGTCAAAGAATGGCAGGTCCATGGTCGTGCTGCGATTTACGTTATACTTTTCATTTTGATGGTCAGTATTATTGTATTCATCTATATCAAAATAATGATTGCAGCCAGAGCTGCTTCTTCTGAAAAAAGAAAATCAACCAATAAGAGCCTGACAACTGTGCTGCTTCATGGTGCTCAATTGTTTCTTTGCATGATGCAGTTTTTTATCCCATATATAGAAATGTCATATTATAAGGTCGAAGAAATGACACTTAGAAATATAAAATATTCCAATCTAATAGTTTTTTTGTTTGTACCACGTAGTCTTAGTCCATTGATTTATGGTCTAAGAGATGAAAAATTTTTCTACTTTTTAAAACATTATGCTTTGTGTGGTACAAACTACATTTTCTCAACATTAAGTGAAATCAAACAATTTAAAATAAGACCAATTTAGACAGAACACACAAAAATCACATACAAAAATCAGAGATTACTGTTTTTTTATTATAAAAAACAAATGGTAAAACAGATGTCTTAATAATGACATTATGGGGACATTTATTTATTTTTATTTATATTTATATTTATTTCATAGTATATAAAAGTGAGTCAAGTGTCATTCTGTTATTAGTTAATTACATGTCATGTTACATTATTATGTACAAATTATGAAGCAATAACTCATATATTTTCCATGCTTTAAGAAGAAAATGGGCTAAAATTACAGTAAAAACTCTTAATTCTTCATTAATGTTTTCATAAAGATTTCATATATAGAAAACAACATTTTGGGAAAATTACTAAATTATTATTAGTATTATTGTACATGTACAGTTGTGGCCAAAAGTTTTGAGAATGACACAAATATTAGTTTTCGCAAAGTTTGCTGCTAAACTGCTTTTAAATCTTTGTTTCAGTTGTTTCTGTGATGTACTAAAATATAATTTATATATAACTTCATACGTTTCAAAGGCTTTTATCGACAATTACATGACATTAATGCAAAGAGTCAGTATTTGCAGTGTTGGCCCTTCTTTTTCAGGACCTCTGCAATTCAACTGGGCTGCTCTCAATCAACTTCTGGGCCAAATACTGACTGGTAGCAACCCATTCTTTCATAATCACTTCTTGGAGTTTGTCAGAATTAGTGTTTTTTTTTTTGTCTACCTGCCTGTTGAGGATTGACCACAAGTTCTCAATGGGATTAAGATCTGGGGAGTTTCCAGGCCATGGACCCAACATTTCAACGTTTTGGTCCCCGAGCCACTTAGTTATCACTTTTGCCTTATGACACGGTGCTCCATCGTGCTGGAAAATGCATTGTTCTTCACCAAACTGTTGTTGGATTGTTGGAAGAAGTTGCTGTTGGAGGGTGTTTTGGTATCATTCTTTATTCATGGCTATGTTTTTGGGCAAAATTGTAAGTGAGCCCACTCCCTTGGATGAGAAGCAACCCCACACATGAATGGTCTCAGGATGCTTTACTGTTGGCATGACACAGGACTGATGGTAGCGCTCACCTTTTCTTCTCCGGCCATCCTTTTTCCAGATGCCCCAAACAATGGGAAAGAGGCTTCATCTGAGAATATGACTTTGCCCCAGTCCTCAGCAGTCCATTCGCCACACTTTTTGCAGAAGATCAGTCTGTCCCTGATGGTTTTTTTTTGGAGAGAAGTGGCTTCTTTGCTGCCCTTCTTGACACCAGGCCATCTTCCAAAAGTCTTCGCCTCACTGTGCATGCAGATGCGCTCACACCTGCCTGCTGCCATTCCTGAGCAAGCTCTCCACTGGTGGCACTGCGATCCCGCAGCTGAACCCTCTTTAGGAGACGATCCTGGTGCTTGCTGGACTTTCTTGGACACCCTGAAGCCTTCTTAACAAGAATTGAACCTCTTTCCTTGACGTTATTGATGATTCTATAAATTGTTGATTTAGGTGCAATCTTAGTAGCCACAATATCCTTGCCTGTGAAGCCATTTGTATGCAACGCAATGATGGCTGGACGCATTTCTTTGCAGGTCACCATGGTTATAACAGTGAACGAACAATGATTTCAAGCACCACCCTCCTTTTAACATGTCAAGTCTGCCATTCTAACCCATTCAGCCTGACATAATGATCTCCAGCCTAGTGCTCATCAACATTCTCACCTGAGTTAACAAGACGATTACTGAAATGATCTCAGCAGGTCCTTTAATGACAGCAATGAAATGCAGTGGAAAGTTTTTTTTCGGGATTAAGTTAATTTTCATGGCAAAGAAGGACTATGCAATTAATCTGATCACTCTTCATAACATTCTGGAGTATATGCAAATTGCTATTATAAAAACTTAAGCAGCAACTTTTCCAATTTCCAATATTTATGTAATTCTCAAAACCTTTGGCCACGACTGTAGACTCTTAATATAAATAAGCAGTAAAGCATAAATTCCCCATGGAGGTCTTGATAGAAGCACTCATAAAACCACCAAAATGTTACACTTTTTGTCAATTGTACATGGTGTGCACTGCTGAACAGTGTTTTTTCACCAGGTTATTAATTTATTCTTGCTAATTTACCAATATGTAAAATAACAAGGAGTAGAAATTTCCATGTATAGCTAAAGTGAGTGAAAAGTTAGTAGGCATACCGCAAGCAATGCTCAAATGTCACATGTCTATAATACTTTGTTACAGTAGCATTCTGCCATTATTTTAATGAGATTGTGTTTATTTTCAGATTTTGTCATAGGTCTCTCATTATTAAAACTGTATTAAAGGACTTTTATATAAGGTTTTGTCCATTTAATCCTTAAATGTTGCACAGTGTATAAGCAATTTAATAACAGGAAAATATTGTGTCTAATTGTAATACATAGGTAATAAGTGAAAGAAAACAGTGACAGGATTTAGGAAATCAGTGCTTTTTTTTCTACTTCCTTTTAGCACTTTACCTGGCCAACTTACTGAGCCAACTGTAATAAAAAGTCTTAGAAATGTTACCAAACAGTGTGTATCAAACAGGTCTGAGTGAAGAGCAGTAAAATGTTTGGATGTGCAAGCTATCACAATATATGATCCGGTTGATCCGGCAGTATGAGCAGAGGCTAGCAATTGATACTAAAGTGATACCATACTACAGTATTCCTCGCCAACAAAAATAAAGCTTGGACGCCATTTTATTAACAAACAAGACCAGTGTTAAAGCAAGGGTGCTCAAAAAGCCATCAAAGTCAAGAAAACAGAATACAAGGCCTGGATGCAATAATGCCAGGAAGCTGATTGTCTACAGTAAAAAGCATTGAGGTTAATGTTAGAGCAAGAAATGTCAAAGATCCAGCACTTCACTGACTTGTACAAACAGCTGGACAAACCCAGTGGAGTGTGATCTGAAAGGTCTGAAGGATTCCTGACCCCAACGATCTCCAGCAGAACAAAACAAATTCTGGACCAGTCAGATCACAAATTAACATTTAGACTTGGCATATATTCTTAATGAAATGGCCTCACAAATAATGTTTACGTTAATTATTATAAACTATTTTAAAACTCATGCTTGCCTCTAGATATATATTAATACCTTAGCAAACAAGTAAAGTGAGAAATTGTCTTCAGAAATAAAAATGATTAATCATGAATTGAGTCATGTACAATAAATAAACCATAAAAAAAACTTATAACGCATAATTTGTATATTCTTAATGAACACATGACGTATTTAAAACATAATGACAGTATGTTGCTTAGAAAGTAAGAAAAAATAATGAAATAAATACAAAGTAAGGCAAGTAAGTCATCCAAAGAAAAAACATTAAATATTAATACTAACAGCAACGAAAGTGTTAACTGCCACCTCTATAACCGTATAAATACATGAGAAATATTACACTTCAACAATTCGTGGATCCTCTCTGCCCTCTACACAATTAAATATTTTTCTTGTTTATTCATTTATTTATTTATTTATTTATTTATTTATTTATTTTTACAAGGTTTCTTGTATTTTTATTTTTACGAGGTTTTGGATTATTCTTTAGTTTAAAAAAAAAATTCACAGAGATTTTTTTTTTTTAGAGACGTGCAGAGTGCAGGAATGAACAGTAATGCAAGCACTAATTTGGCATTGAACTATTCAAAGCCTTTGAATGAGAAGTTGCTGTTGTTGCAGATCCTGGTTGGGAGTTTCCTTTACATAAATTGCTTGATGATATTCACATTTTTGAAAAAAGGTGTATTTAGAGAAGAAACCAGGTATATTTTGTTTGCACAAACACTTTTTGTGGACACTGCTTTCATTTTGGTAGCAGACTTGCTTTCAGTTGGGACTTTTTTACAGTACCCTGTGAACATGGTTATTTGTTCTCTTAGTTTTATAATTCAAAGTTTTTTTGCCTGCTGCACACCTCTGACTTTGGTAGCCATGTGTTTGGAACGCTATGTGGCTATATGCATACCTTTGAGACATGCTGACATCTCCACAAGAAAGACAAGATTATATGGGCTTGTTACCATATGGAGTATCAGTTCTATAATTCCTGCATTCAATTTCATAGGATTTTGGGCAGCAGCCCCACCTGCTACTCTGTACTCCAATGAAGTGTGTAATGCAGAGATTGTATTAGTCAAAGAATGGCAGGCCCATGGTCGTGCTGCGATTTATGTTATACTTTTCATTTTGATGGTCAGTATTATTGTATTCACCTATATCAAAATAATGATTGCAGCCAGAGCTGCTTCTTCTGAAAAAAGAAAATCAACCAATAAGAGCCTGAGAACTGTGCTGCTTCATGGTGCTCAATTGTTTCTTTGCATGATGCAGTTTTTTAACCCATTTATAGAAATGGCATATTATAAGGTCGAAGAAATGACACTTAGAAATATAAAATATTCCAATCTAATAGTTTTTTTGTTTGTACCACGTAGTCTTAGTCCATTGATTTATGGTCTAAGAGATGAAAAATTTTTCTACTTTTTAAGACATTATGCTTTGTGTGGTACAAACTCCCTTTTCTCAACATTAAGTGAACTCAAACAATTTAAAATAAGACCACTTTAGACAGAACACTGGACATACAAAAATCAGAGATTACTGTTTCTTTTTTATTTAAAAAAATGGTAAAACAGATGTCTTAATAATGACAGTATGGGGACATTTATTTATTTTTTATTTATATTTATTTCATGGGATATAAAGTGAGTCAAGTGTAATTCTGTTATTAGGTAATTACATGTCATGTTACATTATTATGTACAAATTATGAAGCAATAACTCTTACATATTTTCCATGCTTTAAGAAGAAAATGGGCTAAAATTAAAAACTCTTAATTCTTCATGAATATTTTCATAAAGTTTTCATATAAAAAAAAACATTTTGGGAAAATTACTAAATTATTATTAGTATTATTGTACATGTACAGTTGTGGCCAAAAGTTTTGAGAATGACACAAATATTAGTTTTTCGCAAAGTTTGCTGCTAAACGGCTTTTAAATCTTTGTTTCAGTTGTTTCTGTGATGTTCTGAAATATAATTACAAGCACTTCATACGTTTCAAAGGCTTTTATCGACAATTACATGACATTTATGCAAAGAGTCAGTATTTGCAGTGTTGGCCCTTCTTTTTCAGGACCTCTGCAATTCAACTGGGCTGCTCTCAATCAACTTCTGGGCCAAATCCTGACTGATAGCAACCCATTCTTTCATAATCACTTCTTGGAGTTTGTCAGAATTAGTGGGTTTTTGTTTGTCCACCTGCCTGTTGAGGATTGACCACAAGTTCTCAATGGGATTAAGATCTGGGGAGTTTCCAGGCCATGGACCCAAAATTTCAACGTTTTGGTCCCCGAGCCACTTAGTTATCACTTTTGCCTTATGACACGGTGCTCCATCGTGCTGGAAAATGCATTGTTCTTCACCAAACTGTTGTTGGTTGTTGGAAGAAGTTGCTGTTGGAGGGTGTTTTGGTATCATTCTTTATTCATGGCTATGTTTTTGGGCAAAATTGTAAGTGAGCCCACTCCCTTGGATGAGAAGCAACCCCACACATGAATGGTCTCAGGATGCTTTACTGTTGGCATGACACAGGACTGATGGTAGCGCTCAACCTTTTCTTCTCCGGCCATCCTTTTTCCAGATGCCCCAAACAATGGGAAAGAGGCTTCATCTGAGAATATGACTTTACCCCAGTCCTCAGCAGTCCATTCGCCACACTTTTTGCAGAAGATCAATTTGTCCCTGATGTTTTTTTTGGAGAGAAGTGGCTTCTTTGCTGCCCTTCTTGACACCAGGCCATCTTTCAAAAGTCTTCGCCTGACTGTGCGCGTGCAGATGCGCTCACACCTGCCTGCTGCCATTCCTGAGCAAGCTCTCCACTGGTGGCACTGCGATCCCGCAGCTGAACCCTCTTTAGGAGACGATTCTGGCGCTTGCTGGACTTTCTTGGACGCCCTGAAGCCTTCTTAACAAGAATTGAACCTCTTTCCTTGAAGTTATTGATGATCCTATAAATTGTTGATTTAGGTGCAATCTTAGTAGTCACAATATCCTTGCCTGTGAAACCATTTTTATGCAACACAATGATGGCTACATGCATTTCTTTGCAGGTCACCATGGTTAACAATGAAAGAACAATGATTTCAAGCACCACCCTCCTTTTAACATGTGAAATCTGCCATTCTAACCCATTCAGCCTGACATAATGATCTCCAGCTTTGTGCTCGTCAACATTCTCACCTGAGTTATCAAGACGATTACTGAAATGATCTCAGCAGGTCCTTTAATGACAGCAATGAAATGCAGTGGAAAGTTTTTTTTCGGGATTAAGTTAATTTTCATGGCAAAGAAGGACTATGCAATTAATCTGATCACTCTTCATAACATTCTGGAGTATATGCAAATTGCTATTATAAAAACTTAAGCAGCAACTTTTCCAATTTCCAATATTTATGTAATTCTCAAAACCTTTGGCTACGACTGTAGACTCTTAGTATAAATAAGCAGTAAAGCATAAATTCCCCATGGAGGTCTTGATAGAAGCACTCATAAAACCACCAAAATGTTACACTTTTTGTCAATTGTACATGGTGTGCACTGCTGAACAGTGTTTTTTTCACCAGGTTATTAATTTATTCTTGCTAATTTATCAATATGTAAAATAACAAGGATTAGAAATTTCCATGTATAGCTAAAGTGAGTGAAAAGTTAGTAGGCATACTGCAGGCAATGTTCAAATGTCACATGTCTACTATACTTTGTTACAGTAGGATTCTGCTATTATTTTAATGAGATTGTGTTTATTTTCAGATTTTGTCATAGGTCTCTCATTATTAAAACTGTATTAACGGTATGACTTTTATATAAGGTTTTGTCCATTTAATCCTTTCATGTTGCACAGTGTATAAGCAATTTAATAACAGGAAAATATTGTGTCTTTCTACTTCCTTGTAGCACTTTACTTGGACAACTTACTGAGCCAACAGTAATAAAAGGTCTTAGAAATGTTACCAAACAGTGTGTATCAAACAGGTCTGAATGAAGAGCAGTAAAATGTTTGGATGTGCAAGCTATCACAATATATGATCCGGTTGATCCGGCAGTATGAGCAGTGGCTAGCAATTGATACTAAAGTGATACCATACTACAGTATTCCTCGCCAACAAAAATAAAGCCTGGACGCCATTTTATTAACAAACAAGACCAGTGTTAAAGCAAGGGTGCTCAAAAAGCCATCAAAGTCAAGAAAACAGAATACAAGGCCTGGATGCAATAATGCCAGGAAGCTGATTGTCTACAGTAAAAAGCATTGAGGTTAATGTTAGAGCAAGAAATGTCAAAGATCCAGCACTTCACTGACTTGTACAAACAGCTGGACAAACCCAGTGGAGTGTGATCTGAAAGGTCTGAAGGATTCCTGACCCCAACGATCTCCAGCAGAACAAAACAAATTCTGGACCAGTCAGATCACAAATTAACATTTAGACTTGGCATATATTCTTAATGAAATGGCCTCACAAATAATGTTTACATTAATTATTATAAACTATTTTAAAACTCATGTTTGCCTCTAGATATATATTAATACCTTAGCAAACAAGTAAAGTGAGAAACTGTCTTCAGAAATAAAAATGATTAATCATGAATTGAGTCATGTACAATAAATAAACCATAAAAAAAACCCTTATAACGCATAATTTGTATATTCTTAATGAACACATGACGTATTTAAAACATAATGACAGTATGTTGCTTAGAAAGTAAGAAAAAATAATGAAATAAATACAAGGTAAGGCAAGGAAGTCATCCAAAGAAAAAACATTAAATATTAATACTAACAGCAACGAAAGTGTTAACTGCCACCTCTATAACCGTATAAATACATGAGAAATATTACACTTCAACAATTCGTGGATCCTCTCTGCCCTCTACACAATTAAATATTTTTCTTGTTTTCTTTAAAAAAAATTTTTTTACAAGGTTTCTTGTTTTTTTTTTTACGAGGTTTTGGATTATTCTTTAGTTTTTTTTTTTTTACAGAGAATTTTTTTTTAGAGACGTGCAGAAATGAACAGTAATGCAAGCACTAATTTGTCATTGAACTATTCAAAGCCTTTGAATGAGAAGTTGCTGTTGTTGCAGATCCTGGTTGCGAGTTTCCTTTACATAAATTGCTTGATGATATTCACATTTTTGAAAAAGGATGTATTTAGAGAAGAAACCAGATATATTTTGTTTGCACAAACACTTTTTGTGGACACTGCTTTCATATTGGTAGCAGACTTGCTTTCAGTTGGGACTTTTTTTACAGTACCCTGTGAACATGGTTATTTGTTCTTTCATTATTCTAATTCTGAATTATTTCACGTGCTGTACACCTCTGACTTTGGTAGCCATGTGTCTGGAACGCTATGTAGCTATATGCATGCCTTTGAGACATGCTGACATCTCCACAAGCAAGACAAGATTATATGGGCTTGTTACCATATGGAGTATCAGTTCTATAATTCCTGCATTCAATTTCATAGGATTTTGGGCAGCAGCCCCTCCTGCTACTCTGTACTCCAATGAAGTGTGTAATGCAGAGATTGTATTAATCAAAGAATGGCAGGCCCATGGTCGTGCTGCGATTTACGTTATACTTTTCATTTTTATGGTCAGTATTATTGTATTCACCTATATCAAAATGATGATTGCAACCAGAGCTTTGCTGTCCTTCCTGCCTGCTGCCATTCCTGAGCAAGCTCTGCACTGGTGGCACCCCGATCCCGCAGCTGAATCCTCTTTAGGAGACGATCCTGGCGCTTGCTGGACTTTCTTGGACGCCCTGAAGCCTTCTTTGCAGGTCACCATGGTTAACAATGAAAGAACAATGATTTCAAGCATCACCCTCCTTTTAACATGTCAAGTCTGCCATTCTAACCCAATCAGCCTGACATAATGATCTCCAGCCTTGTGCTCGTCAACATTCTGACTTGAGTTAAGACGATTACTGAAATGATCTCAGCAGTGGAAAGTTTTTTTCGGGATTAAGTTAATTTTCATAGCAAAGAAGGACTATGCAATTCATCTGATCACTCTTCATAACATTCTGGAGTATATGCAAATTGCTATTATAAAAACTTAAGCAGCAACTTTTCCAATTTCCAATATTTATGTAATTCTCAAAACCTTTGGCTATGACTGTAGAAATTTCCATGTATAGCTAAAGTGAGTGAAAAGTTAGTAGGCATACTGCAGGCAATGCTCAAATGTCACATGTCTACTATACAGTACTTTTTTACAGTAGCATTCTGCCATTATTTTAATGAGATTGTGTTTATTTTCAGATTTTGTCATAGGTCTCTCATTATTAAAACTGTATTAACGGTATGACTTTTATATAAGATTTTGTCCATTTAATCCTTTCATGTTGCACAGTGTATAAGCAATTTAATAACAGGAAAATATTGTGTCTAATTGTAATACATAGTTAATAAGTGAAAGAAAACAGTGACAGGATTTAGGAAATCAGTGCTTTTTTTCTACTTCCTTTTAGCACTTTACTTGGCCAACTTACTGAGCCAACTGTAATAAAAAGTCTTAGAAATTTTACCAAACAGTGTGTATCAAACAGGTCTGAATGAAGAGCAGTAAAATGTTTGGATGCGCAAGCTATCACAATATATGATCCGGCAGTATGAGCAGAGGCTAGCAATTGATACTAAAGTGATACCATACTACAGTATTCCTCACCAACAAAAATAAAGCCTGGACGCCATTTTATTAACAAACAAGACCAGTGTTAAAGCAAGGGTGCTCCAAAAGCCATCAAAGTCAAGAAAACAGAATACAAGGCCTGGATGCAATCATGCCAGGAAGCTGATTGTCTACAGTAAAAAGCATTGAGGTTAATGTTAGAGCAAGAAATGTCAAAGATCCAGCACTTCACTGACTTGTACAAACAGCTGGACAAACCCAGTGGAGTGTGATCTGAAAGGTCTGAAGGATTCCTGACCCCACCGATCTCCAGCAGAACAAAACAATTTCTGGACCAGTCAGATCACAAATTAACATTTAGACTTGGCATATATTCTTAATGAAATGGCCTCACAAATAATGTTTATGTAACGGGGACGTCGAATGTACATAGCCATTTGATCTTGTCTTCTTCTTGAAGAGTTCCGAGCATTTGTTCGGTTAAACCTCTCCACGGGATTAACACGTGGGTGGTAAGGAGTGGTCCTAGTCTTTATACCCAGTAGAAAACAAAGGTCTTTGATTACAGCCGATTCGAAATCTCGATCTTGGTCGCTGTGCAGGCGTTCTGGTATCCCATAATGAATGAAGAAGTTACTCCAAAGTGCTTTAGCAACTGTCTTTGCTTTCTGATCAGCTGTTGGAATTGCTACTGCATACTTTGTAAAATGGTCAGTGATGACCAAAATGTTCTTAGTACCTTTACCATCTGGCTCAAGAGAAAGGTAGTCCATGCAGACAAGTTTCAAAGGTCGGCTGGTCTTGATGTTAACAAGGGGAAATGCTTTTTCCGCTTTTGCCTTTTTTCTGATATATCTCTCACAGGTACTGACCTTGGTTTCGACATCCAAAGACATCCTTGGCCAATAGAAACGCGCACGAACTAAATCCAAAGTCCGTTCCACTCCCATATGACTTACTGAGTCATGCAAAGCTTCTAAGACCACTTCCTTATACTTCTGGGGTAGGACTAGCTGATAGAAGGGCTCTCCTCTGTTCATACGCTTCTTTTAGAGGACTCCATCGAGAACTACCATTTGGTGAATCAGTCGAAGCATAAGTTGGACTTCTCGATTTTCTTGCTGTCTGACCTGGTAAGAGAAACGTTTGCCAGTGTTCAATAGGTGAACCACTCTACTAATGACAGGATCATTTGCTTTCTCTGCCGCCTAACCTTGTTGGGACATCCTGGGGAGGGTGCTGGAACCAGGAAGAAATTCAGCTTGGGAGAATTCGACTGGAATTGCATTAGCATCAATGGCAAGGCATTCCAGAGAAGCAAGTAAAATGGCATCTTTGTCGGCCACAGTGCGTCCGTACAATTGATGCTTTTGACGAACGGCTTCTACTGCTTCCTTAGGTAAGGAAATCCTATTTTCCTCATTCAGAAAACAGGAGATGAACTGGCTAATGCGGTCATCTTCAACTTGGGAACTGTTATCGGTGTCTACCTGATCATGTAGTCGCCTTGAGAGACCATCAGCATCCTGATTTTTCTTTCCAGCTCTGTATTGGATGCTGAAGTTGAAAGTAGACAGGGCCACAAGCCTTGAGAGGTGTCCTGCAGTGTCAAGCTTGGCAGATGTTAATATATATGTGAGGGGATTTTTATCGGTCATGATGGTGAACTCGGGCCCCATACAGATAGTCGTAAAACTTATCCGTCACTGCCCATTTTAAGGCTAAAAATTCCAGCTTGTGGGTGGGATAACGTTTTTCACAGTTTGACAACCCTCTGCTGGCAAATGAAATCACCCTCATGTGACCATCTTGTGACTGGTACAAGGCAGCACCGAGACCATGGAGACTAGCATCTGTATGCAAGATGTATGGCAGTTTCGGATTTGCAAATCCCAACACCGGGGCTGTGGTCAACTTATGAATAACCACCAAAAGGTTTCTTGAAATCAGAATTGGAGACATGCTTAAAACTCTTCGCATTCCTTCGAGGGGACAATAACCAACTGTTAATGCATTTAATTGTTTGGCAATTTTGGAGTAGTCTCTGACAAACCTCCGATAATACCCAGTGAAACCCAAAAAGGACTTCAGCTCACTGATATTTGTCGGCTTTGGCCAGGTGGTGAGTGCAGAGATTTTCTCAGGATCTGTTTCTACACCTTTCTCTGAAACAATATGCCCAAGATATTTTAAAGACTTCATGAAAAAGTGGCATTTGCTTGGAGATAGTTTTAAGCCAAACGCTTTCAGCTGGTTCAGAACTTTCATGAGGCGTTCTTCGTGTTCCTCTAGGCTTTTTGAGAAAACGATGAGATTGTTGAGGACGACAAGGACTTTTTTGAGATGCAAGGTGCCCATGCACTTTTCCATGACATGTTGAAATGTGCTAGGTGCATTAGTCACCCCCTGCGGCATTCTATTAAATTCCCAGAATCCCATTGGTGTTACGAATGCCGTCTTGTACTTATCCTCCTCTTCAACCTCCACCTGATTAACCTGACTTAAGATCCAGGACAGAAAACCATTTGGATCTAGTCAATGCAGAAAATGTTTCCTCAATGTTAGGTAGTGCATAAGCATCTTTGATCGTCTGATTATTTAATTTTCTGTAGTCTATGCACAGGTGGATAGCACCATTCTTCTTCTTCACGATGACTATTGGAGAAGCGAAAGGGCTTTCCGACTCACGGATTATGTTTGCATCTTTAAGCTCCTGGAGATGAAGCCTAACAGCTTCATAATCTGAGGGATGAATGGGCCTCACTCTCTGTTTAAAAGGAGTTGGATCTGAAAGCCGAATTCTGTGTTTGACCACTGAAGTGTGCCTATAGTCAAGATCACTCATTTCAAATACTTCAGGAATAAAGTTAAGCTTTATTGTAACTCTTTCTTTTCAATCTTCAGAAAGAGAGGGGTCTGTGAAGTCGAATGTAATCTTATTTCCAGGATTGGTGGAACATACTGCATTGCAGCCAACTTTAGCAGTGGAAGGCACAACACTAGTTTTTTTTTCTTTAGCTGAGGTAAGCCCTGGTGACGACAGAGCCGATGGAACATAGAGCTCAGCTAAACAACAGTTGGCGGGGAGGGTGATTTTATGTGCAGTTTCATTCTGGAGGATTATGGGAACTTTAAATGAGGTCCGTCTGGGACTGGTCAGGACACTGCACAAAAGCAGACCACCCGGGAGGCAGGAGTGAGTGGATGGCTCTACTACAAGTGGAGCATCAGCAATCGTTGCCACATTCCTAGCATACCCATCCAGGACCATCTTTTGACCCGCGGGAATGGTGACGCATTTCTGACTCTGTAGTTTTACTTGGCCCACTTTACCATTACTTTGTGCCAGGATGTATCTGTGCAAGAGAGTTTTCAAAAAGGGTGCATGTCGGAATTCGTCCTTGGGAGCAGCATAACTGCTGTTGTTTGCAACACATGATTTAAACAATGTGTCCAGGTTGTTGGTGCCAACCAGCACTGGGACTTCAGCATTGAATTTGTAGCCAGGTATGACAAGTGCAAGGGTGGAAACAGTTTCAGCTTTTCCAGCAATTTTCTCTGGGAAATGTATGCTAACTTCAGTATAGCCCAAGTATGGCAAAGTCTGCCCCCCAGCTCCTTCAACTTCTATAAGATCATTAAGAGAAAGGATTGGAAGGGATGACAGAAGTGCGTCATAGAAGGACTAGGACACAGTGGTCACCTGTGACCCTGAATCAAGAAGAGAATTGCAAACCTGTCCCTCAATAATAATTTCAGCTGTGCATTTAGGACCAATTATGCCAGAGATTAAATCACTTTCATGAGGTGGAAGACATGAGCGAACTTCACATCTTGCTTCTTCGTTAAACCCCGTCCAGTTTAACGGCACTCCGTTAAATAAACTTTGTACTTTCGATCAACAAGCACCTTGTTGATGGACCCTTCACATGTCCTGACTATGTGGCCATCTTCACCGCATCTGGAACAAAACCAGGGTTTTGGTGGTTTAGCTGTTACTTGTTGAGCTTGCATCTCCAATTTAGGTGTCACCATGTTTGGGTATTCTGTCAAGTTGGATTCTTTTTCTCAGATTTGGAGGATCTAAGCTGCATCTGGAGATCAGCCACCTGTTTTCTCAAAGCTTCTGTTTCTGAAATATAGGTCTACAACACACCTGAGTCACTGTAAGGAGACATGTCAACAACAGATTGTTTTTGAATTGCAGCTTTGTGTTTGGAACTGCCTAAGTGTTGTTGCATTCTGTCCAGTTTTGCTGCATGTCTGTCCTCCTCAGTCCTGAGCAGCAGCAAAAGCTCTGCAAAGTCAGGTCATGTCTTTGCTTTGGCTTCCAGCTGAAGGGTAAGGATTAACGAGTGATCCCAGCAGCCACGCTGAAATTGTTTTAGCAACTGACGATCTGCAGATGACTGCTTTAGACCATTTCTCTTAACCACAGTACTGAGCAGTGTTTGTAATCTTTGTAAGTAATCAGATGCTTTCTCACCAGGATCTTGGTGTCTAGAAGCTTCACGTAGTCTCTAGGGGGAGCTGTAGAACCAAGCTGTTTAACCACATCAGAAGCTGGTGGCAAAAGGCTTACTAAGATTTTCCGTCGCTGGATATCTATCGGAAGAGAATCCTGCAACAGAAGGTCAACATGAAGACACCAAGTATCGAAGTCAGCTTCGCCTGGGGGCTTGGGTGCCTTTCCTGAGAAGGAACGCAGCCATTTGGAGTGGGTCTGTGCAGAAAAAGCATCATTTCTGATGACATGCTCGACTGCAATGCGCTGGATCTCAGGAGGGTTTAGGTCGTCATTTGTTAGCGTGTTAAAGTTAGGCTTTGCCGTTTTTTTTTTTTCTCACAGCAGGATCAGGCTGGTTGTCTGAGATAAGGACACGTGACTTTGATTTTGGCTTCTTAAGTAGTTGTCTTTTTATATACCTCTTTGGAATAAAGTCACTGTTGTTGGAAGAGACCTCTTCGGGTACAGCATGATCACTGTCATCACTTGACTCAATAGATAACCTTTGTGCTTGGGCATGGGGCTGTGCTGATGGCTGCGCTGATGGCTGCGCTAGCACATTGATGTTATCTACATACCATGAAACTGCTGGGTTTCGAACACTCTTAACTTCTCAGGGGAAATTAGGCTCAAGAAGTGTGACAGGCGTATGTGCATCAAACTCAACTATAACTATAGGCTGTCCTGTCTGCTCAGTAGGGGGGGTTACTCTCACTACTTTCACGATGACCCCATAATTCTTAAAAGTTGTAATAATGTCATCATCTGTGTCATTATCAGTAATGCCTAACACATAAAGAATGCCGTGCTTTCACATTGTAACACTTTTCAATATCGGACATACTCATTGTGCTCAATCACAAAAAAAATTACTTCAGAACTAAAATTTGGAACTTCACCACTCTCAAAATGTACTTGTAACCGGCTATTTAAAAAAAAATCCTCCTGACTGGGCTCGCCACAAAAAGGGATGTAACGGGGACGTCGAATGTAGTATTCTATGTATATGTTACTCTACAGAGCTTACATTCAACCTAGGTTTGGCTCTGGGAGGACTTAAGAGTAAAAGTGTGGACCAAATCAATTTCGAGTAATTAACAGCCGGCAATTTTATTTACAATGATTCACATTCAATATAAACAATATTGTCACAGTTGACTCTTTGTCTGGTTTCCACTCAACACTAGGAACCAACAACAAGAATGATTTATATCATACCCGAAACCGAATGGGAAAACCGAAAGTGAAATAGAATAAAGTAAACCAAAATAAAACACAGTCTCAATAATTTGTTCTGGATCCTTTGTAAGTAAAGTGTTCAAATGTCCGATGTATAAAACCCAAATGTCCATGTGTAAAACTCCAATGAGCATGTGTGTGTAAAGAGCTTCCATGTCTTTGTGTGTAAAGGCCTTTTGTGTTGCTACCTGGGTAGTGTGTAAGTTCTTAGCTCTCGTGTGCATCCGTGATGGCCCATGATGATTCTTTGAGTGGAAATTCAGGGTCTGGCTCGCCGTTCAAATAGTAGATCACTTTACAGAATCAGCATTCAAAAAAAACAATCAGAGTTCTTGTAAAAGGAAAAACAGTAACCAAAACATTGACCAGTTGTTTTCCTCAGCAATAGGATAAATAACCGACCTTTACGATTAATATTATTCTTTTTTAAAAGAATATGTACATTTCACCGAAGAACAAATGAAAATTAAATCGTCTTTGCAGCTACACGCTGACCTCGTGCGTACATATTCTGCAGGCTTCTTCTTCTGATTTTCTAACATACGTTGACTCTCAACATACCACAGTGTTAACCGACCTCTAGAGGTTAATTGATAGTACTACAACTAAAATACGGAATCTTCATTCTATGATATATAATCAACCTTACTTACAAATAAACATACTTTAAGACTAGAAATAAAGGAAACCATTAGATGTTAAATTTGAAGGGGTTACATTTACGTTAATTATTATAAACTATTTTAAAACTCATGTTTGCCTCTAGATATATATTAATATACAAACAAGTAAAGTGAGAAATTGTCTAAAGAATTAAAAATGATTAATCATGAATTGAGTCATGTACATTAAATAAACCTTAAAAAAAATAAAACCTTATAACGCATAATTTGTATATTCTTAATGAACACATAACGTATTTTAAACATAATGACAATATGTTGCTTAGAAAGTAAGAAAAAATAATGAAATAAATACAAGATAAGGCAAGTAAGTCAACCAAAGAAAAAACATTAAATATTTATACTAACAGCAACTAAAGTGTTAACTGTCACCTCTACAACCGTATAAATACATGAGAAATATTACACTTCAACAATTCGTGGATCCTCTCTGCCCTCTACACAATTAAATATTTTTCTTGTGTTTTTTTTTTTTTTTTACAAGTTTTCTTTTTTTACAAGGTTTCTTGTATTTTTATTTTTACGAGGTTTTGGATTATTCTTAATTTTTTTTTTTTTTACAGAGATAATTTTTTTTTAGAGACATGCAGAGTGCAGAAATGAACAGTAATGCAAGCACTAATTTGTCATTGAACTATTCAAAGCCTTTGAGTGAGAAGTTGCTGTTGTTACAGATCTTGGTTGGGAGTTTCCTTTACATAAATTGCTTGATGATATTCACATTTTTGAAAAAGGATGTATTTAGAGAAGAAACCAGATATATTTTGTTTGCACAAACACTTTTTGTGGACACTGCTTTCATATTGCTATCGGACTTGCTTTCAGTTGGGACTTTTTTACAGTACCCTGTGAACATGGTTATTTGTTCTTTCATTATTCTAATTCTGAATTATTTCACGTGCTGTACACCTCTGACTTTGGTAGCCATGTGTCTGGAACGCTATGTAGCTATATGCATGCCTCTGAGACATGCTGACATCTCTACAAGCAAGACAAGATTATATGGGCTTGTTACCATATGGAGTATCAGTTCTATAATTCCTGCATTCAGTTTTATAGGATTTTGGGCAGCAGCCCCATCTGCTACTCTGTACTCCAATGAAGTGTGTAATGCAGAGATATTCTCAGTCAATGAATGGCAGGCCCATGGTTGTGCTGCAACATATGTTATACTTTTCATTTTGATGGTCAGCGTCACTGTATTCACCTATATCAAAATAATGATTGCAGCAAGAGCTGCTGCTTCTGAGAAAATTAACTCATCCAAGAGCCTGAGAACAGTGCTGCTTCATGGTGCTCAATTGTTTTTGTGCATGATGCAGTTTTTTAACCCATACATGGAAATGGCATATTGGAATGTTGAAGAAATTACACTTAGAAATATAAAATATTCCAATTTAATTATTTTTTTGTTTGTACCACGTAGTCTTAGTCCATTGATTTATGGTCTGAGAGATGAAAGATTTTACTATGTTTTGAGACATTATGCTTTGTGCGGTACAAATTACCTTTTCTCAACATTAGATGAAATCAAACAATTGAAAATAAAACCAATTTAAACAGAACACCAGACCTGCCAAAATCAGAGATTACTGCTTAATAATGATACTATGAGAAATCTTTGTGTACATTTTGTTTGATTTTATGGGAAATTACAAGATTTTAGTGTAAACTCGATTATTAGTTCATTACATAATTTTTTCATTATTGTGTATACATTATCGAGCAATATCTCATCTATTTTCCATGCTTTAATAGGAAAATGGACTAAAATGATAGGCTTTTAATTTTTCCAATTTCATATAAAATACTTAATAATTAGTTATTATTATTATTATTTTTTTCTCAAACTAGACCCAGGATTTCGCTGATTTGTACAAAAAGCTGGACAAACCCAGTGGAGTATGATCAGCTCTGAACGATTTCTGACCTCACCGATCTCCAGCAGAACGAAACAATTCCTGGACCAGTCAGATTACAAATTAACATTAATACTTTGTTACAGTAGCATCATGCCATTATTTTAATGACATTGTGTTTATTTTTTTTATTTTATCATAGATTTCTCAATACTAAAACTGTATAAATGGCATCATTTTATGTAAGTTGTTGTGCATTTTTATCCTTCCATAGTATACAGTGTGTGTGTGTGTTTGTGTGTGTGTATATATATATATATAGGTCTTATAGTTATTTATAGCCCTCTCATTGTAAGAAAGGAAAAATGGTGGCAGGATATAGGAAATCAGTGCATTTTATTTACTTCCTTTTTTTTGGGGGGGATTTTTTTCCCCGATTTTCTCCCCAATTTAGTCGTGTCCAATTCCTCCCCGTCACTAAGGGGCTCCCACATTAAGGCTACTACTACCACTCAGCCGGGAGGGCCGAAGACTATCACGTGTTTCCTCCGAACCATGTGATGCCAGCCGAACTGCTCGCTCGCGCACCATTGTGGGCGGCGTAACACACTCGGAGGACAGCGCTGTCCGCTCCCTCCGTTGCGCGAGCTTACAGACGCCCCTGATTGGCTGTAGAGCCGTGATTAATGTGGGAGCACTACGTACCTCTCATCCCTCCCCTCTGAGAGAGCTCGGCCAATCAGCTCTCTCTAGACCTCTGGCTGCGAGAGGTTACAGCATCACCCGGGATTCGAACTGGCGATCTTCGGATGATAGGGCGAGCGCTTTTGCGCGAAAGTTCCTCGTCTGTTTGTAACAGTGTTTTAGATTATATTTTGTTTAGTTTTTATAATGATATAGTTTTCCCGTTTTTACTAAATAACAAACTAGTTTTTACGCTTCAATACTACTGGACTTTATCTGTTTTTTTTTGCGCTTTTTGAGAGAACGCGCGTATCATCTGACCAACAACAAGCAAATCCATCAGCATATAATCACAACTCCGGCACAAAGGTACGTTATTATGTCTACCATTCAGCTCGCTCAGTGTGTGGAGTGCAGGATGTTTAGACATTCTTCCTCTGTCATTAGTGATAATTTTATTTGTGATAGGTGTGTGTTAGTTATCACCCTGACGGAGAAGATAGTAGCATTAGAGGAGCGCATCCAGACTTTAGAGAGGGTTAGAGAGCGCGAGAGCAGCGTTATTCCTGTAGCGGAAAGTCTGGGTGCCACAGGTGGAGATAATCATCCCCCGACTCCGGCAGTAGAGCCCTCACAGCGGGGCGAGTGGGTAACGACTCGGCGGCATACTCGTTCAGCCAAAGCTAACGCTAAGGCTAGCCCACCGGAGCACACCTTTTCTGCGCTTGACATGTCCAACAGGTTCGCTCTCCTCAGTGATGCACCCGCTGAGAAACCTGAAAGAGCTCTGGTTATAGGAGACTCTATACTGAGACATGTGAAATTAGCTAGGCCTTTAGGGGCGCCAGCGGCAGTGGTCAAGTGTATCCCGGGAGCCAGAGCACCGGACATAGCAGGTAATCTTAGGGCTCTAGGTCAGCATAGGTTCTCTAAGATAGTGGTACATGCTGGAGCTAATGATATACGCCTTCGTCAGTCAGAGGTTAGCAAGCCAAACTTTACTGAGGTGTTTAAAACAATGAAGGCAATGTCCGAAGAAGTAGTTTGCTCTGGTCCCATCCCAATGAGACGTGGCGACATAGCTTACAGCAGGTTATGGTCGCTGAACCGCTGGATGTCCAGGTGGTGCTCCGAAAACAACGTGGGCTTCATAGACAATTGGAAGACCTCTGAGGGCAAAACTGGCTTGTTAGGGCGAGACGGTGTCCATCCCACTCGGGAAGGTGCTGCTCTCATTTCTTGCAGTATAGCACATAGTCTCAGAAGAGGCCTAGTTAATCGGTGACAATCCAGAGCCCAGGCCAGGGAGCAGACAGACAGGCTAAACCAACTGTCTGCTAGCTGCATAGAGTCGTCACTGAGGGTTCATCATATTGAGACTGTGTCTGTTCCCCGAGCTAAACATAAATTTAGAAAGACTCAGAAAATCTGTTTTAGTAATTTAATTAACATAGATACCACAAACTCGGATCACACTGAATGTGCAGCTGGCAACTCTGATCTGAAGCTAGGACTGTTAAATATTAGATCTCTCGCATGTGAAGCAGTTATTGTTAATGAAACTATCACAGATCAGGAGTTTGATATATTATGTTTAACAGAAACCTGGATTAAACAGGACGAGTATGTAGCTCTAAATGAAGCTAGTCCTCCTGGATACAGCTACATACACCAGCCTCGGCTAACTGGTAGAGGAGGAGGAGTCACAGTTATTTATAACGATAATCTGTCTCTCGTACAAAAACACAGTTTTAAATTTAATGCATTTGAAGTTCTCTATAGTAACATAAAGTCAGCTCAGTCGATCCCGCTAATCATCATTTACAGACCCCCAGGGCCGTACACGGAGTTTCTCTGCGAATTTGCAGATTTCCTCTCAAACCTTGTTGTTTCTATAGACAAAGCGTTAATTGCTGGAGACTTTAATATTCATTTTGAGAATCCAGAAGACCCTCTGAGAACAGCATTTTTGTCCATACTGGACTCAGTAGGAGTAAATCAGTGTGTAGTAGGACCCACTCATAAAGCAGGTCACACTTTAGATTTAATATTATCCTTCGGATTAAGTATAGGAAATATAACCACAATTCCACAGTCTGAAGTTATCTCGGATCACTACCTTGTCTCAATTAAAGTGTGTCATAGTAATAATGTATGCACAGCACCGCGCTTCCACCTTAAACGTACATTTACATCAAATAGCGCACAGAGCTTTATCAGTAATCTTCCAGAATTATCAACTTTGATTGGATCGCCATCTGACTTCACAGAACTCGAACAGGCGAATGAATATCTAGAGTCAGCACTTCGTTATAGCTTAGATAATGTAGCTCCAGTTAAAAGGAAAATGATTAGAGATAAGAAACTCGCTCCTTGGTATAATGACCACACACATGCTTTAAAACAAACCGTGCGAAAATTCGAACGTAAATGGCGCCAAACTAAATTGTTAGTATTCAAAATAGCTTGGAAGGAGAGCATCCTGAACTATAAAAAAGCTCTCAGTGATGCTAGATCAATGTATCTCTCCACTCTTATAGAAAATAACAAAAACAACTCTAGATTTTTATTTAATACCATAGCTAAATTAACTAAAAACAAGATCACTGCAGAAATCTCCACAACAACATCATGCAGTAGTGAGGATTTCATGAACTTTTTCAATAACAAAATCATAAATATTAGGCAAAAAATTCAGGCTTTGAAACCAGACAATTTAAATAATTCAGATGATCTAACCACATCACATCAGAACTTAGAACACTTTACTCCTCTTGAAGCGAGGGAACTAATTTCACTCATCTCTTCTTCAAAATCGTCAACCTGTATATTAGATCCTATACCGACACATTTTCTCAAACAGATAGTACCAGCAATAGTCGAACCCCTGTTGAAAGTAATTAACTGTTCACTCGGTAGTGGGTATGTCCCCAAATCCTTTAAATTAGCCATTATTAAATCTCTAATCAAGAAACCTGACCTTGACCCCTGTCAGCTTTCTAATTACAGGCCGATTACAGGCCGAAGAACCTTCCCTTTATCTCCAAGATTTTGGAAAAGGTAGTATCACAGCAGCTATGTTCACATCTACACAGAAATAGCATAAATGAACTGTATCAGTCAGGATTTAGGCCTCATCATAGCACAGAGACAGCACTTGTTAAAGTAGTAAACGACCTCCTATGGGCCTCTGATCAGGGTTGCATCACTATACTTGTGTTACTGGACCTTAGTGCAGCTTTTGACACCATTGATTATAGTATTCTACTTCACAGATTAAAAAAGGTAGTAGGAATTAAGGGAACTGCCCTCTTGTGGCTCAGATCCTATTTGACTGATCGTTATCAGTTTGTAGATTTAGATGGTGACCATTCCTCATGTTTTCAAGTGGAGTTTGGTGTTCCACAGGGCTCAGTTTTAGGCCCACTGCTTTTTTCCCTTTATATGCTTCCTCTGGGCAACATAATTCGTAAACATGGTATTAGTTTTCATTGTTATGCTGATGACACACAATTATATGTCTCAGCAAAACCAGATGAGAAAAACCAGTTTGCTAAAATTGAGCAGTGTGTGCAGGACATAAGCGATTGGATGTTAATTAATTTCCTTCTGCTTAATCCTGATAAGACAGAAGTTCGGGTCATAGGACCACAAGTAGCTAGAAGTAAGCTTTCTGATCACACTGTAACTTTAGATGGCCTTTCTGTTCCATCAAATGCAACAGTAAAAGACCTTGGTGTGATTACAGATTCCAGCCTTTCGTTTGAAGCACATGTAGATAATATTAACAGGATAGCTTTCTTTCACCTTAGAAATATTGCCAAGATAAGAAACATATTGTCACTAAATGATGCAGAAAAACTAGTTCCAGCTTTTATCACCTCTAGGTTGGACTATTGTAACACCTTACTGTCTGGTTGTCCAAATAGGTGTATAAACAAGCTTCAGTTAGTACAGAATGCAGCAGCGAGAGTCCTCACTAAAACCAGAAGATACGAGCACATCACCCCTATCTTATCTTCACTGCATTGGCTCCCTGTGAAATTTCGCATCGATTTTAAGATACTACTTTTGACATTTAAAGCACTAAATGGTCTCGCGCCACAGTATTTGAGTGAACTGCTAGTGTCTTACGATCCGCCATGCCTACTTCGATCAAAGAATGCAGGCTGCCTGTCAGTACCACGTATTATTAAAACTACAGCAGGGGGCAGAGCTTTTTCTTACAAAGCCCCAAAGTTATGGAATAGTCTTCCTATTAATGTTCGGGACTCAGACACAGTCTCAGTGTTTAAGTCTAGGCTAAAAACCTATTGATTTAGCCAAGCTTCTTTGTAAATAGATTAACCTTAGTTAAAGTTGCAGATCTGGGGGACTCATGGACGTAGAGTATTCTGGTATGTTTAGATGCTGTCCTTCCCACTCTCATTGTTCACTCAGGTTTGTTGACGGTGAGGTGATTGGTTGCTTTACATCTCAGGGAGCCCTCGTGTTTGTGTTTCCTTCTGTCTCTCCCTTTTAGTTATGCTGTTATAGTTACTCCTGCCGGAGTCCCTGCTTGCACTTTGCACTAATATACATTCACCTTATACATGTTGACTGTGACCATACCTACCTGCCATCTCTCCTTATTTTCTGTGCTCTCCATTTCTGCTCTCTCTCTCTCCTTCTCTCCTTTCCCTCTCTCTGTCGAGCTATACATTTTCGCTCCTGAGTTGCCAGTGATCCAGACCCCTCTGCCCTCTGGAGCCATCTAACCCGTCCTGGAGTCCTGCTTCTAGTTGGAGATCTCGTTGCATGGATGCCCCGTGTGGTCTGCCTGGATTCGTATGGTGGCTTAGTTTCCATTAAGACTGTCCTATCATCGATTGATGCTCTGGGGACCTGTGACTTCAGTTGTTCGATAGCTCAGGACTGGAATCTCCTACAGTCTACCTGAGCCTCCAGGAACAACCTGGACTCCCTGTTTAGTCTCGTTCCTCTCAAGGTTTCTTCCTATTACCATCTCAGGGAGTTTTTCCTTGCCACCGTCACCCTCGGCTCATCAGGGACAATCTTATAATTTTGATTCATACACATTGCATACAAACGTACTTCTTTTTATTGTGTAAAGCTGCTTTGCGACAATGTCAATTGTTAAAAGCGCTATATAAATAAAATTGACTTGACTTGACTTGACTTTTACCACTGCGCCACTCGGAGGCCCCATTTACTTCCTTTTAACACTTTTCTTGGCAAACTCACTGAGCCAAATGTAATAATTAAAAAAATGGTCTGGCACTTGTCTTAGACAAACTAACAAACAGTGTGTATTAAATAAGTCTGAGTAGGGAGCAACAAAATGTGGGGTGCGCTGGCTGTAGGCCAGCCATCACAATCACATCACAGCCTGCTGCTTAATCTTTTGGTACAAGTAGAAGCTAGCAATTGATGCTTAAATGATACCATCCTACAAGATTGCCTTCAACAAAAACAAAGACTTGATGCCATTTTCAAAAAAAGCCTGATGTTTGAGCAAAGCAGTTCCAAAGTCCATTGAGGACTTGAAGACAGCATTAAAGCCTGGATGCAATCACACCAGGAAGCTGATTGTCTTCAGTAAAAAGCATTGAGGACAGTGTTAAAGTAAAAGTGGCAAAGCCCCAGGATTATGCTAAACTGTACAAACAGCTGGACAAACCCAGTGGAGTGTGATCAGCTCTGAACCCACCGATTTCCAGCACCAAACAATTCCTGGACCAGTCACATCACAAATTAACATTTAGACTTGGCATATTCTCTAATATTCCTAATGAAATTGCCTCACAAATAATACCCACATAAATTATTATAAACTATTTTAGAAAATCTCATGTTTACTTCTAGATGTATCTTAATACCCGAACAAACAAGTAAAGTGATAAATTGTCTTAAAAAATAAAAATGATCAATCATGAATTGTGTCAGGAGCAATAGATAAAGCTTGTTAAAAAATAAAAGCTTATAACACATAATTTGTGTATTCTTCATGAACACATATTTAATACATAATGACAGTATATTGCTAGGAAAGTGAGTAAGAATAATGAAATAAATACAAAGGCAAGTAAGTCATTCAAAGAAAAAAAACATTAAATATTAATACTAACAGCAACGAAAGTGTTAATTGTCACCTCTACAACCGTATAAATACATGAGAAATATTACACTTCAACAATTCGTGGATGCTCTCTGCCCTCTACCACTACACAATTAAATATTCTTTATTGTGTTTTGGATTATTTGTTATTGTTTTTTTATTTTTATTTTTTTTACATGTATTTTTTTTAGACATGCAGAGTGCAGGAATGAACAGTAATTCAAGCTCTAATTTGTCATTGAAGTTTTCAAAGCCTTTGAATGAGAAGTTGCTGTTGTTGCAGATCCTGGTTGGGAGTTTCCTTTACATAAATTGCTTGATGATATTCACATTTCTGAAAAAGGATGTATTTAGAGAAGAAACCAGATATATTTTGTTTGCACAAACACTTTTTGTGGACACTGCTTTCATATTGGTATCGGACTTGCTTTCAGTTGGGACTTTTTTACAGTACCCTGTGAACATGGTTATTTGTTCTTTCATTATTCTAATTCAGAATTTTTTCACCTGCTGTACTCCTCTGACTTTGGTAGCCATGTGTCTGGAATGCTATGTAGCTGTATGCATGCCTTTGAGACATGCTGACATCTCCACAAGCAAGACAAGATTATATGGACTTGTAATTATATGGACTATCAGTTCTATAATTCCAGCATTCAGCTTTATAGGATTCTGGGCAGCAGCCCCTTCTACTCTGTATTCCTATGAAGTGTGTAATGGAGAGGTTGTGTTAGTCAAAGAATGGCTGGCACATGGTCGTGCTGGAACTTATGTTATACTTTTCATTTTGATGGTCAGTGTTATTGTATTCACCTATATTAAAATAATGATTGTAGCCAAAGCTGCTTCTTCTGAGAAAAAGAAATTGACCAAGAGCCTGAGAACTGTGTTGCTTCATGGTGCTCAATTGTTCTTGTGCATGATGCAGTTTTTTAACCCATATATAGAAATGGCATACTGGAAGGTTGAAGAAATTACACTTAGAAATATAAAATATTCCAATTTAATTGTTTTTGTGTTTGTACCACGTAGTCTTAGTCCATTGATTTATGGTCTAAGAGATGAAAAATTTTTCGATGTTTTAAAGCATTATGCTTTGTGCGGTACAAACTACCTTTTCTCAACATTAAATGAAATCAAACAGTTGAAAGTAAGACCAATTTAAACAGACCACAGGACATACAAAAATCTGTTTACTGTTTGGGATTTTTTTTTTTATTGTGTGGTAAAACAGATGTCTTAAAATTGACAGTATGAGAAATCCTTATTTGTGTACATACTGTATTTTTATTTCATTTGATATAAGAGGAATTTAGCGTCATTTGTTTTTAGTTCATTACATGCAATTTTCAGTACCTTTAAAATGTTCATGCTTTAATAGGAAAACGGACAAAAATGATAAGCTCTTAATTTTTTTCAAATTTCATATAAAACACAACTTCTTGAGAAAAAATTATTATTATTATTATTATTATTATTATATTATTATTATATTACTAGGAGTATTAGTAGTAGTATTTTGTATTTTGTGTAAACTTTTAATATAAAATGAACAATAAACTTTAAATGGCCCATGGGTTTCCTAATAGAAGCAATCATGAAATCCAACAAATTTATTTCTTTTTGTCACTTGTAAATAGTGCACACTGCTCAACTGTTTAGCAGGGTACTAATTTATTGTTGTTTATTCATAAAGAACCTAAGTAACAAGGAGTTGAGATTTCCATTCATTGCTAAAGTAAGTTATACTGCATACTGCAGGCAATTCTCAAATGTCATGTTTACTATACTTTGTTACAGTAGCATCCTGCCATTTTTTAACGAGCTTGTGTTTATTTTCTGATAGGTTTCTCACAAGATTTTCTAAAAGGTTTCTCATTATTAAAATTGTATAAATTACATAATTTTACATAAATTGTTGTACATTTTATCCTTCTATACTATGCACTGTACAAGCAATTTTTAACAAGAAGATCTTGTATTTAGTTGTAGTCCCCTGGTATTAAGGAGGGAAAATTGTGGTAGGATTAGGGAATCTGTGCTTTTTTATGCTTCCTTGGCAACTTCTCCTAGCAAACTCATTGAGCCAACCATAATTGTTATAGAAAAAAAAAGTCTGCCACTTCTCTTATTATGACATATTACGAAACAGTGTGTATCAAACAGGTCTGAGAAAGGTGCAACAAAATGTGGGGTGTGACAAAAAAGACTGGTGTCCAGAAAGGACATGAAAACAGCATAAAAGGCCTGGATGCAATCACACTAGGAAGCTGATCATGTGTAGTACAAAGCATTGAGGACCGTGTTAAAGCATAAAGTGGAAAAAACCCAGGTCTACGCTGAATTGTACAAACTGCTGGACAAACCCTGTGGAGTGTGATCAGCTCTGAACGATTCCTGACTCCACTGATCTCCAGCACCAAACAATTCCTGGACCAGTCACATCACAAATTAACATTTAGACTTGGCATATTCTCTGATATTTGTAATAAAATGGCCTCACAAATAATGCTCACATTGATTATTGTAAACCATTTTTACAAATCTCATGTTTACCTCTAGATATATCTTAATACCTGAACAATGTCTGATGACAAGAAATTGTCATCACAAATAAAAAATTATCACACATGAATTGGGTCATGAGCAGTAAATATACTTTGAAAAAATTAAACCTCATGAGGCATAACTTGTACATTCTTTATGAACACATGACATTTAAAACTTAATGACAGTATTTTACTATGAAGATGAGAAGAAATTATGGAATAAATACAAAGTCAAGTGTATCATTCAAAGAAAAAAATATTAAATATTAATACTAACAGCAATGAAAGTGTTAATTGTCACTTCTGGAACCATATAAATACATGAGAAATATTACACTTCAACAATTCATGGATCCCCACTGCCCTCTGCAACTACACAATTAAATATTTTTTCTTGTGTGGTGCATTATTCTTTAATATTTTTAATGTAAATATTGATTTTTAGAGACATGCAGAGTGCAGAAATGAACAGTAATGCAAGCACTAATTTGTCATTGAACTTTTCAAAGCCTTTGAATGGGAAGTTGCTGTTGTTGCAGATCCTGGTTGGGAGTTTCCTTTACATAAATTGCTTGATTATATTCACATTTCTGAAAAAAGATGTATTTAGAGAAGAAACCAGGTATATTTTGTTTGCACAAACACTTTTTGTAGACACTGCTTTCATACTGCTATCGGACGTGATTTCAGTTGGGACTTTTTTTTACAGTACCCTGTGAAAATGGTTATTTGTTCTTTCATTATTCTAATTCTGAATTATTTCACGTGCTGCACACCTCTGACTTTGGTAGCTATGTGTCTGGAACGCTATGTAGCTATATGCATGCCTCTGAGACATGCTGACATCTCTACAAGCAAGACAAGATTATATGGGCTTGTTATTATATGGACTATCAGTTCTATAACTCCAGCATTCAGCTTTATAGGATTTTGGGCAGCAGCCCCATCTGCTACTCTGTACTCCAATGAAGTGTGTAATATGGAGATTGTTTCAGTCAACGAATGGCTGGCCCATGGTCGTGCTGCAACTTATGTTGGACTTTTCATTTTCATGGTTAGCGTCATTGTATTTACCTATATCAAAATAATGATTGCAGCCAAATCTGAAAAAGCAATCGACGAAGAGTCTGAGAACTGTGCTGCTTCATGGTGCTCAGCTGTTCTTGTGCATGATGCAATTTTTGAACCCATATATAGAAATGGCATATTGGAAAGTTGAAGAAATGACACTTAGAAATATAAAATATTCCAATTTAATTGTTTTTGTGTTTGTACCACGTAGACTTAGTCCATTGATTTATGGTCTGAGAGATGAAAAATGTTTCTACATCTTAAGACATTATGCTTTGTGTGGAACAAACTACCTTTTCTCATCATTAAATGCAATCAAACAATTGAAAATAAGACCAATTTAAACAGACCACTGGACATACCAAAATCAGAGATTACTGTTTGGGATTACTTTTTAAAATTGTGTGGTAAAACAGATGTCTTAATTATGACAGTATGAGAAATCCTTATTTGTGTACATATTTTTGATTTCATGAGATACTGTATAAAAGGGAATTTAGTGTCATTTGGTATTTAGTTCATAACATGCACTAAATGTAACCTTTAAATTTTCCATCCTTTAATAGGAAAATGGACTAAAATGATAAGCTAAAAATTAAGATAATTAATTTTTCAAATTTCATATAAAATATGTAATATTTTTATAAAAATATAAAGAATATAAAATATTCTTGTTAATTATTATTATTATTATTATTATTATTATTATTATTGAGTTTGTTTAAACTCTTAGTATAAAATGAACAATAAACATTAATGGGCCCATGGGTTTCCTGATAGAAGTAATTACAAAATCTCCAAATGCTTTTTGTCACTCGTAAATGGTGCACACTGTTCGTTTAGCAGGGTACTTATTTATTCTTGTTTATTCAATAACAAGGAGTTGCGATTTCCATTCATTGTTAAAGTAAGCGAGAAGTTATCCTGCCACTATTTTAGTGAGCTTGTGTTTATTTTCTGATAGGTTGCTCACACGATTTTCTGAAAGATTTCTCATTATTAAAACTGTATAAATGGCATCATTTTATTTACATTGTTATACATTTATCCTTCTAGTGTAAACATTTTTTAACATGATGATCTTGTATTTACTTGTAGCCCCCTGGTATTAAGGAGGGAAAATGGTGGTAGGATTAGGAAATCAATGTTTTAAATTTTTTTATACTTCCTTGGCAGCTTCTTCTGGCTAACTTACTGAGCCAAGCATAATAATAAAAAAGCCTGCCACTTGTCTTAAACATATTATCAAACAGTGTGTATCAAACAGGTCTGAGCATGGTGCAACAAAATGTTTGGTGCTGGCTGATTCGGAAATATGAACAGAAGCTAGGGACTGATACTAATGTTATACCATCCTACACCATTGCTCCCAACAAAAAGAAAGCCTGGAAGCCATTTCATTGCCAACAAAAGTGGTGTTGGAGCAAGGCAGTTGAGAACAGTGGTAAAGCAAGAAGTGGCAAAGACCCAGGACCATGCTGACTTGTACAAACAGCTGGACAAACCCAATGGAGTATGATCAGCAATTCATCATAGTGTGATGCTCTTTTCTAGCATCCAGGTCTTTTTGAAGGTCTTGTGTGTGCTATGTGGAGGTCTAAACATACTCAAAAAGCAGACAGGTTGTGTGTTTTTTTTTGAAGGTCAGAACATACTCAAAAGAGACAGGAAAACTCCTGTTTCTTCACAAAGGTATGCATATTAATAGGTATTCCAAAGAAATTTCTGCAATGAATTGAAACCCTGTCCAGGGTATGCCTCTCCTTGTGCCCAAAATCTCCTGGTATAAGAATAAGCGGCATAAGCGGCATAAATGAATAAATTAATGTCTGCCTCTAGAAATATCTTTAGACTTAATACCGAAACAAACAAGTAAAGTTAGAAATATTCTTCAGAAATAAAAATGATCAATCATGAACTGTGATCAATTCAGTTGTGAGCAATAAACAAAATCGGTCCTCATAGGGCATAATTTGTATATTCATATTTAATGCTTAATGACACTATGTTTATAAATAGGTAAGGAAAATTATAAGATAAATATAAAGGCAAGGATGTCATCCAAAGATAAAACATGATTAAACATTAACAATACCCCACCTCTAGAATAGTATAAATACATAAGAAATATCACATTGCAACAATTCATGGCTCCCCTCTACCAGTACACAAATGGACATTTTTCTTGTTGTGCGGTGGATTATTCTTTAATATTTTTACATGTTAATATTTATTTTTGAATGAACAGAAACAAAAGCACAAGTTTGTCATTCAACTTTTCAGAGCTTTTGACTGAGAGGTATTTGTTGTTGCAGATCCTGATTGGAAGTTTTTCAATTTTATAATTTTTTACATAAATTGTTTGGAGATATTCATGTTTCTGAAAAAAAAAAGGTGTATTTAGGGAAGAAACCAGATATATTTTGTTTGCACAAACACTTTTTGTGGACCCTGCTTTCATATTGGTAGCAGACTTGCTTTCAGTTGGAACTTTTTTACAGTACCCTGTGAACATGGTTATTTGTTCTTTCAGTTTTCTAATTCAGAATTTTTTAATGTGCTGTACCCCTTTTACTTTGGTAGCCATGTGTCTGGAACGCTATGTAGCTATATGCATGCCTTTGAGACATGCTGACATCTCCACAACCAAGACAAGATTATATTCAAATTCAAATTTTATTCGTCACATACAAGGTCATACACAGTATGATATGAAGTGAAATGCTTATACGACTGCTACTGACCTACAAAAAAAAATATAAGAAGTTAAAGAATATCTAATAAAATAGTGGATATATATAGTAATGAAATGTAATGGAAATGTGATGTAGTAAAGTCCAGAATGTAGTGAAGTTCAACTTCACAGTGTGCAAAAAGTGCAAGTGTGCAAATGTTCCATGTGTGAACCGGCTGTGCGTCCCGGTAAAAAGTAAAAGTTAAAAACTCTGCAGTCCTGAGGTGTGCAAAATGTGCAAGTGTGTGAGTGTTAGGTCCTATGTGGTGTTGTGATTGAGAGCTCGTATAGCCTGCGGGAAGAAGCTCCTCCTCAGTCTCTCTGTGTTGGCCTTCAGTGAGCGGAAGCGCTTTCCTGACCGCAACAGAGAGAACAGTCCATTGCTGGGATGACTGAGGTCTTTCACGATCTTCCTGGCCTTGGTCCAGCACCGCCTGAAGGTCAGGGAGCTTGGTACAGATGATACGTTCAGCTGATCGAACCACCCTTTGTAGGGCTCTCCTGTCCTGCATGGTGCTGTTCCCGAACCAGGTTGAGATGTTTCCCGTCAGGATGCTCTCTATGGTGCAGGAGTAGAAGTTCCTGAGCACCTTAGAGGGCAGTCAGGCGTCTGAGGTGGTAGAGATGCTGCCGGGCCTTTTTCACCACGGTGTTGATGTGACAGGACCATGACAGGTCCTGCGTGATGTGAACACTGAGGTATCGGAAGCTGTCCACTCTCTCCACTGGTCTCTCGTTGATGGCGGGGGTCTTGTAGTTCCTCTCCTGCTTAGTACTAAAGTCCACTATCAACTCCTTCGTCTTGCTGACGTTCAGGAGAAGATTGTTCTTCTGGCACCAGTTCTCCAGATTTCCAATCTCCTCCAGGTAGGCCGTCTCATCGTTGTCAGAGATCAAGCCCACCACGACCGTGTCATCAGCAAACTTGATGGTGGTGGAGTTTTGTAGTGGCTACGCAGTCATAGGTGTACAAGGAGTATAGCAGGGGGCTCAGAACACAACCCTGTGGGCCTCCAGTGCTGAGAGTGAGAGAGGCTGAGACATAGCCGCCCATCCTTACTGCCTGTGGTCTCCCAGTTAGGAAGTTGGAGATCCACTGACACAGAGATGAGCTGAGTCCCAGGTGCTCCAGCTTGGTGGTGAGTGTGGAGGGAATTATGGTATTAAATGCTGAGCTGTAGTTGACAAAGAGCATTTTAACATAATTCCCCCTTCTGGTGTCCAGGTGAGTGAGTGATGTGTGGAGTAGATGAGAGATGAGAGCATCATCTGTGGAGTGGTTCGTGCGGTATGCAAATTGCAGTGGATCCAGTGTGTCTGGTAGTGAAGAGATGATGAAGTCTCTGACCAGCCGTTCAAAGCACTTCATCACCACTGATGTCATTGAGGGAAGCAGGATGTGGTTTCTTTGGAACAGGAACAATGATGGACTCCTTAAAGCATGTGGGGATCACTGACTGAGATAAAGAGAGGTTGAATATCTCTGTGAACACTGGTGCTAGCTGGTCTGCGCAGGCTCTGAGGACTCGACCTGAGATGCCGTCTGGTCCTGCTGCTTTCCTGGTGTTCACTCTCTTGAAGGCTCTCCTCACGTCATGCTCGGAGATGATGAACGCGTTTCTGGTGCTGGTAGTGACTTCCTGTCTGCAGCCGTTAGCGCCGCTAGCATTAGCATTGCTAGCGTCTTTAGCTGCAGCCTCAAAGCGAGCATAAAATGTGTTCAGCTCGTCTGCCAGAGTCATGTCCGCGTTCATCATACCGGATGTTGGAGCTTTATAGTCCGTTATCATTCTTAGTCCCTGCCACCGGCTCCTAGAGTCACTCTGTTTGAGTTGTGACTCTAGTTTCCTTTCGTAGCGCTGCTTCGCCTCTTTCACCGCCTTCCGGACGTTATATGACGCAGCCTTGTACAGGTCCATGTCCCCCGACGCAAGTCCCGCGTTGTAGGCAGCGGTGCGAGATCTCAGAGCGTCGCAGATGGTTTTATCCACCCACGGCTTCTGATTGGGAAACGTTCTGATGGTCGTTTTCTGCACGGTATCATCCGCTAGTTTCCCGATGAAACTCACAACCACTTCCGTAAACACGTTGATGTCATCAGAGCAGTTCTGGAACATGTCCCAGTCTGCGTCATCAAGTGCGTCCTGTAGCGCGGCCACCGATTGGTCCGTCCAGCGCGCGACCTCCCTCTAAACCGGAACTTCCTGTTTAAGCCTTTGTTTATATTTTGGCATGAGGAAGATGGCGGCGTGGTCGGATTTCCCAAACGGTGAAGATTGTGCCTTGTAGCCGTCCTTGATTGTAGTATAACAATGGTCCAGTGTCCTTTCACCCCTGGTGGGGCAGGTGATGTGCTGAGTGCGTTTGAGGTTGGCGTTGTTAAAATCCCCCGCCACAATAAGCACAGCGTCCCGGTGTTGTGTTTGGTGCTGTAAGAATGCCTCATGCAGCTCGCATAAGGCAGTATCCGTGTCCGCTTGTGGCAGAATATAAACGGCGCTGATTATGACCGATGTAAACTTCAGAGGAAGATAAAAAGGACGACACTTGATAGTCAATAGTTCCAAGTTGGGTGTGCAGGAGCGTCCGAGAGGAACAACGCTCGCCCTGCTGCACCAGCTGCTGTTCACCATTAAGCACACGCCGCCTCCCCTTGTCTACCCCGAGTCCCGTGTCCTGTCCATGTGGTGAACCAAGAAGAACTCGGGCTTGTTACCATATGGAGTATCAATTCTATGATTCCTGCATTCAGTTTTATAGGATATTTGACAGCAGCCTTAAAAATGTTACTCTGTACTCCTATGAAGTGTGTAATGCAGAGGTCGTCTTAGTCAAATAATGGCTGGCCCATGGTCGTGCTACGATTTATGTTATACTTTTTATTATTATGGTCAGTGTCATTGTATTCACCTATATCAAAATACTGATTGCAGCCAGAGCTGCTGCTTCTGAGCAAAAAAAATCAACCAATTAGAGCCTGAGAACTGTGTTGCTTCATGGTGCTAAGTTGTTTCTGTGCATGATGCAGTTTTTTAACCAATATATATATTGTAAATATGCCATTTACTGTACCTTTAAATTTTCCATCCTTTAATAGGAAAATGGACTAAAATAATAACCTCTTGATTAAAAAAAAAAAAAAATTCTTGTTAGTAATTATTATTATTATTATTATTATTATTGAGTTTGTTTAAACTCTTAGTATAAAATGAACAATATGTTACATGTTTACTATACATTGTTACAGTAGCACCCTGCCACTATTTGAATGAGCTTGTGTTTATTTTCTAATAATTTTCTTACTGAAAGATTTTTCATTATTAAAACTATATAAATGGCATCATTTTAAATAAATTGTGGTACATTTATCCTTCTAGTATAAGAAATTTTTAACATGATGATTTTGTATTAATTGTAGTCCCCTGGTATTAAGGAAGGAAAATATTGGTCGAATTAGGAAATCAGTGTTTTTTTTTTTTTTTTTTTTAATGTTATACTTCCTTGGCAGCTTTTTCTGGCTAACTTACTGAGCCAAGCATAATAATAATTTTTAAAAAAGCCTGCCACGTGTCTTAGACATACAGTATTATCAAACAGGTCTGAGGAAGGTGCAACAAAATGTGGGGTGCTGGCTGATCCGGAAATATGAACAGAAGCTAGCAATTGATACTAAAGTGATAACGTCCTACACCATTGCTCCCAACAAAAACAAAGCCTGGATGCCATTTCATTGCCAACAAAAGTGGTGTTGGAGCAGTTCCGAAGGCCAGCAAGGACAAGAAATCAGCATACAAGGCCCGGATGCAATTACACGAGGAAGCTGATCATCTGCAGTACAATAGCTTTCAATTTTCCTTTACCTTAAAATTTTACCTCCTTTAATAGAAAAATGTATTAAAATGATCAAGTGGGCGGAGAGAGAGAGAGTTGTGATGGCTCCGTGTGCCGCGCGAGTCAGAAATGCGGAAGCGCGGAGAGCTGGCGAGAGAGCCTTGCATGTGGTGTAGCTCATGCAGGCATGCAGAAGTGTAGAGAGCCGGCGAGAGCGAGGAGAAACTGCACAGGTTGGTGGCTGATTTCCAAGTTTCACTCGTGGCCGGTTGCGAGCCGGTTCAAAGCCGAAGATGCAAGAGAGACTCTGTAATCCAAGGTCATAGTCGTTTAACACATTCAATGGTCGAAAAATTCTGTAAAAAGTCCGTGAGCGTGGAAATCCGAGACGTGAGGCAAGAGCAACAAAGTGTGGTCGGTAACGAGATACTAGGCATGGAAAATCACTGGAAAATTGGGCTAAGGAGAGCACTCAATAATCTGCGACGTGATGGTGACAGAGTGCGGTTTAAGTAGGTAATGGCATGATTGGTGATAGCGCACAGGTGTGTGGAGAGCGGAAGTGAGGCGGTGAGGTGTAATGGGTGGTTAGGGAGGTGGAACAGGAGTGCTTATGTGATAATGGCTGAGCTATAGCTTGATGGGTCGTGACAGTACCCCCCTATGAACACCACCTGGCGTTCTAGCAGGTGTCTCAGGAGGGAGCCTATGAAAGTCAATGATAAGGGAGCGGTCCGGGATGAACCTGGCTGGTACCCAACTCCTTTCTTCAGGGCCATAGCCCTCCCAGTCCACCAGGTACTGGAGACCACGTCCGCGGCGGCGAGACCGGAGGAGTCTACGGCCTCCGTCAATAATTCGAGGAGGGTAGTTGGATGGGTGGAGATGGTGGACAGGGGACCAGTCAACGGATCTGGGAGACGTGAAATGTAGGATTAATTTGGTGCATGGAGAGTGGTAGAGCTAGTCGGACAGAGAATGGATTTATGATCCGGGTGATGGTAAAAGGACCGGTGAACCTTGGTGAAAGTTTCTTGGACGTGGTCTTGAGGGGAAGGTCACGTGCAGACAGCATGACCCTTTGGCTGATATGATATCTAGGAGCTGGTTACCGATGACGATTTTCCTGGCGTTTTCCCTCACCCTGTCACTCTGTCGAGCTACAGTCATGGCCAAAAGTTTTGAGAATTACATAAATATTGGAAATTGGAAAAGTTGCATGATAACAATTTGCATATACTCCAGAATGTTATGAAGAGTGATCAGATGAATTGCATAGTCCTTTGCCATGAAAATTAACTAAATCCCGAAAAAAAACTTTCCACTGCATTTCATTGCTGTCATTAAAGGACCTGCTGAGATCATTTCAGTAATCGTCTTGTTAACTCAGGTGAGAATGTTGACGAGCACTAGGCTGGAGATCATTATGTCAGGCTGATTGGGTTAGAATGGCAGACTTGACATGTTAAAAAGAGGGTGATGCTTGAAATCATTGTTCTTTCATTGTTAACCATGGTGACCTGTAAAGAAACGCGTGCAGCCATCATTGCGTTGCATAAAAATGGCTTCACACGCAAGGATATTGTGGCTACTAAGATTGCACTTAAATCAACTATTTATAGGATCATCAACAACTTCAAGGAAAGAAGTTCAATTCTTGTTAAGAAGGCTTCAGGATGTCCAAGAAAGTCCAGCAAGCGCCAGGATCGTCTCCTAAAGAGGGTTCAGCTGCGGGATCAGAGTGCCGCCAGTGCAGAGCTTGCTCAGGAATGGCAGCAGGCAGGTGTGAGCGAATCTGCACGAACAGTGAGGCGAAGACTTTTGGAAGATGGCCTGGTGTCAAAAAGGGCAGCAAAGAAGCCACTTCTCTCCAAAAAAAAATCAGGGACAGATTGATCTTCTGCAAAAAGTATGGCGAATATTCTCAGATGAAGCCTCTTTCCCATTGTTTGGGGCATCTGGAAAAAGGCTTGTCTGGAGAAGAAAAGGTGAGTGCTAATATCAGTCGTGTGTCATGCCAACAGTAAAGCATCCTGAGACCATTCATGTGTGGGGTTGCTTCTCATCCAAGGGAGTGGGCTCACTCACAATTTTGCCCAAAAACATAGCCATGAATAAAGAATGGTACCAAAACACCAAATTAACACAAAGTGATAATTAAGTGGCTCGGGGACCAAAACATTGAAATTTTGGGTCCATGGCCAGGAAATTCTGACAAACTCCAAGAAGTGATTATGAAAAAATGGGTTGCTATCAGTCAGGATTTGGCCCAGAAGTTGATTGAGAGCATGCCCAGTCAAATTGCAGAGGTCCTGACAAAGAAGGGCCAACACTGCAAATACTGACTCTTTGCATAAATGTCATGTAATTGTCGATAAAAGCCCCTGAAACGTATGAAGTGCTTGTAATTATATTTCAGTACATCACAGAAACAACTGAAACAAAGATCTAAAAGCAGTTTAGCAGCAAACTTTGTGAAAACTAATATTTGTGTCTTTCTCAAAACGACTGTATAGATGTCGCTCTTGAGTTGCCAGTGATCCAGAGCCCTCTGCTCTCTGGACCTGTCTAACCTGTCCTGGAGTCCTGCTTCTGGTGGAGATCTCGTCGCATGGATGCCAGAAAGACCGTGATTGGTGCCGACGAGGTTGCAAAAGGCCTTCCAGAACGGGGCAGAAAACTGGGGACCTCTGTCCGAAACGATGTCGACAGGGAGTCCATGAAGTCGAAAGACATGGTTGATTAACAGTTTGGCCGTTTCCTTTGCAGACGGGAGCTTTGGTAGTGGTATGAAATGTGCTGACTTAGAAAAGCGGTCCGCAATGGTTAGGATGCAGGTATTGTTCTGAGATTTAGATGTCACAGGAGGCCACAAAGTTCTTGACGTCCTCCTTCATAGTGGACCACCAGAAGCATTGTTGAAGGAGGAAGAGAGTACGTGCTGCCCCAGGATGACATGCCAGGCTGGAGCTGTGGGCCCAGTCTAACACCTGTGGTCGTACAGAGGCTGGGACAAAGAGCTTGTCAGGTGGGATGATGCATGGGCTTGGTTCTCGTTCGAGGGTCTGCTGGACAAGGTGCTCCACATTGTTGCCATGAGGCATTGAGGAGGGAGGATTGTCTCCATCGTGGGTGTGTCCTGAGAGGTGGAGAATTGCCGAGAGAGGGCATCAGGTTTAGCGTTCTTGTAACAGGGGCGATATGATAGCGTGAACCAAAAATGGGAGAACAACAATGATCACCGTGCCTGACGTGGTTTGAGTCTTTTTGCCATTGTTAGATACTCCAGATTTTTGTGGTTGGTCCATACGAGGAAGGGATGGTCGACCCCTTCCAACCAGTGCCTCCATTCTTTGAGTGCCAATTTGACCACCAACACTTCACGGTCCCCAATATTGTAGTTGCGTTCAGGGCGTCTGAGTCTGCGGGAGAAGAAGGAGCAAGGGTGAAGTTTGTTGTCTTCCATGGATCTCTGAGACAGGATGGCGCCTACTCTGGTTTTGGACGCATCTACTTCCACAACAAATTGAAGGGAAGGGTCAGGAAAGAAAAGGATGAGAACAGTGGTGAATATCCACTGGATCCACAAGGATGTTTAAGATCCTTGAAAGCTCTGTCTGCCAGGGGATTCCATTGGAATGGAATCTTAGATGACGAAAGGGTTGTGAGTGGGGCCGCCATGCTGTAGTTTGTGCCTTGATGACGGTACTGGCCAGTCAGTGACCGCCTTTACCTTGGTGGGTCCATCTGGATGCCCTCAGGGGAGATGCAATAGCCCAAAAAAGATGTGGATGAACGCTGAAATTCACATTTCTCCTCCTTGATGTAGAGTTTATTTTCCAGTAGCTGTTGTAGGACCTGGCGAATGTGGGATTTGTGTCCCTTGACTGAGCATGAGAATATCAAAATGTTGTCCAGGTAAGCAAAGACAAAAACATTGAGAAAATCCCTGAGGACATCATTAATGAAGGCCTGAAATATTTGTCGGCACATTGGTTAATCCGAAAGGAACCACTAGATACTCATAATGGCAGGTGGGTGTGTTAAAGGCAGTTTTCCACTCATCGCCCTCCTGTATCTTGACAAAGTGGTAAGCGTTTCTCAGATCCAATTTGGTGAAAACACGGGCGTCCTGGAGGAGTTCGAAGGCCGACGACATGAGAGGAAGGGGGTAGCGGTTTTTGACAGTGATCTCATTTAATCCTCTATAATCAATAGAGGGTCTGAGGGATTTGTCTTTCTTTTCTACAAAGAGAAAAGAACCACCCCTGCTGGTGAAGAGTATGGGCGGATAATTCCTGCGGCAAGTGACTCCGTTATGTACTGTTCCATGGCCTCTCTCTCCGGGTGAGAGAGGGAATAAAGTCGTCCCTTGGGTGGAGAGGTGCCGGGGAGGAGGTCAATCGCACAGTCATAGGGGCGATGTGGAGGTAAGGAGACAGCCTGTGACTTACTGAACCCCTGTTGTAGGTCATGATACTCTGTGGGTATGTTGGTTAGGTTGGGGATTTCTTCTTGTGGCGAGGGCAAGGTTTGACCCATAGTGGCGGAGCGTAGACATGAAGCGAGGCAGGGGGGGGCTCCAATCCAGGACCCTTCTTTTGACCCAATCAATGTGTGGGTTATGCAGCCTTAACCAAGGGAGGCCTAGAACAATGCGTGCATGGGCATTTTGAACGGTTAGAAGAGAAATGGTCTCCGTGGTTGCCTGAAAACTGTAGGGTGATGGGGGCAGTGCGATGGGTAATCGGGTTTAGTTTGCTGCCATCAAGAGCCTGAATCGTAAAGGGCCGATGCAAGGGTGTGAGAGGAACATTGAATTCGGAGGGTGTGGAAGAGGAAATTAAATTCTGATCGGCTCTGGAGTCTACTAACGCGTGAGTGATGTAGGATTGGTTATCATGGGTCAGGGTCACGGAAAAACATGATCGCTGGTCCAGGGAAGAAACAGATGCGGGGCCCCCCTGCATCCCCAGAACTACGGGGAGGGCCTGCCCTTTTAGTGGACAGGAGCGCACAACGTGGCCGGTCTGACCGCAATAGAAGCAGGCACCCTTGTCCCTGTGGCGCTGACGTTCCCTTGGCGAGATGCGTGCGTGATCAATCTGCATGGGTTCAGGGAGAGGTGCGTGGTTCACGACAGATCTGACGCTTGTTTTGTCATACCCGTTTATGGCCATCATCGCGGGTAGCTAGGTCAATGAGCCCCTTGAGGTCTGATGGAAGCTCCCGGGCCACAACCTCGTCCTATATCTGGTCCGAGAGTCCATGGAGAAAACAGTCAAACAATGCCTTCTCATCCCAGCCACAAGAGGGAGCCAGGGTGCGGAAATCTATGGCGTAATTAGAAACCGAGCGAATTCCCTGATGTAGCTGAAGCATTTGACTCGTCGCCTGATGTCCTGTTGAGGAGTGATCGAAGACCCTTCTCATCTCATCTGTGAAGGTCTTGTAAGTGAAACAGCATGGCTCTTGAGCATCCCATAACGCTGTTCCCCACTCTCTTGCCTTTCCTGAAAGGATGGTGATGATGTAGGTGACCTTTGATCGCTCTGTGGGAAAAGACGTGGCCTGTAGTTCTAGGATAAGGGACACTGAGATAGAAAGGTGCAAAAAGTGGCCGGGTCTCCATCATTGACGTGTGCCGCGTGAGTTGTGCAGGAATGCGGAAGCGCAGAGAGCCGGGGGAGAGAGCCTTGTATGCGGTGTGTCTCATGCAGGAATGAGGAAGCGTGAAGAGCCGGCAAGAGAGCCTTGCATGCGACATTGCTCGTGCAGGAATGCGGAAGCGCAGAGAGCCGGCGAGAGAGCCTTGCATGCGGCGTTGCTCGTGCAGGATTGCGGAAATGCGGAGAACCGGCGATAGCGAGGATAAACTGCATAGGTTGGTGGCTGATTTCCAAGTTTCACTCTTGGCCAGTTGCGAGCTGGTTCAAAGCCAAAGATGCACGAGAGAGTCCGTGATCCGAGTTCGTAGTCGCTAAACACATTCAATGGTCGAAAAATTCCATGAAAAGTCCGTGAGCATGGAAATCCGAGACGTGAGGCAAGAGCGAGGTTGAGAAAACAAAGCGCGGTCGTTAACGAGATACT
Organism: Clarias magur; assembly: GCA_013621035.1. Lineage (NCBI taxonomy): Eukaryota > Metazoa > Chordata > Actinopteri > Siluriformes > Clariidae > Clarias > Clarias magur. The sequence continues at coordinate 351,595 of QNUK01000153.1, forward strand.
AGGCATGGAAAATCGCTGGAAAATTGGGCTAAGGATAGCACTCAATAATTTGGCGACGTGACGGTGACAGAGTGCGGTTTAAGTAGGTAAGGGCATGATCGGTGATAGCGCACAGGCGTGTGGAGAGCGGAAGTGAGGCGGTGAAGTGTAAATCAAATTCAAATTCAAATTTTATTTGTCACATACCTAGTACGATATGCAGTGAAATGCTTAGGCGACTGCCCGTGACTTTAGAATAAAAAACTATTTAAGGCTATTTACACTAATAATAAAATAAATGTACAATAAAAATATAAGAAAATAAAAATATAACAAATATAGGAGAATAAGAAAATAAGAAAACCTGGGTGAAGAAATATAATAAAGCCTAGGTGAACCTAGGTGTACAGTATGGAAAATGTGGAATATAAATAGAGATGTCCAGGGAGATGTGCAAGTAAGCTATAAAGTGTTTTGTACTTAAAGTGACTTGTGTAATGGGTGGTTAGGTAGGTGGAACAGGAGTGCTTATGTAATCATGGCTGAGCTATAGCTTGACGGGTCATGACAGTTGATTATTCCAGTTTCATATAAAATATGTGATATTTTTTGAAAAAAATATATTCCTTTTAGTTATTATTATTATTATTATTATTATTATGTTTAAACTCTTAGTATAAAATGAACACTAAACAATAAATGACCCATGGGTTTCCTGATGAAAGTAATCACAAAATCTCCAAAATGTAATACTTTTTGTCACTTGTAAATGGTGCACACTGCTCCATTTGTTCGTTTAGCAGGGTACTTATTTATTCTTGTTTATTTACAAATAACCTAAATAACAAGGAGTTGAGATGTCCATTCATTGCTAAAGTAAGTGAGAAGTTCGTGTGCATACTGCAGGCAATTCTCAAATGTCATGTTTACTATACTTTGTTACAGTAGCATCCTGCCACTATTTTAATAAGCTTGTGTTTATTTTCTGAAAGATTTCTCATTATAAGTGGACAGTGAAGAAGCATGCCATCTCAGGAGACCAAGAATCTCAACAAAGAAAATGCAGGAGAATTTTCCGGAGTCTCCATCAGCACCACATCATCAGTCAGGTAAGCACCAGCCCATGAGCAAGCTCAAGCCTACCTCTCAACCTTCAAAAAATTTGGGAATGAAGTCGCTGAATGGTGTTTAGGTAAATCTAGGTTTTATATATATATATATATATATATATATATATATATATATATATATATATATTTTTTCCATTAGATACTATTATATCTATATATACTATTACTATATTAGTACGAGTTACTTATATTTTTCAATTGGTTGGAACTAGCTTACATTTAAGACAGATTGTTTAATAAAAAAAAAATTGTTGAAATATGTTTAGTGATATTAGTGATTAGAGCTGTGTGGTTAAATTAATTATATTTGATCAACAATAAGGTGAAAGCAATTGTATCGTGTGTATTAGTTACATAAATTGTGCCATTCAAACAATGCAATTTACACAACATTTCTTTGATTAATGGATATTTTCATAGCTTTTAATGCTCTAAAGCTGTAAGAAGACACTTGAGACAAATATTGCTGACAAATATTATTTCTATAGAATAAAGTCGCAAATGGTAAAACTGAAAAATAGAATCAAATCAAGAGTCTGCCTGATTTTGAGCATCTAGTGAACAAGATTGGCAGTGGCGACCTAAACGGTTAAGGCTATGGATTGCTGATTGGAAGGTCTGGGGTTCGAGCACCAGCAGTACCAAGTTGGGCAAGGCCCTTAACCTAATCTGCTACGTACCTGGATTGTTTGTTTGTTTGTTCCTGCTGCATGTTTTTCCGCCATTCTACTTAACTTTTTGGATTATTCCATTTCATATTGCTGATGCTGGAATTAAACTGGATTATAACTATCATGTCTGTGAGTTTGCCAAGGGGGCCGCTGCGAGACCTCTGCCCTGTTAGCGTCTCCACCACGCTCGGCTCTTCTGATGGGTGAGTCATCGCTTTCTCAGTCAGTTGTGCTGTCTGTTTACTGCTTGCTATTTGGGAGTGCTGTCTCCTATTTAGTCTGCTGTTTTTGGTGAAGTGGTGCTTCAGGGTTTGGCTAGCATAGTTTTTTGCCCGTGTCAGGGAGCTTTTGCCTGTGTCCGGCTCTCACTTGCTCAGTACTATAATGTCCTGGCCTAAAGTTTTTCTATTTTTCTCTCTACATTTTTCTCATTTTGCATCTCATTTCCATAATGGATATTAGATATTTACCATCTCAGCTAAAGGCCTTGAACTGCCATCCGGATCTTGACTCTATGACGTATGATCACTGCCGGAGTTTAGGGATTCTCCGGCATCCACGGTACATCAACCGCTCACGGCATGTGTTCAGGAGTACTTTTTGCTCTACGCCCGAAGCCCTTCCGTGCATCTGGACTAATCAAAGATTGACTACTTCCAAACAACTGGCTGCTGGCCGTACTGATCATCGCTCTCTAATTTATCTCACTGGTTTCCAGCATCATACTGCAAATCTGAATTCTGTACACCGTCACTTTGCACTTCTGAACTGTCGCTCAATATCGGACAAAGCCCTTTATCTCAACGAAATTATCACTGATAATAAGATTGACATTTTTCTTCTCACTGAAACCTGGCAAGCTCTGGATGATTTTCTTCAGTTAAATCTTCTTGCACCTGATGGATATAAGTATCTTGCCCAACCTCGATTGCATGGCAAAGGGGGTGGTCTTGCTGTCATTTACCGGGACAATCTTCATATGAAACAACTTGTTTTTCACAACACTAATTCATTTGAATACATGGCATTGAAAGCTGACTGTCTCACAATTATCCTGCTCAATCGCCCTCCTAAAGTCCTGTCTAACTCTTTTTCTGAACTCAGTGAACTGAGTTAACCCTTGCCTGCTCATTGTTATTTCCTATTCTTCTGCTTGGTGACTTCAATATTCATGTTGATACAGTTTGCCCCAACACTACCCAATTATTGTCTGTATTTGAATGTTTTAATCTGACACAGCATGTTCACGTTCCTACCTATACTCGTGGTCATACCCTTGATCTAATATGTACTTCAAGGGGGGATATCACTTCTATTTCTGATTCTGTCACCGGTATTTCTGACTATAAACTTCTTGTCTTTAGCCTCAATTTGCATATTCATTCTAAATGCCCTAAGACTGTTATTACATACCGTAATTTGAAAGCTATTGATACTGTATCATTTTGTACTTCTATTGTCTCTTCGAATCTCTGATGTCATGGGTATTTCTTCTCCGTCTATGATACAGTCTATCATTTCTGATATCCTACAGCAGTATACTCCTATCACTCTTCTCCCTGGTATACTCCTGAGCTCCGTATTCTTAAGGCCACTGGTAGATGGCTTGAACGTCTTTACAGGAAAACTGGTCTTACTGTTCATTATTTGGCTTTTCTTGATCATCTCAAATGTTATAAATCTGCTCTCTTCTCAGTTCGCTCCAAGTTTGTCTCTGCCACAATTAATAAATCGAGTAACAGGCCAAAAGCATTATTTAATTCAATAAATAAACTTACTAACCGCCCACCTCAGGATGCTCATTAGTATCTAATGAGTTTTGCTCCTCTTTTTTGGCTTATTTTCTTGAGAAGACTAATGCTGTCCACCAATGTCTTCCTACTGATACAGAGCTCAGTCATCCAACAAATCTATCATCTCATTCTCTACAGTATCATGTTTTTCTCTGACGACCCCAGATTCCATCTCTAAGCTAATTCTAAAATCCAACTCTTCATCCTGTCACCTTGATCCTGCTCCTACTTCACTCCTGAAACTTTGCCACTCTGTCATTTCTGCACCTATTTCTCATTTCATTAATGCATCTCTTACCTCTGCCTCATTTCCTCTGCCTCTAAAAACTGCTGCAGTTATACCTGTGCTCAAGAACCCCAACCTTGAGCCCTCAGTTCTTTCTAACTATCGTCCAATTTCCAATTTACCTTTCATATCTAAACTACTGGAAAGTACTGTTGCTGCCCATCTCCAGTCCTTTCTAGTTGATAATAATCTTTTCGACCCTTTTCAGTCAGGTTTTCGCCCCCCTCCATAGCACTGAAACTGCACTTGTAAAGGTAGTGAATGATCTACTGCTTACTGGTGATTCTGGCTCCTTGTCTATACTTCTGCTACTTGATCTCAGCTCTGCCTTCAATACTGTTTCCCATGATCTACTTATTTCTCGTCTCTCTGGTCTGGGTATCTCTGGCACTGCTCTCTCTTGGTTTTCTTCCTATCTCTCAGATAGACAATTTTATATTTCTGTTAAGGATTTTCGTTCACCTACCGTCCCCCTGAAGCGAGGTGTTCCCCAGGGATCTGTTCTTGGCCCACTATTTATTCACAATTTATTTCGCAAATCCCACTTGGTCTGATCCTTCAACGTCATGGTCTTAACCATCACTTTTATGCCGATGACATTCAGCTTTATTCTATCTGTACACCTACTCCATCTGCCCAAATTGACAAAATTTCTGTCTGCGTGAAGGACATTAGAGATTGGCTTAACTTAAATTTTCTAAAACTTAATATGGATAAAACAGAGATGATTTTCATTGCAACCCCATCACTCACCAGCAATATTCCCACCAACATCAAAACATCCACTTCTGTCAAAAATCTAGGAGTTATCTTTAACTCATCACTATCCTTTCAGTCTCACATTAAATCTGTCACTAAATCTGCATTCTATCACTTGTGTTGTATTGCCCTTCATCAATAACAAAGATGCTGAAACTGTCATCCATGCATTCGTCTCATCACGCATTGATTTCTGTAATGCCCTCTTCATTGGTATACCTGCCAGTTCCATCTCCAGATTGCAATATATTCAAAACTCTGCGGCTAGAATACTCACTCATACTCTGCTCATATAACCTCCATTGGCTCCCAGTAGCCTACCGTCTGTCACGAGCAACCGAGGGATGAACAGAAAAGCCTTAGCAGTTAGCCCGTGTAGCGTTGATGGTAAACCCAAACACGGAAGCAGCGCGAGTAGGCAGGATAACCACGCGATTAGTTTAAGAACTCTCTTACACGAAGAGCAAGGATCTACACAAATAAACCCGCGTTCTAGCAACACACACTCGATCAAAGAAGCAACCAGAATTGGTGAGTACTCACAGAATAGTCAGCGTAGCGTCAGCAAAGGCATTGGCGAACTCAATGACTGAGCAATGTGAAGCGCCATTTTGTCTCCTTTTATGCTTCCTGAAAACCCGACCTTATTACTTCCGGGTCCTAGTGCCGGTTGTGTTACGAGTGTGCATGACACCGTATTAAATTAAAAATTCTTCTCCTTGTCTTTAAATATTTAAATGGCCTGGCTCCCTCTTATTTTTTCAAACTGCTTGTCCCCTACATCCCGACTCGCTCACTTTGTTCTTCTGATTCTGGCTTTCTTGCTGTCCCTCGGTACCTCCTCTCTTCAATGGGGGGTAGATCATTTAGTGTTTTTGCTCCAAAACTTTAGAATTCTCTATCACTCTCTCTCTGTTCTGTTAACAATCTATCAGTATTTAAATCTTTACTCAAAACTCACTTGTTTTCTGAATGTTATACGTCTGACTCATTGGAATGAACTCCTTTGGTTCAATCCTCTACATGTCTGTCTTTTATGTCTTGTTTTGTATTTGCGCCCCTCCCCCTCCTCGTCTGTATTTTTATGTCTGTTTTGTACATTTTGTACATGTTTACATTACGCAAATTGTAAAGTGTCCTGGAAAGGCGCTATATAAATAAAAATTATTATTGCTGTTAATCTAGCTTTTAATTTTCAAAAATAGGTTTTTGATTCATACACATTCACATACCATACAAACTTAAATAATTCTTTTGATTGTGTAAAGCTGATTTGCTACAATGACAATTGTTAAAAGCGCTATATAAATCAAATTTAATTGAATGGAATTATTAAAACTGTATAAATGGCATCATTTTATATAAATTGTTGTACATTAATCCTTCTAGTATAAGCAATTTGTAACATGATGATCTTGTATTTACTTGTAGCCCCCTGGTATTAAGGAGGGAAAATGGTGGTAGAATTAGGAAATCAGTATTTTTTTGGGAAAGTGTTAACGCAAGGGACAGTGTTAAAGCAAGAAGTGGCGAGGACCCAGTCCCATGCTGACTCGTAAAAACAGCTGGACAAACCCAATGGAGTATGATCAGCAATTTATACTGAATGACATTATAGTGTGATGCTCTTTTTCAGCATCCAGGTCTTTTTGAAGGTCTTGTGTGTGATATGTGGAGGTCTAAACATGCTCAAAAAGCAGACCGGTTGTGTATTCTTTTTGAAGGTCTGAACATACTCAAAAGAGACAGGAAAACTCCCGTTTCTTCACAAAGGCATGCATATTAATAGGTATTCCAAATAAATTTCTGCAATGAATTGAAACCTAGGTATGCCTCTCCTTGTGCCCAAAATCTCCTGGTATAAGTTCCAGGCCCCCCATAATCCTGTGCAGAATAAACGGCATTATGAAATTATAAAAGATTAATAAATGTAAAAATTTATGTTTGCCTCTGAAATATCTTTAGACTTAATACCTAAACAGACAAGTAAAGTTAGAAATATTCCTCAGAAATAAAAATTATCAATCATGAATTGTGATCAATTCAGTTGTGAGAAATAAACAAAATCGGTCCTCATAGGGCATAATTTGTATACTCATATTTAATGCTTAATGACAGTATGTTTATTAGTAAGGAAGGAAAATTATAAGATAAATATATAGGCAAGGACATCATCCAAAGAAAAAACATGATTAAATATTAATAATACCTCACCTCTAGAACAGTATAAATAACGTGAGAAATATCACATTGCAACAATTCATGGCTCCCCTCTACCCTCTACCCGTACACAAGTGGACATTTTTCTTGTTGTGTGGTAGATTATACTTTAATATTTTTACATGTGAATATTTATTCTTATAGATAGAGTGCAGGAATGAACAGAAACATAAGCACAAGTTTGTCATTCAACTTTTCAAAGCCTTTGAATGAGAAGTTGCTGTTGTTGCAGATCCTGGTTGGAAGTTTCCTTTACATAAATTGCTTGATGATATTCACATTTTTGAAAAAAAGTGTATTCAGAGAAGAAACCAGATATATTTTGTTTGCACAAACACTTTTTGTGGACACTGCTTTCATTTTGGTAGCAGACTTGCTTTCAGTTGGGACTTTTTTACAGTACCCTGTGAACATGGTTATTTGTTCTTTCAGTTTTCTAGTTCAGAATTTTTTAACATGCTGTACCCCTCTTACTTTGGTAGCCATGTGTCTGGAACGCTATGTGGCTATATGCATGCCTTTGAGACATGCTGACATCTCCACTACCAAGATAAGATTATATGGGCTTGTTACCATATGGAGTATCAGTTCTATAATTCCTGCATACAGTTTTATAGGATATTTGGCAGCAGCCTCAACTGTTACTCTGTACTCCTATGAAGTGTGTAATGCAGAGGTCGTCTTAGTCAAAGAATGGCTGGCCCATGGTCGTGCTGCAATTTATGTTATACTTTTTGTTATTATGGTCAGCGTAATTGTATTCACCTATATCAAAATACTTATTGCAGCCAGAGCTGCTGCTTCTGAGCAAAAAAAATCAACTAATAAGAGCCTGAGAACTGTGCTGCTCCATGGTGCTCAATTGTTTTTGTGCATGATGCAGTTTTTTAACCCATTTATAGAAATGGCATATTGGAAGGTTGAAGAAATGACACTTAGAAATATAAAATATTCCAATTTAATTATTTTTTTGTTTGTACCACGTAGTCTTAGTCCATTGATTTATGGTCTGAGAGATGAACATTTTTTCTACGTTTTAAGACATTCTGCTTTGTGTGGTACAAACTACCTTTTCTCATCATTAAATGAAATCAAACTATTGAAAATAAGACCAATTTAAACAGACCACTGGACATACCAAAATCAGAGATTACTGTTGGGACTATTTTGTTGTTGTTGTTGTATGGTAAAACAGATGTCTTAATTATGACAGTATGAGCAATTCTTATTTGTGTACACATTTTTGATTTCATGAGATACTGTATAAAAGGCAATTTAGTGTCATTTGGTCTTTAGTTCATAACATGCCATTTACAGTACCTTTAAATTTTCCATCCTTTAATAGGAAAATGGATTAAAATGATAAGCTCTTAATTTTTCCAATTTCATATAAAATACATAATATTTTTGGGAAAAGAATATATTCTTGTTTATAATAATAATAATAATAATAATAATAATTATTATTTATTATTATAATATTTATATTATTATATTATTTTTTATTATGGAGTTTGTATAAACTCTTAGTATAAAATTAACAATACAAATTAAATGGCCCATGGGTTTCCTGATAGAAGTAATCACAAAATCTCCAAAATATAATGCTTTTTGTCACTTGTAAATAGTGCACACTGCTCCATTTGTTTGTTTAGCAGGGTACTTATTTATTCTTGTTTATTCACAACTCCTTGTAAGTAACAAGGAGTTGAGATTTATTTTAATAACCTTGTGTTTATTTTTTAAGTTGCTCGCAAGATTTTCTGACAGATTTCTCATTATTAAAACTGTATAAATGGCATAATTTTATATAAATTGTTGTACAATTATCCTTGTAGTATAAGCAATTTTTAACATGATGATCTTGTATTTACTTGTAGTCCCCTGGTATTAGGGAGGTAAAATGGTGGTAGGATTAAGAAATACTGTAAGTGTTTTTTTTTGGCAACTTCTCCTGGCTAACCCATTGAGCCAAGCATAATATGACAATATGACAGTTTGGTTATTAGTTCCTTACATGTCATTTTACATTATTGTGTATGAAGCAATACCTCTCACATCTTTTCCATGCTTTAATAAGAAAATGGACTAAAATGGTAAACTTATACTTTTTTATTTTAACATAAAATACATAACATTTTGAGGAAATTATTATTATTATTATTATTATTATTATTATAGTGTCACATGTAAACCCTTATATACGGTATTTTTTATGGACCTATCAAGCTTACAAAAATACAAACATGATGAATAGGACACGTTACTTTGCATGGTTAAACAAAGTACAGCTGTTATCACATAGGGTGTACCCACTTTTGTTGCCTGCTATATTGACAATAATGACTACATTGAGTGATTTCCAGAGGACAGTGTATCTGTATTGTTATACAAGTTGCAGTTTGACTACTCAAAAATACATGAAAGTTTCATTTCTATAGTACTATCCTTTGAGATAGTATACTAAAAAATAAATACTAAAATGTTTGGAAAGTAGTACTGAAATTAGGGGGGTGTACTCACTTTTGTAATATAATGTATAATAAATAATAAAACATACTGTAAACGCCCAGGTGGCACAGTGGTGTAGTGGTTAGCACTGTCGCCTTGCACCTCCAGGGTCCTCCATGTCTCTGTGTGTGTGGAGTTTGCATGTTCTCCCAATGATTGGTGGGTTTCCTCCGGGTACTCTGGTTTCCTCCCAGAGTCCAAAGACATGTAGGTTAGGTTATTTGGCAATCCCAAATTCCCCATAGTGTGTAAATGAGTGTGTGTATGTGTGTGCCCTGCGATGGATTGGCATCCTGTCCCGTCCTGTGCCCTAAGTCACCTGGGATAAGCTCCAGGTCCAGGCGCAAACAAAATGAAACTAACTTTTAATACTCGCCTGTAAATAGCCATTTATCAGGTGATTAAGCATCATTACTACTAGCATAAAATAAAGGCATGACTCACATCCCATCCAGTCAGCCAGCTCCGCTTGAAGAAGTGCTGGAAAAGACTTGTTGAGAATGGTCCAATCACATGAGCCCAAATTTTTAAAAACAATATGATTGAAAAACAATTGACTCGCCAAGAGCAAAAGTGGGAGTGTTCGGGGCGCAGTGCTGTGCTCCAAGGATGATTTGACAAAATCCAATCAGAGCTCAGCTTCAAGTCACATGCTTTTCAAGAATTTACGTGCCTACATAGACACTTGTTTGTCCGGCGCCCTGCGTGCACGGACACAAATGAACGTAATACAGTTTTTTTTTACAGATTTTTTTTAATTGCAAATAAATTATTTTAAGAAATACAGCTGAATATTGTGACTAAATGACTTTTTTTCATTATTAAAATAAATAATTATGTTAAATAACTACATGTTAAAGTAGCCTTCTTCTCTGTCTAACTTTAAGGGGGGGGTGGGCGGCCCTGCGTAACGTATTGACCGGCCGCCACTGTCTGAGTGAACTGCTAGTGTCTTACCATCTGCCACGCCTACTTCGATCAAAGAATGCAGGCTGCTTGTCAGTACCACATATTATTAAAACTACAGCAGGGGCAGAGCTTTTTCTTACAAAGCCCCAAAGTTATGGAATAGTCTTCCCATTAATGTTCGGGACTCAGACACAGTCTCAGTGTTTAAGTGTTTAAAACCTGTTTATTTAGCCAAGAATTTTTGTAAATAGATTAGCCTTAGGTAAAGGAGCAGATCTGGGGGACTCACGTAGAGTATTCTGGTGAACTGGTATGTTTAGATACCGTCTCCCCCACTCTCATTGATCACTCAGGTTTGTTGATGGTGAGGTGACATGTCTGTGTTTCCTTCTGGCTCTCCCTTTTCGTTATGCTGTTATAGTTAGTCCTGCCGGAGTCCCTGCTTGCACTTTGAACTAAATATACATTCACCTTCTACATGTTGGACTGTGACCATACCCAACTGCCATCTCTCCTTATCTTCTGCTCTCTCCTTTCTCCCTGTCGCTCCTGAGTTGTCAGTGATCCAGACCCCTCTGCCCTCTGGACCTGTCTAACCCGTCCTGGAGTCCTGCTTCTGGTTGGAGATCTCGTCGCATGGATGCCCCATGTGGTCTGCCTGGGATGCGCGTGGTGGCTGGGGCTGGTTTCCACGAAGACTGTCCTATCCTCGACTGATGCAGACAGCTGTTCTCTGGGGACCTGTGATTTCAGTCGTTCAATAGCTTAGGACTGGAATTTCCTACAGCATACCTGATCCTCCAGGAACAAACTGAACTCCATTTAATTTAAACACATCTCCTGTTATACTGAACTTCCAGTCTTACACAGTATTATGCTGATCAATCACTGCTATCCGTTATCACCCAGATGAGGCTGGGTTCTTTGTTGAGTCTGGTTCCTCTCAACGTTTCTTCCTATTACCATCTCAGGGAGTTTTTCCTTGCCACCGTCGCCCTCGGCTTGCTCATCAGGGACAATCTTATCATTTTGATTCATACACATTCACATTTCATACAAACTTACTTCTTTTGATTGTGTAAAGCTGCTTTGACAATGTCAATTGTTAAAAGCGCTATACAAATAAAATTTGATTGAATTAGTCAACAGCAGACTCATACCACCACCTCTGCCAGTTTCTTGAGGAGCATGAGAGAATGCATAGGCAGAACGTAGGGCAGCCGGTGAGGCCATGTCATGAGGAGATGTCCAGGTCTCAGTTAGTGCCAAAAAAATCAAGAGTAATGGGTGACATTTCCAAAGCCCATCTTTTTGGTTTTTACCACCAGTGCAGGAGAATTCGACTGCAAAGGGGGTGGATGTGGTTTCTGGGAGATCTGCCTCTACTGTGTGAGAAAGCATGTTGTTCTGTGAGAATTGACAACAGAAATAAGTTGAACACACATTCTTACCTCCTAGTCAGTAATGAGGTCATTGTCTATACAAACTGGCACTTACTTTGCTAAACAAGAGAATGTGTTAATTTTACTTGTACTTCCTATACAGATTTGTGACTAACCTGTGGCAGGGTATGCTTTTTTACTGCATATTTAAGAAGACATCTTAGTGACAATAGAAGACAATATAGTGGTTAGCACTGTCGCCTTGCCGCAAGGGTCCGGGTTCGATCCCCAGCCAGGCTCGATTCCCGTCTCTGCATGGAATTTGCATGTTCTCCCCATGCTTGGTGGGTTTTCTCAGAGTACTCCGGTTTCCTCCCACAGTCCAAAGACATGTAGGTTAGGCTAATTGGCATTCCCAAATTGTCCGTAGTGTGTGAATGAGTGACTGTATGTGTGTGTCTGTGCCCTGCGATGGATTGGCACCCTGTCCAGGGTGTACCCTGCCATGTGCCCCAAGTCTCCTGGGATAGGCTCCAGGCCCCCCATGACCCTGAATACAGGATTAAGTGGTATAGATGATGAGTGAGTGAGTGAGTACTGTTAACCTAAATAATCAAATGAGTAATAATTTTGAGTACGTAAGTAACAATAACTTAAGCAAAACTTTCACCAATGTAAAATCTATACAGTGGTAAGTGTTTCGCCTGTCATGCGGAAAGCGCGGTTTCGATTCCCGTGCTGGATGGTCTGCAAAAAAATTTTTTTTTATTTGTTCAACAAACTCAAAAAATGATAGTTCTGTTTACTTAAAATTGGAAACATCATTAATTAAAAAATTTATGTAACTGATTACCTCAAATATTTTGAGTTTTGCCAACTTAATCGTGTTTACAGTGTAGGGTTTTGGGTCATCTTAAATTTTGTGTTCTTTAAATTTGTAGTAGATAATACCGAAATAAATTAAACTAAATGGCTATGAAATTAAAACATTGTCAGGACGTGCGTAAGCAGATGGTCATTGTCATTCAGTGTTTTTAGAGGTATTTGGGAAATGAAATGCAGTACGATGTTCATAATTTTCTTTAATAAATAATGACCCCAGTGGCGCTGTACCACCGCTGGCAAAACCTTATAAAATACAATCACAGTACTAAAATTATAGTAATATATATAGCCGTTTCTTATTTGCATCAAATTTAAGCAAAGTAAATTTATACTTGTGTCACGGCGTGCGCCTGTGGTGGGCGTGCGCCCAAATCAATATCTCTCCTCACTCACTACATAGGTAGGCGGCATAGGCGCACACTGCAGGTGTGCGAAGAAGCGGGCCGCCTAACTAAACACATGAAACTCTATGAAACACAGCGGGGAGTCTATCCCGGGTTCTGTTGGGGAAACTGGACTTTACTAAGGAGAGTGGCATTTTACTAACGAGAGTGGCACGTGAGCGGGGTGATGTGACGCGCCCCAGAGACTTTAAAAAGAGGAATGCCGCCCTTTGATCTCCGCGAGAGGACAGCGTGTGAACAAGCCTTTATAAGACTCCACTTTTATTTAAGCGCACTCACAATGACGAAAATGTGGAAGTGATGGAAATTTTCCTCATCATAACATGCCTTGTACTGTTTTAATCAACAAATGAAAATACAAATGGTCTATTCTTTTGTTTTTTATTTTAATTTGTATTAAATTTTTATATTTTATTTTTAAAAAATACCAAAGAAAATTTTTATAGATTAAAACAATAAAATTCATGTTATGATAAGGAAAATCTCAATGTCTTCCATTTCAGTGATTAAAAACGGTAACAATGTCGATTTTCGAATCTGGAATCCAGAAGATGAAATTTAAAAAGAGGCCTGAAGCACTGCAGGTCTTCAGAAGAGCCTCAGATCCAACAGGGTCTTAAAGTGGGGAGGGGTACATTTTAGTTTCTCTGAATGTATAGGTGAGAACTGCTGATTCACACCTGGGGAGGGGTAAATTATTTGCATTTGAATGTTGTCTGACATTGTTAAAGCACACACAGTAACCCTAAAACATGATTATCTTCATCACTACACAGTAAACTCTAATGCTCAGTGTAATCAAACACATTGAGTACTGTTAACTTAAATAATTGAATGAGTAAAAATTTTGAGTATTCAGAACTTTTTGGTATTTATGAGTTTGTAGAACTGACTTTCCAAGTTAGCTGAACAAATTCAACAAACTTAAAAATTATGATATAACTGATTACCTCAAATATTTTGAATTTTGCCAATTTAATCGGGTTTACAGTGCAACAGACCCCAAGCGACACTCCCCACTGTATTTTATAGCATAGGGAGAAGCCCAGGATCATTAGGTGCGATAGCTCACCGGCCATGTCCAATTCCGTGGCCCTGCTCCTTCGCGCACCAGCCGACTAGCTAGTGAGCGAGGAGCGATATTGATTTGGGCGCACTAGCCTGAGAGGCCGCCTAGCTAGTGAGCGAGGAGCGATATTGATTTGTGCGCACACCCATCACAGGCGCATGCCGTGACAACTTGTAACACAATAACAATTATATTTCGAACATTTTGCAGGCTGCCGTTTGGAGGAAAACAGATAATAAAGAATAAACCAATTGTTGGGTCAAAATAACCCAACCAGGTGTTCATTTGTAAATGACTCACTACATCTCATTTGACCCAACATGAGCAAACCAACAATGTGTTTAAAGTACCCGAAATAACCCAAAATTTTGACCCAGCATAAACAAGCCAACAATGTGTTTACAGAAACACCACAGCATTTTTAGAGAGTCTTTTTGACTGCTACACTGTAAACCCGATTAAGTTGGCAAAACTCAAAATATTTGAGGTAATCAGTTTCATCACTTTTTTTTTATTAATGATGTTTCCAATTTTAAGTAAACAGAACTATCAATTTTTTAGTTTGTTGAACAAATTAAAAAAAATGTTGCAGACCATCCAGCACGGGAATCGAACCCGGGCTTTTCGCATGGCAGGCGAAACACTTACCACTGCGCCACGATTATTGTTATTTACGTACTCAAAATTATTACTCATTCAATTATCTGGGTTACAGTACTCAATGTGTTTGATTACTTTGAGCATTAGGGTTTACATTATAGTGTACAATCGTGGCCAAAAGTTGAGAATTACATAAATATTGGAAATTGGAAAAGTTGCTGCTTAGGTTTTTATAATAGCAATTTGCATTTACTCCAGAATGTTATGAAGAGTGATCAGATGAATTGCATAGTCCTTCTTTGCCATGAAAATTAACTTAATCCCGAAAAAAAAACTTTCTACTGCATTTCATTGCTGTCATTAATATTGTGGCTACTAAGATTGCACCTAAATCAACAATGTATAGGATCATCAAGAACTTCAAGGAAAGAGGTTCAATTCTTGTTAAGAAGGCTTCAGGATGTCCAAGAAAGTCCAGCAAGCGCCAGGATCATCTCCTAAAGAGGATTCAGCTGCGGGATCGGAGTGCCACCAGTGCAGAGCTGGCTCAGGAATGGCAGCAGGCAGGTGTGAGCGCATCTGCATGCATATACTTTTGGAAGGTGTCAAGAAGGTCAGCAAAGAAGCCACTTCTCTCCAAAAAAAAAAACATCAGGGACAGATTGATCTTCTGCAAAAAGTATGGCGAATGGACTGCTGAGGACTGGGGCAAAGTCATATTCTCGGATGAAGCCTCTTTCCCATTGTTTGGGGCATCTGGAAAAAGGCTTGTCCGGAGAAGAAAAGGTGAGCGCTACCATCAGTCCTGTGTCATGCCAACAGTAAAGCATCCTGAGACCATTCATGTGTGGGGTTGCTTCTCATCCAAGGGAGTGGGCTCACTCACAATTTTGCCCCAAAACACAGCCATGAATAAAGAATGGTACCAAAACACCCTCCAACAGCAACTTCTTCCAACAATCCAACAACAGTTTGGTGAAGAACAATGCATTTTCCATCACGATAGAGCATCGTGCTATAAGGCAAAAGTGATAACTAAGTGGCTCGGGGACCAAAACGTTTAAATTTTGTGTCCATGGCCTGGAAACTCCCCAGATCTTAATCCCATTGAGAACTTGTGGTCAATCCTCAAGAGGCAGGTGGACAAACAAAAACACCACTAATTCTGACAAACTCCAAGATTTAAAAGCAGTTTAGCAGCAAACCTTGAAAACTAATATTTGTGTCTCTCAAAACTTTTGGCCACGACTGTACTTTTTTTAATGTTCAACTTCAATGTTTTTTTTACTCATTATTGTACAGCAAATATCAATAGCTTTGGTTCACATTTTTCATGCTTGTTGTATAAAATACACAGATGTGGAAATTACCATTACTGTAGTATTTCTTTGATACAGCATATTGTTTTGACATTTTTATGACTTAATTATTTTTTAAAAACGAGATGACGGAAAATGTCACTTTGCGCCACCTGGCGGTCATTTCACAAATTACTTTGAAATGCAACTGATTTATTTTGGCCGCCGTCGTTTTGTCGCGGCAGTAATAGACATTCCCCTCTTCACACCTATGTAGCTAAGCCCTGCACACAATTTACACCACCTTAAGTAAGCCTGAAACTATTCTTGATTAATTACCTGAATTAATCAAGAGTACACTGCACTGATGCACAGTCATGTTGAAACACGTAGGGCCATCAACAAACTTCTCACAAAGTTGGGCATTAAGTGTTGTTGGCATTAAAAATCCTGAAGCATTAATTGTTCCTTTCACTGGAAGGGTCAAATTCCAACTCCTGAAAGAGTTGAATCTTGGAGTAAAATTTCCCCTCTTTTTGTTATTTCACGCTCATCTTAAAATGGATAAAAAAAAAATTCTCTCATCATTCTACATGAAATATTCCACAAAGTCAAACCTATTTGTTGGTATTGGTAGATAAATTCTCACGATGGGTTGAGGCTTTTCCATGTGCACGCGAAAATGCAAAAGTGGTCTTGGCAAAGGAAATTATTCCACGATATGGGATCCCACAGGTCATTGATTCTGATAAGGGAACTCCCTTCACTTCACAGGTCACGCAGGCGTAGATGTACAATTATCTCCACATGAGATAATATTCAGTCACCCCTTTCCAACTTCATGGAGAAGGGACAAAGCTGCTTTGGGCACCTCAGATCTGGATGTTCATATCGCTGAGTATTCTGCAGCCCTAATTGAAGTATTGGCAAAAAATCAAGAAAAGGTGATTTTCACCAAAAATTTTCACCAAAAATCAAGAAAAGGTGAACCAAACATGTCCGCCCGGCCTACTCATCCTTTTAAGGCAGGGGACATCATTCTGATTAGATCATTGAAACCAAAACCATTAGGACAATGTAAATATGATGGACCTGCAGAGATAGTCGCGATAACACGAACTGCCGTATTAACCGATTTGTTTCCACAGTGGATACATGCTTCCAGATTGAAGAAAGCGCCAGCGTAACGGCGCATGCGATGCTATATGCTTAATGAAGGTATACACACGTGGACAAAATTGTTGGTACCCTTCGGTCAATGAAAGAAAAACTCACAATGGTCGCAGAAATAACTTTAATCTGACAAAAGTAATAATAAATAAGAATTCTATGAATGTTAACCAATGAAAGTCAGACATTGCTTTTCAACCATGCTTCAACGGAATTATAAAAAAGAATTAACTCATGGAACAGGCCTGGACAAAAATGATGGTACCCCTAACTTAATAGTTTGTTGCACAACCTTTTGAGGCAATCACTGCAATCAAACGATTCCTGTAACTGTCAATGAGACTTCTGCGCTTCTCTGCAGGTATTTTGGCCCACTCCTCATGAGCAAGCTGCTCCAGTTGTTTCCAGTTTGAAGGGGGCCTTTTCCAGACAGCATGTTTCAGCTCCTTCCAAAGATGCTCAATAGGATTGAGGTCAGGGCTCATAGAAGGCCACTTTAGAATAGTCCAATGTTTTCCTCTTAGTCATTCTTGGGTGTTTTTAGCTGTGTTTTGGGTCATTGTCCTGTTGACATGACCTGCGACTGAGACCCAGCTTTCTGACACTGGCCAGCACATTTCTCTCTAGAATCCCTTGATAGTCTTGAGATTTCATTGTACCCTGCACAGATTCAAGACACCCTGTGCCAGATGCAGCAAAGCAGCCCCAGAACATAACAGAGCCTCCTCCATGTTTCACAGTAGGGACAGTGTTCTTTTCTTGAAATGCTTCATTTTACCGTCTGTGAACATAGAGCTGATGTGCCTTGGCAAAAAGTCCCATTTTTGTCTCATCTGTCCATAGGACTTTCCATAGGATTTTCTCCCAGAAGCTTTGTGGCTTGTCAACATGTAGTTTGGCATATTTGTATGATTTGTTTTCAACAATGGTGTCCTCCTTGGTCGTCTCCCATGTAGTCCACTTTGGCTCAAACAACGACGGATGGTGCAATCTGACACTGATGTTCGTTGAGCATGAAGTTCACCTTGGATCTATTTAGAAGTCTTTCTGGGCTCTTTTGTTACCATTGGGATTATCCGTCTCTTTGATTTGCCATGAATTTTCCTCGTGCGGCCACGTCCAGGGAGGTTGGCTACAGTCCCATGGATCTTATATTTCTGAATAATATGTGCAACTGTAGTCACAGGAACATCTAGCTGCTTGAAAATGGTCTTATAGCCTTTACCTTTAACATGCTGGTCTATAATTTTCTTTTGAATCTCCTGCGACAACTCTTTCCTTCACTTCCTCTGGTCCATGTTGAGTGTGGTACATACCATGTCACCAAACAACACAGTGACTACCTGGAGCCCTATATATAGGCCCACTGACTGATTACAAGATTGTAGACACCTGTGATGCTAATTAGTGGACACACCTTGAATTAACATGTCCCTTTTGTCACATTATTTTCAATATTTTCTAGGGGTACCATCATTCTTGTCCAGGTCTGTTCCATGAGTTTATGTTTTTTTAATAATTCTGTTGAAGCATGGTTGAAAAGCAATGTCTGACTTTCATTGGTTAACATTCATAAAATCTTTTTAAATTATTACTTTTGTCAGATTAAAGTTATTTCTGTGACCATTGTGAGTTTTTCTTTCATTGACCGAAGGGTACCAACAATTTTGTCCACGTGTGTAATTGTATAATTAAATAACTGTGTTCTTTTAGTGTGTTTTACGTATGTGTGCAGAGGAGGAGTAGATGACTTTCGCGAGCTGAACATCGTTCCACCGCAGCGGTGATCACCCTGAGGAAAAAAGGCCGTTCATTCAGCCCCGGCGGATTCTCTTCGCTTGCCACTCAGAGAAAACAGCCTCCTGTGTTCCTGCAACCAGATAAACTACTACATTACTATTGATTCTTCTCATCATTGTGAGACCCACACTTTGAGGGAGTACGTCCTGCATAATAGTCAATTAGCTAAGATCTTTCGACCTCATAAGGTGGGATGAGTGCGTAAAAGGGCGTGCCTGCACGCTGAGCACCCGCGTGTCAAGAATGGTCATGGTTACCCCGAATTAATGATATATGTGTTTACTCCCGCCGTACGTCTTGTGTGTTATCTCTTAGGACACCCTCCTCATTGTTATTGGTGTAGGATAAAGTTAGGAGGAGAGTGGGCACCTCTTATTGAGGAGCATGAAGGTTGTAAAGCTCGTTTGGGTCCTGGGGACCTTGGGATTAGCCCATCCCCACGATAACGTCTTCTGGCAATTTGCTAATTGGACTGCCAGGCAATATACTAACGAGTCTTGCTATGTGTGTCAGGTTGTCCCCCCCTCCACTAACCAGCATTCCCTGAAGACCAAAAATGCTTCCCTGACAGACACCTTAATTAGTTTGGCTCACCGACGATTGTTTAAACACGAACACTTCCACCTCCAATTTTACTCACGCGACGTGCCTCGGGTGCTGACATTTAAAGCCCTGGTGAGCGGGGGATTTCCAACGTGCTTTGTAGGTCTAGGAAACGTAACAATTGGAAATACCTCCATTCGACATTGTAATCGCACATATTGGCCGTATGGTGAGAATCACACTTGCGATGGAAATCATTTATGTTCCGCCATCCATCCTGGGGCACAAGGGACCACAGTGATGCCGTTAGACTGGTTCTGGGTGTGCGGTACATCTGTTTATACGTTCTTACCTGAGCATTGGTTTGGCACCTGTGCTCCTACCCAATTTAGAGGTTTCCTTTTGAGTCACACAAAACCCACATGGAAGCCAACATCACCATCGTACTCGTAGATCGACTGATGACTCTTTTCCTCCTCCTGAACATCGGCTCCAGCCCAAGCTCAATAAATTGAAAGAAGGGGGCGTCTGCTCCATGGTGGGAGATAGTTGTCGTACCTTTGTCCCCGCGAACGATGACAAACACGGACATATAACCACCGCTCTGGAAGAAATGCAGCGGGTAGCAGAGCAGTTGCATGATGATGAAAAGGGACAAGTGGGTTGGGGTTTGTGGTATACTCTTTTTGGCCAATGGGCCCCATATGTGTCTTTAGTGGTTCCAGTAATGTGTGTGTTCTTGTTGATTTTCTTTCGTGGCTCATGTATCTTTCGGTCACTTATGTATCGCTTCATGCAAGGGTATATTTCTGTCCCTCCTGTTCCCCCTCCAGCACCATCTATGTATTTTACATCTAGAGTTCAGTTCTCATGTATAAATTTATCCATAATGATTTATGGATAAAAGAGGGGAATGTAAGGGAAAAATTATATATAAGTATATACTATATTATACTGTGCTCTACTGTATTGAATCACTTCAAACCAGATTTAGTCATGCACTTAAATCTCCTTCTGAATTATTATTTGTTTAAAGATGTCTTAAATTACGACACTGTCTCTTGTTCCATTTAATCTTATTTTAATCACTTATTACTCATCTGTAAGGGAAAATTGCTGACATCCATGATCTCTTGGTTATTCGTGATATTTTCTGTTGGACGCGACACTCTGTCTCTGTCCTCATGTGATAAGGATATTTGCTGTGTGCGAGGACGAAAACAGCGTCAAGAAGTCAAGAGCATGCATACTCTTCCTATTTCTCCGGCTTTCTTTAGTTTTTCTTCGGCCTTCTCAGTTTTTTATTTTGGTAAACTGTCATAATATTTACTCATTTCTGTCCTTGATAAGTCTCCTATCCTGTGCTTTGCCCGCACAGGAGGGTGTGTAACTACTATATATGTGTGTTTTTATTGAATAAAATTAGGCTGGTAAAAGAGCAATCATCTGTGTTCTGGCTGTCCTTTGACCAATTCTCCTGAGCTCAAAGGTGTGTTGTAGACAGACTGGCTTGCAGAGAAAAACGAATAAAGAAAAACCCCAACAAGGTGTTTGGATCAGGGTCAGCTCAGTGGTTAAGGCATTGGACTACGGTTTGGAAGGTCTCAGGTTCAAGTCCCACTACCACCAAGTTGTCCCTGTTGGGCCCTTGAGCACGGCCCTTAACCCCAACTGCTCAGATGTATAATGAGATAAAAATGTAAGTCGCTCTGGATAAGGGCATCTGCCAAATGCTTTTGGAGTGTTTAAAATTATAAATATGTAGGAACGCGACACCCCGTAAAAGGAGTGGGACTAAACAATCAAGCAAAAGGCAAGGTTGCGGAATCAATAAGCAAAACTATTATTACATACAAGACAATAAGCAAAAGTATTACTCAGAAGCACAAAAGACTTCTAATGCAAACAACCCCCCCCCTCCCCACCCCAAAGAAAAGAAAAACAACCCACAAGTGGCCACAGGTTACCTATATTGGTGTACAGACAAACATGCTCACTAAAATCCAGCTCACAGCAAATCACATTGCAAACCTACAGAAAAAGAGAATAGAGTGACCAAGCCATTACACCACGGCTATCCACCATGCAGCCATGCTATCTTCCTGCAGCCACCATGGGGTCAAGGAGACCTAAAACAAAACAGGTAATACAATTAACAACAGGTAATACAATTAAATAGGTCAACTCCTGGTTAGCATATACAGTCCCTGACAAAAGTCTTGTCGCTTGTGTATAAATTGACCAGAAGTGTCGCTGAAATATATTTTTAATCAATATTTAAAAAAAAGAAATGGCTCGTTTTAATCCCAACAGCTTTTGTACTAATGTTTCAGTGCGAGATGAAACTGTCAAAAAGTATTCTAATATTCACAGCTTGGTAAAGCCCATTGAGTCAATTTTCGCAAAGACGCAAGTGTTGTCGCCTTGTCATATGAGCTTCACCCGTGACTAATAATGGATCAATTTGGTCTCAGGTTTGTATAAAAAGAACCCCAGTACAGTCGTGGCCAAAAGTTTTGAGAATGACACAAATACTAGTTTTCACAAAGTTTGCTGCTAAACTGCTTTTTAGATCTTTGTTTCAGTTGTTACTGTGATGTACTGAAATACAATTACAAGCACATCATACGTTTCAAAGGCTTTTATCGACAATTACATGACATTTATGCAAAGAGTCAGTATTTGCAGTGTTGGCCCTTCTTTTTCAGGACCTCTGCAATTTGACTGGGGATGCTCTCAATCAACTTCTGGGCCAAATCCGACTGATAGCAACCCATTCTTTCATAATCACTTCTTGGAGTTTGTCAGAATTAGTGGGTTTTTGTTTGTCCACCCGCCTCTTGAGGATTGACCACAAGTTCTCAATGGAATTAAGATCTGGAGAGTTTCCAGGCCATGGACACAAAATTTAAACGTTTTGGTCCACGAGCCACTCAGTTATCACTTTTGCCTTATGGCACGATGCTCCATCGTGCTGGAAAATGCATTGTTCTTCACCAAACTGTTGTTGGATTGTTGGAAGAAGTTGCTGTTGGAGGGTGTTTTGGTACCATTCTTTATTCATGGCTATGTTTTTGGGCAAAATTGTGAGTGAGCCCACTCCCTTGGATGAGAAGCAACCCCACACATGAATGGTCTCAGGATGCTTTATTGTTGGCATGGCACAGGACTGATGGTAGTGCTAACCTTTTCTACTCCGGACAAGCCTTTTTCTAGATGCCCCAAACAATCAGAAAGAGGCTTCATCCGAGAATATGACTTTGCCGCAGTCCTCAGCAGTCCATTCGCCATACTTTTTGCAGAAGATCAATCTGTCCCTGATTTTTTTTTGGAGAGAAGTGGCTTCTTTGCTGACCTTCCTGACACCAGGCCATCTTCCAAAAGTCTTCGCCTCACTGTGCGTGCAGATGCGCTCACACCTGCCTGCTGCTATTCCTGAGCAAGCTCTGCACTGTTGGCACTCCGATCCCGCAGCTGAATCCTCTTTAGGAGATGATCCTGGCGCTTGCTGGACTTTCTTGGACGCCCTGAAGCCTTATTAACAAGAATTGAACCTCCTTCCTTGAAGTTCTTGATGATCCTATAAATTGTTGATTTAGGTGCAATCTTAGTAGCCACAATATCCTTGCCTGTGAAGCCATTTTTATGCAACACAATGATGGCTGCATGCATTTCTTTGCAGGTCACCATGGTTAAACATGAAAGAACAATGATTTCAAGCATCACCCTCCATTTAACATATCAAGTCTACCATTCTAACCCAATCAGCCTGACATAATGATCTCCAGCCTTGTGCTCGTCAACATTCTCATCTGAGTTAACAAGACCATTACTGAAATGATCTCAGCAGGTCCTTTATTGACAGCAATGAAATGCAGTGGATCAAGTTCATTTTCATGGCAAAGAAGGACTATGCAATTCATCTGATAACTCTTCATAACATTCTGGAGTATATGCAAATTGCTATTATAAAACACTGCATGAAAAGAGCTGTATCCGGACAAATATGGTATGGGAAATCCCTGTTAAACTTTAAGTTTGCCAGATGTCTGAGGCAGAGTGCTTGGAAAGGCAGAATGCAAAAGGAAATTTGTGAAATGACCAGATACCTCATGTATGTGGATGTATATGGCAATCGGTGAAACTTTCTAGAAGTCCTCACAGCTAGCAGTGAGAGGTGATGGCTGTGAGGTGTAAAGGCCTGTTGTATGTTAATGACTAGCAGAAAGAGGTGCTGTCCTACTTATCATAGCCGGGTGGGGGCTTGGCCATGCTACACACACTGCTCCTCTCAAAGAGGCTATCCACTGTCTTCATGCATTTGAGTGCAAGATTGATGAGAGAAGACCACAGGAAGAGCCAAGCCATGTGAATAGAAGAGCTAAGAGCGCACATAACGTTGGCATTGCAGTAAGTTGACCTTCATGTTAGCTGACAATATAGTAATAATTTATACCTTGCCAAGTTAGCCTAAGCACTTATCTACACATCTACTTTTTGTTACTTGCATTGTTGTAGGTGTCCAGCATATTTAACAGTTTGTCACGTCAGAATTATACGATGTTTACAAATATATGTATTAAAGCGTAATTCAACATTACAGGAAGCTGTAAGGAGTAAAAAACAACCCACATAAATACGATCCACAACCTGGGTAAGAATGTTGTTTCTTTACCTGCTATGTACGGGGGTTCTACATAATCATTTTAAATGTAATTAATGACACTACTCTCTTTCCACACAGAAAAGTTCACTTCATGATCAGGCGGTGATGACATATCTGCTGGAGGAATTAAAGATGACATTTGCAGATGCAGATCCTGAGTGTATAAAGGGTGATTAGAAATTGTTATTGTATTTATTTTCATGTCCCTTTATTTTTGTCCCTCTAATAATTTGAATTGTTTCTGTCACTTATCTGATTTTTTTTTTCTCCAGCATGTTACAGGACTTACTATGAAACATTGCAGAGGAAATACTCTTTGTCTCGGCCAGGAAAGTCTCAGCTAAGAGACTCCATTAAGATGCAATGCTGGAGCTCATGTCTGATGAGGAGGATGCCATTGTGTGCCATGCCATCAGCATGTAATATCTAATGGGACCGAGCTAGAAGGACATTTATTTTGTACATGTAACAAGCACTGGTGCAGGTTTGTTTTAGTATTGCTTTCAATTTAATTGCACCTTCATAAATGCACATTTGTTCATTTTTTCCATATTTTGTTTTTTATTTGGCTTTGGATATTTATTAGTGTTTGATTTGATAAAAAAAATCTTATTGATTTTAATAAATCAATTCTATTGTCATTTTTTTTAAATGTATGGGGGTTGTATTGTTAGGGAGGATGTATCTACATACCTGCCCAATAACCAATCAAGTCACGGTTATGAGGGCTTGGGTTGGGCTGGGTAATGTCCCAATAGATGTCAGGGTTTTGGGAGTGTTTAAAAAAAAAAACAATCAAAGTAGAGATAAATAAACCAATAGGGAAGAGCAAAGTTGTGCAAAGGTGTAAAATACACATGGGGCTTGAGGTGTGAAGGTCTCCTGAGTGGATTATTTGCCATGGCAACAAATGGCTGTACCATGGAAGGATTCCTCAGTGAGATACATCCGAATTGGTATCAATCCGGAAGTATCCTAGCTTGGTGGAATTTGATGTGTACGGTCAGTGGTACTTGTAGATACTTCCGAAAATAAGTGGTGTATACAGTGGTGTATCCTAGTACAGATACACCACTTTTCATGCAGTGAAAACTTAATCAGCAACTTTTTCAATTTCCAATATTTATGTAATTCTCAAAACATTTGGCCATGACTGTACACTAGACCTTCACATCAACTGCAACTAGACCTCTACAAACATGCCTAAGATTGACCCTGAGACTAAAGTGTTGATTATCAAGAGGCTGAAGACCAGATCCACTGCTGATGTGGCAGACACCTTCAACGTGTCTCAGCGTCAAGTTCAGAGGATAAAAAAGATTTGAGGAGACTAGAGACGTTTTTGACAAGCCCAGGCAGACCCCGCAAGACAATTGCTCGAGAGGACCATTTGTTGGCTCAAAAATCCAAGGCCGGCCCATTTTCCACTGCAGCAGAGCTCCATGAGACCTGGTCACCTGAAGTCCCTGTGTCAACCAGAACAGTTTGTCAGATTCTGTCTAGAAAAAGCCTCCATGGTCGAATCATTGCCCAGAAGACAGCACTAAACAAAAGACAATTGAAAAACCGTGTGGCATTTGCCAAGGCCCACAGCCTGCTAAAAGGATGGACGCTGCAAAAGTGGCAGAAGGTGGATTTTTCAGATTAATCTTTTGTTGAATTACACCACAGTCACCACAAATATTGCAGGAGACCTACTGGAGCTCGCATGGATCCGAGGTTCACCAAAAAACAGTTAAGTTTGGTAATGGAAAAATCATGGTCTGGGTTACATCCAGTATGGGGGTGTGTGAGAGATCTGCAGGGTGGAAGGCAACATCAATAGTCTAAAATACCAAGAAATCTTAGCTACCTCTTATATTCCCAACCATAAAAGAGGCCAAATTCTGCAGCAGGATGGTGCTCCATCGCATACTTCCATCTCCACATCAAAGTTTCTCAAGGCGAGAAAGATCAAGATGCTCCAGGATTGGCCAGCCCAGTCACCATACAAGAACATCATTGAGCATATATGGAGTAGGATGAAAGAGGAAGCATGGAAGACGAAACCAAAGAATATTGATGAACTCAGGGAGGCATGCAGGACTGCTTTCTCTGCTATTCCTGATGATAAATTGTAAGAATCCTTGCCAAACCGCATGGATGCAGTCCTTCAAGATTATGGAAGTCATACAAGATATTACATTTGGATCTCACAGCACCACTACTTAATTTGCTGACATATTTTTGTATTTGCAGTAAATTTGTTCAATTTCTGTATAGACGACAAAACAGGTGACAAAACTTTTGTCTTGCCAAAATTTAACCTTTCTGTCTTGATTAAATGATGAATCTTTTTTCAGTGAAGCTAATTTATTTAAGTGCATTAAACATCATTTGGGAGGGTTTTAGCTTTTCATATGAGTTATTTCTAACACCAATTGATTAATTAAAAGTCAGGTTAATAGCAGGTTTTTCTACAAAATAGATAAGCGACAAGACTTTTGTCAGGGACTGTATTGTAATACCAAAATTGGCCTGGGGAGAAACTGAGGCCACATTCAAATAAAGAAAATACAAAATTCAACAAAAAATACAAAACACCAAATAAACACACAATACAATAACCAAAGTACAGTACAAAGTAAAGTAAACATCACAGTAAACACTGAAATAAACACTAAACAAAACACAAACTAAAATAAATAAATTTTAAAAATGCCAAAATAAATGGTAGTCGTGCCTCCCTGTAAGGGAAAACTCAACCCATTACTAACATGTTTAAATAACATTTAAAACTTAGTTTTATGACCCCTTTAAAAAATAAAAAATACCTCTACCATCCGTTATTCAGGTTTGTAATACACAGGCGATCATCCAGCCAGATTACTAAAAACAAAGTCTCAGAAAAAAAAAAAAATTCAAAAAAAGAGTCTCAGAAAAACGTCTGTCTTTATGTCTGTCTCTACTATAGGTAGTCAACCAGAATGCCTATTACTGCTGCGCTCACCGCCACAGCAAAATGACAGCAGCCAAAATAATTCAGTTGCGTTTCAAAGGGTAAACTGACCACCAGGTAGTGCAAATGGACATTTTGCAAAACAGTTGCAAATGGCAGTTGCTGCAGTTTTTAATTGAAAGTACAGCTTAGGTCTTAAAAGACATAACAACATGTACTGTATTGAAGAAATACTACAATAATGGTAATTTCCACAGCCGAGTACTTTATACAACAAACATGAAAAATCTGAACCATAGCAATTGACACTGTACGATAATGCGTAAAAAAAAAAAAAAAACCTTGGTTAAATGTTAGACAGACACTCAAGTTCAAAAGCTGAAAATCGCTAAAATCTTGTGAATTTAGCTTGTTTGTTCTCCCTACCCATCAATCAATTAGCGCAGTGATTTCTGGGGTGCAATTTTTTCCCTTTCCTGTTGCATTATTTTAAATAATTTTTCATTTTCATTCATTTATTTTTTAACAGTAGCGAATATGATTTTAAATGTAGCGAAGTAAAATACTTCAAAAGTAAAATTACAGATAAAAAAAACTACTTTAAAAAGTAGAAGTACACATCAATTACAGTAACGCGAGTAAATGTAATTTGTTACTTTCCACTTCTGATCAATTATAATCAATTATATCAATCAATTATATCAAAATGTTGAGTAGAAGGGAAGCTATAAGCAGATTTGTGCCAGATTACTTGACAACAGCCATCACATTTTTGGGCATAGGGAAGACACAGATATGACCACAATGCCCTTACAAAGCGCCCAAATCTTCATGAAACACAAACAAATGCGCGACATAGCTTGGTCTTCTCCAAAATAAAAGGTATATAACTTTTTAATTTCAACCTGAAATAATAATATCACTGATTACATTAAAGCTGCCCAGCTTATTTTTAGCTTTAACCTTTTAACTATGTCTAAAAACTCTGTAACCATTAAAGATGGGTACTAACGCTATATATACAAAATATAAAGTAAAAAATTAATCAGCACTTTAACTTTGAAAAACAGATTTTGATTTTTTTTTTTATTTGTTTATCCGCATCATATTTACATTCACACGTACAACATCATTAAATATTTAAACTAACAGCACAAACACTGGTAGCACAAAATGCAGCCCACCCACTGCAACTAAAACTGTATAAATACCAGAGAAACGCTATCATGAAAGCTTATGTCCTTCATTAACTTGATTACACAAAACTGATACATAATTTCATATATTTATTTGTGGCATTGTGAGGTGTAGCTTAAAAAAAAAAAATATATATATATATATATATATATATATATATATATATATATATATTTATTTTTTTTTTTATAGACATGCAGAATTCAAAAGTTTATAGTAATTCAAGTAATATTTTATTTAATACTTTAAATACTTTGTATGAGAAAGTCTTATTGTTAGAAGTCTTGGTTGGTATTTTTCTTTACATAAACTGCTTGATGATATTTACATTTTTGAAAAAGGAGGTGTTTAGAGAAGAAACTCGATACATTTTGTTTGCACAAACACTGTTTGTGGACACTGCTTTCATACTGTTATCTGGATTGCTTACCATTGGAATTTATTTTCAGTACCACATGCAAATGATTATTTGTACTGTTGGTATCCTTATTCAGTCTGTTTTTAGCTCTTGTACACCACTGACATTGGTGGCAATGTGTTTGGAACGCTATGTGGCTATATGCATGCCTTTAAGACATGCTGACATTTCCACCAGCAGGACTAGATTATACGGGCTCCTTATCATATGGAGTGGCAGTTCTGTAATTCCAATATTTAGCTTTATAACTTACTGGGCAGCAACCCCACCTGATTCTCTCTTTACCTATGCAGTATGCAAAGCAGACATAATGTTAGTCAAAGAATGGCAGACACAGAGCCGTGCTGCAATTTATGTCGTCATTTTCTTTTTTATGGTAATTATCATTGTCTTCATCTACATTAAGATAATGATTGCAGCGAGGGCTGCTTCCTCTGAAAAAAAGAAATCGGCTAGTAAAGGTCTCAGAACTGTGCTGCTTCATGGTGCTCAATTGTTTCTGTGCATGATGCAGTTTTTCAACCCATATATAGAAATGGCATATTGGAAGGTTGAAGAAATAACTCTTAGGAATGTAAGATATTACAATTTTATTGTTTTTTTATTTTTACCACGGAGTCTTAGTCCATTGATTTATGGTGTCAGAGATGAAAATTTTTTTATTGTTTTAAAGCATTATGCTTTGTGTGGTACTGACCACCTTTTCTCAACATTGTATGAAGTCAAACAGTTAAAACTAAGAGCAGTTTGAACATGCATTATTTAAATTGTGTTTAAAAACAACAATATATAAATTATACACATACCACTGATAATGATAGTTGCTTCGTGAAGCATGTGTATAAATGACAGTTTGATAGATTTGATAACAAATGGATTGTAGGAATGAATTACAAAACATACACTTTTGTGGAGTCCCTGCCCTCTTTAGAAAATGAGACATACCTGTCACTAAGAAACAGGTATGTACATTTTTAATTATTTTACTTTTCAATCAAGTTGTTAATAATATCATTTGCATATATGTGGTATTAAATAATATAAAATTATAGAAATTAAAAATAGAAGAATGTTTATTAGTGGTCTTAGTTGTCTGCATATTTAAAACATTCTATACTGTTCATTGTATGTTTGTTTTATGCTAAAAATGGCTGTGTTGGCATTATAAATTGACCTTACAATCCTACCATGTTATTCCAAAGTCGTCATATTATTATTATAAAATAGGTAGGAAAAGAAGAAACAACTGTATATAGCTATAACTATATTCTGCATTATGTATATTTGATTAGCTGAAAGTAAATATTAAACATCATTACGTTACTAAAAAGCTGTGCTCTTGCTTTCTATCATCTACATCTACAGTACTACTGAGTCATGATACATATACTATGACTGGGTCTTTGTGCTTGTCGTCTCTTGTAAACCAAATCTTTCAGCATTTTCTGTAAATTCTGTGAATCTGTGAATTGTGTTTATCCTAATGACAGACAATACTAAACAACCCTGTGATCTAGCAGGACACAAATATATGTTATGACCTTTAGCCCTAGAAGTTTAGTCAGGCTAACAAAACCTTATTAAAACAATATAATCAAAGGGAGATCTCCCTGATTTCTCTGCCTAAGATTAAAAGAAATGCAAATTAAAATTATTTTACAGCATGAAGAGAGCCCTTTTTAAGCTTAAAAAAATGGGTGACTAGATACATTTTCAAACAGAGCTCATAGTTGTCTAGGAGATATTTTGAGAGCTCTTTTCTAATTTTCTTTTCCTCTAGGACCTTGTAAATAAATGAATAAATAGGACTTAAAAGGGCACGATTGCTGTGGAAAATAGACACACCCTTCTGGCAGTAGGTGAAAAAGGGGGTGCAAGCAACTGCCAAGTAACTTTCTGGAATTTAGTGGCAACTAAATACTTTTAGCAGGGGGAGCAATTTTGCCTGCATCTACAGTGGTGTGAAAAAGTGTTTGCCAGCTTACTGATTTCTTATTTTTTTGCATGTTTTTCACAATTTAATGTTTCAGATCATCAAACAAATTTAAATATTAGTCAAAGATAACACAAGTAAACACATCGTGCAGTTTTAAAATGAAGGTTTTTATTATTATGGCAAAACAAAATCGAAAACTAGCATAGCCCTGTGTGAAAAAGTGTTTGCCCCCCATTTCTAAAGCTTTGGGACACTGGAACGAACCACAGTGAGAGCCATTATCTACACATGACAAAAACATGGAACAATGGAGAACCCTCCCAGGAGTGGCTGACCGACCAAATTTACCCCAAGAGCATAGCGACAAGTCATACAAGAGGTCACAAATGACCCCACAACAACATTCAAAGAACTGCAGGCCTCACTTGCCTCAGTTAAGGTGACTTCACCATAAGAAAGAGACTGGGCAAAAATGGTTTGCATGGCAGAGTTTCAAGACGAAAACCACTGCTGAGCAAAAAGAACATAAAGGCTCATCTCAGTTTTTCCAGAAAACATCTGGATGATCCCCAAGACTTTTGGGAATATATTCTGTGGACAGAGGATACAAAAGTTTAACTTCTTGAAAGGTGTGTGTCACATTATGTGTGGCCTAAAAGTACCCTGCTGAAAAAAAAACATAGACCAGCATAGCTGGTGACCATTATACCAGCATATGTTGTTTTTTGGTGCTGGTATGCTGGTGACCAGCATACATTTTGCTGGTATGCTGGTGTGAGCATTATAGTGCCATGATACTATGCTGTTCACCACCCCATCTAATGTTGATATGGTATAAAAGCCAGAATACATGGAAGATTGTCATCCAATATGTAAAATATAAAACAGGATCAGTATAAAATCAGCTTTATTGGCCACCACAAACAATATTAACATTGTGTAATATGCAGAGGTGGAAAGTAACGAATTGCATTTACTCGCATTACTGTAATTGAGTAGTTTTAGTAGTAAGTAGTTTATAAAATCTGTAATTTAACTTTAACTTAAGTATGTTTTGTTTGAAGTATTGTAATTTGCTACATTTTAAATCATATTTGCTACTGAGTAAAACGAATGAAAATGCAAAAATAATAAAAAATATTATGCTTTGTATATATGCTTCGTTGCACTCGCGTGTGTGTATCGTGTCCTGGTCGCGTGTGGAAAGAGAAACGACCCAATAGCAAAAATAGATTCTTTTAGAATAGCCTTTATTTATGCTTTCACTTTACAAAAGGTGCAGACATACTCCCCCAGAAAGTCATCGGCTCTTGCAACAATGCAGATCAAACATACAGTACATCAGCTGACCATGAATAAAAAGGAATATTTAAGCATATACGCAAAATGTATTTCACTTAAATGTTTAAAACAGATTAAATGTTAAAAACGGATTAAAACAAGGAAAGTAGACGTGCTGAGCTTCAGTTCATTGTGATGCGGACAAACGGTCCAGGAAGGAAACGGGTTTCGTTATTTTACAAAATCTGAATATATTCAGTAAATGTATGAATTACACTCAAAGTATCAAATCCAACTATGAAGTCTAATTTAATTGATACATTAAACATTTGATTTGTTTCTATTTATGTTTATGGTTTGCTGGCAAAATACATTTTAGACTGAGACGTCTGCTCGGTCTTGTTAATTTATTTTAAACCCCTCAATTCTGCCACTTCCCCCATCAGTGAAACCGGTTTCCTTCCTAGACCTTTTGTATGAACTGAAGCTCAGTACGTCTTCTTTTTTTGTTTTAATCTGTAATATTTAAGTGAAATATATTCAGCGTATATGCCTAAATATTCCTTTTTATGGACAGATGTATTACGAAGTGAAGTCCTGTTGTTCAGTTAGTGTTAAATATGCGAATGTCCCGATTCGTGAATATGCCAACATATCTTTGTTAAAACGTAAAAATGTGTCGACATTGAGTTTATTAAAATAATAAACATAATGTTTTCTTGCTGTTTGTGTCCAGCATTTCATCCATTATTTGACCATGGCTGGAAATAATAGCTGGATTTTTCATTGTATATACTACCATATCATATATGTGTGTCTAATACTGTTTTATTTATATTTTCCATTACATGCAGTTTGTAATTTTATTATTTAATTAATTATCTTATTAGAAATACAATTCTTATTCTCTGTATTCTTGTCGAACATAGTCCTTCAGAGCAAGCACGGTGTCAGAAGATTCTGCTGAATCTCTTCTCACCTTTCATTCATGATATGTGTGAATTTATTGAACTGGGTGCGCTGTTGGCAAATACTGTTGGGGGGGTTTAGATGAATTAACAAGACAGCGCGGACGTCTCTGCCTAAATTTTATTTCCCCAGCAAATGAAATGAGACTTCATAGTTGGAGTTGATACTTTGAGTGTAATTCATGAATTTACTGATTATTTTCAAATGCAGATTGACCTGTATATCAACTTGATAACTAGCGAATGCTTTAGTAAAGGGCTCTAAAACAGCGGCAATATGAATGACAATGTAATATTACAGAATGTGCAAGTTGACGCCCATGCACTGACCACTAACCATTAAAATGTTGAATTTGAATTAAAATGCCATATATATATGGCTTTTGAATAAAAATCCAACATTTTAACACATTAAGGATATTCGTGTTTAATTAAATTCTTAAATCCTAGTGTTCCAGTGTTTATGCAGTAATTTGGTCATGTTCCCCCATTTGGTGACACTATAATGATTCATTATTTATTATTATGCTTACTTACTCAGAGAGATTCTGTTTGATGCAGATTGACCTGTATATCAACTTGATAACTAGCGAATGCTATTAAATGAATGCTATTAAATATGTTTAACCCATGGGTGAACATGACCAAATGGTACCTTTACTACCATTTAAAACTATTTATTATAATAAATGGTGCAGAAGTGTATAATAAACCGAAAAGATAAACACAAAAAGATGGACAGCTACTTATTTAATTATCATTTTAAATATTTATAAACAACATCCATCCATCAATGCAGTATGTCTGCATTTTAATCGATAAATCGCATGCGTTTATCCCCATTTGATCAAAACGCTGCCTTTTATAAAGTGAAACTGCAAGCCGCGGGTTTGAAATGAATTGTAGATTATTTTAAAAACATGATTTAGTGCATCTCATTAGACTACGTACAGGAGGCTCAACAAAAATTAACAAATATTGTAAGTAAACAACAGTAGCACAAGTTTAGAAAAAAAATATTTAGACTCTAAACAGATGCCGAATTATTTTTTAAGGTGTGCCAGCTGGCACTATTCTTATATTGCTCTTTGTCACTGAATAAATCGTCAGTGACAACCCTGTAAAATTCCATATACTGTAAATAGATACTGTACACCTGTATGAATAAACTGAGATGCCCATCCCCGTGAAAGTGGTGAATTCAGGAAAAGGCTCCCCTGCGAGAGGTTTTGTCCGGACCACTGAGCTTCTACGGATTCTAAAATTGACGGCTGCTGTTTTTTAATACATGCCGTGGAAGAGTCTGAGAATTTATTTATCATAAGATTGTTTTTACACAACCTATGATTTCACCTCTCTCCCAACATGGGAACGGTCAAATACTCTCCTCATCTCCTCAGTGAAAGAGTCGAAGGTGGCAGCAAGGATCGTTAGCATCCCAGACAGCAGTTCCCCATTTTCGGGCTCTCCCTGTGAGGAGGGTGATGTACGCCATCTTGGAGCAGGCGAGGTTCATGCCGAGGTTCATGCCGACTTATGGACTAGGGCTGGAAGAACAGTGTGTGTGTGTGTTTGTGTATGTGTCTGTGTGTGCATCCAGTGTTTGGTTGTGTATTCTGGTTTTGACTTTTTGCCTCACATTGACTTTGCTCATTGCTTTTCCCCTTTGGTTTGGTTGGTCTTTGTATATATTTGTAGATAATTTCACTGTATGTTTGCACTCACTAGTAGTAGGGGCGTGGCTGCCATTTATTTTGGGAAGAGGGAATTTATTCACTGTTTTTGGTTTAGGAAGGTACCTGTATTTTTGTTCGTTTTCTTTTTTTTTTTGTAATCTAGCTCCTAAATATAAATACCATTTTGTTTATTATTTTGGCCTGGATCCACCCTGAATCTGATCCTATTCCTGTTGTGTGTGTGTGTGTGTGTGTGTGTATTTTTTGTAAAGCAATACAAACCTCATTATTTCATCAGTTAATGACTGGATCTAGTTCTTTCTGCCATATACCACCATTCCCATACAGTTTAAAATAGAACCAGGAACCATTCGTTTGCTGTACAGCCAAACCCTAGACTGGGACGTAACGCCATATTTAAGTGACCACTTTGATTTTCGAGCACAAGAAAGACAAAAGCTTTATTATGCAAAGGTGTTCCTTCAGTTAAAAACAACTAGTTTGAGATTTATATCTGCTCATCTTTTTAAAACTACGCTAGAATGCCTCATCCCACCCCCGCTGTTAAAAAAAAAACTTTTACTTTTACTTGAGTATATTTTTATAATGGTAACTTTACTTGTACTTCAGTAAAAATTCACTGAAGTAACAGTATTTTTACTTGAGTACAAAATTTTAGTACTCTTTCCACCACAGTGTGCAAAGCAGTAATCAAAGCAAAAGGTGGCTACTTTGAAGAACCTAGAATATGACATATTTTCAGTTGTTTCACACTTTTTATGTATATAATTCCACATGTGTTAATTCATAGTATTGATGCCTTCAGTGTGAATCTACAATTTTCATAGTCATGAAAATAAAGAAAACACTTTGAATGAGAAGGTGTGTCCAAACTGTACTGTATATATATATATTTGTGTGTGTGTGTGTTAGATCAGGCCTTTAAGACGTCTTTTTTATGAACACTCACGTACAAAGCATTAAAATGATTGTACAGTGGAACCTTGGATCACGAGCATAATTCGTTCCGGAAGTGGGCTTGTATTCCAAAACATCCGTAAACCAAATCAAATCTTCCCATAAGAAATAATGAAAAGTCAAATAATTCGTTCGTAAAAAAAAGTAAAAGATTTAAATAAAACTAATTAACCTGCACTTTACCTTTAAAAAAAAGTTAAAATAAATCCCAACAGATGTGTTTCCGTTTGTGCACGTAGGCGCCATGTATTTGTGAGTGTGTGTGTGTGGAATTAGCCCCTTCCCTCGCCTCGTCTTACACAGTAAAACTCCTCCTCCCTCCCCCCACCTTGCATTCTAAGTTTCACAACAAAGACACACACAAAGGAAACACTGTTTTAACAGGAAAAAAGAAATCTCTCTAATGACACTCGCGTGAGTGCAGACTAACGGAATCACTGCTGTAAAGTAAAAAAACAAAAAAAAACAAATATGAACCAGCACCTTACCTTTGAAAAGAATCGTGAGTTTCTGTGTAGAGCAGAGTGTGTGTGTCTGTGAGAAGCCGGGGAGGGGGGGTGTAAAGGCGAGAGAGTGTGTGTGTGTGTGTGTGTCGAGGTAAAAAAACTTGGCGCTCGTAAACCAAGACATGCTCGTTTTTCAAGTCAAAATTTATTTAAAATATTTGCTCGTCTTGTGGAACACTCATAAACCGAGTTACTCGCAATCCAAGGTTCCACTGTATTTGCTAAACAGTGATGTAATTTCATTAGTACTGTTATTACAACAGAAACAGAAAAAAAGCTCATGCATTAATAAATTTAAACTGCATAATTTTTAGAAGTTCATATTCATAGAAGTTTTTCAACCTGTTTTGAGAATCCTCTTTACAAAAAGCTTACAATAGAGTCTCGAATACTGTATGAATGAACGTGTGGAGGGATCCATACGCTAGTCTCGTTCTGTTTACACAGCAGGGTTTCCAGGGGAAAAAAATCATGCATTTATTGCGCCCCTGGACTGAACATAATGAACTGAGAGGCAAGAGCCCAATAACTTGGTTGTGCTTGGTGGTGAGAACCTCAGTTAACATTTTTAACAATAAGTTAAATTTTTTAAAACCAAACGCCTATTTTTTCAGGAACAATGATTTGATATTAACGGACAGTAACTATGCCCAGCCTCGCTGGCAGTGGCAATAACGTTAAATGTTGACGAACTTAAAGACTTACAGTAATACATAATGATAGGTCAAGCTTACCAATCTCTTTTTATCCACTTTGACATTGCTGTCCTCATTTTAAGACACTGTTTTTCATTTTCTTTTTTTTCTTTTTCTGTTCTGCACGCCAGAAAATTTTTCTCTTCTGTCCATTTTACATACGTAACTGTCTGGCAACTATAGGGGGGTGGGGCTCAATTGATATATACAGTGGAACCTCGAATTGCGAGTAACGTGGTTTACGAGTGTTCCGCAAACCAAGCAAAGATTTTTAATAATTTTTTAATCGGAAACCGAGCAAGTATTAGTTTACGAGCACCAAGTATCATGTATCACGCATGCGACTCTTATTTTGACAGCGAGCGGCAGGTGATCACAACTGAGCTAATGATTTTTCTCTCTCTTGCGCTGCGGGAATTATGGGTAATCGTCTCCCCTACTGCGTCCCGTGTCAAAAAAAGAGTCCCCTGCTGCGTCTTAGTGCTCATCTCTTATAATCAACATCTCCCTCTCTCTTCTGCTTGCGCGCGCGTAATTTGACACTGTGCCCCACACACACCGACACACTCACACACAAACTATTTACACACACACACTTACTTTGTGTGTGCGCGCGCGCATAACACACAGATCTCCCCGTCGCTTTACACACGCGCTTTATTTACACAGAAAACTCAGCTCTGTCGCGATTCTTTTCAAATGTAAGGTGCTGGTTCATTTGTTATTTTTTATTTTTTACTTTACAGTAGTGATTCCGTTTTGAGAATGACACAAATATTAGTTTTCACAAAGTTTGCTGCTAAACTGCTTTTAGATCTTTGTTTCAGTTGTTTCTGTGATGTACTGAAATATAATTACAAGCATTTCATATGTTTCAAAGGATTTTATCGACAATTACATGACATTTATGAAAAGAGTCAGTATTTGCAGTGTTGGCCCTTCTTTTTCAGGACCTCTGCAATTTGACTGGGCTGCTCTCAATCAACTTCTGGGCCAAATCCTGACTGATAGCAACCCATTCTTTCATAATCACTTCTTGGAATTTGTCAGAATTAGTGGGTTTTTGTTTGTCCACCTGCCTGTTGAGGATTGACCACAAGTTCTCAATGGGATTAAGATCTGGGGAGTTTCCAGGCCATGGACCCAAAATTTCAACGTTTTAGTCCCCTAACCACTTAGTTGTCACTTTTACCTTATTGTACGGTGCTCCATCGTGATGGAAAATGCATTGTTCTTCACCAAACTGTTGTTGGATTGTTGGAAGAAGTTGCTGTTGGAGGGTGTTTTGGTATCATTCTTTATTCATGGCTGTGTTTTTGGGCAAAATTGTGAGTGAGCCCACTCCCTTGGATGAGAAGGAACCCCACACATGAATGGGCTCAGGATGCTTTACTGTTGGCATGACACAGGACTGATCGTAGCGCTCACCTTTTCTTCTCCGGACAAGTCTTTTTCCAGATGCCCCAAACAATGGGAATGAGGCTTCATCCGAGAATGTGACTTTGCCCCAGTCCTCAGCAGTCCATTCGCCACACTTTTTGCAGAAGATCAATCTGTCCCTGATGTTTTTTTTGGAGAGAAGTGGCTTCTTTGCTGCCCTTCTTGACACCAGGCCATCTTCCAAAAGTCTTCGCCTCACTGTGCGTGCAGATGCGTTCACACCTGCCTGCTACCATTCCTGAGCAAGCTCTCCACTGGTGGCACTCCGATCCCGCAGCTGAATCCTCTTTAGGAGACGATCCTGGCGCTTGCTGGACTTTCTTGGACGCCCTGAAGCCTTCTTAACAAGAATTGAACGTCTGTTCTTGATGTTCTTGATGATCCTATAAATTATTGATTTAGGTGCAATCTTAGTAGCCACAATATCCTTGCCTGTGAAGCCATTTTTATGCAACGCAATGATGGCTGCACGCGTTTCTTTGCAGGTCACCATGGTTAACAATGAAAGAACAATGATTTCAAGCATCACCCTCCTTTTAACATGTCAAGCCTGCCATTCTAACCCAATCAGCCTGACATAATGATCTCCAGCCTTGTGCTCATCAACATTCTCACCTGAGTTAACAAGACGATTACTGAAATGATCTCAGCAGGTCATATAATGACCGCAGTGAAATGCAGTGGAAAGTTTTTTGGGGGATTAAGTTAATTTTCATGGCAAAGAAGGACTATGCAATTCATCTGATCACTCTTCATAACATTCTGGAGTATATGCAAATTGCTATTATAAAAACTTAAGCAGCAACTTTTCCAATTTCCAATATTTATGTAATTATCAAAACTTTTGGCCATGACTGTATGCTCATACGAGTATCATTAGAGAGATTTCTTTTTTTTCCCATTAAAACAGTGTTTGCATTGTGTATGTTAGTTGTGAAACTTAAAAAGCGAGGTGTGAGAGGGAGAAGGAGTTTTACTGTTTAACACGAGGCGAGGGGCTAATTCCACACACACACACACACACACACACACAGAGCCTGCGCGCACAAAAGGAAACACAACATAAAAAACAAAAGAAAAAAAAAAGTAAAAATAAATCCAGACAGTTAAGTGCAGGTTAATTTGTTTTATTTTTACTTAATATGTTGTATTAATTATTTTGATGTATTTATTGTTTTGGGCTGTAGAACGAATAATTAAAGTTTTCATTATTTCTTATGGAATTCATAATCACAGTGCAAAAATTACAGTGCAAATGTAGAAGTAAATTTTATTAGTATCGAATTTAAGAAAGGAAATGTTAACACAGTGAGCCTATAGATTTTATCATGGGTAATATAGAAAAGCTACGTGTGTAGTGTTTTGGGTCATCTTACATTTTGTGTTTTTTAAATTTGTAGTACAGTAGATAAACCTTAAATAAATTAAACTAAATAACCATAAAATAAAAAAAATAGTCAGGACATGCTACTGCGTAAGCAGATGTCGTTGTCATTCAGCCCCGCTTGTGTTTTTGCGATATTATGAGAATGAAATGCAGTAGGCTGTTTATCATCATAATTTTCTTTTATAAATAATGACCCCCATTGTGCTGTACCACTGCTGGCAAAACCTTATGAAATACAAGCGAAACAAATTAACAACCACAGTACTAAAATTATAGTAATATATAGTATATACATATAGCTGTTTCTTATTTGCATCGAATTTAAGCAAAGTAAATGTATACTTGTTTCACGGCGTGTGCCTGTGATGGGCGTGGTAGGCAGGTGTGCGAAGGACCGTGGCCGCCTAACTAGGCACTGCTGGTGAGCTATCACCTAAAAGTTAGGCACACCATTCAGTCAGTGTGGAAGAGATGGAACGTTTCCTCATCATAACATGCCTTGTATTGTTCTTAATCACTCTATACACAACCCGTGATTTTTATGCTATTTTACAAATGAAAATACAAATGGTCTATTATTTAAAAATATATATATATAAAATTTTATTTTATTTAAAAAGAAAAAACCAAAGAAAATTGTGTATAGAGTGATTAAAGCAATACAATTCATGTTATGATAAGGAAAATCTCAATTTCTTCCATTCCAGGGATTAAAAACTGTAACGTAACAATGTAAATTTTAGAATCTGGAATCCAGAAGATTTATAAGATCCAAAAATTTAAAAAGAGGCCTGAAGCACTCCAGGTCTTCAGAAGAGCCTCAGACCCAACAGGGTCTTACAGTGGGGAGGGGTGAATTTTAGTTTCTCTGACTGTATAGGTGCGAACAGCTGATTCACACCTGGGGAGGGATAAATTATTTGCATTTGAATGTTGTCCGACATTGTAAAGCACACACAGTAACTCTAAAACATGATTATCTTCATCACTACACTGTAAATCCTAATGCTCAAAGTAATTAAACACATCGAGTACTGTTAACTTAAATAATTGAATGAGTAATAATTTTGAGTATTCAGAACTTTTTGGTATTTATGAGTTTGTAGAAATGACACTTTTCAAGTTAGCTGAACAAATTTGATACTTAAGTACTTACGATTACTTACAATAACAGTAACTGTCACATTAAAGTTCCACCAATGTAAAATATATAGAGCAGAGGTGGCTCAGTGGTAGGTGTTTTGTCTGCCATGCGGATTCAAACAAATTTGGGCAAAAATATTTTTTTGGGGCTGTGGAATGAATTATTTGAGTTTTCATTATTTCTTATGGGAAGATTTGATTTGGTTTACGAGTGTTTTGGAATACAAGCCCACTTCCGGAACGAATTATGCTCGTAATCCAAGGTTCCACTGTATTTAAAAAATTTGATGTAATTGAGTACCTCAAATATTTTGAGTTTTGCTAACTTAATCGGGTTTACAGTGTACAGCTGAAACCAAAGAAATCACTAATTTATCAATAAATTATTAAAATGGCCAGAGTCAGTCTCCTAGCAAATTTGACTATGAAGTACGAAGTCCAGTCTCCCAACAGACCCCGAGCGACACTCCCCGCTGTATTTTATAGCGTGGGGAGAAGCCCGGGATCATTAGCGGCGATAGCTCACTAGTCGTGCCCTGCTCACCAGTTGTGCCCTGCTCCTTTGCGTACCAACAGAAGGAGAGGCCGCCTAGCTCGTGAGCGAGGAGCGATATTGACTTGGCTGCACTAGCCTGAGAGGCCGCCTAGCTAGTGAGCGAGGAGCGATATTAATTTGGCCGCACTAGCCTGAGAGGCCACCAAGCTAGTGAGTAAGGAGCGATATTGATTTGGGCGTGTGCCCATTACAGGTGCATGCCGTGACAACTTGTAACACAATAACAGTAATATTTCGAACAGTTTGCAGGCTGCCGTAAGGAGAAACCAGATAATAAACAATAAACCAGTTGTTGGGTGTTAGGAACCTCCACTAGAGGTCACTGTTCATGTCTGTCTGTCTTTCTGTGTCGTTCCTGTTGGTTGACTCAGTTTCCCAGAAGGCACCTCAGTCAGGTGATGAGGCTCACCTGAACTGAGGTGGCTCATTAAAACCTTCTATAAATAGCAGTTTGTTCTGGGAAACTGGGTCGAGCATTGTTTGATTGTTTGTTTGGTTTGTTTGTATTACCGTCATGTGGGCATTCATTTTTGTTACTTTAAGTTTATATTTGGTTTATGTTTTTTAACCTTTGTTTTTAGAGGGCTCTAGTTTTGTTTTCTTGATGTTCCTTGTGTCTGTGGATTCATGGAGCTGCTTTGTTCACTGTGTAGTTAGGCTGTGTCTCCTCCTGTGTCCTGTGTAAGTACTGCCTTCTGGTCTTTTCCCTAGTATATGTAGCCACATGAGGGCTTAGCCATTAGCAGGGTTAGCTGCTAGTAGGCCTTGATGGCTAGTAGGGTTAGCCCCTAGTAGGGTTAGCCTCCAGTAGGCTAATCTCTAGTGGGAGTGATTGCTAGTGGTTCTGGTCACTAGTAGGTTAGCCGCTAGTTTGGTATAGCCTCATGTGTGCCCTGCCTTTTGTCTTCCGGTCCCCTAGGTGAGTACTAACACCATTAGCCACTAACCCGGTTAGGTCAGCCTCCAGTGTCCCCAGTTCAACATGTAGCTACTAACCTCACTAACCCAGCTAGTCTAGTTCCTGTCAGTCTCTGTGCCCCTAGCCCTGTCTCCTGTCTAGCCCTGTCTCCTGTCTAGCCCTGTCTCTCCAGTCTCTGTGCCTCCAGTCCTGTCTCTCCAGTCCCTGTCTCTAGTTCCCCTCTGTGTCTTTAGTTAGCTCTGGCTCCATGTTTCCTCATCCCTAGTTCTCTGTCGATTCCCTGTGTCAGCTCCTGGTTCCCTGTGTCAGCTCCTGGTTCCCTGTGTCAGCTCCTGGTTCCCTGTGTTTTTCCTGAGCCCTAGTTTGAGTTTGTTGTTTTAGTTCCTTTGTTCTGTTTTTGAGTTGTTTGTTTAAATAAAGACTCTGTTTGCACACCCCTCTGCCTTCATGCCTACCTTTATGCCCACGGCAACAACATCAGCCGGTCTAGCAACTACAATCAGCTAGACCCATGACATTGGGTCAAAATAACCCAACCAGGTGTTCATTTGTAAATGACTCACTACATCTCATTTGACCCAACATATGCATTCCAACAACGTGTTTAAAGTACCCGAAATAACCCAGAATTTTGACCCAGCATAAACAACCCAACAATGTGTTTACAGAAACAACACAGCATTTTAAGTCTTTTTTTGAGTGCTAGTGAACTTGTTTCAGTGTTTTTTTTTTTTTTTTTTTACTCATTATTGTACAGCAAATATCAATAGCTCTGATTCAGATTTTTCATG
Organism: Clarias magur; assembly: GCA_013621035.1. Taxonomy (NCBI): domain Eukaryota; kingdom Metazoa; phylum Chordata; class Actinopteri; order Siluriformes; family Clariidae; genus Clarias; species Clarias magur. Next base: position 394,499 of record QNUK01000153.1, read on the forward strand.
CTTGTATATATAAAATACACAGCTGTGGAAATGACCATTACTGTAGTATTTCTTCGATACAACATATTGTTTTGACTTTTTTATGACTTAAAAACAGAGACGACGGGATGTAAAATGTCACTTTGCTCCACCTGGCGGTCATTTCACGAATTACTTTGAAATGCGACTGATTTATTTTGGCCGCTGTCGTTTTGTTGCGGCGGTGAGCGCGGCGATAATAGACATTATTCCCTCTTCTACCTACTGTAAATGTCACCTCTTTCACATAGTGCAAAGCCCAGGATTGAGGGAAGAGGGACACAGATCATCTTATACCTAGAAGGCACATTTATGGCATACTGTAAATATGACCATGCAAACACACATTCAGGGTAGAACAGAGCGAACAGGAACAGTGCACTATGAAGAAAAGGTGTTAGGTTAGGGTGTTAGGCCCTATACACAGTCATACATATTTGTGCCTTACTCAAAAAGCAGTTCTTGTTTACCTCAGGACACAAGTGAACATTGCATACCTGGCATTTCCATACTGTTTATGGCTGCTTACCATAAACTGATCTGCAATTCGCACAGATGCTGTGACCAGCAGTGGTAACATTCCTGGCATCTGAGGTCAGTCCATGTGCTGGTTGTATGCAGTCACAGGTGAAGCCTTATCGTATGGTCAACCACTTAAAAAAATACAAGAGATCCGTCCCGAATTCAGACCCCAGTCGTGGTCGAAGTTCCCATGACATAGTGATGGTCCGTCTGTATCTTGCCTGCTTGTTTGCATTTGGTCTCTATAAAACAGGAGGCTGATCATTTTCATGGTAACAACTGTTTATAAAAAAGTAAAAAGAAACATTTTTTTTACAAATGGAATATTTTTTATGTTACACTCTAAAAACTGCTGGGTTAAATGTTTAGGTGCTGGGTTGTTTTATTTGATCCAATCAGTGGGTAAATTAACACTCTTGTTGGGTTGACAAATTCCATTTTGGTAAGTAGATAGAACCATTTTGTTTTCAAAAAATCCCAAAATGTACACAACTTCACATAATGTAAATACAGTAGATTGCCTGTGAGAAATACCAGATGAGATCAATCCTCTGTTGTAACCAGAGAAAGTTAGCCAGCAGTAGTTTTTAGAAGTCCTTTCCGAGTTGGGGATTGTCTGGAGCTCAAATCTCAGAACATGTTTTTTTAAACCAGCGAAAATTGCAGCGCTTCTAGATAAAACATAATATACTTGGCCATAAATAAACCGTTTTGCCGTGACGGTAATAGGCATCCCCCTTGACTAACTATTATATACTCCCTGTGCGTTGATCGCTCAGCAGTGGAGATAGTGGAAATTCCTTGCATTTTACCTGGACAACCAACAATAGCTCCCAGGCCAAGAGCACCCAGCAGCACCTGCATTTATTCTAGTGCCTGAATAAGGCAAATATACCTTCACCAATACTGACATGGTTTTACAGGGGCCTCATATAAAATGTCCTAACCAGCTGTATTACTTTCGGGTAAATTGCTTAGTTTAAAAATAGATTAAATAGCTTCTTCCATTTAGCTGATTCTTTAATAAGCACAGCAATTCTGTGATCACCTGTGCAACTTGTACTGAAGTATAAGATTCAGGGAATGATTACAACAATGCACATACAATAATTGTCAGCTTACTCCTTTCAGCTGAGCCTGAACACTGGACAAACTGCCTAGAATATTGGAGGCAACATCAAAGCAATACCCCTGAAGATGAGCAATAGGAATGTTCAGCCTTACCAGAATGTCCTTCACACATGTAAACACTGTCCTTGCAGTAGTGTCTTGGCAGTGGCAAATTCTAAAATGTCAATGTGTCTCAATATTGCTGTCAACATACTGAATTCAGCTGGAACAATTTACAAACTGGGTGATGATCTCACTTTGTATTGTGTTGCTTATCCAGTTGTCTTATTTCATCATCAATATATGCTCTCATCATATTGTGTACTCATCAAGGATAAGGATAGCATTTTGCATTGTGTCCCCTCTACCAGGCAAAAAATTTCTTCCTAGAAAGAAAATTGAAAAGACCAACATCTTTGCTTCATAAAAAGCCTCTCCATTTGTCCTTGTTAATCAAAGGATTACAGTTTATTCTGCATGAAGGCCTGCAAAACAAGAACACAGTCTGTCTCTGCAATGTAGAGTAGCCATATCTATTTACAGTATCAAACCACTGAGGTTTAAAAGAACAGGAAAAGTTTTCATATCCAAAATGCATACTAGCAAAAGCAGTCCAGTCACTCCAGCAGTAATTAATTACAGGTATGTCCATGACGCATTCTATGAAGTAGAACATTATGTGATGTGAATTTACAGTATGAACCCCATGTTATATTCTTAACAAAGCTATGTGCGAAATTTAAAATATGCATGAATAATTTTGTGTCCAATGGACATGAGATGCATTCTCTGTGTGTGGAAGCTGTTGATCAAACAGTGCATACCTGTACTAGGATAGGGAGCTGTCATCATATACTGATGTGAAACTAAATCTGAGTAGGTGCTGAGCTATGTCGCTGTAGATGGAAGCTTCTGTATTACGTATAATGTTTCTCATTATCTTGATTTAATTTCCTGCCACTGTTTTTTTTAAAATTAAAATCAACCAACATATTATTGATACTAAATTACATACAAAAAAAACATCACAATAAATGACACTTGTATAAGTTCAAACAATTTGAACACAATATTTAGGAATTTATACTTTTTAACACCCTTGTGCGGCAAGGAAAACATGAATGTAAAAATATTTTAATTATCAGTTTTGAATACTTTTTGCTTCATTAAAATATTTTTTTTCATAACTGCAGAAATTGAGTTCTCATTTTGCTGTCAAACTGTTCCTTTTATGCTTGACAGATATGCTTTATGAAACCGTGTTAAGTGCTGGTCGCATGATTTATTATAATATATTAAAAATCTCATGTGACGCACCAAAAGATTTATACTTGGACAAAGAAGAAAACAGAAAAATATGCATAAAAGATAAGTGCAGTACTAATATCGACTCAGATTGTGGGCAGTGAATAGACGTTGAATATGTAGGGCAAGACAAGCCTTACATATACATATTACATATACATATTTAATATGTATTGACAGTAAGTAATTGTATGTTTGTGCTCATATTTTAAGATGGAACAACAGATAAATAGAAAGACACAATACATCATCATCAACATAAAAAAAAAAACTAATTAAATATTAATACTAACGGAACCAACTGTGATATTTCTGTCACCACTGGAACAATATATATATACACATGAGAAATGTTGGACGGCAACAGTCATGCTTTTTGTTTTTGTATGGCGTATCATATTTTCATTTATTATATTTAAGAGTTTGTAGATATGCAGAGTACAGGAGTGAACAGCAACTTAAGCAATAATTTCATATTAAATTTTTCATGGTCTTCAACTCAGAAAATCATATTGTTGCAGATCCTAGTTGGATTTTTTCTCTATATAAATTGTTTAATGATATTTACATTTCTTAAAAAGGACCTATTTAGGGAAGAAACACGATACATTTTGTTTGCACAAACTCTTTTTGTGGATACTGCTTTCATACTGTTTGCAGACTTGTTTTCACTTGGGACTTATTTCCAGTACCCAGTGAACATGTGTATTTGTTCGCTTTGTGTCTTAATTCAGAATTTTTTCATCTGTTGTACAGCACTGACTTTGGTGGCAATGTGTCTGGAACGCTATGTGGCTATATGCATGCCTCTGAGACACGCTGAGATTTCTACAAACAGGACCAGATCGTATGGGTTTTTTATCATATGGAGTATCAGTTTTATAATTCCAGCATTCAGTTTTATAGGATTCTGGGCAGAATCCCCACCTGATACTCTGTTCTCCTCGGCTGTATGTACTGTAGAAGTAACATTAACCAAAGAATGGCAGGCACATAGTCGTGCTGTAATTTATGTCATGCTTTTTCTTTTTACAGTCATTATCATTGTCTTCACCTACATAAAGATAATGATTGCAGCCAGAGCTGCTTCCTCTGAAAAAAAGAAATCAACCAATAAGAGCATGAGAACTGTGCTGCTTCATGGTGCTCAGCTGTTTCTGTGCATGATGCAGTTTTTTACCCCATATATAGAAATGGTATTTTACAAGGTTGAAGCCATGGCACTTAGAAATATAAAATATTTCAATTTAATTTTTTTTTTATTTCTACCCCGTAGTCTTAGTCCATTGATTTATGGTCTGAGAGATGAAAATTTTTTCCATGTCTTAAGGCATTATGCTTTGTGTGGTACTGACCGCCTTTTCTCAGCATCAAGGAAAATCAAACAATTGAAAATAAGACCAATTTAAGAACATCATATTGTTTGTGATTTCAAAATTTTATGTTAAATACACGTGTCATATGTTCACCATATGTATATATTATTTGTAATGAGAATTTACAAATAAGTATGTAAAATTTTTGTTATTTCGGGATTTATTTTCACAAACTCTTAATAGAAAAATTTCTGATTGGTCAGCAATTTCCAAATAGGTCAAGATAGCTATATGTAAATAGATAAACATTCTCTATCCTTAAATATGCAATTACTCCGTATCAAATATATTAAAATTTACCTTTGGTAGTCAATATCATACTGTCATCATTTAAACAAAAAGTGATTCTGATACTAAAATAAAACTTTTACTGTAAAAAATTCTATAAAAAATGAACAATAAAATATTAAACACTCACAAAAACATTATTAGATATTATCAAACAATATAACACACAAAAAGTAATGTTTTTTAAGTTAAGTTAGCCTTTATTGGTCACACGTACATTGCTGCACAGTAAATTCTTTATTCTTCGCATATCCCAGCTTTTTTTTTTTTTTTTATAAGTTAAGTAGGCCGGGGTCAGACATTTTTACGGCGCCCCTGGAGCAAACAGGGTTAAGGGCCTTGCTCAAGGGCTCAACAGCAGCAACCTGGCGGAGCTGGGGCTCGAACCGCCGATCTTCCGATCCGTAACTCAGCGCCTTAATACACTGAGCCACCACTGCTCCACATTTATTTTTGTCTCTTGTACAAGATGTGCACTGCTGAACAATGGTTTCAGCATGCGACCAAGAGACTCCTTTTGTTTCCTGTTGGATTTTCTGTTTGAACTCATTTCTCGCATTTCCCAGAATGCACCTCAGGTTCCTGTGTTCAGTTAGTCAGGGTCTTGCATCTGTTATGTTTTGTTTATATGGTTGTTGTTATTACCCCGTGTTTCGCGGCTACTAGCCATCTTCCTTAGACCTTCTAAGGTTCAATCTGTTCAATTCCTGTTGTGGTTTTTGATCTGCTCCTGTCCAGCTCCTGTCCTATTTAGTTAAGTGGTTGTGAATCTTCTGTGCTTTGTTTCATGCTGATTTCCTTAACCCCTGTTCTCTCCAGTCCTGCTTTCTCCTGTTCACTTATGTTTAGTTTTCGGTTATGTTCAGCTCCTATTCTGTGTAGCTCCTTTGATTGAACTGCTCTTTTGAAAGTCAGTCCTTGTTTTCTCCTGTTCAGGGGTCCGTTCTTCGTACATCGCTTGAAACATCCGAGATGAATTGATGCATCTAAGATGAGATCATCATGCTAATTACGATGAGGCTAATTTGGTTCTTCGAGAAAACCTGTTGTTGATGATTAGTATAGCTGTATTGAGTTGTCTAGGATTATTGCGCTTTCGTGCATTGGTTAAAAAGCCGATATGTAGAAACACTGATCACAACCCCTTTGATTGGTTGACAAAATGGCAAAATAAAGGCAAAAGAGCAGCTCAATTTTTTCTCAAGTGGAGCAAGAGCTTTTATTAGAGGGTTATGGAGAATTTAAAACTTTTAATAAAGATAATTAAAAATAAAAATAATTATTAAATACACGAGTGCATGTATGTATGTACAGTGGAACCTTGGATTGCGAGTAACATGGTTTATGAGTGTTCCGCAAGACGAGCAAAGATTTTTAATAAATTTTTATTTAAAAAACGAGCAAGTGTTGGTTTACAAGTGCCGAATATCATGTAGCACGCATGGGCCTCTTATTTTGACACCGATCGTCACTCTTGCGCTGCGGAATTGTGGGTAATGGTCTCCCCTGCTCCCCTGGGTCTTAGTGCTCATCTCTTACTGGTATAATCAACATCTCCCTCCCTATTTCAGCGTCTCCTATGTGTGTGTGTGTGTGTGTGTGTGCGCGTAATTTGACACAGACACACACGGACACACACTCTTTTCACCCCCTCCCCAGCTTCACTCACGCACACAGAAACTCAGCTCTGTCGCGATTCTTTTCAAAGGTAAGGTGCTGGTTCATTTATTTTTGTTTTACTTTACAGCAGTGATTCCGGTAGTATGTGCTCCTGCCAGTGTCAGAGAGATTTCTTTTTTATTTCTTTCATTGTGTGTGTGTGTTTGTTGTGAAACTTAGAAAGCGAGGTGGGGAGAGGGAGGAGGAGTGTTACTATGTAAAACAAGGCGAGGGAAGGGGCTAATTCCACACACACACACACACAAACAGAAACACTTATCTGTCGTGATTTATTTTTGATAAAGTGAAGTGCTTTTTGGTATTTATGAGTTTGTTAGCTGAACAAATTTGATATTTTAAGTAAGCGTAAGTACTTAAATAACAGTAACTGTCATCTTAAAGTTCGACCTATTTAAAATCTATAGAGCACTGCCATGCGAAAGACCCAGGTTCGATTCCCGGGCTGGATGGTATGCTGTGGCGACAATTTATTTGATTTGCAACAAGTTCAACAAACTCAAAAAGTTATAGTTCTGTTTACTTAAAATTGGAAACATCATTACCTAAAAAAAATTTATGTAACTGATTACCTCAAATATTTTCAGTTTTGCCAACTTAATCGGGTTTACAGTGTAAAAGTGAAGTACAAGAACAAGTATAGTAAGAAGAAGTATGTTTTCATGGTGTGCTAAAGGATCCTGTCTATCACGCAATACACAAGAAATTTTAAAAACTCTGCGAATAATCCTCACACTTTCAGTAACCGACTGCTCTCTTACACGGAAAAGACATGGCTGCAACAGATTTCAGAAAATTACCTCCACTTATATAGATGCAATCGGGGGATAGAATGTTACATATTATTAGACACACACGGAGCTTAACATTAACACACAGCCACACACACATGTATACATATACTGTTTGTATGTTTAAATACATCCATTCATATGCAAGATACTTTTCTTTTCCCACGTGAGTCAGTCTGTGTCAGTCATGCTCTTTAACCTCGCCATTTCATAACCAGCCAGGAGCCTAAATCCTGTTTACATGAAATAAACCTGTTTCCGAGCAGGTTTAAGCTTACGGACATGTTGCTATGACAGCAAGGACGAGATGCGCTTCGAAGAACGAAACAATCCAAGATCAGGACAAATCCACAACAATCAAATCCAGCTAACTGAGTTAGTGAGGGATTTATTTCTAATTTTCCTTAATCTTTTATATGAATATGGTACAATCATTAAGAATGGATTTATGTCAGCTTGATCTTTATAAGTGTCCTTGTTTACTTAGTAAGTGTCCTTGTTTTCACATGATGTTTTTAACCTTGATTGTATTTTTCTACTTTTGTTTTTCCATTTCTTGGCCTTGGGTCGATGTTTACATCTTAGTATAAAATGGGTGTTTTGCCATTTATGTTTGGATTTCATTGCCCAGGCTGACTGAGTGACGCTTGCAAGCAAATTAAACTATCTTCTCCAGCTGAACCCTGGCTCTGAGTCTCCTGATTCCTTGGTCATCTAATGCTCTGGTCATTTCCAGAAGATTTTATTTTTATTTACAACATTAGCGACATACGAAGAACGGACCCCAGGGTTTTTGGTTTGTTCTTGTTATTTAGCTTGTTTTTGTTTCATGCCAGTTTTTCTTTATTTGTTTATTTTTCATTATTAAAGACTTTTCTAAAGTGTCAACCTCTGCAAATATGCCTCTCCTTCAACCTACACACAGGTCACACACCGTGACAGGTATCTGTTTATGGGAACTCTAAATGTGCAGTCCGAAGTGGTGTGACAAGTGAAAGGGTTCATCAGGGAGAAATAAGTGGCCAAAAGAATAATTGTGACCTTCTCAAAAATGACAATAAATGAAGAATGCATTTTTGAGCTTAGCCACCCAAAAAGGCCTGAGTCAAAGTCTACAATCAACAAATGCCTTCATGAATGTTCATACAGGTGGACAAAAAAAATATATTTCAGTAATTCAATTCAAAACGTGAAACTCATATTGTATAGATTCATTACACACAGACTGATCCAAGTGTTTATTTCTTTTAAAATAATTCTGTTGAAGCATGGTTGAAAAGCAATGTCTGACTTTCATTGGTTAACATTCATAGATTTTTTAAAAATTATTACTCTTGTCAGATTAAAGTTATTTCTGTGACCATTGTGAGTTTTTCTTTTATTGACCGAAGGGTACCAACAATTTTGTCCACGTGTGTATAGTGTATGCTGTAATTTGGTCATGTTCACCCATGGGTTAAACATCTGCGGCATTTAATAGCATTCGCTAGTTATCAAGTTGATATACAGGTCAATCTGCATCAAATAGAATCTCTCCGAATAAGTAAGCATAATAATAAATAATGAATCATCATAGTGTCAGCCCATGGGTGAACATGACCAAATTACTGCATAAACACTGGCACACGAGGATTTAAGAATTTAATTAAACACGAATATGTGTGTGGCATTTTAATTCAAATCCAACATTTTAATGGTTAGTGATTGGTGCATGGGCGTCAACTCGCATGTTCTGTAATATTCCATTGTCATTCATATAGCCGCTGTTTTAGAGCCCTTTACTAAAGCATTCGCTAGTTATCAAATTGATATACAGGTCAATCTGCATTTGAAAATAATCAGTAAATTCATGAATTACACTCAAAGTATCAACTCCAACTATGAAGTCTGATTTAATTTGCTAGGGAAATAAAATTTAGCAGAGACGTCCGCTCTGTCCTGTTAATTCATCTAAAACCCCCTACAGTATTTGCTAACAGCGCACCCAGTTTGATAAATTCACACCTATCGTGAATGAAATGTAGGTCATATTTCAAAAGTACAATTGCAAGTAAATTACAAACTGCATGTAATGAAAAATATGAATAAACACTGTTAGACACACGTAAATGATATGGTAGTATATACAATGAAAAAGCTATTTACACTTGAGTGCTCAAATGTAAAGCAAACGCAATTATTAATTTATTGTGTATATTTAACTTCATTCAGCCGTTTAAGTTACATGAAAAAATAATGTGCCCCAGCCCACTATTATTTTCTGTTCAAATTTAAAGATGCACACGCGTGTGCAAAAAGACGAAGTACAACAATGAATACGAAAGTGTATAATGTTTAATAAAGTTGGCCTAAAACAATTTTGTTTCCAATGCTGAAGCAAACATGATTTTGTTTTTGTTTTAGTCTATTCACTGAATAGAACGTGACATCGCGCTCCGAGGGGAACACCCACAGAACTCCCAGTTACTGTAATCCGTCTTCTCACCTTTCATTCATGATAGGTGTGAAAGTATCAAACCGGTTTCACTGATGGGAGATTGGCAGAATTGAGGGGCTTAAAAAAAAATAAACAAGACTAAAATCTATTTCGCCAGCACGTCTTCTTTCCTTGTGTTAATCTGTAATATTGCGAAATAATAATGAAATGTATTTTGTGTATATGCTTAAATATTCCTTTTTATTTATGGTCATGTGTATTATGTTTTATCTGCATTATTGCGGGACGCGATGACTTTCTGGGATTTTTAATCAATAAATCGCACGGGTTTATCAGCCTTTTGATCAAAACGCACTTTACAACATTTTTGTAAAGTGAAAGTTTATTCACAAATTGGGGTTAACGCACGGAGATGAACAGCTTTATTTCAGTCATAAATCAACAGTCACATTCCATCTATTATTTCATGGGACAGTGCAAAGTTTTCCTATACTTCCAACCAAGTCTTTGCCTGATTCTCTGAATTGATCTCTCACTGATGTCCACTCCACTGTCACGCCACAGTTGTTTTTTCACTGAGCTTGAAACCATTTCGTTGTTTTGCCTAGTGATGGTTTCTATGGCTGCGACAACTGCTCTATAAAATACGAGAATAACATTAATTTAAATATTTGACATTTAAAGCCTAACAAACAAATGACAGTGTATAAATTGTGATAGTGGTATAAGGGAGAGCTACTTACCAATTAATTTTGCGAGGATTGCATTTGCGTGATATTCGTTCTTTATAATGTCTTCTGATGGTGCTCAGTGTTACGTCTACACCAACAGATTTCAGATGGCGGTGTATTTCGCGACCGCAACTTCCAGCAGAATTCATTGTCCTGATGTCTTGAGAATGAAGCTTAGAGCACTCCTGCCGCTCCACTGTTCTTCTGCTTTTGTTGTGCAAACACAAAACACACCGAGGTTTGGCCTGCCTTGGATCTGAGCTACTCTGAGTAAACTAATGCAATTGTGCCAGACCTCACAGGTAAAGGGTGGTTTGCACAACAAAAGCAGGAGGAGAATCAAGCTGAAGAACTATGAAAATCAGAGGTGAATAACACTACACTGGAAAAAAATAAGAAGTAAAATTTACTCAATTTTTATTTTGCAAGTTTTTGCACTCAGGTTTTTCAAGTAAATTTTACACTTGTGAAAATGAGTGAGTAAAATTTACTTAAGGTAGGTGAGTTAAACTAACAAAGTAAATAATTACATATCACATGGCCTCTTTAAATCATGTTAAGTAGTATTTACTTACTGATCTGATGTAATTAATTGACATAATTAAGTAAAAATATTTTCTATTTTACGTAAATTTTACACGTTTTATTCAGTCAATGTTAATTAAATTCAAATTCAAATTCAAATTTTATTTGTCACATACACAGTCATACACAGTACGATATGCAGTGAAATGCTTATACGACCGCTCCGTGACCTTAAATAATTTTTACAAAAGGAACCTATAAAACAGATTCCAACAAAGTTACAAAATATATATATATATACATAAAATCTGAGGTATGAAAGAATGTGCTCTTGTCAGAAGTGGAATGTGATGTAATATATTACGGCTATAGTCAGTGAAAAAACTTGAGGTAGTTTTTTTTTTAATGAGATGAGGGGGGTGTGAAAAGAGGTCCTTGAAGTGTGCAAAATGTGCATATGTGCATATATGTGCAATGTGCATCGACATAATTGTCCGTTCTGTGTGTGCAAGAAAATGCAAAGGTGATTAGTCCAGTGTGTTGGTTTGATTGAGAGACCGTATCGCCTGCGGGAAGAAGCTCCTTCTCAGTCTCTCTGTATTGGCCTTGAGGGAGCGGAAGCGCTTCCCAGACCGCAGCAGAGAGAACAGTCCATTGCTGGGGTGGCTGAGGTCCTTCATGATTTTCCTGGCCTTGGTCCAGCACCGCTTGTTGTAGACAGAGTGCAGGTCAGGAAGCTCAGTTCGGATGATGCGCTCAGCTGATCGCACCACCCTCTGTAAGGCTCGTCTGTCCTGCATGGTGCTGTTCCCGAACCAGGATGCGATGTTTCCCGTCAGGATGCTCTCTACGGTGCAGGAGTAAAAGTTCCTGAGCACCTTGGAGGGCAGTCTGAAGTCTCTCAGGCGTCTGAGGTGGTAGAGACGCTGTCGGGCCTTTTTCACCACGGTGTTGATGTGACAGGACCATGATAGGTCCTGCGTGATGTGAACACCGAGGTACTTGAAGCAGTCCACTCTCTCCACTGGGCTCTCGTTGATGACGGGGGTCTGGTAGTTCCTCTCCTGCTTAGTGCTGAAGTCCACTATCAGCTCCTTTGTTTTACTGACATTTAGAAGAAGGTTGTTCCTCTGGCACCAGTTCTCCAGATTTCCAATCTCCTTCAAGTAGGCCGTCTCGTCGTTGTCAGAGATCAGACCCACCACGACGGTGTCGTCAGCAAACTTGATGATGGTGGTGGAGCTGGTAGTGGCCGCACAGTCATGTGTGTACAGAGAGTACAGCAGGGGGCTCAGAACACAGCCCTGTGGGGCTCCAGTGCTGAGAGTGAGAGAGGCTGAGACGTGTCCACCCATCCTTACTGCCTGTGGTCTCCCAGTTAGGAAATTAGAGATCCACTGACACAGAGATGAGCTTAGTCCCAGATGCTCCAGCTTGGTGGTGAGTGTGGAGGGAATTATGGTATTAAATGCTGAGCTGTAGTCGATGAAAAGCATTTTAACATAATTCCCCCTTCTAGTGTCCAGGTGAGTGAGTGTTGTGTGGAGGAGATGAGAGATGGCATCATCTGTGGAGCGGTTCGGGCGGTATGCAAACTGTAGTGGGTCCAGAGTGTCGGGTAGTGAAGAGATGATGAAGTCTCTGACCAGCCGTTCAAAGCATTTCATCACCACTGAGGTGAGGGCTACAGGTCGATAGTCATTGAGGGAAGCAGGATGTGGTTTCTTCGGAACAGGAACAATGATGGACTCTTTGAAGCATGTGGGGATCACCGACTGAGATAAGGAGAGGTTGAATATCTCTGTGAACACAGGTGCAAGCTGGTCTGCGCAGGCTCTGAGGACTCGACCTGAGATGCCGTCTGGTCCTGCTGCTTTCCTGGTGTTCACTCTCCTGAAGGCTCTCCTCACGTCATGCTCGGAGATGATGAACGCGTTTCCGGTGCTGGCAGTGACTTCCTCTCCGCAGCCGTTAGCACCGCTAGCATTAGCAACGCTAGCGTCTTTAGCTGCAGCCTCGAAGCGAGCATAAAAGGTGTTCAGCTCGTCTGCCAGAGTCATGTCCGCGTTCGTCATACCGGATGTTGGTGTTTTATAATCCGTGATTGTCCTTAGTCCCTGCCACAGGCTCCTAGAGTCACTCTGTTGGAGTTGTGACTCTAGTTTCCTTCCGTAGCGCTGCTTCGCCTCTTTAACCGCCTTCCGGACGTTATAGGACGCAGCCTTGTACTGGTTCATGTCCCCCGATGTAAGTCCCGCGTTGTAGGCAGCGGCGCGAGATCTCAGAGCGTCGCGGATGGTTTTATCCACCCACGGCTTCTGATTGGGAAACGTTCTGATGGTCGTTTTCTGCACGGTATCATCCGCTAGTTTCCCGACGAATCCCACGACCGCTTCCGTAAACATGCTGACGTCATCGGAGCTGTTCCGGAACATGTCCCAGTCTGCGTCATCGAGTGCGTCCTGAAGCGCGGCCACCGATTGGTCCGTCCAGCGCGCGACCTCCCTCTGAACCGGAAGTTCCTGTTTGAGCCTTTGTTTATATTTTGGCATGAGGAAGATGGCGGCATGGTCGGATTTCCCAAACGGTGGACGAGATTGTGCCTTGTAGCCGTCCTTGACTGTTGTATAACAATGATCCAGTGTCCTTTCACCCCTGGTTGGGCATGTGATGTGCTGATGAAAGTTCGGCGCTGCGCGTTTGAGGTTGGCACTGTTAAAGTCTCCCGCCACAATGAGCGCAGCGTCCCGGTGCTGTGTTTGGTGCTGTGTGAGTGCCTCGTGCAGCTCGCATAAGGCAGTGTCCGTGTCCGCTTGTGGCGGAATATAAACGGCGCTGATTATGACCGATGTAAACTCCCGAGGAAGATAAAAAGGACGACACTTGATGGTCAATAGTTCCAGGTTGGGTGTGCAGGAGCGTGCGAGAGGAACAACGCTCGCGCTGTTGCACCAGCCGCTGTTCACCATTAAACACACGCCGCCTCCCCTTGTCTTCCCCGAGTCCCTTGTCCTGTCCATGCGGTGAACCGAGAAGAACTCGGCCGGCTGGATGGCGTGGTCCGGCACCGCTGGGTTCAGCCATGTCTCGGTGAAGCAGAGAAGATTGCAGTCCCGAATGTCTCTCTGGAACTTTATCCTGGCCCTGAGGTCATCGAGTTTGTTCTCCAGAGACTGGACGTTGGCGAGCAGGATGCTAGGCAGAGGTGTGCGGTGTGCACGGGCTCTCAGCCTGTTCCTGACGCCGGCTCGTTTTCCTCGGGGCCGCCGCTTCGCGTCGCGTCCTTTGTTTTCCCTCAGGATCTCACTCGGCCAGCTCGGATCCGGAGTCAAAAACGTCGAATTGTGAGTACATTGTAGACCAATAGAAATAAGAGTATCTCTATCGTACCTAATGCACTCAATTGTGATGAATTGGCCGGATTAAAGTTGCTAGAAATTAAATAAAAAGACGAAAACAAAGTAAAGTCGGTCGGAGCAGTCGTGACGGCAGCCGACCTCACCGGCGCCATCTTGGGTAGTCCCCAATTATTTTAAATAAATAAAATGAATCACTGTTAAAATATGACAAAATAGTACGGTGACAATAAATAACTCATGCACGTTTATTAAGATCTTTATTTAAAGGAATTAACAAGCCCATACATAAACAAGATTAGTGCTTAATATTTAAACAGCTCAAGCAGCAGTAAAGTGCAATGACTTTTTGATTATAAAACTTTTGCTTATTTAAGCCATCTTAACTTACACATCTATACAAAACCTGGACAGAAACTTAACTAGAGCAAGTATTAGACCAAATATTAACAGACTGCTTTTACAAATAAATCAAGTGAATTCAGCACGTCCATGGCCAAGTGCTCTGTAGCAAAGATAATACAGCTGATAGGATCCACATAAGAAATATATTCTGCAATATAGAAAACATAAAAAAGTAGTAATTAGTAATCTGCAAAAGACCACTCACAAATATTCAAAATGCTTTCACTCATCAAATGATGAAACAAACAAGGCTAAACATAAGAATATGTTGTTTTACACTATATTTTGAAGAAAAGGATTTTGATAAGGTTAACATGGGGGCATTCAATATATATATTTATCAACTGAGTCACTGGTGCAGTCTGTCTGCATTGCGTCGGGATATAGGGCGAATAGTTGTGAGGGCACGACATTCTCATTTAAAAAATCATTAAAAGTAGTTTTCCTTAACGTATTGCATTCAAGTCGGATGGCGGAGACTAAAGATCACCAACTCGAGTTTCCAAATGTGCAGAAAATATACAGAATTAAGTGATGACAACTCAATTACACAATTACCAAATACACTCCAAGATATTATGCATTTTCAACTATTACTTACCTGTCGAAGAAAATGGAGAAGCACTTTTGAGAAGGTGATCCTCGCGGGTGAGCTTCTTTATTGCGCATGCGCAGATTACCTAGAGTCAGCTTAAATTCTACTTGATTTTCTAGAGGTATATATATTTGCCATATACCTGTCTGATATATTCTATATTTAATAAAACTGCATTGAAACAATTTTGTGTATTTTCCTTATTTAATATTTACTAACGCTTCCGGAACATTGTTGTCTATACGTTTTATGTATATGGAAAACAGTGAAACCTAAACACAAACAGAAAGAACGAATAAACGAATGTACAAAACATTAACACCTTTGCCGTGTTCAAATAAATAAAGAGTTACTTCATGTTTCAAGACATCGTTAATTTACATTTTTCTCCTAATTATATGTCCACAAATCCTTTGACACCATCAATTTATTAGCAATGATCAAGAATTGCTTTTCATATGAACGTCACATATGAGACGCGCGCACAAACGCACACAAACTCTCCATGCAGGGAACAACTGAACAACAGGTCTTCATAGTTGGAGTTGATACTTTTATCGATAAATCGCATGCGTTTATCAGCCTTTTGATCAAAACGCTGCCTTTTTGTAAAGTGAAAGTTTACGGACAAATCGGGGTTCACGCACGCCGATGAACAGCTTTATTTATTTTATTTATTTACAATGGATGAAATAATTATTCAATGCTGGACACAAACAGCAATAAAAACATGATTATTATGAGCCGCGGGTTCACGCACGCCGATGAACAGCTTTATTTCAGTCATAAATTCACAACCACATTCCAGCTATTATTTAATGGTCAAATAATGGATGAAATACTGGACACAAACAGCAAAAAACATGTTTATTATTATAAAAAGCCCGAAGCACTTTGTGTGCATATAAGAATATTTACAAAAAAATATATAGATTTTTTCTTCATTCATGTCTTTTGATGGTGCTCAATCAATGTCGACACATTTTTACGTTTTAACGAAGATATGTTGGCATATTCACGAATCAGGACATTCGAGTATGTCTGCACCTTTTATAAAGTGAAAGTACGAGCCGCGGGTTCACGCACGCCGATGAACAGCTTTATTTAAGTCATAAATCCACAATCACGTTCCAGCTATTATTTCCAGCCACGGTCAAATAATGGATGAAATAATTATTCAATGCTGGACACAAACAGCAAAAAAGCCAGATGATTATTTTTATAAAAAGCCCGAAGCATTTCATGTTTATATTTGTTCATTCATGTCTTCTGATGGTGCGCGACACATTTAAGTTTTAACGAAGACATGTTGACATATTCACGAATCAGGACATTCGCATAATTACTGTATATGTGCACGCATCTCATAGGTGTGTGTGCACGGAGAGTCTGTGTATATGTGCGCGCGTCTTAGGTGTGTGTGCGCGCATTTCATATGTAGTTGTGTGAGCAGTTAGTAGTATATATAGATGTGTGACTGTTTCATATATGTGTATGCAAGTTTTTCACGTGTGTGTGCATGAGTGAAGTTTGATTTAAGCCCTATACGGCGCCTCATAATTTAGGGCAGCTCTTTTCATCATTATGAACATAATATGAAGCAGATATACGCAGATTCATCATAAAATATTATTATTGTAAAACAAAATAAAATTCATGTTTGCTTCAGCATTGGAAACAATATTGTTTTAGGATAACTACTTATAAAAAATTCTTCGTTGTACTTGGTCTGGCTTTTAGATAAAGTCCCTCCATGCGCCATCTGGCGGATATTCAGTGAAGCACAACACATTTATTTAAGTTCCCGAATGTTGCTTGAGGGATTTCGTGGCATGTCGTGAGCCAAATTGCGGGATCTCGCGGGAAAAAGTGCGCATTCTTAATGGCGAGATCTGTATCTTAATAAGTATATTTTCTGAAACATAATTTTGGGTTTTCATTGGTTGTTAGTCATAGTAATCAAAATCAAAAGAAAAAAAACACTTAAAATATATCAGCTGTTTTATAGTTTTATCGTATATAAAGCTGCTTTTAGTACATGTTTGCAAAGAAGACTGGGTGGATACTGCTTGCGTTTGGGTCCTTACTCTGAGTTTCTTACAAATGCCTTCATCCCTGTCAGAGACTTCCTCACTTAAAGTCTCTATTCAGTGCAGGTCAGTATCAAGTCCTCTACCACCACTCTCAAGCAAGCTCCACACAATGCATTACTGCACTTCCAAAGCTAGTTCAAACTGCACCATAAAGTTAGCTGAACACCCCACAGTCTTCCATATTATTGATAGTGCCAATTATCATACAGAGAGGAGGCAAAAATGCTCATCATTCAGCACTTGGTCTCACCTGGATTCACAAGGCCTTCCCTGTAGGAATAGACGTGGTCTAAAACCTTTATATCCCTTTCAGCATGAATAGTGACTTCCAAAACACGAAAGCTGCCCATACCGCCTGCTCTTGTGCACCCCCATACCATCAGAGATGCTGGATTTTCAGATAACACGCGTGATAACACGCTGGAAGGTCTCCCTCCTCTTTAAGAATGTCCATTTTAAATGAGACTTGGCCCAACGGATACAATGGCACTTCTGAGCCATGTTCACATATGGCTACCTTTTTGCATAATAGAGCTTTAGTTGCCACCTACAGATGGCATGGGGGATTGTGTTTACCGACAGTGGTTTTTGGAATTATTCCTGGGTCCATTTAATAATGTCAATGCCACAATCATGCCAATGAGTGGGGGCATCCAACAAAGGTCTTCTGCCCTGTTCCTTAAGCACAAAGATTGAGCTAAGCAGATTGCTCCAGTTTTCTGTTTCTCTGAATCTTTTGATGTAATGCACTTTGCAAATTTTACAATGCTTTGCAAATGCTCCTTCTTCTCCTCCTTTCTTATCAGGGTTGATTTATTTTTACTTTACATTTTCTGTTAATAATTTTAATATGTATATTTTTGTGTTGTGAAACGAATCATTGGAGTTTCCATTATTTCTTACGGGGAAATTCGCCAAAAGTCAAAATGGCGTCTGAGATTCCCCTCTTGATTTAAATGCCCAGAGACCACATTTCACTGTGAGATTCATTTCCTTAGGAGCGGTTCTGGTTTTTGGCCACATGATGGCATAGTTGGGAAAGGGGACAGATTTAGTCAAGCGGCTTGGTATGGTTTATGTTGTATATTTGTGTCAAAAGCAAAGGTGGGTAGAATAGCCAAAAAATGTACTCAAGGAAGAGTAACTGTTTTTCAAAATAATAATATTTTTTTTATTATAATAATTATATTTTTGTGTGCATACAGTATGCTGACGTGTGTGTCTGTTTTTGGCAGACGGAGAAGACACCGCAGTATGTAGCTGTTCTTTTGCAAGTGAAACATGCTTTGTATATGATGCCAGGGATGCATCATATTTTTTGGGATGCTGTAAAGCTATGTAAAGAATTTATAAACGTTTTCTAAACGTTGGCTATTGTTTACTTATAATATTTGTGAATTCATTTAAATGAGTTTGGGCTCAGGATTTTGAATCGACATCATGATCCTTTCTACATATTCTAATCAGCCTTCAACTGCATGCATAAAGTTTTCCAGAGAGCA
Organism: Clarias magur; assembly: GCA_013621035.1. Lineage (NCBI taxonomy): Eukaryota > Metazoa > Chordata > Actinopteri > Siluriformes > Clariidae > Clarias > Clarias magur. The sequence continues at coordinate 413,230 of QNUK01000153.1, forward strand.
CCGGTAGAAGTAGACTAATGATTATGAATGCTTCGGGGAAAACAGCAAGGAGACTGACTCTGGCCATTTTAATCATTAAATGATAAATTAGTGATTTCTTTGGTTACAGCTGTAGTGATAAAGGTAGTCATATTTAAAATATTAATAAAATTTAAAATAATATTTTTTATTGTTCTTGTTTTTAATGTTATTTTGAAGTAAATTAAACAGTATAGTTAAAATAGTCAAATAAATAGTTTAATGATTTAAATAGTTAAAATAAATAGTTAAAATATTAAGAGGAGGAATGTTTGATGTCATGTGACATAAGATCATAAGATTTGTAATGAAAACTAAAAAGTGGCAGCTGGCACGCCTAAAAATAGATGCAGGATTATTTTTTATAGTCTAAATAAAAATGCCTTTTCCAAACGTCCGTTATCGTTGTTTACTTACAATATTTATTAATTCAATTTAAATGAGGTTTGGGCTCCGAGATGTTGAGCATCGTGATCCTCCTCTTTAATTTCCTACGTAGTCTAATCAGCACTCAGCCACACTCATAAAGTTTTCCAGAGCGCACCAGCAAAAGTAGAGTAATGATTATTAATGCGTCGGGGAAAAACATCAAGGAGACTGTGTCATGATTATCTAGTAATCAGAGGTAGACGCAAGTGCAGGATGTCATTCTTACAGTTTTTATTTACAGTTTCACAGTTTTCCAACCAAACAAAATGCAAGACACCAACGGAAAGGTTCACTGTGAATACCCAGGCAGGATCTGCAGGCGGGCGTGATCAACAACAGAACAAAATAAAAGGACAATTGTTAACAAAAAAGGACTGAGACTTCTCAGCCTTGATCTTGACTGCGGTCTATGGAGTACAAAGGGCCCGGCACTGCAGATTTCACTCACTCCTGGGGAGAAAACACAGGTCATTAGCTGTCGTTCCAAACAGACTTTCCTTCTTACTTACACAACGGTGGACGAACAGGGTCGACTGGTATAAATAAGATAACACAGGGGAGACACAGGTGAATTCCATTTCCTATTAATGTGACACATGTACACACAGACACAGTAGGGGGAGACAAAGCGGCGGCTCAGTAATCCGGTGATCCAGGTCTTATCCCCTGGGACCGGGATGGCACAGGTGTCACAGACTGACTCTGGCCATTTTAATTATTCATTGATAAATTGGTGATTTCTTTGGTCCCGGCTGTAGGGGTGACAGTGATCATGTCATCTTGTCGTCTCTTCAGCAGTGGATACGCCTATAATTCACTTTCCATATGACTTACATAATCTAAAATTTGTTTTCCATTATTTTATATAAAAGCAGACATTTCACTTTCTATAAGTATATATTTTTCACATCTGTGAGGCAAGTATACACTGAGTTTCGGTTCATTTTCTGATTCCGCAATACAGAATAGCGGACCCCGTTTGCTTTCATTATCATAACTTTTTTCTCCATCATTGTGAGTGCACTTAAATAAAAGTAGGGTCTTCTAAACGTATAACTTATATAGTTTTATTATATAGGTTTTGCACATTAATCTGACAACAATATTTTTCTGATGCACCCCCAAAGTCTGTTTTCTGGCTATACGCTAGTGTTACACATGATATAAGCTAAAGGCTAGATATTAAGGTATACATTTACTTTGCTTTAATTTGATGCAAATAAGAAACACCTATATTTAAATTCTAAATTTTAGTACTGTGATTGTAAATTCCTTTAATGTTTCACTTGTATTGCATAAGGTTTTTGCAACGGTGGTCATTATTTATTAAAGAAAATTATGATGATCTTAACAGCTGTGACGGCGGACCCTGCACCTTGGACAGCGACATGGGGGCGGGGCACCGAAATGCGCCACGGCCAGAATCTTGTGATCCTCTACCCTCCCGCAGTCACTGGCACACAATAAAAGGAGCAAAATCAAGAGCCCCGATGAGTAGGATTCAGATGGCAAACCTGGTAACACCTGTGTCCTCTCCCCTCACAGATTCTGACAGCGCTGAAAGCCTGACGCAGCGCAACTCGCAGCCTAGGAGTGACCACTCCGAGTCTACCACCCCTGCCGTTTCACGGAGCCGCCGGCCGCCACGTCCGAGTAGAGCCGCCGCCTCCCTAGATCGAGGGGGCTGCATCTTCTGTTCGTCCCTCTCTCTCTCTCCTCCACGGAATCCCCAGTCTGAGTGAACCCGTATGTGTGCGAGAGCGTGAGTCACCAACACTTAAAAAAGTAGAAAAAATAAAAAGAACACTAATTGCACCTACATAACCGTGCCCTCTGTCGTCTGTGTTCTCCTGCCTGAGAGCGGTCCTGTGACAACAGCTTACTGCATTTCATTCTTATAATAATGCAAAAACACAAGCGGGGTTAAATGACATCGACATCTGCTAACGCGGTAGACCGTCCTAACAATGTTTTAATTTTATGGTCATTTAGTTTCTACTAATCTACTACAAATTTAAAGAACACAAAGTGTAAGATGACACAAAACCCTACACGTGTAGCTTTTCTAAATACACATCATAAAATGTAAAGGCTCACTGTCTTAACGTTTACTTTGCTTAAATTCAATCATAATAGGATTTATTTTAATTCTACCTTACAATGTTTCACTTGAATTTATCCGCTCCTGTGTGCATGCGGCTCATTTAATCCTTGAGAGAGTGAATTAAGGCCTGAGGCATCATTCTATAGTTATATAGCGCCACTCAGCGGTAAAAGCCAGCAAATGCACAAACCCAAATGCTGCCGCAGAGAGACATGGCGGTAAAGACATTATTCCGGTTGACTACCTACTGTGTATATATATATATATATAATATATAATATATATATATATATATATATATATAATCCATATATGAACAAAATAAATGATGTCTTAGGCATTTTTTACTTCAGAATAATACGTATACTGTAATTTTTTTTATTTAAGTTGTGCACCAAATTTAATCAGAATTTTCTAGTTCTTCTAAAAGGTTAAATATTGATTGAGACTATACAAGTAAACAACAAATAAGAAGAATATTAATAAAAATGACAAGTGATTCCGTTATTTTTAGTTTGCTAATTAGATACAACTTCCATTTCATGGCACTGAGATCATGTGACCTGAGACTGCATTATAATTTTCGTCCAAACAGCCATCATGGCCAACAAAGCCAACTCCATGTGTCAACTCCAAGCTATTGTTGTCTTGCAATGCACTAGTATTTTGTATGGTTATAAGTCACATTTATAACCATGAGATCACAACATAGGCAAAAAAATACTGGTTAATTTAACATGTCACCATGTACTGAAATGAAACTAAATCTGAGGAGGGGGAGGCTGACAATGTTGTAAACTAAAGGTCCTGTACTGCTTATTATATTATGTTTCTCATAATCGTGGTCTAATTTCCTGACACTACTCATAGCACACAAAGAAAACAACATGGTATTGATACTAAATTGCACACTTAAACAACCACAAACACAACTGCAGACTGATTAATGCACTGTGCCCGCAGTTGCAGTGATCATGCACTGGTGCTTAAAAGAAAAACTCACACAAAACTGACACTTACATAACCCAAACAGTTTTAACCAAATATTTTGGCATTTGTGTATTTTAACACCTTTGTGAGAAAACATGTAAAAAATAGAAGAAAACCTGCATGAGAAAATGTTCAGTTTACAAAACAATAATAATCTTATGACTGCAGAAATGTAATCAAACTGTTTATTTAGACTTGACAGATATGCTTTATGAACTCAAGTTCCAAGTACTGCTTGCATAATTTATTATAATGTTTTTAAAATCTCAAAAGAGACTCTAAAAAATAATACCTGGGCAAAAAACAAAATAGAAAAATATTCAGAAAATATTCAAGTACCAATATTAAATCAGGTTGTGGGCACTGGATAAACAGGGATAAGTTGTGTCATATAAGGTCCACTCTTTGTAAATATGTAATGACATGTAAATACATGGCACATGTAATATGTAAGTAATCATATGTTTGTAAGAAAGGACAATGATTAAATGAAAGGAAGATTATCAAAAGATAATCATAATTAAATATTCATATTAACTCCACCAACAGTGACTATACAACCACTAGAACAGTATATATACATACATGAGAAATATTGGACTGCAACAATCACAAACCTTTTTGTTGTATTTAATACATTGAAAAGTTTATTTTATAGATATGCAGAGTGCAGGACTGAACAGCAACTCAAGCAGTAATTTCATATTTAATTTTTCAAGGTCTTCAACCCAGAAAATCATATTGTTGCAGATCCTAATTGGATTTTTTCTTTACATAAATAGTTTGATGATATTTACATTTCTTAAAAAGGAACTATTTAGGGGAGAAACCCGATATGTTTTGTTTGCACAAACTCTTTTTGAGGATACTACTTTCATACTGTTAGCAGATTTGATTTCACTTGGGACTTATTTCCAGTACCCAGGATTCTGGGCAGAAGCCCCACCTGACACTCTCTTCTCTATGTATGTAATGCACAGGTTATGTTAACCAAAGAATGGCAGGCACATAGTCGTGCTGTAATTTATGTTATGCTTTTTCTTTTTACGGTCATTGTCATTGTCTTCACCTACATCAAGATAATGATTGCAGCTAGAGCTGCTTCCTCTGAAAAAAAAGAAATCAACCATAAGAGCATGAGAACTGTGCTGCTTCATGGTGCTCAGCTGTTTCTGTGCATGATGCAGTTTCTTACACCATATATAGAAATGGCATTTTACAAGGTTGAACACATGACACTTTTATATATATACTTTTAAATATTACTTATTCCAATTTAATATTTTTTTTAGTTTTTAGTCCATTGATTTATGGTCTGAGAGATTAAGTTTTTTTCCATGTCTTAAGGCATTATGCCTTATGTGGTACTGCCAACCTTTTCTCAGCATTAAGGGAAATCAAACAATTGAAAATAAGATAAATTTAAACAGAATGCAGGAAATTATATATATCAAAAAGAATATAATTTGTAATTTTTAAGTTGTATATCAAATATAGGTGTCTGTAAGTGACAATAATAATAAAAAATATGTAATGTGATGTGTCTGCAACTTCGCTTGCATGGAATTTAATTCATAAGTGTGTTTTTAAAAATGTAAAATGGCATCTGTTGAATTTTGAGATTGTAACATCTGTACCACCGCAGCACGGGGAAATAAGATCTAGCTCACCGGATTACTGAGTTGACTCTTTATCCCCACCTAGTGTGTCTACGTATGTATTGTCTACACTTTAACACTAATGAAGAGCACCTGTGTTCCCCCCGTGTGTCTACCTATATATTCCGGTCGAACCCGTAGCACCTTGGGGCTTCCTGTTGGGTGACGTAGCTTCCTGTTTTTCGTATTGTTCCCGCGAAAGTTCCTCGTCTGTTTGAAACAGCGTTTTATATTATATTTTGTTTAGTTTTTTATAATTATATATTTTTCCCGTTTTTACGCTTTAATACTACTGGACTTTATCCGATTTTTTGCGCTTTTTGGGAGAACGCGCGTATCATCTGACCAACAACAACCGAATCCATCACCAAATAATCAACTCCGGCACAAAGGTACGTTATCATGTCTACCATTCAGCTCGCTCAGTGTGTGGAGTGCAGGATGTTTAGACATTCTTCCTCCGTCATTAGTGATAATTTTATTTGTGATAGGTGTGTGTTAGTTAGCACCCTGACGGAGAAGATAGTAGCATTAGAGGAGCGCATCCAGACTTTAGAGAGGGTTAGAGAGCGCGAGAGCAGCGTTAATCCTGTAGCGGAAAGTCTGGGTGCCACAGGTGGAGATAATCATCCCCCGACTCCGGCAGTAGAGCCTCACAGCGGGGCGAGTGGGTGACGACTCGGCGGCATACTCGTTCAGCCAAAGCTAACGCTAAGGCTAGCCCACCGGAGCACACCTCCTCTGCGCTTCACGTGTCCAACAGGTTCGCTCTCCTCAGTGATGCACCCGCTGAGAAACCTGAAAGAGCTCTGGTTATAGGAGACTCTATACTGAGACATGTGAAATTAGCTAGGCCTTTAGGGGCGCCAGCGGCAGTGGTCAGGTGTATCCCGGGAGCCAGAGCACCGGCCATAGCAGGTAATCTAGGCAGGTAAATTAGGGCTCTAGGTCAGCATAGGTTCTCTAAGATAGTGGTACATGCTGGAGCTAACGATATACGCCTTCGTCAGTCAGAGGTTAGCAAGAGTAACTTTACAGAGGTGTTTAAAATAGCGAAGGCGATGTCCGAAGAAGTAGTTTGCTCTGGTCCCCTCCCAATGAGGCGTGGCGACATAGCTTACAGCAGGTTATGGTCGCTGAACCGCTGGATGTCCAGGTGGTGCTCCGAAAACAACGTAGGCTTCATTGACAATTGGAAGACTTTTGAGGGCAAAACTGGCCTGTTAGGGCGGGACGGTGTCCATCCCACTCGGGAAGGTGCTGCTCTCATTTCTTGTAGTATAGCACATAGTCTCAGAAGAGGCCTAGTTAATCGGTGACAATCCAGAGCCAAGGCCAGGGAGCAGACAGACAGGCTAAACCAACCGTCTGCTAGCTGCATAGAGTCGTCACTCAGGGTTCATCAGATTGAGACTGTGTCTGTTCCCCGAGATAAACAAATAAACATAATATAAATAAACTGGGCCGTACTCGGAGTTTCTCTGCGAATTTGCAGATTTCCTTTCAAACCTTGTTGTTTCTGTAGATAAAGCGTTAATTGCTGGAGACTTTAATATTCATTTTGAGAATCCAGAAGACCCTCTGAGAACAGCATTCTTGTCCATACTGGACTCAGTAGGAGTAAATCAGTGTGTAGTAGGACCCACTCATAAAGCAGGTCACACTTTGGATTTAATATTATCCTTCGGATTAAGTATAGGAAATATAACCACAATTCCACAGTCTGAAGTTATCTCGGATCACTACCTTGTCTCAATTAAAGCGTGTCATAGTAATAATGTACGCACAGCACCGCGCTTCCACCTTAAACGTACGTTTACATCAAATACCGCACAGAGCTTTATCAATAATCTTCCAGAATTATCTACTTTGATTGGATCGCCATCTGACTTCACAGAACTCGAACAAGCGAATGAATATCTAGAGTCAGCACTTCGTTATAGCTTAGATAATGTCGCTCCAGTTAAAAGGAAAATGATTAGAGATAAGAAACTCGCTCCTTGGTATAATGACCACACACGTGCTTTAAAACAAACCGCTCGCAAATTTGAACGTAAATGGCGCCAAACTAAATTGATAGTATTCAAAATAACTTGGAAGGAGAGCATCCTGAAGTATAAAAAAGCTCTCAGTGATGCTAGATCAACGTATCTCTCCACTCTTATAGAAAATAACAAAAACAACCCGAAATTTTTATTTAACACCGTAGCTAAATTAACTAAAAACAAGACCACTGCAGAAATCTCCACAACAACATCATGCAGTAGTGAAGATTTCATGAACTTTTTCAATAATAAAATCATAAATATTAGGCAAAAAATTCAGGCTTTGAAACCAGACAATTTAAATAATTCAGATGATCTAACCACATCACATCAGAACTTAGAACACTTTACTCCCCTTGAAGCGAGGGAACTAATTTCACTCATCTCTTCTTCAAAATCGTCAACCTGTATATTAGATCCTATACCGACACATTTTCTCAAGCAGATAGTACCAGCAATAATAGAACCCCTGTTGAAAGTAATTAACTGTTCACTCAGTAGTGGGTATGTCCCCAAATCCTTTAAATTAGCCGTTATTAAACCGCTAATCAAGAAACCTGACCTTGACCCCTGTCTGCTTTCTAATTACAGGGCGATATCAAACCTTCCGTTTATCTCCAAGATTTTGGAAAAGGTAGTATCACAGCAGCTATGTTCACATCTACACAGAAATAGCATAAATGAACTGTATCAGTCAGGAATTAGGCCTCATCACAGCACAGAGACAGCACTTGTTAAAGTAGTAAACGACCTCCTATGGGCCTCTGATCAGGGTTGCGTCACTATACTTGTGTTACTGGACCTCAGTGCAGCTTTTGACACCATTGATCATAGTATTCTCCTTCACAGATTAGAAAAGGTAGTAGGAATTAAGGGGACTGCCCTCTTGTGGCTCAGATCCTATTTGACTGATCGTTATCAGTTTGTACATTTAGATGGTGACCATTCCTCATGTTCTCAAGTGGAGTTTGGTGTTCCACAGGGCTCAGTTTTAGGCCCACTGCTTTTTTCCCTTTACATGCTTCCTCTGGGCAACATAACTCGTAAACATGGTATTAGTTTTCATTGTTATGCTGATGACACAAAATTATATGTCTCAGCAAAACCAAATGAGAAAAAACAGTTTGCTAAAATTGAGCAGTGTGTGCAGGACGTAAGAGATTGGATGTTAATTAATTTTCTTCTGCTTAATCCTGATAAGACAGAAGTTCTGGTCATAGGTCCACAAGTAGCTAGAAGTAAGCTTTCTGATCACACTATAACTTTAGATGGCCTTTCTGTTCCATCAAGTGCAACAGTTAAAGACCTCGGTGTGATTATAGATTCCAGCCTTTCGTTTGAAGCTCATGTAGATAATATCACCAGGATAGCTTTCTTTCACCTTAGAAATATTGCCAAGATATGAAACATATTGTCACTAAATGATGCAGAAAAACTAGTTCATGCTTTTATCACCTCTAGGTTGGACTATTGTAACGCCTTACTGTCTGGTTGTTCAACTAGGTGTATAAACAAGCTTCAGTTAGTACAGAATGCAGCAGCGAGAGTCCTCACCAGAAACAGAAGATATGAGCACATCACCCCTATCTTATCTACACTGCATTGGCTCCCTGTGAAATTTCACATCGATTTCAAGATACTACTTTTGACATTTAAAGCACTAAATGGTCTCGCGCCGCAGTATCTGAGTGAACTGTTAGTGTCTTACGATCCGCCACGCCTACTTCCATCAAAGGATGCAGGCTGCCTGTCAGTACCACGTATTATTAAAACTACAGCAGGGGGCGGAGCTTTTTCTTACAAAGCCCCAAAGTTATGGAATAGTCTTCCTGTTAATGTTCGGGACTCAGACACAGTCTCAGTGTTTAAGTCTAGGCTAAAAACCTATTTATTTAGCCAAGCATTTTTGTAAAAAGATTAACCTTAGGTAAAGGAGCAGATCTGGGGGACTCATGGACGTAGAGTATTCTGGTGAACTGGTATGTTTAGATGCTGTCCTCCCCACTCTCATTGTTCACTCAGGTTTGTTGACGGGGAGGTGATTGGTTGCTTTACATCTCAGGGAGCCCTCATGTTTGTGTTTCCTTCTGGCTCTCCCTTTTAATTATGCTGTTATAGTTAGTCCTGCCGGAGTCCCTGCTTGCACTTTGCACTAATATACATTCACCTTATACATGTTGACTGTGACCATACCTAACTTCCATCTCTCCTTATTTTCTGTTCTCTCCTTTTCTGCTCTCTCTTTCTCTCCCTCTCTCCTTTCCCTCTCTCTGTCTCTCTGTCGAGCTATACATGTTCGCTCCTGAGTTGCCAGTGATCCAGACCCCTCTGCCCTCTGGAGCCGTCTAACCCGTCCTGGAGTCCTGCTTCTGGTTGGAGATCCCGTCGCATGGATGCGCCGTGTGGTCTGCCTGGATGCGCTTGGTGGCTGGGGATGGTTTCCATGAAGACTGTCCTATCATCGATTGATGCTCTGGGGACCTGTGACTTCAGTTGTTCGATAGCTCAGGACTGGAATCTCCTACAGTCTACCTGAGCCTCCAGGAACAAACTGGACTCTTTTTAATTTAAATTTTAACACATCTCCTGTTACCCTAAACTTCCAGTACACATTATTATGCTGATCATTCTCTGCTATCCGTTATCACCCAGATGAGGATGGGTTCCCTGTTGAGTCTGGTTCCTCTCAAGGTTTCTTCCTATTACCATCTCAGGGAGTTTTTCCTTGCCACCGTCGCCCTCGAAAAAAAGCTGTTTAAGAACTTTTGTGTTGGTGATTTTTTGTTACATTTCAAATAAGAAAGGAAGAAATAAAAGCACGTAAAAAATGGAACCTGCGTCTGCGTCTGCTTCCTGCGAGATAGACATGACAGAGATGAACTAATGATTTGTGGATGTTTTGGACTTTTGGACGTCTGCTCTTCCCATGGACCGACTATGATGAAACAAAGCCTATATGTTACCGCAAGCTCGGCCAAATACACCTATGAAACCCCATTAAAATTTCTTTATTTTTTTACATGATGCATGCACAAACAAGCAGACAAATAGACATGTATTATGTTTTAACAGACAGTATTATGGTGAACTGGTATGTTTAGATGCTTTCTTCCCCACTCTCATTGATCACTCAGGTTTGTTGACGGTGAGGTGATTGGTTGCTTTACATCTCAGGGAGCCCTCATGTCTGTGTTTCCTTCTGGCTCTCCATTTTAGTTATGCTGTTATAGTTAGTCCTGCCAGAGTTCCTGCTTGCACTTTACACTAAATATACATTTGTGACTGTGACCATACCTAACTGTTTTCTCTCCTCTTCTGCTCTCCCCTCTCCTATTCTCACTCCCCCTCTCTCTGGTGCCCTGCTTCTGGTTGGAGATCTCATCACATTGATGCCCTGTGTGTCTCTTTGGGATGCATCTGGTGTCTGGGGACGGTTTCACTCTACCATGAAGACGGTTCTGATGTTGACAGCTGTTTCTCTGAGGACTTGACTTGGCTGCAGTCGCTCGATAGTTCAGGACTGGAATTTTCTACAAGTCAACCTGAGCCTCCAATAACTTCCTGGACTCCATATTAACATCAATTAACATCTGTTAACAACTGTTATACTGAACTGCCTGCCACAGTATGAGTGCAGATAAATTCCTGCTTTCTGTTTCACCCAAATGAGGATGGGTTCCCTCTTGAGTCCGTTTCCTCTCAAGGTTTCTTCCTGTTGCCATCTCAGGGAGTTTTTCCTTGCCTCTGTCGCTCTCGGCTTGCTCATAAGGGACTATCTGACCATTTTGATTCATACACATTCACATTCCAGACAAACTAATTCTTTTGATTGTGTAAAGCTGCTTTGCGACAATGACAACTGTTAAAAGCACTATACAAATAACATTTAATTGAATTATGCCTCCACAAATTATTCGTGTTATTTGCGCATAGTGGTGTAATTGCAGCAAATAAATAAGTATTAAATCACTTATCAGCAGTGTTGGGGGGCGTTACTTTTTAAAGTAACTAATTACATGAAATGTTACAAAATTACTGTCTTCAAAAAGTAATGTTATATTTCTCTGTCTACTTTCCTTTGTGCTTCCTCATGCATGTTGTTTTAGTCCAGACCTTTATAATTATTCTACCACCATCACTCAGCGAAGTTTGGCCCATAATCTATTAACTACTAATACCCCTATTTCACCTACGCGGTTTTATGTGGTGGCCATAAGTACAGTTCAATATGATTCACCGCGAGTTTTGGTGCTGTGATTAGGTTTCCATCTTTTCGCGCGTCGGTCCTTGCATAGTCAAACCGCATAGATGAGATATCTATAACAGCAGGAATAACACAGGGGGACGGGATATCAGGGGCGTGGCTTGTAGGAGACTCTCTCTCCCACACACACACACACACACACACACACACACTAATGGATTGTCTGAATAACGGATTACATTTTTGAAAAAACACAGTAACTGAGTACAGTGGAACCTTGGATTGCGAGTAACATGGTTTACGAGTGTTCCGCAAACCGAGCAAAGATTCTTAATAAATTTTTAATTGGAGAACGAGCAAGTATTAGTTTACGAGTGCCGAGTATCATGTATTACGCATGCGACTCTTATTTCGGTGATCACAACTGAGCCAATGATTTTTCTCTCTCTCTTGCCCTGCGGAATGGTGGGGAATCGTCTCCCCTGCTTCCCTGGGTCTTAGTGCTCGTCTCTTACTGGTATAATTAACGTCTCCCTCTCCGTTTCATCGTGTCTCATATGTGTGCGCACGTAATTTGACACCGACACACACACTCTCTCGGCTTCACACACGCACACGCGCTTTCTTCACACAGAAAACTCAGCTCTGTTGAGATTCTTTTCAAAGGTAAGGTGCTGGTTCATTTGTTTAATTTTTTATTTTTTTTTACTTTATAGCAGTGATTTCGTTAGTATGTGCTTACGCGAGTGTCATTAGACAGATTTCTTTTTTTTTTCCTCGTGCTTCCGTTGTGTGTGTTTGTTGTGAAACTTAAAAAGCGAGCTGGGAGGAGGTAGGAGGAGTTTTACTGTGTAAGCCGAGGCGAGGGAAGGGGCTAACTCCACACACACACAAATACACGATGCCTGCCTGCACAAACGGAAACACTTATCTGTCGGGATCTATTTTTATTTTTTTTAAAATAGAAAAAAGGTAAAGTGCAAGTTAATTTGTTTTATTTTTACTTTATATATTGTATCAATTATTTTTATGTATTTATTGTTTTGCGCTGTGGAACAAATAATTTGAGTTTTCATTATTTCTTATGGGAAACTTAGATTTGGTTTATGAGTGTTTTGGAATATGAGCCTGCTTCCGGAAAAAATTATACATGTGTAGCTCCAAACTATCATAAGCAAAATCCAACTTTAGGTGGTCCTTCTCTGGATGCCTCAGGATCCTCGCAGGATTAGCCTGTGTCTACTAGAGCTGGCACAGATCTCCAGATACCTCGGGATGGGGAGAAAAAAAAGAACAGGTAGAAAATAATTAGCATAGTTGTCATTCATTATTTATTACCAGCAGTAGCACAAATGCAGCTATACCACTCCTGGAGGTCTGGCGGAGTTGGATATAGGCATTTGCACACAGGGGTTACATGAGCGCTGGAGACATCCAGAGAAAAGGGAATGTTTATGATCACCAAGCACTATCTACTCTTGCATGCACTTTAATTATCTGACACCATATTACTATCAGGTTATTACCATTGCACTTATTTCAGAACAAGATGTTATTAGAGAAATGCGTGATGTAGAAAGAAGGTCTGCAGAAGAAGATTTATTTAGAAGTGCACTGTTTTCAAAGCAACTACAGTGGAACCTTGGATTGCGAGTACCTTAAAAGTAGGTAAAAGCAAGTGTCATTTGAAAGGTTCCTTGTTAAAGATGTTTTCGGACACAATTCTGTTAATATGTGTGTGTGTTTGTGCATGCACGTACTGTACGTGTGTGTAAGAGTCATCCTACATGGTAGCCTCCCTCCCTACTTAAAAGGTAGGTTCAAAAGGTGTAGATTAATTTGTTTTATTTTTACTTTATTATTTGTATTAATTATTTTTAAATTAATATTTCTGGTTGTGGAACAAATCATCTGAGTATGATAAACTCGAATACTGGCGCACTAGAGATTGCACAGTAGTTCACGTTGACCAAAACACAAGAAAATGCGTTTCGGAAAAAAACATTTTCGGCAAATAGAGACATTCGCCAAGTTTGCTGAAAAACAGTAGGTAATTTGCTCTGGAACTTTTACAGAGAGTGTGAGAGAAAAAGACAGACATGGAAGATTCGGACGGGATTAAAATCACATAGTACCTCTGTGAAACAGAAATTTCTCTAACGTCCCTCAGTAAAGCTAGTCCCGTCCGAATAGTGCTTAAGTGTATTAAATTCTAGCATGCCAAAGCCAGACTAATAACTAATGTTTGCCAAGTTTGGAATAATTAATTTTGTAAGTGTAATTAAATATAGGTTATGATTAATTTACATGAAAGCACATTTTAAATGTATTAAGTATAAAATATGTGTCACGGAAACACCAGGCTCCACCCTCAATCTCCATTCCCAATCACTCGAGTTCTGAGCAGACACCTGGATCACATTAACACCACACCTTATATACACTGCACTTCCTCTCACTCAGCATCTGACCTCACTCATGGAATACAGACTTCGCTACATACCTCGTCAAGCTTTGCTCCTCGTCTGGCCTCGTCTAATCTCGTTCCCCGCTCCTACGTTTCGTCTACTGTCCTGCGTCCGCTCCGTGTTCTACGTTTGTCTACACTCTCCATGCGCCGGTATTCGCTCCACCATCACCACAGTAAAGATCTGTTTTTTCACCCATTGTTCTATTTCCTACAAACTGTCAATAAAACGCCCGTTCGGGTTTTCCCATGATCCTTGTCTGTTTGAGTCTGTCTACCATAACAATATGTGCTCAAGTGGAACAACTTCAAGTATATTTAGTACACTATTACACGGTACACAATTATTAATATATTCAAAATAATAATTATAAGTATATATTAAAGTATATTTTTAAAGTACAGTGGTACCTCGGATTGCGAGTAACGCGGTTTGTGAGCGTAAAATTAATTTTGACCCGAAAAAACATGCAAGGTTTATGAATATACTATACTACTGTATTGCAGATGTTTTACCAGTAAACTAAAAAATATGCTTTTAGACCACGGAAGCTGCAAAACAGCCATAATATGGCAGATTTTATGTAGGAGTTTAATGGATTTAATTTAACTGCACATCATTACAAAAAAAATAATAAAAATGGTCTCATTGTTATTAGAATGTACTATCAGTATATTCTAATATTAGGTTAAACTATTATATATAATACATATTACATATAACTATTAGTTCAAACCTGTTGTGCTGATTCTAGTTGTTACACAGAGACTATGAGAACAGGCAAGCGCTATGGAGCACTATTGTCATGGGTCTAGCTGGTGGTTTGGCTAGACCGGCTGATGGTGTACTTGCCGTGGGCATATATTAGAGCAGGCAGAGGGGTTCAACAGAAAGAGTATTTATTTGAAAGTCATAAACTCAAACATTGAAACAAACCAACAAAGGAACCAAAACAACAAACGTAAACTAAAACTAGGACTCAGGAAAAACACAACAGGAAAGGATCTGAACACAGGGAACCAGGAGCTGACACAGGGAACTGACAGAAGGAAACATGGAGCTGGAGCTAACTAAAGACATGAGGAACTAGAGACAAGACAGGACTGGACTGGAGAGACAGGACTGGACAGGGGACAGGGGCAACAGAGACTAGAGACCAGACGGCATGCATGGTTAGTTGGGTTAGTAGCTACATGGAATATGGCTGTAGGAATTGATGACCTAAACAGGTTAGTATCTATGGGATTAGTGGCTAACCAGGTTATTATTGACCTAATACGGAAACAGAAGAAGCAAAGCTCACATGAGGCTATTCCAAACTAGCGGCTAACCTACTACGCAGTCAATCCCACTAGAGGCTAGCCTACTGGAGGCTAACCCTACTAGCGGCTAACCTTACTAGCAGCCAAGGCCTACTAGTGGCTAACCCTGCTAGTGGCTAGGCCCTCATGTGGCTACACAAAACTAAACAGACAGACAAAGAACTACACCAGAAGGCCGACACTGGGGATACAAAGAACAGTACTTACACAGGAGGAGACACGGCCTAACTAAACACTGAACAAGGCAGCTCCATGAATCCATCAGAACAAGGAACATACAGAAAACAAAACTAGAGCCCTCTGAAAAGAAAGGTTACAAAACATAAACCAAATATAAACTTAAAGAAACAGGAATGCCCACATGACGGTATACAAACAAACACCAACAAACAAACAATGCTCGACCCAGTTTCCCAGAACAAACTGCTATTTATAGAAACTTTAATGAGCCACCTCAGTTCAGGTGAGCACTCATCACCTGACTGAGGTGCCTTCTGGGAAACTGAGTCGACCAACAAAAACTACAGACAGAAACAGTGACCTCTAGTGGAGGTTCCTAACAACTATAGTAAGAGTTTATTTATTTATGTATGTATTTATTCATTTATTTATTTCTCGGATCAAGATGGAGGTGCAGCAGTAGCACGCAGTGGTAAAAAATTTTTGTTTTGTAGCATGTTTGTTTTACTTGGTATATGGACATCGGTACAAGCGGTGTCTGTATATACCACCACCAGTCGCTTTTGGTATGAAATAACCCGGTTAATTACACCCACGTTGAGCTGCAGAAAAAGCTACGCGACCTTGGCTTGCTGCGGGAACCAGGCCTACAGACTTTGGTGTTGCCTGATGCTGGGGCTGGAGGAGGGGACATCGGAAGCGGTGTGCAAGGAAGCATAAGAGCGGCAAGCGGGCAGGAGTCTGTGCTAGACTAAAAACAAACTCTAGCCGACCGGCTCTCCCGTCCAACATCTTATGTAACATCTGCCCCTGGACAATAAACTGGAATACATCCAACTCCAGCAGACTACACAGCGTGAGGTTAGAGACTGCTGCGCTTTGTTTTCATGTAGGTTTTCATGTAGGCTCAGCGTTTTCATGTAGGCTCAGAGTTCCGGATGCCACCATTCAGCTATACGGGCTAGTCTCGTTTCGGGCCGACAAAAATGCAGCTCTGTTCGGTAAGACTCGCGGCGGTGGCTTGTGTATTGGAATGGTGTAAGACCTCTGTGCTAGTTTCTAGTTAATGCTCATCGCTGGTGGAGTTTCTGACTGGTAGATGTAGACCTTTTTATTTACTGCGGGAATTCACCACCATTTTCATTATCGGAGTGTACATTCCATCTAGAGCTAATGCTAATGAAATGCTATGGGAACTGTATGCAAAGATCAGTGAACTGCAGAACACACACACCTGGATGGACTGTTTATTGTCGCTGGAGATTTCAACAATGCAAATCTCAAATCAGTGCTCCCTAAATTCCTGGACTGTGCAATGAGAGGGGAAAACAAGCTGGATCTTGTTTACATAAACATCTCTGGCGCATATAGGGCAGAACGCTGCCCCCACCTCGGCTGCTCAGACCACATCTCGGTTATGCTAATTCCAGCATACAGACCACTCATCAGATATTCAAAACCGGTTCTGAAGCAGGTGAAAGGCTGGCCAGCAGAAGCATCTCTGCTCTTCAGGACAAGAACACTGTTTTGAGAACATTGACTGGAACATGTACAGGGAGACTGCAACTTTCTGCTACTTCACCGTCTTGGAGGAGTCTTGGGGGCGACTTCACCGACTTGGAGGAGTACACTTGGAGCAGTGACCAGCTGCATCAACAAATACACCGGTGACATCACTGTCCGCCTACAGAGTGGGGGACAAAGTGACCCTAAGAACAACAAGGGCCAAGGTGTCCTGGGCCATCAGAGAGGCAAAGCGTGCTCATAGAATCCACAACCATTTCAGGGACAGCAGTGATACATGGCATATGTGGCAAGGCATACAAGCCATCACCAACTACAGGACGGCATCACCTACCTGTGACAGTGATAACTCCCTTCCAGATGCGCTGAACAGCTTCTATGCTTGGTTCGACATGCAGAACGACTTGACAGCGAGCAAGAACCCATCCAAACGACCACCCCCAAGTGACCAGGTGCTATGTCTCACCACAGCTGATGTGAGGAAAAACCACGTAAAGCTGCTTTTTCAGACAATCTCTGGCAGAGTGCTCAAAGAATATGTTGAACAGCAGGGAGATGTTGTCATCGACATCTTCAACATCTCTCCGAGCAGCGTCATCATTCAATTCAATAAAATTTTTATTTGTATAACACTTTTAACAACTGTCATTGTCGAAAAGCAGCTTTCAAAAGAATTATGGAAATTTGAAATGTGAATGTGTATGAATCAAAATTTTAAGATTGTCTCTGATGAGCCAAGCCAAGGGCGATGGTGACAGTGGCAAGGAAAAACTCCCTCAGATGGCAATAGGAAGAAACCTTGAGAGGAACCAGACTCAACAGGGAACCCATCCTCATTTGGGTGATAACGGATAGCAGGAATTGATCTACAGGCATACTGTGTGTTAGAAGGCTGGAAGCTCAGTATAACAGGAGAGGTGTTCAAGTTAATATGGAGTCTAGTCCGTTATTGGGCACGAACTGGATATTTATATGGGTATGGGAAATCCCCACTAAACTTTGTCTGTCAGATGTATGAGGCAGAGTGCTTGGAAAGGTATAATGCAAAAGGAAATTTTGTGAAACGACCAGATACCTTATGTATGTGGATGTGTACAGGAATCGGTGAAAGTTTCTAGGAATTCTCACACCTAGCAGTGAGAGGTGATGGGTGTGAGGTGTAAAGGCCCTTTGTATGTTAATGATTAGCAAGAAGAGGTACTGTCCTTATTATCATAGCCGGGTGGAGGGATTAACCATGGTGTGCCTTTGTCTCTTCAGCTTGAGGGTTTGACGGAGAAGCAAGCTGCAAACACTGCTCGTCTCAAACAGGCTGTCCAGCATCTTGATGGTGAAATTTAACGAGTGACTACCGCAGGAAGAGTCAAGCCGTGTACATAAAAGAGTAAAGAGAGTGCATAATATGGGTATTGCAGTAAGTTGACCATCATGTTAGCTGACAACATAGTCGTAAATTATACCTTGCCAAGTTAGGACTTGCTACACAACTACTTTTTGCATTGTTGTAGGTGTCCAGCTTAAGTAACAGTTTGTCATGTCTGAATTATACAATGTTGTTTAAAAATATATGTATTAAAGCGCTTTTAATTCAACGTTACAGGAAGCTGTAAGGCTCCTCCATAATTCAGAAAACAACCCACATAAATATGATCCACAATCTGGGTAAGAATGTTGTTTCTTTACATGCTATGTATGGGATTTTATGTAATTAATGACACTCTCTTTCCACACAGAAAGAGTTCACCTCATAATCAGGCAGTGATTACATATCTGCTGGAGTAAATTAAAGATGACGTTTGCAGATGCAGACCCTGAGTGTATAAAAGGTATTCAGAAATTGTTATTGTAATTATTTTCATGTCCCTTTATTTTTGTCCATCTAAAAATTTAAATTGTTACTGTCACTTATCTGATTTTTTTTTTATCTAGCATGTTACAGGACTTACGATGGGACATTGCAGATGGCGTACTTGTAAGATCAAATGGAACCAGAAGAATATTCATTTTGGAACTCTAACAAGTACTGGTGCATGTTTTTTTTTTTTTTAGTATTGCTTTTAATTTAATTACACCTTCATAATTGCACATTTGTTAATTTTTCCCCATATTTTCAGTTTTTTCCCTTATTATTTCTTTGCTTTGTATATTTATTAGTGTTTGGTTTAATTGTAATTTAAAAAAAGTTCTACTGTAAATCAATTCTATTGTAATTTTTTAAAAGGATGTGGGGATGTATAGTACAGTGGTTGGGGGTTGGATAGGGTATATCTACATACCTGCCCAATAACCAATCAAGTCACTAAGCTATGAGGGCTTGGGTTGGGTCAAATAAAAAGTATGAATTTATACATACACACTTTGTTGAGTGATAAGATGAACACCTTGATCAATGAGACATTTTGTGTGATGCAGATCCACGACAAAGTAAATATTAGAACTGTTGTGAACTGTTAATATCAGCTCTATCTTACCAATCACAAGACCTTCTTCAGTTTGATGAAGAGGAACACACATGTTTCTCTTGTAAAGTGTCCCGTTCACTCTCACTTCATGTGTTGCTGTTGTGTTATATGGCTGAAACTGATCACTCATGAACTGCCTGATTTTGTCACTGTAATCATTCTGATAAAAGTCAGTAACTCTTTCTGCAACAACTTCAGGTGGAAAGAAATGACCTGCGCTTAAGTAAGCTTGAAGGTACTGATGTCTCTCAGCTAATGTAGCACACAAGTTTTCTAGCACACTGTTTAAAGTAGGCATGTTTACTCTCAAATCTTAGCCTCCAAAGGCGAATGAGAGGTCCAAACCAAACAATAAGCTCTGGATAATTGCACAGGTAGTGGTGTTTAGGCTTCAATGGATGGGTTTAAAAAACCTTTGAATGAGAATCTAAGTATTCACTGATGAGAACCGACAAATACGCAATCTGCCCAGATGAGATGGCAGACACACAGATTATTTCTACAATTTGGTTGAGCTGAAGGACTATTTGCCATACTATGTTATCTGATGTACTGTCAATCTTGTCACCAATAAGCAGTGGAAGAAATCTAAGAAAAAAAACACAAATTTTGAACTGCATGTCCCCTAAGTCTCTCAGACCCTGGCTGCACCCTCATTTGGTTTATCACTGGCATCGTTGCCAAGATATTTAAAACTAGTAATGCGGCGATTTAACTGCTGGTAGCTTCTCTGAAACTAATCTACTGATGTATAGGGACAGATCAGGTGTATGATGTAGCGTAGGTCACAATACCTGCAAATGTGTGAGCTTGAACTAAAATTTTCCACAAACCCACCAATGTTGTGTGATGCCAAATTGTCTCTAGCTATGGCAATTAAGATGCCTCAATGAACTTGCCCATCATTTAAAACTATCCCTTGGTCCTCTACATTTTTCAGGTCTTCAACCAGTTTGCCAAATACTAAATTCTGACCAAAATATTTGAAATCTTGATCCTTGCATAAAAGCACAAGCTGCATATGGTCAATGCTGGATCTATTGTAGGGCAAAATATATCCTAAAGTTAGGTAAACTGCCAGTACTTTGTGCTTTTTCTTTCCTGATCCCAGTGGGTTAGTCACTTCAAAACAATCTTGGTAAAGTATTAGGCTTAAAGAGTCAGAAATTTTAAATGAGAATTCTCTTTAAGATTACTTCCATCCCAATCATCCTGAAAAACATCTCTAATCTGATTGCATAATGTTTTTTCATGTTGATCCTTTACTGATTTACAATCAAATAGCGATTTAATTGTTTCTTTAAGTGGGATGTATTGATTGTAGCATTCTTTCCCCAATGAATTTTGCCCAAGATATATCGGTTTTGGCTCAACATACTTAAAACTGTCCTTGAATACAGTCTTCCTTCTCTGGTCACTCTTCAGTACATTGTTGCTTCAAGTCAGATCCTCTGTTTCAATGACATTGATAATTTTGTTTATCTCAGATTCGGAAATTCCCAATTAGCTCTTAAATAGCAATGCATTCACATCAATGATTTCATTGTTTCTCTTAGACTTTTTTTTTTTAGCTGTTTTTAGTGATCTCTGTAAAGGTGTGATTTCAAAGCACAGAATTTTTTAAAACTGTGAATACAGTCTGGAACACAACATTTAAAATGTACATTTGGGAGATGACAACGAACTTTCATGTGATGAGTAAAAGAGACAATAGAACCAAGTTTTATGTTAGACCAGTTTTGTGTTCTCATCAGGCAGAAATAAATTCTCTTTTAAAATTAAGTCTCTTTAATACAACTCTAATAATGGCTTCCAAAAACTTGGAACCCACTTGGTTAAAAACTTTGTTACTTAAACAACTTGACAGTATTGGAGGACATCAAGAAAAACCATGAGAAACTTACTTGTAGCTCTAGTTAGGTTTTAGCCTTAAGCAATTACTTTATTTTCTCTGACGTTAACTAAACGCCAAACTAGCACGCTAACTAGTACTAATAAAGCACCGAAAAATGTTACACCAAGTGAACCGTAACCCATTTGATAATCACGATTTATTCTTGAAAAATAAGTGCGTGTACCTGTAAGTCACAGAAAAGTAAGAAATGTAATATTACATTTAGAACAGAAACAACCTGATTGTAATTGTCCCAGAATAAATGATAAGGTATGGACATCTGGTCTGGGTCAGATAAAGAGTTGTAAATTTGAATGTTGATTATGTTAGCAGAGATGATTGTGTATAAAATAGGGCAGCTGAGAGAAAGCTTTTACCTTCGTTGTTTTAAATCGTTGTTTGCTGTATGAGACTGGTCCTTCTGCAGAAGCTTAAAATAAAACCTTTGTGACTTTGCTCTTACCCAGTGTATGAATTGCTTGTCTTTATAATATTTACAGAATTTCCACCACAATAATTAAGTACTAATGCATTAAAAATACATCTAAATCAAATACACAAATACACATTAAAATTTGTTTAAAAAATCTTGAGTTTTTACAGTAAAATTCTGGTTGACTGTAAGTATAATTTGTACCCACAATGCATTGCCTAATACAGTTAAATACTGTAAAACAATATTATAGTACCATACTGTTGATTTTTTGCTGTTAATGTATAGCCATTTGTTACAGTGTGTGCCTCCAAAAACTTAAATACCTGGGCAAAGTTGGAAATATGAAAATCTGCATGAAAGGAATGAGCAGTTTCTAATTAGGTTGTCGGCAATGAAAATCATTAAATATTAATAGTAAGACCAACAGTGATACTGTCACCACTAGAAGAGTATATATACACATGAGAAATATTGGACAATCACAAACATTTTTGTTGTACGGTGTATCATTTTCTCATGTATTATATTTGAAATTTTTATAGACATGCAGAGTGCAGGAGTGAATAGAAGCTCAAGCAATAATTTAGCATTAAATATTTTAAGGTTTTCACCTGAGAAAATCTTGTTCTTGCAGATCCTAGTTGGAATTTTTCTTTATATAAATTGTTTGATGATATTTACATTTCTGAAAAAGAATGTATTTAGAGAAGAAACTCGATACATTTTGTTTGCACAAACTCTTTTTGTGGATACTGCTTTCATACTGTTAGCAGACTTGCTGTTCATTGGAGCTTATTTCCAGTACCAAGTTAACATGGGCATTTGTTCTCTTTGTGTCCAAATTCAGAATTTTTTCATCTGTTGTACAGCACTGACTTTGGTGGCAATGTGTCTGGAACGCTATGTGGCTATATGCATGCCTTTGAGACATGCTGAGATTTCCACAAGTAGGACCAGATTGTATGGGTTTTTTATCATATTGAGTATCAGTTCTATAATTCCAGTGTTCAGTTTTATAGGATATTGGGCAGCAGCCCCACCTGATACGTTGTTCTCCTCTGCTGAATGTAATGTAGAGATAATGTTAACCAAAGAATGGCAGGCACATGGTCGTGCTGTAATTTATGTTATTCTTTTTCTTTTTATGGTCATTATCATTGTCTTCACCTACATCAAAATAATGATTGCAGCCAGAGCTGCTTCCTCTGAAAAAAAGAAATCAACCAATAAGAGCCTCAGAACTGTGCTGCTTCATGGTGTTCAGTTGTTCCTCTGCATGATGCAGTTTTTTACCCCATATATAGAAATGCCATTTTACAAACTTGAAGACATGGCACTTAGAAATATAAAATATTCCAATTTAATAGTGTTTTTGTTTCTACCACGTAGTCTTAGTCCATTGATTTATGGTCTAAGAGATGACATTTTTTCCAATGTCTTAAAGCATTATGCATTGTGTGGCACTGATAGCCTTTCCTTAGCATTAAGAGAAAAACAATTGAGAATAAGATCAATTTAAACACTGGACATCATATAACTAGAGAAAAATTGTTTGTGGTATTTAAATTGTAAGTCAAACACGTTTGTCTAAAAATGACATTTCAAAAATCCCTTATTTTTACTTAATATATATGATTTTGTAATAAGAATTTTGTACAAATAAGTATACTTAAGCTTTCTTTATTTAGGGAACTATTTTGACCATGCAAACAAAAAAGACAAACATTAATTCTAGATAGATAGATAGATAGATAGATAGATAGATAGATAGATAGATGTAAATAGCTAAATATCTTTATCCTTTAATATGCAATTAATTCTAATTTCAATAATTTATCAAATACATAACAGTTAAAAAAAAATAATAACCACTTAATAAAAGTTTAACCACTGTAAGTCTTGACAAAATATTCTTTTTTTTTTTTTTTTTTTTTTTACAAAATGAACTTAATGTCATGTTTTTTATCACTTGTACATGGTGTGCGTTGCTTTGCTGAGTTTCTTTTCCACACCAAATTTAATTAGGGAAATAAACATACTGGAATTCTTTAAATTATAAATTATTTAAATTATAAAATTTGCATTTAGGATGATGGCTTCATGAATTTACATACATAAACATTTAATGAACACATAAAGGACTGGTAATAAATAAATAAATAAAATTAATTAATTAACTCATTCATTCATTTTCTTTACAACTTATACTGAACAGGAGACTCGAAAAGGATACACCCTGGAAGGTGTGCCAATCCATCGCACTGCCACACTCAGACATATTTTCAGAAACAATTTCTGGAGGTGCAAGGCTACAGTGCTAACCACTACTCCACTGTCCTGTCCCATCCCCTCCATATACATATCTCCAAAACTGTTTCATTTCATTGAAAAAAAAAAAAAAAATTCCCCACCAAATTAAAAAAAGGAAAACTATTATATGTTTTAGATTTGTGATATATATGTGATATGATATAAAATATATCAAGCCTTCTTTTGTTTAATTTTGAAGATTACCTCTTGAGGCTTGTGAAATAAAAAAAAAATCTATTATTTGATTTTGAATGTCGCAATCACAATAAGGATTTACAATACAGAAATGCCCAAATTTCTGCACTTAATATGTTCTGTATTATGAATCCGTTTTGTCCACTGGAATTATTCTGCTGATGATACTCTTGAAGAGAATTGCCACAGCCTCAAGACTGTACCACCTGAAAGTGACAGCATTGCCTGCACATTGACCCTATGACTGAGATCATGGAGAAACATTGGCTGAAGGTGTATGACCATAAGCAGATTTTTTTTTCTATTTTTGTACCGATGAAAGGTTAAGACTTTACACCCTTGCTATGAGTATTTAATTGTAACTTTTGGCCTAACCAGTGCATCTGGTGTGTTCAGCGTTCTGGTTGAAGACGTCCCATAAGATATGGTCAACAAATAATTTTTGTTTCACTAAAGTTAAAAAGAATGGGATAAGTTTTTTCAAAATGCCTACCAGAGACTGAATAGGCATTGGGCATGGCAGAAATGTGCTAAAATTGCTCTTGGTTCTGAGTGCATCTGCTAATGCTGATCTTCAAAGTAATTCCAACCAAAGTGCATATTTGGGCCTGTTCTTACTAAGTGTCTTAGTGTAGGACATTGCTCCTAATTGGCCAAAAATTCTCAGAATGATTTTTGCAATTTTGGTCCTACTTTCAGTAGAGTAAAAGCTATTTATCAAAATTCTTTAAATAGGAGATCACTATTAGGAGTTGTTCTAACTGGTTAGGAGTAGTGAGTAATAATTGGTGTTCAGGCAGAAACATATGCGGAGGAAAGACGTTTTAGTAACAGTGAATGACACGGAGCTCTTAAAAGACACGATTGGACAAATGTTTTTTATTTATTTATTTATTTTTATCGAGTACAGTATGTACAGTAACTGGTCCAATAATGAATATGAATGAATACCATACGATTTTTAATAACAGTGAAGATTCAGCTTTGAAACAGTGACACAGCTGACAGTGTTGGAAATAATAAATTAAACAGAGCTGAATGCAGCATGAAATCAATGAAAGACAAACTGGAGTCGTGGGCATCATCCATTGCACATTAAAATAATCATATATATATATATAATTGTTTGGGTGTACACAACTGTTTATTTTAGATTCTCTGTTATAAGCATCACTTCATCACATGTTCAACACTCCTCAAGGGTATGTGCAGCAAACTGACAGGTGATATTGATGCTTTCACAAATGACTCTTCACTTTTTAACTTTAGAGGTAAGAGTAGCTTTAATTATTTCTTTGTATTTTACTACATCTTTCACAAGCAAAACGATCCCATCCTCTCTCCAGTTTTACTTTCTTTTCTAAATCATTTTAATCAGTTTATGACAGTCCTACACAACTCTCCTATAGGGGCTTTAAACAGTTGAGATTGGAGCAGTCTGGTTAGGATAATGTCATGCAGCGAGTCACACATCTATAAGGTTTGTCTGTGTGCAACCTTTCACACAACTGCCGCAAAGTCCATTTCTTTTGTATTCGACAAATCTGTAGGACAGGGGCAGGGGTAGCTCAGTGGTCAAGGCATTGGACTACGGTTCAGAAGATCCCAGGTTCAAACCTGGCTTGTTGCCACTGTTGGGCCATTGAGCAAGGCCCTTAACCCTCAATTGCTCAGATGTAATGAGATAAAAATGTAAGTCACTCTGGATAAGGGCATCTGCCAAATGCCTAGATGTAGATGTAGGACCAGGACTAGCAGTGATAAAACAACATTCAATAATGATCCTAAATGGATGCAAGGCCTTTTTTTTTTTTTTTGTAATTCAAGTTTTTTTATTGGTCAACAGTCATAATTTCGTACAATTCAAAATTCTGCTTTCCAATCAGTCATCTACTCAGGCATTAGTCACAATCAACATAACAAAACCAGAAGAAAAAGCACATAAATAAACATGGAAAAACAGTTGTTTTGCTCATCTCACCATTTTTATATGCTGCCAAAAATGATCCCATGTTTTTCTCATCCCTTTCTCACCCTGCAATCTTCCCAACATCCACTCATATGATGCGATTTCAATCATCCCATCTATCCACTCTTTCAGGTCCGGGGATTTGGGGCCTTTCCAATTGTGCAAAATCATTCTAGCAGCTGTGATACAACCAGTCTTAATAAGGGTAAATGCATTTTTTGCTATATTAGGTATAGTGATTTATCTCCAAGAAGGCATAATTGTGGTTCTACCGGCAAGTTAACGCCCAACCATTCTTCAAGTATTCTCAATGCCAAAATGGCTGAACTAAAGAGCATTCCCATATGTAAGTAGGTGCCTTCTTCTTCCTTACATTTCCAGCATAGACTATTTCCAGCTATCCCCATCCTGTAAAGTTTAGATGGAGTATGATAATATCTATGTACTATTTTGTAATGAGTAAATTTTCCCCTACCTTCCCTTATATTCTTACCCACATTAGATAAAATATCCAACCAATCATTATCATGAATATTAATCCCCAAATCCCTCTGCCATACTGCTTTCAGATTGTTACAAGTATCTGCAGTTACTTGTCTTGTTTATCTTATTAATAAAATCAGGATCTGCCTTATTGGGGGCATATATATTGCATAATATCATTTTAACTCCATTAATGAGAGATTCTATACATATAATCCTGCCAGCATCATCTTTAGTTTCTGTCAACATTAGAAAATTAAGCCTCTTATTAACTAGAATCATTACCCCATTTTGTTTACTCGTAAATGATGAATAAAATACATGGCCTACCCAATCTCATTTAAATTTTAGTGCTTCAATATCTTATCACTTCAATATAAGTGCTTCAATATCAATATCACTTCAATATAAGTGACTTTCTTGCACAAAAGCAACATCTACTTGTTTATGTTTGAGATATGTCAGGACCTTTTTTCTCTTAATTGGGCTCCCACATCCATTAATATTCCATGTTATAAACCTGATGTGACTACCTATTTATAAAACAGATAAATCGCACACAATCGTGCGTAATCAAATGCGTTAGGAGACTGCCCCCTACTGGGGGATGACATATTAGGCTGTGATGTACCTTTTTGAACAAACAGCAGTTGAACATTTCAAATACCAAAACCCCATGTCTGCTTAACAAAGCGCAACTAACCTCTTCCCTATTCTTAACAACAGAAAAACTACAAACGAAAAACAAACAAAAAAGAACGGTCATACCAAACAATGAGGACCGTCTACGTTCAAACACCCCGAGATTGCGGTCCGTGAAGTGCCAAATCAGCTATCCAGCCTCGTTATTCTGGTGCCCTGCAATACTCCTTAATGAACTGCTCTGCTTCCGCACTCGATGTAAACACCTTGTTCTTCCCTTGCCATGTGAAACGGAGTGCGGCTGGATATGCCAGTGTATATTTAACATTGACACCTCTCAGCATCCTCCGGGACGTGGTGAATTCCCTTCGTCTTCTGGCCAGTTGTCTTGACATGTCGGGGAAGAAGGAAATCCTACATCCACTCCATTCAATCATTCCTTTTTCTCTGGCTGCTTGTAGCACTTTCTCCTTGGCTGACGAACGCAGAAACTCAAAACTATTCTCGGTGGTCGATCGGCATCGGGCCTCTCAATCTCAAACTCTCCATCCGGATCCATTCCCAGTCCCTCCGATATGATTTTATACACGCACTTAATCATTCCACCCGCCTCCAGCCCCTCTTTAAAACCGATCATCCTCACGTTGTTTCGGCGGCTTCTGTTTTCTAGATCCTCAATTCGATTCCACAAAACGTCAAGGTGTTTATCGTGCCATTCGCCATCACTGACGAGTTTCGAGGTGACGTCTTCCATGTTGGAGATGCGGCCCCCCGCTTCATCCATCCTTTCTTGGATTGCGTTTACCGATAACCACCTCTTTGATTGATGACACATCTGCCGCCACCACTTGTAAGGTGAACTTCATTTTGCTTATTTCGGATAATAAGTTTTCCATCTTTAAATCTTGGTCTTTCCGCTGGGGTGATGGTGACTCGTGTGGCTGCGAAGTTTGTCTCGTTGCCATGCGGCTCATCGAAGTCCCCTTAAAATACTTAGATGTTGTGGTCGACATCTGCTATCAAAGGCACCTTTTTATTTCACAGATATTCAACCTTACCAGGGACGCTAGCTTTAATCAAAACGTGGAGTGAATATGTTTGAATAAATTGAAAATATTGGTGGGGTTTATGGAGCTACATATGGAGTTGTTACATCAACTACAGTAGTTGGCTTCATCCTTGCATTATGTCAATGATTAGGCTTCTTTTTATTGGAGAAGGAAATATATGGCATATAAAGGTTATAAACAACCCTCTAGGGTTGAGGGTTCAAGTCCTATTTACGGTCTGTGTGTTGAATTTGTCTACAATTCTACAATTTCGATTTTATACTAAAATCACAAAGCACCTCTGTGAAACAGAAATTTCTCTAACGTCCCGCAGTAAAACTAGTCCCGTCCGAATAGTGATTTGGTGAGTGAGTGCAGAAGTCTGTTATTTTTGAGTAAAGAACAGTTAATATAGCATTGGCATGCACTCACTTTACATTTACTCGAGTCAGTTTAATTTTTAAACCATAGGTGCCCAAAAAAGTCCTCTGAAACACTAGCGATTGATTTCTCAGGCTTTTTGACTGGTTGTCTTATTAAACTTAGGCTCTTTATTAGGCCTACCCATATGTCAGATTAATAAATGAAATTTAAAACATAATATTACAAATAATTACTGTTGTACTGTGTATTGCTCTGTACTTAACTATTGTGTAGCATGCATTCCTCTATTGATCATTTATATAGTCATCAGGAAATTGTTACATGGTCTAGTGTGTAAATTGCAGCAGTGCTGTGAGTGTATAAGTGTCTACACTCTTTATTTGATGTTTATTTTAATGGTTAACACCCATGGTACTATGATCTTTCTTTGACCCTGTGGCGGCAGGCTACTAAATGCAGGTGCTTCTCACACGCACACATTGCGCAAACGTGTGGGAACGCAACTCACCTAGGCAGGACCCTCATTAACAGATGCTATCTTCGTCCAACACACAACCCATAAAGGGGCCACTCCACTTTCACCCAGTGAGTAGAGAGTTTCTGTGTATTTTTTGACACGTCTCCTGTCTTCGCATCATATTCTGCTGTAGGTCCGCTGGCTTCCCGCTCTCACACGCACTCTGCTGTCTCTGCCTGTGCTCCACACATGATGTTAATGGTTGTCTTTAACAAAACATTTGTTACTGTGCAGTCACTCAAGTAGATATGAATTACAGGTATGTGTTGCTTAATGTCCTTAATACGTTCAGAAAAATAGGATATGCATTTTGTATGCTGTTGGAATACCAAGGGCCAGCAACATGGCATAGTAGCAGGGCCTCAAGGGTCAAGTGATCTGCATGCATGGAGTCTGCATGTGCTCCCTGTGCTTGGTGGGTTTCCTCCAAGTACTCAAGTTTCCTGCCACAGTCCAAACATATGTGGATTAGGCCAAAAATAATCTTTATTTTAATAACAAATGCACATAGAAATTAGACAACAATAAAATTTAACAAAAAGTGAAGAATTTGGCTTGTAGGCTAATATGAATACGTTAAA
Source organism: Clarias magur (assembly GCA_013621035.1). Lineage (NCBI taxonomy): Eukaryota > Metazoa > Chordata > Actinopteri > Siluriformes > Clariidae > Clarias > Clarias magur. The sequence continues at coordinate 443,094 of QNUK01000153.1, forward strand.
TATGAAGGAAAAAAGGTTACCTTTTATTTTAAACAAATGTGCACAAGCTATTATAATAAAGACAAGTTAATAAATAATTAATAAATATATCTGAGGTATCTGATATTTTATTGGTTAAATCAAATACGCTATCGGTATGGTTTGATTTAAGTAAAAAAAAAAAAGAAAAAAAAAGAAAGAAAGTTTAGGTGGTAAAGCCGATACTTGAACCTGAGCTTTCATGCACATAATACAGTCGCTGTGTCCATTGAGTTAAAGAATTACATTTTGAAATTCCCTTTTTAGTGAAATTTTATGGTTGGAAACAGAGCCAACGAGACAGGAATGTGAGAGCCATTCTTTTATCCAACTTTGTCATAATACACATCTCCAGGTGCATCTCAATAAATTAGAATATCACCGAAAAGTTTATTTATTCCCCTAATTCAATTCAAAAAGTGAAACTCATATTATATAGATTCACTACACACAGACTGATATATTTCAATAGTTTATTTATTTTAATTTTGGCTTTAAATTTTTATTATGGTTTACTGCTAATGAAAACTCAGTATCTCAGAAAATTTTAATAGTGTGAAAACGTTAAATATTGGAGGCTCATGGTGTCACACCTAATCAGCTAATTAAATTAAAACACATGCAAAGGTTTTCCTGAACATTTAAATGGTCTCGCAGTCAGGTTCAGTGGGCCACAAAAGGTCATTGTTAAAGAAACTGGCTTACAGAGTACTGTATCCAAGCATTTTAATGGAAAGTTGAATGGAAGGAAATGTGGTAGAAGAAGGTAAAAGTTAAAGTAAATTTTCCATTTCATTTGGAAATCAAGGTCCCTGTGTCTGGAGAAAGAGAGGAGAGGCACAGAATCCAAGTTGTTTGTAGCCCAGTGTAAAGTTTGCAGTCAATGTTTGTTTGTCTGCTGGTGTTGTTCCACTGGGTTTTATCAGGTCCAAGGTCAGCGCAGCCATCTACTAGGAAGTGTTAGAGCACGCCATGCTTCCCTCTGTTGACCAGCTTTATGGAGATGCTGATCTCATTTTCCAGCAGGACTTGCTGGATAGTGCTCCTGCCCACACTGCCGAAAGTACTAATACCTGGTTTAAGTACCATGGTATCCCTGTGCTTGATGAACCAGCAAACTCACCTGACCTAAACTCCATAGAGAATCTATGGGGTACCGTGATAAGGAAGATGCAAAACACCAGACCCGACAAATCAGAAGAGTTGAAGGCCGCTTTTAGTGCAACCTGGTCTTTCATAACATGTCAGCAGTGCCACAGATGGATCGCCTCCATGCCACGCCGCATTGCTGCAGGAATTCATGCAAAGTGAGCCCTGCCCAAGTATTGAGAGTTGGACATGTTCATACTTTTTAGTAGTCCAACATTTCTGTGTTAAAAATCTTTATTTATTTTTTATTGGTAATTTATTAAGTAATATTCAAATTTTCTGAGATACTGAATTTTGGATTTCCGTTAGCTGTAAGCCATAATCATCAAAATTAAAGGAAATAACCACTTGGCATATATCAGTCTGTGCATAATGAATCTGTATAATACAGTACATATTCACGTTTTGAATTGAATTATGGAAATAAATCAACCAAATGCAGATTCGCTCGTCTCCACTGTCAAACCTTTCAATAAGTTTCAACAGGTATCCTCTATGAAACTTCCCCAAATTCTGCTCAGATAATTTTTTAATATATGTAAAAGCTCATGTTTGTGGGCACTGAATAAACATTGTATACGCTGAATAAACACCAAATAGAACCTGATAAAGAAAAATTTGTCCTAAGAAGGTCTTTGTAATGTATGGTGTTTGTACATATTTGTAATGTATGTTGTGTTTAAGAATGTAAAATAATTTTAAAAATTACATCATCAAAGGAAAACATCATTAAATATTAATACTAATAGCACCAACAGCGATAATTCTGTCACCACTCAAACAGTATATATACACATGAAAAATATTGGACCGCAAAATTTCATTTTGTTTTTGTATGGTGTATCATTTTCTCATTTATTATATTTGAAAATTTATTTTTATAGACATGCAGAGTGTGGGAGTGAACAGCAACTCAAGCAATAATTCGGTATTAATTTTTTCAAAGCCTTCGATTGAGAAAATTTTATTGTTGCAGATACTGGTTGGATTTTTTGTATATGTAAATTGTTTGATGATATTTACATTTCTAAAAAAGGAAGCATTTAGGGACGAAACACGATACATTTTGTTTGCCCAAACTCTTTTTGTGGATACTGCTTTTATACTGCTGATGGACTTGCTTTCACTTGGGACTTATTTCCAGTACCCAGTGAACATGGGTATTTGTTCTCTTTGTGTCCTAATTGCGATTTTTTTCATCTGTTGTACAGCACTGACTTTGGTGGCAATGTGTCTGGAACGCTATGTGGCTATATGCATGCCTTTGAGACATGCTGAGATTTCCACAAGTAGGACCAGATTGTATGGGTTTTTTATCATATGGAGTATCAGTTCTATAATTCCAGCATTCAGTTTCATAGGATACTGGGCAGCAGCCCCACCTGATACTCTGTTCTCCTCGGCTGTATGTACTGTAGAAGTAACATTAACCAAAGAATGGCAGGCACATGGTCGTGCTGCAATTTATGTTATGCTTTTTCTTTTTATTGTCATTATCATTTTCTTCACCTACATCAAGATAATGATTGCAGCCAGAGCTGCTTCCTCTGAAAAAAAGAAATCAACCAATAAGAGCCTCAGAACTGTGCTGCTTCATGGTGCTCAGCTGTTTCTGTGCATGATGCAGTTTTTTACACCATATATAGAAATGGCATTTTACAAGGTTGAAGACATGACACTTAGAAATATAAAATATTCCAATTTAATAATTTTTTTGTTTCTACCACGTAGTCTTAGTCCTTTAATTTATGGTCTGAGAGATGAAATCTTTTTCCATGCCTTAAGGCATTATGCTTTGTGTGGTACTGATCGCCTTTTCTGAACCTTAATTGTTATAATTAAAAATAAGATAGATTTAAACAGAACACTGAACAACATATAATTACAGAGTATTGTTTGTAATTTTTTAAAATTTATTTTTTAAATATTTATTTGTACTAAATATACATGACTTTGTAGTATTTTTTGTAAGAAATTACTGTTAGAAAAAGTACATTTAAATGTTCACTATTTAGGAATCTATTTTCATCATTCAAATAAAAAAGAATTTTTTGTTGTTGATTAAGATAGATAAATCTAAATAAATAAATAGTATTTGTTTTAATATACAATTAATCTTAATTTAACTAATTCCTTATCAAATCCATATCAGTTTGTGTGAAAAATGTAACAAAATCAATTATTTGATTGCCTAAAACAATATAACCTAAGGACCATTACACAAGCAACAAAATGTTATGTATTTTTCTCATCTCTTAGCTTTTTTTCCTCTCCCTGCAGAACACAAGGTTGTCTAATGTGATTAATACCAGTGGTTGGCAGAGGTGGAAAGTAACGAATTTCATTTACTCGTGTTACTGTAATTGAGTAGTTTTTTTTTGTTTACATCAACTTTATAAAGTAGTTTTTAAAATCTGTAATTTTACTTTTACTTAAGTATGTTTTGTTTTAAGTATTGTAATTCGCTACATTTGAAATCATATTCGCTACCGAGTAAAACAAATGAATGAAAATGCAAAAATAATAAAAATATTATGCTTTGTATAAATGCTTTGTTGCGCTTTCGTGTGTGTATCGTGTCCTGGTCGCGCGCCGCTCCAAACTCCACTCCAGGTTTTCTGACTGTCCTCACATCGGCATCTACCTGACCTTCCACACGGTTGCTTCTGCAATGAGAGTGACATCATCAATCAGCGCAACCATAAATAAACCAGAGAGAGATGCAGGAAAGAGGAAAGAGATTGTGATTTTGCATTTTGATATTTGGTTGTGTTTTCTGGTTTTGACTTTTTGCCTCCCATTGACTTTGATTATTGCTTTGCTTTGGTTTGGTTGGTCTTTGTATATACTTGTAGATAATATTACTGTATGTTTGTGCACTCACCAGTAGTAGGGGTGTGGCGGCCATATATTTTGGGAAGAGGGAATTTATTCACTGTTTTTGGGAGTCAGGGAAGGTACCTGTATTTTTGTTTGTGTTTTTTTTTTGCAGGTAATTTAGCTACTAAATATAAATATCATTTAGTTTATTATTTTTGCTTGGGTCCACCCTGTATCTGATCCTCCTCCTGTTTTGTGTGTGTGTGTGTGTGTGTGTGTGTATTTTTTGTAAAGCAATACAAACCTAATTATTTCATCAGTTAATGACTGGATCTAGTTCTTTCTGCCATATTTCAAGCACAAAAAAGTCAGCAGATTTATTTTGCAAAGGTGTTCCTTCAGTTAAAAACAACTAGTTTGAGATTTATACTGTATCTGCTCATCTTTTTTTAACTACGCTAGAATGCCTCACCCCAACCCCGCTGTTAAAAAAAACTTGGTAACTTTTACTCTGAGTAATTTTTTTTATAAGCTAATTTTTTACTTTTACTTGAGTAGATTTTTATAATGGTAACTTTACTTGTACTTCAGTAGTATTTAACTGAAGTAACAGTACTTTTACTTAAGTACAAAATTTTAGTATTTTTTCCACTTCTGGTGGTTGGGTACATAAGCATTTGGACAGTTACACTAATTTGGTAATCTTCCCTCTGTATACCACCACAATGAATCTTAAATGTTTTTTTATTTTATTTTAAGGGGTTTATTATTATTGAAATTATTAGTTCGGAATTATTAAATGGCATTATTAGTTAGGAATCCTAGCCATTTTTACACAGTCCTTCCTTTTTCACAGTTTCAAAAGTAACTATACAGTTACCTGATAAGCAGTTTACATGGCCAAGTATGGCCTGTTCCCGTTATTTCATAATAAATTTAGGAGATATAAGGTCTGGAGTGTATATCAAGTATGATATAAATTTGCATTTGGCAGCTGTTTCTGTTAACTTTCTGTGTAGTCCAAAGAGGTATCACTGGTTAAGGAGAGCAATATTTGTCTAGAAAAAAACTTATAGTGAGATAGCAAAAGACGTCAGGTGTGGCCAAATGAATAATTAACATTCTCAAAAGGGCCAATGAGGAAGGAATACACGTCGATCATGTTCTTTTTGTTTATGTTTGCAAAGAAGAGACTACATTATGCTGAGGAGGCTTTGCTGAAGCCACCCCATGAGTCTGCCTTATCAGTAACAGTGCCAAAATGTCATACAGAGAGGAGGAATGGCCCATGGGCTGGTATATTGCAATGTTGCTAAAACAAACTGATAATTGTTGCATTCAGTAAGTCCTGACCTAATCTCTACCTCCTGAGGATAAACAGTTCCATAATGGAGATTGTGATGAGCATTCTTGCAATTGACATCAAAATTTCACCTGGACAACCAACACAAGTTCCCTGGCAAAGAGAGCCCAGCAGGACCTGTATTTCCTCTGAAGCGGGCAAACATCCCATCCTAAATATTTGCAACATTTTACAGGGCCACCATAGAAAATGTCCTAACCAACTGTAATGCTGAGTGATTTGTAAACTGCAATATATCTGCAGTATATTGCACCCAGTAGAGCACCTCCAATCAGCTTTCCAGCTGAAATTGGACCCTAGATTTCATTACAAACAGATCACAGTCTGTTCAACTAGATAACCTCACCTCCTCCAGCATCTCCCTTGGCATTAGAGTTCCTCAGGGATGGGTATTGACCCCTCTCTTATAGTCCCTTTAGTTCAACAATTGCTCTAGGCAGAGGTTAGACTAGTAATGTCAGATGACCGCTGTTATCATCAGTTTAGAAGCCATCATGGGTCTAAAATAAAATGACAAGTATCAATTTCATGCGTAACAAAATTGTGTGAGACATTAGCAGCCATACTGTAGGTGAGTCTAAATGTCTCGTCACATTTTTCAATGTTACATCAGTTCATTTGTAACTGCGGGGGAAAAATGGATTCCTCACTTGTGATTTGCATGAAAGAAGTGCTGCGTGCAATGAAAGTTTTCAAAACCTTTCAAAACCAGTTTTCCTAGACCTTTTGTCTGCATCACAATGAACTGAAGCTCAGCGTGTCTTCTTTCCTTGTTTGAATCTGTAATCTGGACAGGTGTATTATGTTTTATCTAGACGAGCTGCAATTTTCGCTGGTTTCAAAACATAAAGTTTTCAGAGATTTGAGATCCAGATACTTCCCAGGCGCTCTAAGGTCATGTACCCATCCAACGCAGCCACACCTCGGAACGAACTCCTGAAAACTACCACTTGCTAACTATCGCTGCAGTGGTTAAAACAGCGGATTAATTTCATTTGGGGGTATTTCTAACAAGCAATCTACTGTATTTACATTGTGAAGTTGTGTATATTTTGGGACTTTTTTGAAAACAAAATGGTTCTATCTACTTAATCAAATGGAATGCGTCAACAAAGCAGGAGTGTTAATTTACCCACTGGTTGGTTCACATAAAATAACCCAGTACCTAAACATTTAACCCAGCAGTTTTTAGAGTGTAACATATAAAATATTCCATTTGTAAAAATAGCATAAAGAAATCATAGGTTGTGTACAGAGTGATTGAAAACAATACAAAACAGTGTAAGGTTTTTACATAATGTAGACATTTTAATGTGGACAAAATATCCAATGCATTTTCCAACATTAATATGCAGGGTTTACAATAAAGTAGACCAAGAATGACCACTGGATTCTTTATCTTCATTACATAGTGTTAAGCTCTGGGTCAGAGGTATATCGAATCTTTAACAATTCGGGTTAATTTGATTAACTGAAAAAAAAATTATATTATACTGTACACTTTATATACTATCCGTCCACTGTATAGCACAGTTGAGGGTATATTCCCAATCTGGTTTTCCAGCGGCCAATGAGGATAATACAAAGTCTGGTATTTATCAATTACAAGCACGGTAACGTAAGATCTTGTCACATAATTGGGTGCGAGGCATAAATGCAGGGGTCCAGGTTTTAAAGGAACGATGTTTTATTAAAGGAAGCAGGGAAATCAAACAAAACAACTATACTGTATAAGTAAAACAAAAACAAAACACGTATAAAGACAACGGGAGACAAGAACTAAACTTACAAACATTTACAGGGTTAAATCAACAGATGCAAGACAAGAAACTCAAAGAAACCAAACTATTTATAATAAAACTCGGTTCAGGTGAGCACCCACGTCACCTGACCGAGGTGCATAATGGGAACTGAAGTGAAACCAAAATTACAACAAAAAGTTAGGGGTTATCCCTGACATAACCCCCCCCCTCAAAGGGTGCAACTCCGGGCGCCACAGGAGGTCACGGGCATCCCGCCCAGGGTACAATATCTGCCCCTCTCACCCAGAGACTGGCTCTTATGTCCGGCGGGTCCGATGGCCTGATGTCCTCGTTGCAATAGGTCGCCGGAGGCAGAGAACGAGCGCCATCCTTGCTGATGCCGGGCGGTGGAGGCAGAGAAAGTGCGCAGTCCTCTCCGGTGCAGGGCGGCGAATGCAGAGGAAGCACGTCGTCCTCAGCGGCGCGTCACGGCGGCTGCGGAGGAAGTGGATGCTCGCTGTCCTTGGCGGCACGTGGCGGCGGCTGTGGAGGAAGAGGAGGCTCGCTGTCCTCGGCGGTGCGTGACGGCGGAGGATAAGGAGCCTCGCTGTCTGCGACAGTGGCGGAGGAAGAGGAGGCTCGCTGTCCTCGGCGGCGTGTGACGGCTGCGGTGGAGGAAGAGGAGGCTCGCTGTCCGCGATGGTGGCGGAGGAAGAGGAGGCTCGCTGTCTTCTGTGGCGTGTGATGGCGGCGGCGGCGGAGGAAGAGGAGGCTCGCTGTCCTCGGTGGCGCGTGACGGCGGAGGAAGCTCTCCGTCTTCAGTGACGTCGCAGATCGGCGGTGGTGGAAGAGGAGGCTTGCTGTCCTTGGCAGCGCGTGACGGCGGCGGAGGAAGAGAGAGCTCGCTGTCCTCGGCGCGCGTGACGGCGGCGGTGGAAGAAGAGGAGGCTCGCTGTCCCCGGCGGCGCGTGACGGCCGCGGCAGAGGAAGAGGAGGCTCGCCGTCCTCGGCGGCGCGTGATGGCGGCAGTGGAGGAAGAGGAGGCTCGCTGTCCTCGGCGGCACGTGACGGCCACGGCGGAGGAAGAGGAGGCTCGCCGTCCGCAACGGCGCGTATTCCAATAGAGTGCAAGATCTGTAACGTGAAGACAAAGAGGAAAAGATAAACCAGACAGGGTCGTAACAGATAAACTACGGCAAAACAAACACGAGAATAAAGGCATGTACGGCACAATAATCTGCCGACATGTTGCGGTTATCCTTACGAAGGTGTGCGCCCGCAAGGGCGGCAGAGTGCCCGCAAGGGCCGTTGACGAGCTGCTTCCTTCAGATGACCATGACAAAGAACCTGCATGTGTAGACATGCTCAGACACTGAGTTTTGACCCTTTGTGTCAATCCGTATCACAGATGATTTCTGTCACATGGGGCTCATCTGGTTGGAGTTATTTAATACCTTTTAACAAGTAATTTTGCATGAGCTCTGTTCATGCTACCAATTTTCCATGTACACCACTAATCTTTGAATTAAACAAGCTCTCGATTGATATCAGACATCCCGTATCTTACACTCTCATTTATACCTTAATTTAATAAAAGGGGTTTGTAAATGCTGATAATATCTTTAAGTTATGCATAATAATACACATAACATAAAAACATACTGACATAAAACATACTGAATATACAGTACAGACCAAAATTTTGTACACACCTTCTCAATCAAAGAGTTTTCTTTATTGTGTTCTTTACTGTGTTCTTTAGTTCTTTAGTCTCTTCTGCTTGTTGCCTGTCCTTAGCAGTGGTTTCCTAGCAGATATTCTAACATGAAGGCCTGATTCACACAGTCTCCTCTTAACAGTTGTTCTAGAGATGTGTCTGCTGCTAGAACTCTGTGTGGCATTGACCTGGTCTCTTATCTGATCTACTGTTAACCTGTGATTTCTGAGACTGGTAATTCAGATGAACTTATCCTCCGCAGCAGAGGTGACTCTTGGTCTTCCTTTCCTGACGCGGTCCGCATGTCAGCCAGTTTCTTTGTAGCGCTTGATGGTTTTTGTGACTGCACTTGGGGACACTTTCAATGTTTTCCCAATTTGTCGGACTGACTGACCTTCATTTCTTAAAGTAATGATGGCCACTTGTTTTTCTTTACTTTTTTCTTGCCATAATACAAATTCAAACTCTTTGAATGAGAAGGTGTGTGCAAACTTTTGGTCTGTACTGTATGTATATGTAGAATTTTGCCCTACTGGCACAAAAGATTTAAAGATTGTTTAAAATAGTGTCCCTACCGTATGCCTCTTTGTTCATTAAAAGGCATGTGGAGAAACACGTTACATCCTGTGTCCTGGGGTCAATAAGAGTGCCAGTGGTCTGAGTTAGGGAGGGCTTTCTCCCCACTCAAATGTGTAAAACTGCCTCCTTTGTTTATCAGATTGCCAATTTACACCGTTGGTGTTGAGGTCATCTGGACTTTTATGGCTCCAGGCGCAGCAGACTCCCTTTCCCAGGCTTGGTTAAGTTTCCCACTTCTTAATGTCAGAGAGGCTGCCTTGCCTCAAAGAATAGATAATTTTAGCAACATGGCGCCATGGGCTGGGAGACGGGTTCTGGAATATGTCCGATTGTTTGCTCCCTTTTTCTTTACACGGGTTATGGTAAAGAAATTCTCAAAAAAAAAATGTTTAAACGGTAACAATGTCAATTTTTAGAATCCGTAGAAGCTCAGTGGTCCACACAAAACCTCTTGCGGGGGAGCCTTTCCCCGAATTCACCATTTTCACAGGGGTGGGGCTAATAAACACGCATCTCGGTTTATTCATACAGATGTACTTGTTTTACAGTACATGAAAATTTACCATGACAAAGAGCAATATAAGAACAGTGCCAGCAGAAAATAGATGCAGAATTATTTTTTATAGTCAATTTTTTTTTCTTAACTTGTGCTATGTTGTTTATTTACAAAATTTGTTAATTTAAAAATGTAATTTAAATGAGCCTATTTTCTACGCTCGCTCGGTTCACCTTCATAGTTGGATTTGAAATTTTTCAAGTGTAATTCATAAAATATGTTCATAATAATGAAATGAGATGCCCTAAATCGTGCTTTAAAATGCATTTAAAATCAGCGTGTTTTAACCCGCGACTCGCACTTTCACTTTACAAAAGGTAGCATTTTTATCAAAATGCTGATAAACATATGCGATTTATCGATAAAAATGCAGACATATTAGAATATAAATTTAAAAACCCACAAATATATACGCTACCCGCTAGATAAACGCTGGCTTTTCCAACACCACAGCGTGCTCCAAAGTGAGCCGATTTATTCAAGTCATAATGTAATATAACACATTTTTGCTGTGTAATTTATTCTTTTGTGTGCATAAAATTTGCATTTCAATGAATGTTTCATGGTGCTCCAGATGGCCAGTTCTCCACTGCCCAAGACTTTCAAGATAATCTACCAGGTTTGTTTATTCTCCAGAGAAAGCATAATACCACTGTCCATACAGTAAATAAAAAGAAAAGTATCAAAATCAAAATGTATCAAATCCAACAATGAAGTCTGATTTAATTGCTATCATTGAAACTTAAAAAAAAATCTATTTTATGTTTTGCTGGGGAAATTCGTTTTACGTAGAGATGTCCGCTCTGTCTTATTAATTCATCTTAAAAAAAAACCTACAGTATTTGCCAACAGCGCACTCAGTTTGATAAATTCACACCTATTGTGAATGAAAGGTGATAAGAGATTCCGCAGAATCACGTAAATTACAAAGTCCACATAATGGTGTAAATTATGAATAAAACAGTATTCGACACAAATATATGATATGGTAGTATAGACATTAAAAAAGCTATTTATGCAGAATTAAGGGGTTTAAAATTTATTAACAAGACCAAGCAGACGTATCTGCCCAAAATGTATTTCGCCAGCAAAACATAAAATAAATAGCAATAAAATGCTTAATGGTATCAATTAAATCAAACTTCATAGCTGGATTTGGTACTTTGAGTGTGATTTATAAAGTCACCGAATATATTCAGATTTTGTAAAATAACTAAACCTGTTTTCTTCTTAGACCTTTTGTCCACATCACAATGAACTGAAGCTCGCACGTCTTCTTTCCTTGTTGTAATCTCTAATATTTAAGTGAAATACATTTTATATGCTTAAATATTCCTTTTAATTTATGGACAGGTGTATTATGTTTGTTCTGCCTTATTGCGAGACGCGATAATTTTCTGGAGGAGTATGTCTGCATTTTTATCGATAAATCGCATGCGTTTATAAGCCTTTTGATCAAATCACATTCCCGCTATTATTTCCAGCTATAGTCAAATAATGGATTGACACAAATATTAATTTTCACAAAGTTTGCTGCTAAACTGCTTTTAAATCTTTGTTTCAGTTGTTTCTGTGATGTACTGAAATATAATTACAAGCACTTCATACGTTTCAAAGGCTTTTATCAAAAATTACATGACATTTATGCAAAGAATCAGTATTTGCAGTGTTGGCGCTTCTTTTTCAGGACCTCTGCAATTCAACCGGGCTGCTCTCAATCAACTGCTGGGCCAAATCCTAACTGATAGCAACCCATTCTTTCATAATCACTTCTTGGAGTTTGTCAGAATTAGTGGGTTTTTGTTTGTCCACCCGCCTGTTGAGGATTGACCACAAGTTCTCAATGGGATTAAGATCTGGGGAGTTTCCAGGCCATGGACCCAAAATTTTAACGTTTTGGTCCCCGAGCCTCTTAATGCAACTGGAAAATGCATTGTTCTTTACCAAACTGTTGTTGGATTGTTGGAAGAAGTTGCTGTTGGAGGGTGTTTTGGTACCATTCTTTATTCATGGCTGTGTTTTGGGGCAAAATTGTGAGTGAGTCCACTCCCGTGGATGAGAAGCAAGCCCAAACATGAATGGTCTCAGGATGCTTTACTGTTGGCATGACACAGGACTGATGGTAGCGCTCACCTTTTCTTCCCCGGACAAGTCTTTTTCCAGATGCCGCAAACAATCAGAAAGAGGCTTCATCCGCGAATTTGACTTTACCCCAGTCATCAGCAGTCCACTCGCCATACTTTTTGTAAAAGATCAATCTGTACCTGATGTTTTTTTTGGAGAGAAGTGGCTTCTTTGCTGCCCTTCTTGACACCAGGCCATCTTCCAAAAGTCTTCGCCTCACTGTGCATGCAGATGCGCTCACACCTGCCTGCTGCCATTCCTGAGCAAGCTCTGCACTGGTGGCACTCCGATCCCGCAGCTGAATCTTCTTTAGGAGACGATCCTGGCGCTTGCTGAACTTTCTTGGACGCCCTGAAGCCTTCTTAACAAGAATTGAACTTCTTAAGAGTTATCAAGACGATTACTGAAATGATCTCAGCAGGTCCTTTAATGACAGCAATGAAATGCAGTGGAAAGTTTTTTTTCGGGATCAATTTAATTTTCATGGCAAAGAAGGACTATGCAATTCATCTGATCACTCTTCATAACATTCTGGAGTATATGCAAATTGCTATTATAAAAACTTAGGCAGCAACTTTTCCAATTTCCAATATTTATGTAATTCTCAAAACTTTTGGCCACGACTGTATATACTAAACTACTATCATTAAAATTTATATGCTGGTCTGTGCTGGTTAAGACTGGTTTGTGCTGGTCTGGTGCTGGTTTAGCTGGTGAACCAGCATAACTGTAATGGAATTCATTAACTCACTCACTCACTCACTCATCGTCTACATCGCTTTATTCTGTATTCAGGGTCGCGAAGGGGTCTAGAGCCTGTCCCAGGAGGCTTACAGATATAGCCACTCAAAACTATCAGGGTCGGGCAACTGCTATGTGAATGGTGTATGCCTGCCGTGATCCACCCTCCCTCTCCTGCCAGCGGGTCAAGATTTCACAATAAACACGCCCATTGGAGCACTACATATTCATTTACCGACTGCCACCACTAGATGGTGCTTTGGTCTCAAGAAGATGTTAACAGAAGCCAGCAATTTAGCTGCCAAGTAGCAATCACGTGATTTTAACCCTCCTCAACCGCACCGCTAGCAAACTGCAATATGTAGATGAAAATGACAGTTTAATGGATTTTAATTCAGGGTAAGTGCAATTATTTCTTTTTTGGGTAAGAGTTATTCTGTAGGTTATTTTTGTCTCTCTATTCATCTAATGCTATTTGAGATTCAACCCACCTACATGGAATTATATAAAAGTCCATGAGCCAGCATTGCAACCATCTTATTAAAAAGCAGATGGGTCATTTATGGGACGGGGCATCGTGAACTAGCGGGGGAACACGTTGCATGCACGGACAATGCAAGGAATTGTCACGGATAGTGCAGGGTCCTTTCACGGAATAGCCGGCTGTTTGAAATGGCTTCATCTGTACTGTACAGTCATGGCCAAAAGTTTTGAGAATTACATAAATATTGGAAATTGGAAAAGTTGCTGCTTAAGTTTTTATAATAGCAATTTGTGTAATATACTCCAGAATGTTATGAAGAGTGATCAGATGAATTGCATAGTTGTTCTTCGCCATGAAAATGAACTTAATCCCGAAAAAAAACTTTTTACTGCATTTCATTGCTGTCATTAAAGGATCTGCTGAGATCATTTCGTCTTGTTAACTCTTAAGAGGTTCAATTCTTGTTAAGAAGGCTTCAGGGCGTCCAAGAAAGTTCAGCAAGCGCCAGGATCTTGCACTGTTTGTGTTTGCACCATTTTGCTTTGAATCCATTTAATTTGTTTTTTTTTTAACATTTTTTATCTTAGAGCACTTTTTACACCGAATGTTTTTTCAGTTTATTTTGCTCCGTTCCTGTTGCAGTTTTACCCTAAATGTATGTTTTTTGTAGGGTTTTTTTGTATCATACACTGCTTTTGTTTGCATCATTTTACCCTGAATGTCTGTTTTTACATATTTTATTTATCTTGAACTGTTTCTGAGATTCTTTCAAGTGAATCTTGATTTATTCTAAATAAACTACAAACAAAGAAATATGTTTTGTCCTCAAATCATCTCTCTGTCACAGACCTGATCGAAAGGGGTATTTATGCAGCTCATTATTCGAGTCTTTGTCTTCTCTGGTGGTGAAGTAGAGCATTATTTATGATTCATTCATGCCTCCTCGCATACGGCCTTTCTAAACAAAAAGTTTCTTTAAAATGTAAATGAATGTATTGTTTTCTGTGAATGAGTGATCAAGATGATTATCACATCATTTTGAAATAGAAACTCTAGACTACAAGATCCAGGTAACAAGAGTCTCATAAACAAATGTTATGAATGTGTTTTGTGAACTTATTTCCATCATAATCTTTTTGTTGTTTTCAATAATCACGCATAACTGTTATTTTCTCCAAAATACAAACTTGTACATACAGTACATGCTTCTCACATATAACTGTAGCCCAGTTTGTGCTGAATACAATGTAGTTAGTCTTTAGACATTTATAAGTAACTGAAAAATATACAAATGTCAGGACATGTCAGAACTTATTTAGGGCCCCAAAACACCCTCAGACTCTTAAATAAAAGTAAATAGTAAATCCTTTATTTTTGTCACATATACATTGCAGCACAGTGAAATTCCTTCTTCGCATATCCCAGTGTAACTGGGGTCAGAGCGCAGGGTCAGCCATGGTACAGCGCCCCTGGAGCAGTTAGGGTTAAGGGCCTTGCTCAAGGGCCCAACAATGGCAACCTGGCTGAGCTGGGAATCAAACCGCCGATCTTCCGATCAGTGACTCAGTGCCTTAGCCCTCTGAGCCACCACTGCCCTTAAGTAGAGTTTTATAAAGGATATGTAACGTATATAGTTTTACTATATAGTTTTTGCCCGTTAATCTGACAATAACTGAGCCACACCCACCCATTTTTGCTGATGCAAACCCAGAGTCTGTTTTCTGGCTACGCTAAAGGCTCACTGTGTTAACATTTACTTTGTTTAAATTTGATGCAAATAAGAAATGCCTATATTTAATTAAAATTCTAAATTAATTGTAAAAAAAAAAAAAAAGTACCATACTTTTAGTACTGTGATTGTAAATTCGTTTAATGTTTCACTTGTATTTCAGAAGGTTTTGAAATTATGATGATCATAACATTCTACTGCATTTCATTCATATAATAACCCAAAAACACCATGCCAATTTTATGGTCATTTAGTTTTATTTATTTCAGTTAATAAATCTGCTACAAATTTAAAGAACACAAAGTATAAGATGACACAAAACTCCACACGCATAGCTTTTCTAATTACACAATAAAGGCTAAAGGCTCACAGTGTTAACGCTTACTTTGCTTATCCTAATAAGATTAAGTTTATTTAAATTGTGATTATGAATTGATTTAATTACAATGTTTCACATGATTTTATCTGCTACAACAGACAGACAGGAGGCCTGCAGCGCCAGTCTATAGTTATATAACTCCACTTAATGGTAATGCAAGCAAACGCACAAACACAAATGCTGTCACCAGGAGACGCAATGGTAAAACCATTATTCTGGTTGGGTACCTTCTGTTAGCTACCATTCTCCTTTCTTCCACTCCCTGTACAGTGTCCAGGGGAATCCCCAGAACTGAGCTGGCCTTCCTAATCAGTCTCTTCCTGTCTGCAGTAGATGCTGCTGCACCAACACACAAGTCCATAGACGATGGCTAAAGGCATCACAGAGTAAAAAAAAAAGGTCTTCAATAGTGCTCCCTGCAGAGGGAGAACTTAGTCTTTTCAGCTTTTTTTAGTCTCTCCTTTTTTTTTTTTTTTTATAGATTGCGTCTGTAGGGGTGAACGGGCCCCAAAGAGAGCAATCAATCCCGATAACCTTATCAGATCCGCAAACATAAAAGAGCATCTGTAAAATGAAGCAGCAGGAAACTTAACCAGGTGTGTTCAAGATGTCCATAAGTCGTTGAACGTTGAAGTAAGAGTGGCGATTTTTGACAAATCCGGTCTGGTCCTCAGATATAATTGAAGGTAGAACATTCTCTAGTCTATGAGCTAAGACTTTAGCAAGGATTTTAACATCCACATTAAGAAGAGAGATTGGTCTATATGAAGAGCACTCTGTTGGGTCTTTATCTCTCTTTGCTATAAGGGTAATACAAGCCTCATTAAATAAAGCAGGTAGTATACCTTGCTTAAAAGATTCAGATAGAACCAAATCTAGTTGTGGTGCAAGGTATGAGGAGAATGATTTAAAAAACCTCTGTAGGGAACCCTCTGCTGGTGAGTACCCAGGAGCGCCCCCTGTTTCTCTAGCGCCCCTATTAGTTGTGCTGCCTCTGCTGGATCCATTAATGGCCAGATTATACTGTCACGGGGGGTGTGGCGGTGGAGGATCCAAGTGCAGAACGAGCGTTTGTAGAGAGTGAGTGCAGCGCTTTCAATCAATGGGATCTGTGAATGTGGAAGTGTCGTGAGGAGTGCTCGTTGTTTCTTTGAATGGAGTCCACGTCGGGAATGCGCAAGTGATGAGTGAGCGCTTGCTGTTTTTCTGAATGGACTCCGCGGCAGAAATGCAGAAGCGTGGAGTTGGCGAGAAGTAAGCACAAGAATTAACCATTGGGATAATTGATTATCTATAAAGAAATAATCAATTCTGGAGAAAGTGTGATGACCATGTGAGAAAAAGGATTTTTCTCTCTTTTTTGGATTAAGGAAGCGCCATATGTCAGAGATACCAAAGCTGCAGAGATAGGACTGAAGTAGTGTGTCAGATTTACTCAGTGGTATAAGATTGGACGAAGACCTGTCAAGTGATGGATCTAAACAGCAGTTAAAATCTCCCCCTAATATGAGAGAGTATGAGCCCAGATCCGGTAGAGCAGAAAAAAAATGTTCAAAGAAGGAACCATCATCATAATTGGGGGCATATAAATTAGCCAATACTACATAAGTATTAAATAATTTCCCTGAAACAATGATATAACGACCATGTATATCAGTAATAACATTATGGTGCTCAAAAGAAATGTTTGGATTAATAAGAATTGAGACGCCCCTAGCTTTGGCCTGAAAGGTTGAGTGGTAATGCTGCCCTCCCCAACGCGACATAAGGCGAGAATTATCAGAACTGCGAATGTGAGTTTCTTGTAAAAATACGATTGCAGTGTTAAGTTGTTTAAGGTGTGAGAGCACCTTCCTTCTCTTGACCGGATGGTTTAAACTCTTAACATTCCAGCTCACAAAGTTTAAAGAACTATTCATTCTCCCTGACAGAAGATGCAGGTAGGTAAACATAAATAATACTGAAATGCCTAGCGTCAGCCTTAAAACAAAAGTGTAAAGCACAGAGCAACATATTAAACATACACTGTGTACACAGAACTAACATAGTACTGGCTTTGGAGATCTTATACCTCTCCCCCCCCGCACCCAACTGTCCCCAAACAAAACGAGATAACTGCTAATATAAAAAGCAGCAAGCTCTTTCATCCTTCCATAGTTCAGCCGACAAATCTTCCTGCCGCTAACCACCCCATCTTCAGCTCCAACGTGATTTACATAAACTAAGAATTAGATGTATAAATAAAACATTTCAACACTCCAATACTGAAATCTTTTAATGAGAGAAAAACACAAAACAACCCCCCATGTTACATTGTAACTCTAAAAAACAAACATATAAATCACACATCATTAAAAAGAGAAATAATTATAACAAGAGGTGTATGAATGTGGCGGTTCGCTTATCAATCTCGGTGGCACCCGTTACAGATTGTATTCAATAAATCACACGGTCCATGTCCATTAAGAAGCTTTACTGTTTGTCATAAAGTTAGGCCTTTTCTACAGCCGCCCCCTAATTTGTTGAGCAAATTTGTAAATAAGAAAGGCCTATTATGCTTTGTCTTGGCCATCGGGTAAGGCAGGTAATCTGATTAGACGAGCCACAGGCCTTGTGTAACTCTTGTGTTTGACATTAACCACAGCTGTACGAACTCGTCCGTCTAATCCAGGAATTACTTTGGCTACAGTGCCTACTTGCCATAGAGCCCTGGGTGATTGATGGTCTATAATCATTACCATTGCTCCAATCGTAAGGTTTTCAGAGTCCTTTAGCCATTTTTGCCGTTGTTGTAGTTCTGGAAGGTAATGGCGTACGAAGCATTTCCAGAAGTTTTCAACTAGGATCTGGCTGTGTCGCCATCTCTTGCGGCTGAGTATCTCCGATTCTGGATATACGACCTGTGGCAATGCAGACGTTGGCCGTCCCATGAGAAGGGAGTTAGGAGTTATGGGGTCAATATCTGCTATGTCTGAGGAAACATATCCTAAGGGTCTAGAGTTTAGTTTCCCTCTATCTCCACAAGTACAGTGGTTAGCACTTCTTCTGACACAGATTGAGAACCAAGAGATGTACGCAGTGCTGTCTTGATAGACCTAATCTCCCTCTCCCATGATCCTCCGAAATGCGGTGCGTTCGGTGGGTTCAGGCGGAAATGGATCTGTTGGGAAGCCAGGTGCTCTTTCAAGGATGGGTGGAGTGAGTTAAAAGCGCCCTGAAGTTCTGTGTTTCCCCCCTTGAAGTTTGTCCCATGGTCTGAAAGCAGTTCATGGGGTTTGCCTCTGCGAGTTATGAACCTCCTCAGGGACATGAGAAAGGAGTCTGTATCAATGTTTGCTAGCAGTTCAATATGAATAGCTTTAGTGGTGAGGCATTTAAACACTATCCCCCATCGTTTCTCACATCTGCGTCCTATTTTAATCTGAAAGTGTCCAAAACAGTCAATGCCCGTTGAATAGAAGGCAGGAAGGAACAGTCTAAGATTAGACTGCGGAAGATCGGCCATCATGGGGATTTCTGGTCTCCCTCTCCACCTTTTACATTCATGACAGCTGAGTTGGTGTTTTTTCACTGCTTCTCTGCCTCTTATGATCCAATATTTTTGTCGCAGCTTTGCGAACACACGTTCAGGTCCTGGATGTAGTAAGAAACTGTCATAATGTTGAATCAGAAGCTTTGTGAGAAGGTGTGCAGGATCTAGGACAATAGGGTGAATCGTGGCCGAGTCTAAATGGTTACATCTGCGGAGACGTCCACCTACCCTGATCACTTTGGCTTTATGGTCGTACTCTGGAGCTAAGGTAAGGAGTCGACTAGACTTAGGTAAGGGTTTACCTAGTAGGAGTTGGGCTGTTTCTTCTGGGAAACTTTTGGTTTGAGCATGTCTCAGAAGTTCCTGCTCTGCTCTTGAGTAGTCGTCAGCGGAGAATTCACTTACATCTGTCACCCCATTAAGGGAAATAGCAGTATCCTTAATGAGGTCTTGAAGTGAGGTGTACTGAGAAATATCAGGGATATTGCTACAACTGGAGGATGTTGCCCCACAGAAACTAGTGGGCCTTGATTCCATCTGCTTTGCTCTGAGAGGTTCACGAGTGTGAGTCCCCTGTTAATATCATCAGCTGGGTTCAACTCAGAGTGGACGTAGCGCCAGGATCTTGTGTCGGTAAGGTCTTGTATTGCAGCCACACGCGTTCTGACGAACACCTTGTAGTTGCATGAGTCAGAATGCAACCAAGTCAATACAGTTATGGAGTCAGTCCAATAAAGTTCTTGATCGATTTTGATGGTGAGTTCTTTCCTCAAGGTGGCTTGATGATAGATCAGTATTTGTACTGGTGTAACATCTTGGGAATGTGACAGCCGGTAGTTGAGCCAGTTCACCCTGCCAGGTTAACCAGGCATGGAGTAGGTCTTTGGGGAGATCTGGGTCGTCCCATTCACGCTTCTTGTCCCACAGGAGCTGGACAATGATTTTGGCTCGTGTCGTGAATGGGATCAGGAAGCCTAACGGGTAATATTGACTCGCAAGAGTTCTGTAGATGTTCCTCATTGTTGGTACAGAATTCTCTTGGTGTTTATATCTGTAGCTAAGAACATCGGAATAGCACTGCCAACGTAAGCCGAGAGTCATCTCTTGCGGGTCTGTTCCACTTTGAGTGAACCATGACTGTTGAGCCGATTTGAGCTCATCAGGGAAGTGAGCAATAACCGTTGGAGTGTTATTAGCCCATTGCCTTATTTCGAAGCCACCTTCGAACAGTTTCTGCATTTTAATTGCAAGGGCCTGAGATTGGGCAGCAGATGGAAAGCTTTGCAGCCAGTTGTCCACATAAAAGTGATGCTCTACCGAGGCATGTATATCTTCATCTGGCTTGCTGTGATCGAACACATGTTTCTGCAAAGCAAACGTGGCACAGCATGGGCTGCAGACTGTTCCAAATGGCAAGACCTGCCATTCAAAGATGGTAGGGAGTGTTTCTTGAACCAGGTTTCTCCACAAGAAACGTAATAAGGGTTTGTCCTCCTCCAGCAGGCTCACCTGGTGGAACATTCCTTTGATATCGCTACTAATAGCAACTGGATGTTCTCTGAAACGCAGAGGTACTCCTAACAGAGTAGGTCATTTGGAGGTGAACAGGCACTGCTGTGATGAGAGCTGACTGGCAAGGAACTTTGAGGGTCCCTGCAGGGTCCATCCAAGTCTAGTTTTTACAGCAAACCACCGCCAGGAGTGGTTGAGCCTGATGAAGTGAGGGAATAGGCAAACCTTGCAGATGTCTGTATTTCTTTTGCAACAATTTAACGGGGTAAGTGTGCTTTGCTAGACCCAGTTTTTTGGCTGTGAAGGCTCTTTCAATGGTGAAGGATTTGTTTGGTTGAGCTACAGAAGCTACTGAGAATGAAACAGCTGCCCCGTGAATGTCTCGAATGTCCTGCCTTACGGTACGAAGTGCTATATGTTCTGGTGACGCTTGGAGTTTAAGTTGTTGTCCTGCTTCATACAGTATCATTGTCCTTTCTGAACCGTCGTCCAGTATGGCGTATGTATCCAGCTCTTTCTCCCCATTTCTCAAAATCACTCGGCTGATCTTTAATAGCACTTTACTGCTTGCAGTTGGCCTGTCCAGGTACAAAGTCTCCACTTCAGAGCTTACCAAACAGCTGTTAGCTTGTAAAGCTGGGGCCTGAGGTTTCGTTCTCGTATTGAAGTCATGCAATATTTCCAAGTGTGTTTTATCACATTTCTTGTATTTGGCCTTGAGATTACATTGTGAGATCTGATGATCACATCCACATTTGAAGCACTTGTGATTTTCCTTCAGCCAGTACTCCACTTGGTCCTGATTCAACAGTTTGAAGTTTGTACACTGGTTAAAGTAGTGCTGCATATTATTGCAAAGGGGACAATACCTTTTCGGTTTCTCTTTTGAAACTGCTGTAACAGTAGGTAGTTTACTCTGTTCTCCACCATGCAAAACAGTGGCGAAGCGTTGAGTTGGCTTTGGGTTTTTATGCTCGCTATTCTGTGGCGGAGGGAAAACTCTACTTGGATTACTGATGCACGGTGACTCGTCCTCTTGTATTCTGAGCTCATATTCAAGCCAGTCGCTAAGATCTAGCAGAGTTGGGACTGGTACATCAATTGGATTTACAAACCTTCTGAAGTTTGCTCTTAGGTCATGAGGCAGTTTAGCAAGAAGACAGGACACATGTGATCCGCATTCAAGTTCTGTCCATCCTTTAGCTCCAAGTTGGTCCAGCATTCCAACTAATGCACGCACTTTCAGTGCAAACAGCCTAAAGAATTTAATGTCGCCACTCTTAATCTTTGGGCCGTCCATCAATTCTGCGATTCTCTGTAGAGCAAGTTGATGTGGTTGACCGTAAAGTGCAGTTAGAGACCTCATAGTGTTAGTATATGGGTACCTGCTGTTAACATATGAGTCTGCAATCAGCAAAGCATTCTCTTGTTTTATGCTGAAAGATATCAAGACTTACCACAGCCACAGTCTCAGACACCTCAAGTTAGTAATGCGGAGCAGAGAATCCTCAACCCAAGCCCTGATACAGCAGCCATAGTGGGCAGGTCAGAACTGCCTAGAGATCAAGACGATCTTCCTCAGCCCATAAGGGCACTGCCTGTACATGCAAGAAGAGACCCTCTGTATTCTCATGCAGTCAGAAACAAAGATATTGATTATCTCGCTGACAACTTGAGGGGGCTGAGATCCCCAAGCTCCATAATCCAGCCAACACCACGTCAGCCCTTCTCCGCTTATGGACCGTCTCAAGTTCAACCTGAATTGGTGTCACACGACGACTTAATCAACCGTCAACCACGACAAAGCGCCCAACAGGCTGGCAGACCTTACGAATACTACAATCTGGATCAAAGAAACTATAATGACCCACCCACTAACTACAGGGATTATGGAAGACTAGATACAGCCGTCCAGTTTATGCTCCATGACTACAGTCAACATGAGAGTTACCCCGCTGAGAACCGCAGACCCGTCAGCTACTTCCCTCATGCTAAATCACAGGGTTACCCTCAGTGTTATGATGGTCATGTGGGTGCAAGTTTGAACTATGCATGTTATGAGAGACACTCAGAGCACCCTACGTACCCTCATCATGAGCGATCGTCTCATAGCTATCCAGATACCGCAGGGCAGTCTGCAAACCACTCCCAGCCATATCATTCCAGACACCCTCCTCCTCGGAACCCTTATGTCGAGCCGTCGTACAGAGGTCCAATGCTGACAATTCCGACCTTCTGCAGTGAAGACCCTAGAGAGTTTGCTAGACTTAAGATTGCACTGGAGAATTTGCTACCTCCTGATGCTACAGAACGCTTCAAATTCCAAATTCTGAGAGATCCGATCAATAGACCCAGTGCTTACATCTCTTGCTAGTTCTGATCGGCTTCCTGTGTCTGGGACCAAGGACGTAGGCCTTTCCCCCAATTCCAATCCAGTGGTGCTACAGATTTGTTGCACGTCATCTGAGCAAATCGGTTGACGTTGCACCATGTAATCAACAGTCAACATAGAAGTCATCTAGGTATCTTGGTGGGGTGGCCCGACGGCGTGGTCGAACCATTGTCGAGGGTGGTGTAGGCTGTCTTGCTGTTCTGGACATGGTGATGCTGTAGTAGCTGCCTGATCCGGCTCGAAGGATCAAATTTTGTATGAATGTGGCGGTTCGCTTATCAATCTCGGTGGCACCCGCTACAGATTGTATTCAATAAATCACATGGTCCATGTCCATTAAGAAGCTTTACTGTGATCATACATTCAGGTGTGTGTGTGGTGTGGTTTTTCAGAATTTACGCACACAGTATGATAAAGTAGACTGAAAATGGGAACAGAACAGCACACAGATTGCTACAGAACCATCTAGGAAGTTAGCCGCTTTGGTATGTGTCTGGGCGTGTCCTGCTTTTAACCAATTGAATTACAGCAATTCTAAGCATAGTAGCTTAAAGTGTCCAAAGGGTGGCACTGTTGTCAAAGTTAGGCCTTTTCTACAAGAGGATTAATAACCACTGGACAAGTTTAACACAGTATTCTTACCAGGAAAATGTAAACTTGGCTGAATTTTAAATTAAAAAAGGATACTTTCCTGAGAACTGTAGTTGTATAATGAACATTTTAAATCTAGTGTACTACGGTGTTAACAGCAAGCTGTCTATGTATTTTCGCGCCTCTTCTACTGAGCGTAGCCACTTCTTCTGTCCGGTAGAGAGAGTTAGCCGGAGCCGTGCTGGATACAGGAGAGAAGGCCGGAGTCCACGCTGGTATAACTCAGTCATTACATCTCTATACTCGGTTCACTGGCTTAAAACTTCGGGAGCGTTCTCTTCCACGATGCGAATCTGCTGAATCTGTATTCCAGCTTCCCTCTCTGCCGTGCCTCTCGAGGTTAAAGGTCTTTAACCTGATACCGGTGTACACAGAGAATGACCCGCCGAGGTCTCTGTCCTTAAGCGGGTTTGGATGCAGGTACATGGTGGGCTCTGTCAATCTCAGGCGGGGATGGCAGCATTTCACTACCAAACACCTTACACAGAAATTTAGAAAAGAACTCGGTAGGGAGTCCACCTTCTGTATCTTCTGGAAGTCCCAGGACACACAGATTTTGTCTCCTGCTCTGGCCCTCTAGGTCTACGACTTCGGCCGTTAACTTCGAGTTGTTTTTTCCCGAAGACCGGAGCAGATGTTGTCCAACTTGCTCACACTCTGGCTCAGGTCATCCATAGCGAGTTCTAATGAAGGCAAGCGCTGACCATGGTCCTCTACTTGGGCTTGAATTTGGTCTAGTTTACTTTCCAGTAAACTAAATGAGGATTTAAAGTCAGCCGCTAGCGCTTCACTGTGTTTGTCTAACAGTGCAGAAATAGCCTCAACTGTTAGAGTGGCCGCAGTGTCATCTTTTTTTAACACTCCTGGTAGCCATAATAGTGGAAAATAGATGACCATGGGGAAAAGTACAAAGTTATTGTATCCTAAAGATTTAATTTAACATTTAGAGACAAAAAAGGGAGTGAAGAAAATCGAAAATATCAGCGCACCTCTCTAACACGTCTACTCCATGTGGCTGCTAACCGGAAGGTGAAAGCTTGTTTTATTCAAAGAACAGTGTTGTACATGGAAAATTGGTAGCATGAAAAGAGCTCTTGCAAAATTACTTTATAAAAGTATTTTATAATGCCGCGAGATCCCTCAAGCAACATTCGGGAATTTAAATAAATGTGTTGTGCTTCACCGAATATTCGCCAGATGGCGCATGGAAGGACTTTATCTAAAAGCCAGTCCAAGTACAAAGAAGAATTGTGTATAATTAGTTAGCCTAAAACAATATTGTATCCAATGCTGAAGCAAACATGAATTTTATTTTGTTTTACAATAATAATATTTTATGATGAATCTGCGTATATGTGCTTCATATTATGTTCATAATGATGAAAAGAGGTGCCCTAAATTATGAGGCACCGTATAGGGCTTAAATTAAACTTCACTCATACACATATATGAAACAGTCACACATCTATATATACTACTAACTGCTCAAACAACTACATATAAAATGCGCGCACATATACACAAACTCTCCGTGCACATACACCTATAAGATGCGCGCACGTATTGTTAGGAACCTCCACTAGAGGTCACTGTTTCTGTCTCTGTAGTTTTTGTTGGTCGACTCGGTTTCCCAGAAGGCACCTCAGTCAGGTGATGAGTGCTCACCTGAACTGAGGTGGCTCATTAAAGTTTCTATAAATGGCAGTTTGTTCTGGGAAACTGGGTCGAGCATTGTTGTTTGTTTGTATCTACCGGCATGTGGGTATTCCTTTTTGTTTGTTTCTTTGAGTTTATATTTTAGTTATATTGCTTTACCTTTGTTTTTCCTATAGAGCTCTATTGTTTGTTTTCTTGATGTTCCTTGTGTTAGGGGATTCATGGAGCTGTCCTGTTTCATGTTTAGTTAGGCGGTGTCTCCTCTTGTGTAAGTACTGTTCTGCGTGTCCTAGTGTAGGTCTTCTTGTCTAGTTTTTGGTTTGTTGCTTTCCCTGTCTGTTTAGATTTGTGTAGCCACATGAGTGCTTAGCCGCTAGTAGGCCTTGACTGCTAGTAGGGTTAGCCCCTAGTAGGGTTAGCCTCCAGTAGGCTAGCCTCTAGTGGGATTGACTGCTAGTGGTTCTGGTCGCTAGTAGGTTAGCTGCTAGTTTGGTATAGCCTCATGTGTGCCCTGTTCTTGTGTTCTGTTTCCTTATTAGGTCAGTACTAACCTGGTTAGCCACTAACTCCATTAGCTACTAACCCGGTTAGGTCAGCATCCAGTGTCCCCAGTATTCCATGTAGCTACTAACCCAATTAACCACTAACCCATCTAGTCTCTGTGCCCTTGATCCTGTCTCTAGTCTCTGTGCTCCTGGTCCTGCCTTCAGTCCTGTCTCTAGTCTGTATCCCTGGTCCTGTATCTAGTCTCCAGTCCTGTCTCATCTCTAGTTCCCCTATGTGTCATTAGTTAGCTCCAGCACCATGTTTCCTCATCCTCAGTTCTTTGTGTCAGCTCCTAGCTCCTGTGTCAGCTCCTGGTTCCCTGTGTTAGTCCGTAGTCCCTATGTCTGTTTAAAGAGCCCTAGTTTTAGTTTGGGTTTGTTGTTTTGGTTCCTTTGTTTGGTTGTGTCTGTTTTTAGTTTGTTAATAAAAGGACTCTTTCTGTTGAACAACCCCTCTGCCTTCATGCCTACCGTATATGCCCACTGCAACTACATCAGCCGGTCTAGCCAGTACCAGCGGCTAGACCATGACACATATACAGTAATTATGCAAATATCCTGATTCGTGAATATGTCGACATGTCTTCGTTAAAACGTAAAAATGTGTCGAGCACCATCAGAAGACATGAAGGAACAAATATAAACATGAAGTGCTTCGGGCTTTTTATAAAAAATAATCATCTGGCTTTTTTGCTGTTTATGTCCAGCATTGAATAATTATTTCATCCATTATTTGACCACGGCTGGAAATAATAGCTGGAATGTGATTGTGGATTTATGACTGAAATAAAGCTGTTCATGCGTGAACCCTGCAGCTCGTACTTTCACTTTACAAAAGGTGCAGACATTCTCCCCTAGAAAGTCATCAACTCTTGCAATAATGCAGATCAAACATACTATACCTGTCCATAAATAAAAGGGAATATTTAAGCATATACGCAAAATTTATTTCACTTAAATATTACAGATTAAAACAAGGAAAGTAGACGTGCTGAGCTCCAGTTCATTGTGATGCGGACAAACGGTCCAGGAAGGAAATGGGTTTCGTTATTTTACAAAATGTGAATATATTCAGTAAATGTATGAATTACACTCAAAGTATCAAATCCAACTATTAAGTCTGATTTAATTGATATCATTAAACATTTTATTTGTTTCTATTTATGTTTATGGTTTGCTGGTGAAATACATTTTAGACCGAGACAAACACTGTGAATTTATTTAAAACCCCCCAATTCTGCCAATTCCCCCATCAGTGAAACCGGTTTGATAACTTCACACCTATCGCGAATGAAAGGTGAGAAGAGGTATTATAGTAACTCAGCATTGGAGAAAATATTGTTTTAGGCTAACTTTATTAAAGATTATATTATATCATATTCTTTGTTGTACTTTTTGCACATACGTGTGCATCTTTAAATTTGAACAGAAAATAATAATGGGCTGGTAAGCCCATTATTTTTTCATGTAACTTAAACAGCTGAATGAAGTTAAATATACACAATAAATTAATAATTCCGTTTGCTTTACATTTGAGCACTTGTGTAAATAGCTTTTTCATTGTATATACTACCATATCATATATGTGTGTCTAATACTGTTTTATTAATATTTTACATTACATGCAGTTCGTAATTTACTTGCAATTGTATTTTTAAAATGACCTTTCAGTTTGGAGATGGAGTGGGATTATTAATTAAGAACTTAAACGCAAACAAAAGGAGACGCGAGAACAGACGGGCTCTGGAAACTAAAGCAAAAACTTGCATCCTCTCGGGGCTTATGCCATTACCGAGGATTTATTTGAGAAATTGGGGGGAGGGGGGTTGTGTTTTTGCACTAGTAAACTGAGCGCGCACGCTGAACTGTTGCGTGCCGCTCTCCCTTTCACCAGCGTTTGAGACAGACAGAGGCTTGGGCTTTGCCTCCATCTTTTAACAGCGCGCTGTGTCTGTCTGGCAACCGCGTATATAAATGGCCGCACCGGTGCATGTTCAGAACTCTGCGTGGTAGCAGCCTGCGGATCTGCCTGTTCTGAACAGTTTAAGCACGGCTCTGCCCCTCGCGCGACCCACGTCATTACAGATACTTTGTGTAATTCACAAATTTACTGAATATGTTCAGATTTTGTAAAATAATGACAACCATTTCCATCCTAGACATTTTGTATGAACTGAAGCTCAGCACGTCTTCTTTTATTGTTTTAATCTGTAATATTTAAGTGAAATATATTTAGCGTATATTAAATATTTCTTTTTATGGGCAGGTGTACTACGAAGTGATGACCTGTTGTTCAGTTAGTGTTAACTATGTGAAAGTCCTGATTCGTGAATATGCCAACATATCTTCGTTAAAACGTAAAAATGTGTCGACATTGAGCACCATCAGCAGACATGAATGAACAAAAAATCTATCTATTTTTTTGTAAATATTCTTATATGCACACAAAGTGCTTCGGGCTTTTTAAAATTAACATAATGTTTGTTTTTTTTTGCTGTTTTTGTCCAGCATTTCATCCATTATCTGACGTCTGGAAATAATTTTTCTGATTTGTCCGTAAAATTATACTTTACGAAAGGCAGCGTTTTGATCAAAAGGCTGATAAACCCGTGCAATTTATCAATAAAAATGCCAGAAAGTCATCGCGCCTCGCAATAATGCAGATCAAACATAATACACATACCCATAAATAAAAAGGGATATTTAAGCATATATGCAAAATACATTTAACTTATTTCACAATATTACAGATTAAAACAAGGAAAGAAGACGTGCTGAGCTTCAGTACATTGTGATGGTGAAATACATTTTAGGCAGAGACGTCTGCTTGGTCTTGTTAATTCTTTTTAAACCCCTCAATTTGCCAATTCCCCCATCAAAAAAAAAAAAACGGTTTGTTAACTTAACACAGGATTACAGTAACTGGGAGTCAGGCTTTTAGATAAAGTCCTTATTTTATATAATTTTATTTATTTAATTATATTATTATAAATACAATTTATATTCTTGTCAAATATAGTCCTTCAGAGCAAGCACGGTGTCAGAAGATTCTGTCAGGTAACTAGCGAATGCTATTAAATGCCACATATGTTTACCCCATGTGTCATGGGTCTAGCTGGTGGTTTGGCTAGACCAGCTGATGGTGTACTTGCCGTGGGCATATATTAGAGCAGGCAGAGGGGTTCAACAGAAAGAGTCTTTATTTGAAAGACAAACTCAAACATTGAAACAAACCAACAAAGGAACCAAAACAACAAACGTAAACTAAAACTAGGGCTCAGGAAAAACACAACAGGAGCTGACAAGGAAACCAGGAGCTGACACAGGGAACAAGGAGCTGACACAGGGAACAAGGAGCTGACACAGGGAACTGACAGAAGGAAACATGGTGCTAGAGCTAACTAAGGACACATAGGGGAACTAGAGACGAGACAGGGCTAGACAGGAGAGACAGGGCTAGACAGGAGAGACAGGACTGGAGGCACCAAAGACTAGAGACCGGATGGGTTAGTGGTTAGTGAGGTTAGTAGCTACATGGAATATGGAGACACTGGATGCTGACCTAACCGGGTTAGTATCTAACTGGATTAGTGGCTAACTGGGTTAGTACTGATCTAGGGGACCGGAGCTGGAACACAAAAGGAAAGGCACACATGAGGCTATACCAAACTAGTGGCTAACCTACTAGCGACCAGAACCACTAGCAGTCAATCCCACTAGAGGATAGCCTACTGAAGGCTAACCCTACTAGGGGCTAACCCTACTAGCAGTCAAGGCCTACTAGCGGCTAACCCTGCTAGAGGCTAAGCCCTCATGTGGCTACACATACAAGGGAATCTTTAAACACAGAACTAAACAAGAAGACTGACACTGGGGAGACACATAACAGTACTTACACAAGAGAAGACACTGCCTAACTAAACATGAAACAGGACAGCTCCATGAATCCCCTAACACAAGGAACATCAAGAAAACAAAACTAGAGCCCTCTTTAAACAAAGATAAAACAAAGGTTACAAAAATATAAACTTAAAGAAACAAACAAAAATGAATGCCCACATGACTGTATGTACATACATACATACAAACAATGCTCGACCGAGTTTCCCAGAACAAACTGCTATTTATAGAAACTTTAATGAGCCACCTCAGTTCAGGTGAGCACTCATCACCTGACTGAGGTGCCTTCTGGGAAACTGAGTCGACCAACAAAAACTACAGACAGACAAACAGAAACAGTGACCTCTAGTGTTCTTAACACCATGGGTAAACATGACCAAATTACAGCATAAACACCATATATATTTTTTCCCCTCTTGCTATGGTACCTTTACTAACATTTAAAACTATTTATTATAATAAATGGTGCAGAGGTCTATAATAAACCAAAAAGATAAACACAAAAAAGTTGGACAGCTATTTATTTAATTATCATTATTATAAAAATAATCATTATTTCATCCGTCAATGCAGTATGTCTGCATTTTTATCGATAAATCGCATGCGTTTATCACCTTTTGATCAAAACGTTACCTTTTGTAAAGTGAAACTATGAGCCGCGGGTTTGAAATGGCTTGTAGATTAAATTTAAAGCACGATTTAGGGCATCTCATTTCATTATTATAAACATAATTTATGAATTACACTCGAATGCACTCTGCAAGGAGAATGAAGTCCATATACAGGACTGCGCAGAAAATGTCTGATTGTCGCGTACCTATGGAACTCATATGGAGAAGTCACTGAATTGGCCCGACAGGGCGATTTATTAATAAAGTTGGGGGGAAAAAAACACTGGATTCAACAGAAATAGTATACTCAACACTGGAAATTAAACACGGGAATAAACGGAAACCAAAAGCAAAACAGAAACTAATAAATAAACATGGAAAAACGCGGAGCTGACAGGAGGGAAAACGGGAGTGCATTAGATAGAGTTAAAAACAGATTGGGAGCATGGGAGACAAAGAAACACACGGAAACGCGGAGACACGGAAACACGGAAGTACACAGAAGCGCGGAGTGGAGCAGACAGGGAGAAACTTAAAGTTATAGGAATCAAATAAACAGTCTTTTTACAAGAGTTCAGGTCGCATGATCAATCTCGGACGAGGAGCTGGTGAAAGAGTGGTGCTTATATGTGAGTGTGTGTGAATCAGTGGAATGTGGTGCAGCTGGTTGTGTGACGTGGGTGCGTGCGGTGTGTTAGAACTTGGGTGACATAGGACGTTGTGCGGGGGCGGAGCCTGGCGTGCGCATCACAGAACCCCCCTCTCCACGGACCGCTCCTGAGGGCCAGAGAGTGCGTCGTCGGGGTAGTCGACCCCTACCCCTGGGAGCCGGCATCTGGGGCTGAGCCTGATGGAATTTGGCGAGAAGGGTCGGGTCTAAGATGTCGTCCCGAAGAACCCATCTTCCCTCCTCGGTAACATACCCCTCACAGTCTACCAGATACTCCAGACAACCACCTCGACGATGGGAAATCGAAGATTTCGCGATCGTGCCGTCCTCCAGGTTGAGGCTCGGTGGGGGCTCCTCTGGATCACCAGACTCTGGGGAAATAGAAAGTGAGGGTGTGTGGTAGGGTTTCAATAGTGAGACGTGGAATGTGGGGTGTATTCTGTAGGTGCGTGGGAGACTTAGCTTATATGTGACTGGATTGATCTGGGACAGGACGGTGAAGGGACCACTGAAATGGGGTGACAGCTTCTTGCTGGGCAGCCGAAGGCGGACATCCCGGGTTGAGAGCCAAACCTTTTGCCCAGGTCTGTAGATTTAGGGCATTAGATCGGGCATCAGCTGTGATTTTTTGCCTTCTGACTGCCCTCTGAAGCTGTTGGTGCGCTGATGCCCAAACCCTCTCGCTCTCCTGGACCCATGATTCACAGCGGGGACCTCGGAGGATTCCCAAGTCCAGGGGAATAGCGGGGGTTGGTGACAGAGTACACACTGAAACGGTGTTACTGGAGACGAGGTACTGGCTCCAGGGGTTCTGGTGGCCATAGCAGAAGGAACGCAGATATCGGATCTCCTGGATCTTCCTCTCTGTTTGGCCATTACTTTGAGGATGGTATCCAGAAGACAGGCTCACCGTCACCCCCAGGAGTTTGAAAAAAGCTTTCCAGAACCGGGAGACGAACTGGGGGTCCCATTCCGAAACTATGTCTTCTGGGATGCCAAAGTTCCAAAAAATCTGCTCGAACAGAGCTTCTGCAGTCTTTTGTGCAGTAGGGAGACCTGGCAATGGGATGAGACGACAGAATTTAGAAAAACGGTCCACTATGACTAGCACACAGGTGTTACCTTGGGATATGGGGAGGTCCGTCATAAAGTCTATCCCCAGATTTGACCAGGGACGTCGAGGAACAAGTAGGGGCAGCAGCTTCCCTGTGGGTAGTTGTCTGGGTGTTTTGGACACAGCACATGCTCGACATCCCCTTACGTACCTCTGCACTTGTTCTTTCATCCGGGGCCACCAGAAAAGCCACCAGGTTTGGGTGACTCCCGGGTGACCGGTGCGAATCAGATTATACACACTCCGGAGGTCTAGCTTCGTGAAGATGGTAGCTCCACGCAGCTGTTCCAGAGCAGATGGGACAAGAGGAAGGGGATAACTGAACCTTACTGTGACCTTGTTTAGCGCTCGGTAATCAATGCACGGCTGAAGGCCTCCATCTTTTTTAGCTACAAAGAAGAAGCTGGAAGCAGCCGGGGAAGTCGAGGATCTAATAAAGCCTTGCCGAAGGGGAGAGAGAGAGAGTGTAGATCTTACCTTTTGGGACCGGTGCACCTGGAAGGAGGTCGATGGCACAGTCCCATGGCCGGTGCGGGGGCAGTTGTGTGGCTCGGACTGGACAGACCACGTCCTGGAAGCTGGAGTATGCCTCTGGAATATTGTGATGAGGTACCCCAGCTGGACTCTCGACGGAGGTCGAGTTGAGTGGTAGAGCTGGGACCTGGGAAAGGCAGCGAGAGAAACAGCCGTCCCCCCTTTTCTGGATCTCCCCATCCTTCCATGAGAGGATTGGCTCGTGGAGAGTGAGCCACGGACGCCCCAGAATCAGGTCAGAAGTTGTTTTCTCCAGAGCCAGAAATCGGATTTCCTCCTCGTGCAGCCAGCCGACCTGCATACGCAACGGAGGAGTGATGTAACAAACTAACCCCCCAGTAGGGGACGCCCCCGTTACACAGCAGATCTGGATTGGGATGGAGCGGAGTTCCATCTCCGAAGGGGAACCTTCAGCTAGCGGCAGAGTGTCTTGATATGAAATTTCCAGCGAAACCCAAGTCCAGGAGAGCCTTTACTGTGGGGGACATGGTGGCATGGTGGATAGTAACAGTTGTGGTGAATGGTGTCGCATGGGGAATTTCATTTACTCACCAGAGGTCTCGCTGGGTGCTGAGGGCATGTCTGAAGCTGGTGTCCCTTTTCAGTGCAGTAAAGGCATAATCCCGAGTTCAACCGACATTGTCTTTCCTGCGGAGAAAGTCTGATCCCGTGGCATCCATGGGTTCTGGTACTGACCTGGGGTTTGGTGATGTGTGGATGTGTGGGGAAAATTGATCGGTTATGTCCAGCCTGTCCACACCCCCAGCATACGCCTGGTGGAAAGTTAGCATAAGTGTCTCTTTGTCCTCTTTGGCGCTGTCACGAGCAACCGAAGGATAAACTGAAAAGCCTTAGCAGTTAGCCCGTGTAGTGTGGATGGTAAACCCAAACGCGGAAGCAGCACGAATAGGCAGGATAACCACGCGATTAGTCTAAGAACTCTCTTACACAAAGAGCAAGGATCTACACAAATAAACCCGCGTTCTAGCAACACACACTCAATCAAAGAAGCAACCTGAATCGGTGAGTACTCACAGAATAGTCAGCGTAGCGTCAGCAAAGGCATGGGCGAACTCAATGACTGAGCAATGTGAAGTGCCATTTTGTCTCCTTTTCCTGGAAACCCGACCGTACTACGTCCGGGTCCTAGTGCTGGTCGTGTTACGAGTGTGTATGACAGGCGCTGATTAGTTCTCCACTCTTTCTGCCTCTGAGGGTAAACATTGATGACTGGTGCAGGCATTTGGTGTGAGTTTGGGGTAGTGCGGCTGGTGCTGTCATCGCTGTGACATCGCAGCTGGCTGGATCATAAGTGAAGGATTGACTGGGGCCCCCTCTGCTTCTGCTGTAATCAAAGTTGCTTGGACTTTTTTTTTTTTGTTTTTCTTTGTCAATTCTTCAAGGTGTAACTGAGCTAGTTTCCTCTGTAATTCTTTTTCTTGAGCTTTCAACTTTTGCTCATTCTTTCTGTACTGTTCAACAGCAAGTGAAACATGATCACAAAACACTTTGTGTGATTTTGAGGTTAAATCTCCGACTGATCACCCTTTAATGCCTTTGGGTAAACTCTGGTTGGATACTCTGCACACAAGGCCTGCCACACAGCAGGGCGGTAAGCATCAAAGACAGGCCCATACATATGGTATGTATCTACAGCCTCGTTCAAATCAGAAACACGGAGGACGTCCTCCAAAATCTTTGCCAGAAGTGCTTTCATATCCCCCACTGACAACAGCTTGCCTGAGGTTTCCTCCCCTAAGATCTTGATCCATTTCCCTGCACCCTCGTGAATGTTAGGGAGGCAGTTGACGAGTCCCTCGAGATCTTGAGTTGCCCATATTGTACATATTGTCCCCGTGTACCTTTAATTAAAATTGACAATTGTGGAGCTAGGTTCCTAAGTCTCCCAGTGTTCCTTCCCTGTTTCCAACTACCCATGTTAAATTGACAACTTCTCTTCACCCCCATCCTCATTACTGTACAAAGGCCTACTGTATGTCCAGTCCTTAATGTTGTATCTATCTGACTTCTTGCTTGTCCTGGTGCGTCTGTGCTCCTGTCTGTCGTCTCTGCACTTACTTGCACCCCCTCTTTTCCCTCTATCTTATCTTCCTTCCCAATAACTTTTTCAATCTCTTTAGATTTACCCTTACTTCCTTATAACAATCTAACGGTGTGCTTTCCTCTCTCTCCATCCACCTATCCTGTTTCTTTCTTGACTTCACACACGATCTACATGACCTTCCATTTGCATTTCTCCCAAAACTTCAACCATTCCCTTAAGCATTGGGAAATTACCTTCTGTCTGCACATATGGGAAGGTGTAGCCTCACTGTCTGACTTTTTAAACTTTTTCCTCACCTGCTTCTTTCTTACCAACTCCTCTCTGTAGAGGCTTTTTCTCTCTAGCCACAATATTGTAATTTTAATTTTTTTTTTTTTACCAAAGTTTCCATTTCCTCACACAATGTCACAAACCACACAAATGTTCCATCCGTTGGCCATTTGGCAATCATATCTTTAGTTCTCTTTTGCCATTTATTTGAGATCTTAGTAATGAGATCTCAATTAAATTAAATTAAATTCAATTTTATTTCTATAGCTCTTTTAACAATGGTCATTGTCTCAAAGCAGCTTCACAGAAATGAAAAGAAGACTTATGGAAATATCTCCACACAACGGATGCTTCAACACCAATGTCTCCACAGGAGAGGATGCCATTATGCTTTATAACCTCTGCCACCACAACCTAGATGTTCCTGTATTATCTTATGCTTATGCACTTACTTAGTGACTAAATTTACTTACAGCAACATACAATATTATATAATCACTGAAACATCCACCTTCATTAACAAGACTTAGCAGTGATAGCCACTCTTTAATATACAATATTTCACTATTTTTCTATTAGTACTTGCCAAAAAGCACAGTATTTTATACACAGTGAATATTATCTCGCAAGAACCTATTAATGCCACAGTATTAATATTGGGTTCAGACACATTCACCACACATTCGCCACTCCTGTTAGGAACCTCCACCAGAGGTCACTGTTCATGTCTGTTTGTAGTTTTTGTTGGTCGACTCAGTTTCCCAGAAGGCACCTCGGTCAGGTGATAGGGCTCACCTGAAACGAGGTGGCTCATTAAACATCTTATAAATAGCAGTTTGTTCTGGGAAACTGGGTCGAGCATTATGTTTGTATTACCATCATGTGGGCATTCCTTTTTGTTTGTTTCTTTGAGTTTATATTTTAGTTATATTGTTTTACCTTTGTTTTTCTAGAGGGCTCTATTGTTTGTTTTCTTGATGTTCCTTGTGTTAGTGGATTCATGGAGCTGCCTTGATCAGTGTTTAGTTAGGCTGCGTCTCCTCATGTGTAAGTACTGTTCTGTCTCCCCAGTGTCAGCCCTCTTGTGTAGTTCTTTGTCTGTTTAGTTTTGTGTAGCCACATGAAGGCCTAGCCGCTAGTTGGCCTTGGCCGCTAGTAGGGTTAGCCGCTAGTAGGGTTAGCCTCTAGTGGGATTGACTGCTAGTGGTTCTGGTTCTGGTTGCTAGTAGGTTAGCCGCTAGTTTGGAATAGCCTCATGTGAGCTTTTCTTCTTGTGTTCTGTTCTTGGTCAGTGTTTTATTTCATAGTTTTCACGTTACCGATTTCGCTTTGTTTTCCCGATTCTCGTCTCACACTTTGGATCTAACGGACGGATCTAACGGCTTTGAACCTTTACTTTCGCTCCTCGACCACGGCTCTACATCTCGTCTCTCCACAGCATGCAGCTTCAGGTCACCCAGCGCAAGCATCTCAAAATCACGTCTGCTTCTCTGCATTTGGATCCACCTCTTCACCACTTCGTCTCTCCGTTGTGATAGTTTTGTTCTGTTATTAAACCTTTATCAAAACATGTTAGTGTTCACTGTTAAATTACTTTATTTTATTACCTATTTATTACCATATTACCTAAATTACAATATATTTATTATATTGTTACAAACAAATGTGACTGGAGCTCCATGAAGGCAGAAGAGGAGGACCTGGTATTGCCAGTGTCCATGTTCAGTGCTAAAGGCTGTCTTTTCTTTTGCTTCTGGTGTTAGAACCACCTGCCAATAACCTTTAGTAAGGTCCAACGTGGATACGAATTGGGCCTTTCCCAAGCGGACCATCAGTGATAGTGGCTATGCTTCAAACTATGTCTGCGGAAGTTATTAAATAAATGAACGGACCTATAGGGCTTTGTTACCGTCAATATGGGGCTAGACCAGGGACTAATCGACTCCTCTATGAGGAGTGTCATTAGAGATGTTTCTTGTTAATTTTCCAATAAGGCAGTGTTTCCATTTGTTTGTGTGTGTTTGTGTGTGTGAATATGAGAGGAAGGAAGGGTTTCTGTGTAAGATGAGGGAGAGGGGAGGGTCTCATTCCTCCTCCCGTCTTACTTTAGCTTCACACATACAGCGCCTGCGCGCAAAAACTAACACTTATCTGTCAGGATTTCTTTTTACTTTTTTACTTTCAAGGGTAAAGGGCAGGTTAATTTGTTTTATTTTTACTTCATATTTTGTATTAATTATTTTTAGGTATTTATTTTATTGGGCTGTGGAACAAATAATTTGAGTTTCCATTATTTCACCTTGAAAATTTGCTTTGATGTAAGAGTCTTTTGATATACAAGCACACTTCCAGGAATTAATTATGCTTGCAATACAAGGATCCACTGGAGGTCTAATTTAAGGCCTTCATGAATGGACCTTTTTTAAGCTTTGTGTGATTGTTGCTTTGGCAAAATTCCAAACTTAGTGCTATATTTGATTTACTTATTTTAGTTTTACTTTACAAGTACTGGAGCAGCAGGGCTAATCCTTCAGTTTTTTAAAACAACTGAACATGACATTTGATTTTTGGTGGTAGCAGATCACCCAAACTTTAATTGAGAGTTTTTTTTATTTTATTGTTTTATTTGTATAGTGCTTTTAACATTTGATATTGTCACAAAGCAATTTTACACAATCAAAAAGAATTGTTAAGGTTTGTATGAAATGTGAATGTGTATGAATTCAAATGATAAGATTGTTCCTGATGAGCAAGCTGATGACAATGGCGACAGTGGCAAGGAAAAACTCCCTGAGATGTCAGTAGGAAGAAACCTTGAGAAGAACCAGACTCAACAGGAAACCCATCCTCATTTGGGTGAAAACGGATAGCAGGGATTGATCTGCATCATACTATGCGAGTCTGGAAGTTCAGTATAACAGGAGATGTGTTTAAGTTAATATGGATTCCAGTTCATTATTTTAGGCTCAGATAGACTATAGGAAACTCCGGTCCTGAACTATCGAGCAACTGCAGTCATGACTCCTCAGCAAACAGCTGTCAGCATCAGCTGAGGCCAGGACAGTCTTTGTGGAAAAGTGAAACCAGGGGTCTGGCTCACTGGCAGCTCAGGAGCGACATGTATAGCTTGACAGAGAGACAGGGAGCAGGAAAGAGAGAGAGGGGGAGAAAGAGAAGAAGAGAGGGAATAGGAGAGAGCAGAACAGGTGAGATGGCAGTTAGGTATGGTCACTGTTACACAATGTATAAAGTGAATGTATATTTAGTGCAGAGTGCAAGCAGGGACTCCGGCAGGACTAACTATGCCAGCATAACTAAAAGGGAGAGCCAAGGAAACAGAGACATGATCACTTCACCGTCAACCATCCTGAGTGATCAATGAGAGTGGGGAAAACAGCATCTAAACATACCAGTTCACCATAATACTCTACATCCATGAGTCCCCAAGATCTGCTCCTTTACCTAAAGCAAATCTATTTACAAAAAAAAATGCTTGGCTAAATAAACAGGTATTTACACGTCATTGGTCAAATACATTAAAAATGTATTAAAATTAATTAATTATTTTTCAGTTTCTATGCATGTACTGCAGATTGCTTTAATTGTTCTTTGTTTGCTTTGATTTCATTCTCCAGTCTCCACATCAGAGATAAAATAAATGCTTAATTGGATTTAAGTCACCAGGTAGACTTGGCCGCACTCAATTTTTCAACACAGTCCTTTAACGTGTTGGTACTATGTTTCAGGTGATCATGCTGCTGCAAATTTATAATGATACTTTTCCAACAAAACCTGCAATGGGGCCATTGTACAACTCTCTGAAAGCGGCTTTATGACCTGGGGTTGCTTTAGTTGGTCAGATTTAGGCTCAGCAATGATGTACAAGAAAATTGAGTCACTTGAATGCAATGAATGACCAGGTTATCCCAATCAATTAATTTTTTCTTTCATTATGGCACAGGCCTATTCCAACATTGTGAAAGAGCAGTTCTAGAATAATGAGGAATCATTTTTATACGTGAATTGCCCACCACACTGCACAACTAAATCAAAGCTACTGTAAAGGCAGTTGAAAGAAATCTTAGTGTGTGACCTATTTTCACCACCCAGTAGAGGGAGAGAGAGAGCGAATAATCACTGCTAGGGTTTGTCCCAACCCCCCAACCCCTGCTCATCACCAGATCTGTATAAATGTCTTAAACATGTTGCTTTGTTCCTGCCCCCCTACCTGAACACACAAATTAATAAATAGTTAATGAGTTATTATTTTTATAGACATGCAGAGTGCAGGAGTAAATGGTAATGCAACCAGTAATTTGTTATCTGATGTTACAAAGCATTTGTTTGAGAAGTTCTTGTTATTGCAGATCCTTGTTGTAATTTTCCTTTATGTAAACTTTTTAATGATATTGACATTTATAAAAAAAGAGGCATTTAGAGATGAAACTAGATATATTTTGTTTGCACAAACCCTGTTTGTTGACACTGCGTTTATATTGCAGTCTAACTTGCTTGCTGATGACAATTATTTCCAGTTTCCAGTGAACATATTTATCTGTAGTCTTGGTTCACTATTTCAGAATATTTTGACCTACTGTACACCACTGACCTTGGTGGCAATGTGTCTGGAACGTTATGTGGCTATATGCATGCCTTTGAGACATGCTGAAATTTCCACCCGAAAGAACAGATTATATGGGCTTTTTATCATATGGAGTATAAGTTCTATTATTCCAGCATTTGTTTTCATAGGTTATTGGGCAGCAGCTTCGCCTGCTGCTCTATTCTCCTCTGCTGTGTGTAATGCAGAGACAGTGTTAACTAAAGACTGGCAGGGACATGGCCGTGCTGCATTGTGTGTTGCCCTTTTTCTTTTTATGATGATTATTACTGTCTTCACCTACATCAAGATAATGATTGCAGCCAGAGCTGCTTCCTCAGAAAAAAAGAAATCAACCAATAAGAGTCTCAGAACTGTGCTGCTTCATGGTGTTCAGCTGTTTCTGTGCATGATGCAATTATTCAACCCATACATAGAAATGGTATATTGGTTAAAGGCTGAAGAATTAACTCTGAGGAATGTAAGATATTCCAATTTTATTGTTTTCTTGTTTGTACCACGCAGTCTTAGTCCACTGGTTTATGGTGTTCGAGATGAAAAATTCTGTATTGTTTTAAAGCATTATGCTTTGTGTGGTACTGAGCGCCTTTTCCAGCAGTGTTTGAAAAGAAAAAAATAAGGCCAGTCTAAACAGGGCATTAGACATACTGTAACATCAGTCAGCCATTTTATTTTTAAAGCTGTCTACTCATACTTTTGATGCCTTCATCTTCACACTGAATGGATGCAACAACTGAAAAATGTTTTGTAGGTTTGCCTGAAAGTTACTTACCTTTTTCACTTGGCATGGTACACTGCAGTAATTTTTGGATTTTACACTTTTACAATATGTCACTTTTAAAATATAGCTTTGTAAGCACTTTGTTACTGGTTACTATTCTAATTATCATTACCTGCTGTCAGTCTCCTAAAAAATTCAGCAAAATTGCTATTTTCGAGTAAATCAACTTTGGACAACTGCCAAAAAAAAAAAAACTTTCTTTTCATATTTATCATATTTAAATGATTGAGATAATCAAACAATTTTTTAATATCACACAAAGATAACCAAAGTAAATACAAAATGTTTCTAAATTATGATTTAATTAAATAACCTCTAGATCTGAGGGTATTTTGTAGCAGAACTTGTCCTTCTTTTTTGGAGAAAAATAACAGCTGGTTAGGTATTAAATCAGAACAAAAAATACATCATTGAAATAAGGCTACAAAACACTTTCTAAACATTTGTCGACAAGACATTTGCGAACTTGTAGCCTATAACATCTTTGCTTCAAAATGTTGTGAAATTTTTCCTGGTCACTCATTCACAGAAAACAATATATTGATTAAAATGTTTGTTTAGAAAGGCCAATGTGAAGATGTGAAGGATCATGAATAATTTTACACCAGAGGAGACAAACACCCGCATAATGAGCCTTTCAGTCAGATTTGTGAAAATATATATATGTATACAGTGTATATAGATAGATAGATAGATAGATAGATAGATAGATAGATAGATGTTACCTGAGGAACATCTGTGACACAAATAAGCAGAAAACGTCACCTCCTCCTTCCAGGCAAAGGAAGCCCCTGCACCTGGAGCCACACCAAGTCCAGTTAACCTCGACGACAACGGTGTACATCGGCAATTTGATAAACAAAGGAGACAGTTTTACATCTTTGAGTGGGGGAAAAACCTTCCCCAACTCATACCACTAGCACTTTCGTTGACCTCCAGAGCACATGCCTTTCCAAAACAACAGAGAGACATATTGCATAGAAATTATTTAAGACAATCCTTAAAGTATGCCAGTAGGGCAAAATGATATATATTATATATATTTTTTATTTTACAACTTCTTTTAGGTATGACCGTGTATGCAAAATATGGTATGAATGTGTATGCAAGATATGGGATGAATGTGTATGCAAGATATGGGATGTTTGGTATTGAATGCAAGCTTGTTTCATTCAAAGAACATTGACATACATGGAAAATTGGTAGCATGAACAGAGCTCATCCGAATATACTTTATAAAAGTATTATAAACTCGAACCGGAGGAGCCCCATGTAACATTGGGCTAAGGTATGCACAAAAGGGGGAACCATACGGGGTGAGCCTAAGCCCTGCAACAACAATCTGATTAGCACAACCAGCTATGGGACAGACTGACTCTACGGGGTCAAAACCCCAAGGTTCGAACAACTTCTCGCTCCTTCGTCGCCCACTTTTTCGCAGCTTGTGCTTCCGCCCTTGTGGGTAGCCCGCCACCCTGCGGGCACTCTTCAATATCGTCTTTCATCATTGCACAACCAAGCAACCAAGTTATCTGCTTTTCAAGAACTCTCAACGAGATTTAGTGCCAGAACTCTAAAGTCCTGCAATGAATAAATTCTCAGAAGTTGTTCCAGACCGGCGCCATCGGTAACCAGGCAACCAACGCGTCAACAAAGGACTTCCCCGAAAGACTTCATCTCAACAACAGCTCACCAACCAATTAGCAATGCTGTGATTCCCTTCGCTGGAGGCAAACCGTCGAATGAGACCGAAACGTAACGCAAGTAAACAAAGCTCCATACGTTGCTGAAAAGTGGCGCGCGATCCGAACTAAACCGTAAGGTTAAACCCAAGGCTCTGCTCTTGTGACTTTCTCAGATGTAGTAAACAGCATTAGAAGAATTCCATTAACTTTTACCCTTCAAACTGTTTGTGTATATGTGTATTTCTGTGTGTGTTTGTGCATGTTTAAGTAGCGTAGTTTCATGTATCATAGATTAGTTCAATAAATTCTTGTTTCTTTATAAACAAATGTTGTCTTTGAATCTTAACTTTTGCCCAGATCTTATGTTACCTTGCATATAATTGATAAATACCAGGTTATCGATTGTGTTATTATCGATGGCCACGTGATAAACAGAATGGGTAATGCTAAATGCTGGGATAGATGATGTATGTTATAACTTTTAATCAGTTTAATAAAATCAACCCAAATCCTTAAAGATTCGATTCACCACTTTCACAGAGCTGAAACACTACACTCAAGTAGACTCACTAGGTAGGCAGCCTCCCTTTCTGCAGGTGTGTGAAGGAATGGAGCTGTGGGAAAGGGCACGGCTGGTAAACCATCATTAATGGATCTCAGGCTTCCTCTGCGTCATAAAAACAAGGCGGATAGTGTCGCTTGAGGTCCAGAGGTCAACAGAGCAATATCGCT
The DNA here is from genome assembly GCA_013621035.1 of Clarias magur. Taxonomy (NCBI): domain Eukaryota; kingdom Metazoa; phylum Chordata; class Actinopteri; order Siluriformes; family Clariidae; genus Clarias; species Clarias magur. The sequence goes on from QNUK01000153.1 coordinate 485,766, forward strand.
CTGAATGCAGAAGAGTGGCACACAAGCGGGGTAATGTACTGCTCATCAGGCACTCAAAAGGCTCAGAACTGAATGCTACCACTCTATCTCCGCATTTGAAGACAGTCACAAAAAGTATTAATGGGGGCGCTAGCAAGCAATGGTTCGATAGGTCGCACTCTCCAACAGCTCCCACAAAAATAAATATAAATTAACATTTTGAAGGATTATGTCAGCATAATAAGTTTCATTATAACTCTAATTAGCCTAGGAGTCTCAAATATTTACTGGTGAAAAGATGAAGGCGAGTGGTAAGCTACAGACCTCGAGAGGTAAAAAGCAGTCTGAAGCAGGCCCCACCGCACCGAGCTCTCCTGAAACCGCTGGGCAATCGGGCGAGGTCTTACAACGACCGACAGACGCTACTATCCTGGAAGCCATTAACTTGTTACGTTCCGAGCTACGAACTACGAAGGCAGAAATTTGTCAGACAATTGACACTCGGATTGAAGTAATTGCCTCTACCATCAGAGAGGAAATATCCGCTCTTAAATCGGAAACCCAGGCAGCTATTCAAGCCCTGCAAACCACGATAGCGCAACATGGTTCTAAACTTGCTGATCTAGACCAGTCAGCCATACATTCATCGGATGCCGTATCCAAGCTTCAATCAGAGGTCAAACGCCTAAGTTCAGAAGTGAACGCGCTGACCGATAAATGCATGGATCTGGAGGGAAGATCAAAACGACAAAACGTGCGGATTGCCGGACTAAAAGAGGGGACCGAGTGGGGCAAGGATATTAATGCATTTATTTCTGAACTTCTGAAAGAGGCGCTCTCCATGGATGAATGTCTGCTTGTAGCTCGTGCACACAGAGCTCTGTGTATGCGCCCAAATGACACCAACTTGCCGCGCTCACTCATAGTGCGACTTCACTATTTTCGAGACGTGACAACTATCCTCAGGAAAGCTGCGGTGCAAAGGGACCTTGTCTACAATGGTCAAAAGATCCGTATAGTTCCTGATTTTACTCCTGAAGTTGCAAAGCGCAGAGCAGCGTTCAACAGAGCAAGAGAGTTACTTCGGGATAAGCCAGGAGTGCGGTACGGAACATTATTCCCAGCAAAGTTGAGAGTAACTTTCAATGGCACAGAGACGGTGTTCACTGAAGCGAGAAAAGCCGAAGAGTTCGCCGAGCTACATTTTCGTGCTGGCCGAAAAGATGCTGACAGTAATGGTTGATACTAGTGGCGTTGCTCTGGGCAACATATAAGAGGGCATTGATTTAAAGTACAGGTTCAATCTTTTTTTCTCTCAGGGAATGTGCTTCTTCGCAAAAAAAAAAAAAAAAATCCTAGGTTGTTTAAAAGTCTATACTGGCTATTCACACAACTTTTTGTTTGTTTGTTTTTTTGGGCCACTGATATTCAGCACATTTTATAATAAGTCTTAAGTTTTCAAAATGTTAATTCTGGATTTCAGAACATGTTATTTGTGGGGCTGTTTTAGGCTTCTATTGTTAGAAGTGTTTAATAAGGGAAGTGGTATTTATTTTTTAGGTCTGTTGACAGGTTTGTTTTTTGTTTTGTTTTTCCTTAATACTTCCTTAGTGGGGTCGCACCTTACAGTACGTCAAAGGGTTCTCAGTATAGGCAAGACATTGGGGATGTTAAGGGGTGGGTACTTTTGGGACATCTATATTCGCTCTGTGTTTTTTCATGTCACACAATGGTGTATTCAGCAGTTGAGTATGAACCTGCATTATACGGAATAACAAAATGCAATCAGAAAAGGGGAGACAATTTACTGTGGTTTCTTGGAATGTTAAAGGGCTGAATCAACCAGTTAAAAGGGGTAAGGTGCTAGCAAATTTAAAATCATTATCAAGTGACATAATCTTTCCTCAAGAAATGCACTTAAATAAAAATTAATATATTAAGTTAAAGTGTAGGTGGATTGGTCAAAAGTACCATGCTACATGTGCAGTTAGGTCGAGAGGAGTGGCCATTCTCTTCAGAAAAGGCACACCATTTATTCATAAGTCAACTATTGCGGATAAAGAAGGCAGGTATTTAATAATAGTTGGAGAATTGTACTCCTTACCCATAACTTTGGTAAATATTTATGGGCCCAACACGGATTCTCCCTCATTTTATAAGCATGTTTTAGCTCAGATCCCTGATATTCTGCACACTAACTTAATTGTTGGGGGTGATCTGAATTTAGTTTTGGATCCATATTTAGACCGTTCATCTCCTCGCAGAGCTCCCTCGTCAAATTCTAGTAACTTTCTGAAGGAATACTGTAAAAAGTATTTAATCTAATCTGTTCGATATTTGGAGAATTTTTAAACCACAGGACAGAACATACTCTTACGTATACTCTCACTCTAACGTTCACAATGTATATACCCGAATAGATTATTTCCTAGTAGATGCTATATTGATGCCCCTCACCAGTAAAGTCTTGTATCATGACATAGTGATCTCAGATCATGCTCCCCTTTCATTTTCTTTAAACTTTTCCTTGCCTCAGTGTGATAGGATATGGAGACTTGACCCACAGCTCCTAAAGCAACCAAAATTTTGTGATTTTATAAGAGAACAAATTTCATTCTTCTTTGAGATGAATGATCTTCCTGAAACTTCCCCCTCAATACTTTGGGGAACTATGAAAGCTTATATCAGGGGTTGTATTATTTCCTTCCAGGCCGCAGCAAAGAAAAGGAAAAAGGCTAAATTGGCTGAACTGGAACAGCAAATAAATAGTTTAAATAAAGAAAATGCTACACATCCATCCATAGAGACTGTCATGCACACTCGTAACACGACCGGCACTAGGACCCGGAAGTAATACGGTCGGGTTTTCAGGAAGCATAAAAGGAGACAAAATGGCGCTTCACATTGCTCAGTCATTGAGTTCGCCCATGCCTTGTCTGACGCTTCGCCGACTATTCTGTGAGTACTCACCTATTTGGGTTGCTTCTTTGATTGAGTGTGTGTTGCTAGAACGCGGATTTATTTGTGTAGATCCTAGCTCTTTGTGTAAGAGAGTTCTTAGATAAATTGCGTGGTTATCCTGCCTACTCGCGTTGCTTCCGCGTTTGGGGTTACCATCCACGCTACACGGGCTAACTGCTAAGGCTTCTGTGCTTACCCTCCGATAGCTCGTGACAGAGACTTATAAGAAAATACTTTCTTTAAGATTTGAGCATAATCAGATACTTTCAGACCACATCATCAGAGGATTCCTATATATACAACAAATTTTTTTTAAATTTGGCGACAAACCCCACAAGTTGCTGACAAGGCCAATTAGGAAAATAGAAAGTGAGCGAATCATAAGTAAAGTTAAGTCAGAAAATGGTGATATTTTAACATCACATTAATGAAATCAATGAGAGATTCAAACAATTCTATGAGGAATAATACTCTTCTAGGTCCCTAAATGATGATTCAGTTGTCAAAAACTTTTTGGATAGTTGTGACCTTCCCACTCTAACCCAAGAAGATCGTAACGCTCTCAATGCTGATCTCTCAGTTTTAGAAATAGTAGATACTATTAAGAAGATGAAAGGTGGCAAATCCCCTGGTAAAGACGGCTATCCAAATGAGTTTTATAAAGAATTTGACGATATCCTCTCATCTTATCTATTTAAAGTGTACACTCAATTATATAATAGTGGCAGGTTACCTCCAACTTTAAATCAAGCCATTATAACAGTCTTACCTAAGAAAGGGAAGGACCTAGCAGAAGTGAGTAGTTATAGGCCAATATCACTTTTAACATGTGATCAAAAAATCCTGGCTAAGGCCTTATCCATTAGACTTAGCTCTGTAATGGACAAACTTATTCATCCCGATCAGACCGGATTTATTCCAAACAGACACTCATCTTCAAATCTCAGACATCTTTTTAACATAATTTACTCTCAAAACATACACTCAGACGATTTAGTCATTGCTTCTCTTGATGCAGAGAAAGCCTTTGACCAATTAGAATGGCCTTATCTTTTCGCAGCCCTAAGAAAATTTGAAATTGGCGATAATTTTGAAAAGTGGATAAGAATTCTCTGTCATAGGCCGTGCGCAAGGATTCTTACTAACAGAATTCTATCTCCTCCATTCAGTCTATATAGCGGTACTAGACAGGGCTGCTCACTATCTCCTTTAACTTTTGCCTTAGCCCTTGAGCCCCTTGCCCAGGCTATTCGGTCTAACCCCAACATACATGGTTACAGCACAAAGAATACATCAAGCAAAATATCATTATATGCTGATGATATTCTGTTATATATCACTTGTCACAGCACGCTAGATCATGCCCATATCTCAGTCAAGATCATGATCACCTGCACACTCCTGCTCCACGATCCATCCCGTTCCTTGCTTTTCACCACCTCATTCACCGCTCCAAACACACCTGTTCTCAATTTCTGATCATCACAGCTCTCTATTTAACACACCTTCAGACAACAGCTCTCTGCCAGATTATTGTGTGCTATCCATGCCCAGTATTCCAGCGTTTCTCATTGCTTTGAACTCCCGGATCTCGACCATGCTCTGTTTTCACGACCTCGTCTTTGTCTCACGCTACAGATCTTTCGTCTATACGGATTTACTGTTGCTGACCCTTGGATTTGTTTATCGACCACGAGCACTGATCACGGACTTTCTCGGGTTCATGTTTCTGACCTCTGCCTGTTCATCGACCACGAGCTATTGTTTCGGATCTAGCAGCCTGTGCGATTCGTCTGCCTCGCGGGATTGTCATCACCGGCAAACAGCGTATGCTCTTTCTACACGCGCCGGCTCGGCACTTCCGCATTCCTGCCACGGAGCCCATTCAGAAAAGCAGTGAGCGCGCTCTCGGCACTTCTGCATTCCAGCCACTGAGCTCATTGACTCTAAGCGCTGCACTCGCTCTCTACATACACCGGCTCTACTCTGCATTCGCGCTGCAGAGCTCGTGCAGAGAAACAGTAAAAGCTCACTCTGCGCTTGGATCCTTCACCCCCACGCACGCCCGTGACAGTATAATCTGGCCATTAATGGATCCAGCAGAGGCTGTACAATTAAGAGGGGCACTAGAGAAACAGGGGGCGCTCTTGGACACTCACCAGCAGAATATCCAGCAGATAACTTGCTCCCTCCATAACGTTACAGAGGCTTTAGCTGCTCTCATCTTGCAAATAAAGCAAACACAAGCACATCCAGCTCCCATTCTCCAGCCTCCTCTTCCTGGGCACTCTATCAATCATGAACCATGCCTCCCTGCACCGCCCACTTACGACGGAAATCCGCCCACCTGCTGCTCATTTTTATCTCAGTGCTCCCTTGTGCTTGAGCTGCAGGCATCATCTTTTCCCACTGAACGCTCCAAGGTTGCCTACATCATCACTCTCCTTTCTGGTAAAGCAAGAGAATGGGGGACAGCCTTATGGGATGCCCAGATGCCCTGCTGCTACACGTACAAGACTTTCACGGATGAAATGAGACAGGTTTTTGATCGTTCATTCACGGGGCCTCAGGCGGCAGCTCAGTTACTTGAACTACGTCAGGGATCTCAATCTGTCTCTGATTATGCTATTGATTTTCGGACTCTGGCTCCCTCTTGTGGTTGGAAGAATCTGGCACTCTTCGACACATTCCTTCACGGACTCTCTGACCCAGTCAAGGATGAGTTAGCAGCCCGAGAGCTCCCTTTCAACCTTCAGGGGCTCATTGACCTGGCTACAAGTATTGACGCCCGCAAACGAACACGACAAAGGGAGTCTCGTCAGTTCCTCAATGTACCCGCTCCTAACACAGACACACCTAAGCCCCCCCCCCCAGAACCTATGCAGGTCGACTGCGCGCACATCTCGTCCAAGGAACGTCAACGTCGGAAGGATGATGGTGCTTGCTTCTACTGTGGTCAGGTTGGCCACGTCGTACGAACCTGTCCATTAAAAAGCCGGGACACCCCGGTAGTTCTGGGGGTACGGGGCAGTTCTACACAACACCCATCTCCTAACCTTCGCTCTCGCTTCCCAGTGACCCTGATTTATGACAACCGGCCTCACGTCACACACGCCCTAGTAGACTCTGGAGCAGACCAGAATTTAATCTCCTCAGCTATGGTTTCTCAACTCAAGATTCCACACACCCCACTTAACCAACCATTTAGCGTACAGGCCCTTGATGGCAGCAAGCTCCGAGTACCACGACCTTCGCCAGGTGTTCAGTAAGTCACATGCCATCTCATTACCTCCTCACCGTCCATATGACTGTGCCATCAACCTACTTCCAGGCACCACTCCACCTAAAGGGCGACTCTACTCTCTCTCACGTCCCGAGAGAGAAGCCATGGAAAAATACATCTCTGAGTCACTTTCAGCTGGAATCATACGCCCTTCCTCCTCCCCTGCAGGGGTGGGCTTTTTCTTTGTGGAAAAAAAGGACAAGTCCCTCAGACCCTGCATCGATTATAGAGGCCTTAATGAGATTACAGTCAAGAACAGCTACCCGCTTCCCCTCATGTCTACCGCGTTTGAATTACTCCAGGATGCCCGCCTGTTTTCCAAGTTAGACCTAAGAAACGCTTACCACCTGGTAAGGATAAGAGAGGGTGATGAGTGGAAGACTGCATTCAACACCCCTACGGGTCATTATGAGTACCTGGTTGTTCCATTTGGTCTGACCAATGCACCGGCAGTTTTTCAGGCACTCATTAATGATGTCCTTAGAGACTTTCTCAACGTTTTTGTGTTCGCTTACCTTGACGACATTCTAATCTTCTCTCGCTTCTTAGAGGAACATAAGCTCCACGTGCGTCAGGTCCTTCAACGTCTGCTGGAAAATAAACTCTATGTCAAGGCTGAGAAGTGTGAGTTTCACTGTGAGTCCACCTCCTTCCTGGGGTATGCCATTTCACCATCAGGTATGCAGATGGACCCAGTCAAGGTAAAGGCTGTCACGGATTGGCCAACACCATCGTCAAGGCGGGAGCTTCAACGCTTTTTGGGCTTCGCCAATTTCTATCGGCGTTTTATCCGTGACTACAGCACGGTGGCAGCCCCACTCACATCTCTCACATCCACCAAGATCCCCTTTCGATGGAACCCCCTAGCAGAGAAGGCCTTCAATGAGCTCAAGCAGCGCTTTACCACAGCACCCATCCTCACCTTTCCTGATCCATCTCTCCAGTTCATTGTCGAAGTAGATGCTTCCGAGACAGGAGTGGGAGCCGTGCTTTCTCAGAAAACACCAAAGGACAACAAACTTCATCCATGCTCTTTCTTTTCTCGTCGGCTCACGCCTCCTGAACGGAACTATGACATTGGGGATTGTGAGTTGCTAGCAGTCAAGGTTGCCCTCGAAGAATGGAGACATTGGTTGGAAGGAGCTGAACACCCATTTCTTGTTTGGACTGATCACAAGAACCTAGAATACCTCAAGTCAGCCAAGAGACTCAATTCACGTCAGGCACGCTGGTCACTGTTCTTTTCACGGTTTAACTTCATGCTGTCATATCGCCCAGGAACCAAGAATACTAAGCCCTATGCCCTCTCCCGACAGTTTCCCACCCCCCAGGACATATCCACAAGGGAAACCATTCTTCCCCCCCAGTGCCTTATAGCTGTAACCCGGTTAGATGTGGAAAACCTGGTCCTGCAATCTCTTGAACAGGAGCCAGGCCCCAGTAATGTCCCTCCTGGTCTACTTTTCGTCCCGCTGTCTGTTCGCTCCCAAGTCTTGGAATGGGGCCACAGCTCCAGGCTAGCCTGTCACCCAGGGGCGACTCGCACCTTCTCAATGCTCAATCAACGCTTCTGGTGGCCGACTATCAAGGAGGATGTCAAAAGCTTTGTGGCGTCTTGTGATATCTGCACCAGGAATAAGACAACAAATCGTCCGCCTGAGGGACTCCTAAGACCCCTTCCCATTCCCCATCGCCTTTGGTCTCACATTTCACTGGACTTCATAACCGGATTGCCACCTTCCAACAATAATACCTGCATTTTAAGAGTTGTTGACCGGTTTTCCAAGTCAGCCCACTTCATTCCTCTACCAAAGCTTCCGTCTGCCAAGGAAACGGCTGAACTCCTTATCTCCCACGTTTTCAGAATCCACGGCCTCCCATCGGATATAGTTCTCTGCACAATTTTGGAAAGCCTTCTGTGGCCTTATTGGCGCCACCCCCAGCCTCTCATCAGGATTTCACCCTCAGAGCAATGGTCAAACCGAGCGCATGAATCAAGAATTGGAGAAATCTCTGAGATGCATGACCTCACAGGATGCAGCTTCTTGGAGTCGTTTCCTTCCTTGGATTGAGTATGCGCATAACTCGCTCCCCACCTCCTCCACAGGCATGTCACCTTTTCAGTGTTGCCTCGGTTATCAACCACCACTGTTTCCAACCCAGGAGGAAGAAACTGCTGTCCCTTCAGCTCAAGCCTTCATCCGTCGTTGTAAAAGGACATGGCAACGAGCTCGTGCTCAATTACAACGTTCCGTGGCCATTTTTCAGCGCAAGGCCAATCTCCACCGCTCAAGTGCTCCAGTTTACAGAGTTGGACAAAGAGTTATGCTCTCCACACGTAACCTACCACTCAAGACTACATCCCAGAAACTCTCGCCTAAGTTCATTGGCCCATTCACAATCTCTCGTGTCATTAATCCATGCTCCATCAGACTGGCCCTGCCATTATCCATGCGGCGAATTAACCCCATGTTCCACGTCTCCCATGTCCGCCGTTTGGTCCCGTGTCCTTTGTCACCAACCCCATGCCCTCCTCCTCCACCTCGACTTATAGACGGGCGTGACATCACTAAACCTCAAATTACTATTTCAACAATCTTAGAAACAGTCTGTCATTACGGTACATTTTCGAGTTATAGGGTCAACTGGTCTAAGAGTGAACTAATGCCAATAAAGGTCAGAGATATTTCTGTTCTCCAATTCTTTCCTTTCAAAATAACACAACATAAACTTAAATACTTGGGAATCGAGGTCACAAAAGATTTTCAGTTATTATTTAAAGCCAATTTTCCCCCTTTCGTGGCTAAATTGCATTCCATTATTATACCATTTTTATGGGTTTACAAAGCCCATAGAATAAATAAAGCACACCGTTGTAAACCTAAGGCTGTAGGTGGAATGTCCCTTCCAGATCTTGCCCTTTATTACTATGCTTGTGCTCTTCGCACTATTATAATATGGCTAGATCATACGGTAGCACACTCAACTTGGATCTAATTGGAACGGGAGGCATGCAGCCCTTATGATATTGGTGCAGTCATACTGTCTCCTGTAAAGATAGACAAGGCAGTATATAACTACAACTGTATAATTCATAGCACAGTTCGTATTTGGAAGCAGATTAAATAAAAATTTGATATTAAGCCACTGTCTTTCCTTTTACCAATTAGTGGGAACCCATCATATACCCATTCTATTATGGACTCTGCTTTTACACGATGGAAGGAGTTAGGTGTTCATAATGTTGGAAACCTATTCATAATTGGCACATTTGCATCCTTCAGGCAGTTGCAGGATCAATATGGTCTGCATGCAAATAACTTTTTTTAGATATTTGCAAATCAGGGACTATGCGAGAATGTATATACCCTGCTTTAGGGAGGCTAATCCTGCTAGGTTGGATGATCTTTTGGGACTTGGAGGTGAGGTCAGTCATCTGATATCACTATTATATAACTCACTATTATCAAAGAATTTACCTTCTACAGAGAGTTTAAGACTGCAATGGGAACAAGAGTTGGAGGAGGAGATATGTTCAGAACTGTGGACTAGAGAATATTCATACATGCTCTGTCAATTCTAGGCATCGCCTTATTCAATTTAAGATTATCCATCGACTCCACTATACTAAAACAAATTTTTTTCCAGATATCTCCCCATTCTGTGACAAATGCCAGACAGATTTAGCCACTCCCTTACATAGTTATGCTCTTTGTTCTAAATTAGTCTCATTTTGGACTGAAGTATTTAAAACTCTGTTTTAGGCTTCTATTGTTAGAAGTGTTTAATAAGGGAAGTAGTATTTATTTTTTAGGTCTGTTGACAGGTTTGTTTTTTGTTTTGTTTTTCCTTAATACTTCCTTAGTGGGGTCGCGCCTTACAGTACGTCAAAGGGTTCTCAGTATAAGCAAGACATTGGGGATGTTAAGGGGTGGGTACTTTTGGGACATCTATATTTGCTCTGTGTTTTTTCATGTCACACAATGGTGTATTCAGCAGTTGAGTATGAACCTGCATTATACGGAATAACATAATGCAATCAGATAAGGGGAGACAATTTACTGTGGTTTCTTGGAATATTAAAGGGCTGAATCAACCAGTTAAAAGGGGTAAGGTGCTAGCACATTTAAAATCATTATCAAGTGACATAATCTTTCTTCAAGAAACGCACTTAAATAAAAATGAATATATTAAGTTAAAGTGTAGGTGGATTGGTCAAATGTACCATGCTACATGTGCAGTTAGGTCGAGAGGAGTGGCCATTCTCTTCAGAAAAGGCACACCATTTATTCATAAGTCAACTATTGCGGATAAAGAAGGCAGGTATTTAATAATAGTTGGAGAATTGTATTATCCATCGACTCCACTATACTAAAACAAAATTACACAGATTTTTTCCAGATATCTCCCCATTCTGTGGCAAATGCCAGACAGATTTAGCCACTCCCTTACATAGTTATGCTCTTTGTTCTAAATTAGTCTCATTTTGGACTGAAGTATTTAAAACTCTGTCTGATATTTTACATAGCGACTTAAAGCATGATCCACTTCTTGTGATATTTGGAATCTCTGACAAAATCATGTCACTCCAAGAACCTCAAAAACAACTGTTGTCCTATGGACTTATTGTGGCAAAGAAACTTATTCTAAGGTTTTGGAAAACGACAGAAACCCCATCAGCTAAATTATGGTTGGAAGAATTGATTAAGGTACTACATTTGGAAAAAATTAGATTCCTTATGGTAAAGAAATTGGACAAATTTGATAAGGTTTGGTCTCCTCTTCTCCTTTATCTTGAAAATGCAGGCTGAGTAACCATGTGGTGTTGACCGCACCATTAGTGTGGCATGTCTTTTAGTCCCTAGGGTGGGAAGGGAGGTAAGGGGTTGTTTTATTTTGTTCCTTATGTTTGTGGTGTATGTATGTTCATTATTATTTTGCGGTTTGTTATGTTTATTTTCGTTTATAACTAAATCTTGGTATGTAACAATATCTGTTGGATTATTTAACTTAATAAAAAGATTTAAACACAAAAAGACTTAGTGAGATCCACTTACACTTTCAAATGCTTTGGTACCTTTTTCCAGATGGCAGGTTGGTGAAGAGAGTGTGTGAGCGGTGTGTCTGATTGTCTTTGACTTTGAGGATGCAGCATATAGTGTGTCTGTAAAAGAGGCAAGAGCAACCCTGATGATTTTCTCAGCTGTCCTCACAGTCCACTGTAGGGTCTTGCTGTCTGAGATGGAACAATTCACAAACCAGACAGATATCAGATGTTCAGATGCCCTCTATAAAAGATGGTTAGAATCAGTGGTGAAAGATGGGCCTTCCCCAGCTTTCTGAGGAACAAAAGATGCTTCTGGGCTTTTTTGTTCAAAGAGTTGTTGTTGAGGGACCAGGTGTGATTCCTCTCCAGGTGGACACCAAAAAAAATTTTTTGGGCTTTTAACAATCTACAGAGAGGAGAGAGAGATAGAGGGTATAAAACTTCATAAAGTTTGATTGACTGCTCAAATATATCCTGACAAGTAATTAATCAATATACTGAGAAGTTTAGGCCAAAGGTCTTAATTTGTAAAAAAAAAAAAATGCTTACAAGTAATTAAGAAACATGCTGACAAGTAATTAATAAATGTGCTGACAAATCTTGGTCACATATTTACAATTGACTAATTATAATCCGTAAGTCATCATTAATTAATTATTTAGATTTTTTTTTCAAACAGGGTGTATGATTAAAGATTGTAATGATGTTAAATGATTCCATGTGTCCCTGACACACACACACACACATCCGATTGGGTGATTGGGTGAAAACCTCCTGGAAGTAGGTTGTGAATTCCAGATATTCATGGACTACACTCCCGTCCTGCTGCCAAATGGCCGCTGCCCACTGGAGAGCCATACCTGTAAGAAGTGAGATTATGTATGCTATTTCTGTTGGAAATCTGTGAGGCTGCATCTCGAAAGTGAGGTCGCACTGGTGCAGAAATCCGTTGCAGTTCTCCGTCTCGCCACCATAGTGCGGTAGCGCTGCCATGGGACTGGCATAAGCAGTTGGACCTGCTGAAGTAGTGGTTGTTGCCGGAAGTGGTTCGGTGGAGGAGAAGACTTGGCATAGTCGCTCCACCAGCTTGAGCAATGGGTCCGTACCCGTCGGGTTCCTTGTTCTTTTAGGTCTGACCTTCTGTTACGGGGACACAGACAATGATCTTATGAAAACCCGAACAGGCGTTTATTAACAGTTTGTGGAATAATAAACACTTAATGAAATACAACCGGAAAGTTTTATCTGCATGACTGAAGGAGCTGGTTGAAGAGTGGAGACAAACAGTGACGACGTGGAACAATCAGCGAGGAATTCGGCGACGAGACGAGGAGCCAGGGAATGAGACGATACACGAATGTAGCTTTTGCGTGATCAGGTACAGTGCGGAGTCTGTTTCCGTGAGCGAGGTCAGATGCTGATTGTGGGGAAGTGAGGTGTATTTATGGTGTAGTGCTAATGTGATACGTTACAATCCACCACGCTCCTTAAGATCAGAAAACTCCAGACTTCTGGTAGTTCCCAGAATATCAAAATCTACAAAACTTTGGAATAGCCTTCCTGACAGTGTTCGGGGCTCAGACACAGTTTCCCAATTTAAAAGTAGACTCAAGACGCATCTCTTTAATCTGGCATACACATAATTAATTTTTTTACCTCATACTCCAGTACATCTATCCTGAATGGCAACCACACTAATTCTTTTCACCTGCTCTTTATTTTTCCACCCATCCCGGGGCATCTGGAGATTGTGCCAGCTTCAGGAGACAGAGGCCAACCCTGCGAGGTTCCTGAAGCATCCAGAGAACGACCAGCTCCAGCTGAATTCTTCTTCATGTTGGTTTGGAGCTACACATGCTGCTCCTGAGCTCCCAGTGATCCAGACCTCATCTGCCCTCTGCACCAGTTGACTCATCCCTGTGCTGAACTGGACTACATGTTAATTTAAATAACTTCTGTTATATCGATCTTTCAGCTGCATAACACACATGATGTTATACAATTTTTGTTATCTGTTATCACCCAGATGAGGATGGGTTCCCTGTTGAGTCTGGTTCCTCTCAAGGTTTCTTCCTATTGCCATCTCAGGGAGTTTTTCCTTGCCACTGTCGCCATCACCCTTGGCTTGCTCATCAGGGACAATCTCATTCTCTAGACACATTTTTCTTACACATATATACACTTCCATAAATTTTCTTTTCATTTTCTTTTCATTTCTGTGAAGCTGCTTTGAGACAATGACCATTGTTAAAAGCGCTATAGAAAGAAAAAATTGAATTGAATTGAATTGAATTGAATTGAATTGAATTGAATTGAATCAGGTGTGTGCTCAGAACTCGGGTGATGGTGAACAGAGATTGAGGGTGGAGCCTGGTGTTTCCATGACAGATGTAGTGGGTTTTATTATGTTTTTAGCTCTTTTAACATGCCTCATTAATGTGTGTAGTGGATTATCAAATGATGATGCTTCACAAAAATTCTTGATGTAAAGAGTTTGATTTTGGGTGATTTAAAAACAGGCTCGGGGCGCAAACAGTCTTAATTAAATTCATCATACAGAGGTTGCCAACAAGAAAAAATCCACATAAAGTTTTCAGGGACTTTGTACATTACCGCATTACCGTTTTCCAGCAAAAGTTTGATAAAATATGATTTACCGCTATAACTAGGTCCACACACGATACAAGAAAATGGTAGTTGCATCCTCTTGTCAAACATAGTCACATTTAGATTTTCCATGACTAATGAACAAATCATCAGAAACAATCAAATGAACTACACTACTCACAATAAGTTGGGATATTGTTATTTACATGAGTGCTTTTCCTATTTGCTCTGAATTTGAATGAAATAAGTAAAAGTTCCCTTTGATATTACTAATAATGTATGAGAAGAAGGATAGCCCCAAATAAAATTTTACAATGTCAGTAGCGGGTGTTTCCACCATTTGCCGCAATGACAGCTTGACAGCGCTGTCTCATGCTCCTCACTAGCCTCATGATGTTGTTCTGAGGCAATGCATTCCACTCTTCCACAAGTGCTACATGCAGGGGTACGATCATCCAGTCTCTGCGTCAACTGGTCCCAGACGTGCTCTATGGGGTTCAGGTCAGGGGACATTGATGGCCATATGAGGCACTCCAACTTCCTGAAGTCGAGCTGTGACAATTCTACCATGATGTGGCATTATCATCCAAGAACAGAAAGTTGGAGTGTGCTTGTGGAATTGGGCGATGATGATGGGTCTATGATGTCTGTGTGGTAAGAACGTGCAATGATTGAGCCATCTACAATAACCAAATCTGTTTTGCACTGTCTGGTGATGCCTGTCCAGACTGTTTCACCTCCTCCACCAAAGCAAACCCTGGTTACCATGTTGACCTCAGCTTGACCTCGCCTTTTCCAGGAACGGTGATCCAACACTCATCAGTGAACAGGACGGTAGACCACTGCTGCATTGTCCAGGTCACATGGTCTTGTGCCCACTGCAAACGTTCACAGCGGTGTCTTGGTGTCAGTGGAGTCACCTGCAACGGTCGCCGGGTATTTCAAGCCAATGAGGTGGAGTCTGGAAACCCTAGTATCCCTCACATCTCGTAAACGGGCCGGCAGCTGTGTGGCAGTTCCATAACGATGTCTGAGTGCATAGGCCCTTAGGTACTGATCATCGTTGCGGTCTGTCACTCGTGGGGCTCCACTCCTGGGTCTGTCATGAACTCTGCCAGTAGTTCAGTGTCTTGATACAAGTCTGCTGATGACACTTTGAGACACGAAGTTCACGAGCAACACTTGACTGCCTGCCACTGACCGGAACAAATTATGCTCATAATCCATGGTTCCACTGTACACATATAAACATGGACAAACTTAACCACAAGGGAGAGTAGTGAAATCAGGTAATAAACCACACTTATCGTACACAATCCTGAACCTTTTTATCTGTGAACGATTCCTCAAATGAAATCCCCTTTTATCTCGTGTGATTTGATTGTACAAAATTATGTTGACCGGTTTGTTTAGGATTTTTCGCTCAATCGTCGACCAGTTCTGTCAGAGATTTCAGATTGATATTTTCAGAATTGGTATAATTTAGTGTACAGTCGTGTCCAAAAGTTTTGAGAATTACATAAATATGGGAAATTGGAAAAGTTGCTGCTTAGGTTTTTATAATAGCAATTTGCATATACTCCAGAATGTTATGAAGAATGATCAGATGAATTGCATAGTCCTTCTTTGCCATGAAAATTAACTTAATCCTGAAAAAAACTTTCCACTGCATTTCACTGCTGTCATTAAAGGACCTGCTGAGATCATCTCAGTAATCGTCTTGTTAACTCAGGTGAGAATGTTGAAGAGCACAAGGCTGATTGGGTTTGTATGGCAGACTTGACATGTTAAAAGGAGAGTGATGCTTAAAATCATTGTTCTTTCATTGTTAACCATGGTGACCTGCAAAGAAACGCGTGCAGCCATCATTGCGTTGCATAAAAATGGCTTCACAGGCAAGGATATTGTGGCTACTAATATTGCACCTAAATCAACAATTTATAAGATCATCAAGAACTTCAAGGAAAGAGGTTCAACCAACGCAAAGAAGCCACTTCTCTCCAAAAAAAACATCAGGGACAGATTTATCTTCAGGGTGTCCAAGAAAGTCCAGCAAGCACCAGGATTGTCTCCTAAAGAGGATTCAGCTGGGGGATCGGAGTGCCACCACTGCAGAGCTTGCTCAGGAATGGCAGCAGGCAGGTGTGAGCGCATCTGCATGCACAGTGAGGCGAAGACTTTTGGAAGATGGCCTGGTGTCAAGAAGGGCAGCAAAGAAGCCACTTCTCTCAAAAAAAATCATCAGGGACAGATTGACCTTCTGCAAAAAGTATGGCGAATGGACTGCAGAGGACTGGGGCAAAGTCATATTCTCTGATGAAGCCTCTTTCCGATTGGGGCATCTGGAAAAAGGCTTGTCCGGAGAAGAAAATGTGAGCGCTACCATCAGTCCTGTGTCATGCCAACAGTAAAGCATCCTGAGACCATTCATGTGTGGGGTTGCTTCTCATCCAAGGGGGTGGGCTCACTCACAATTTTGCCCAAAAACACAGCCATGAATAAAGAATGGTACCAAAACACCCTCCAACAGCAACTTCTTCCAACAATCCAACAACAGTTTGGTGAAGAACAATTCATTTTCCAGCACAATGGAGCACCGTGCCATAAGGCAAAAGTTATAACTAAGTGGCTCGGGGACCAAAACATTAAAATTTGGGGTCCATGGCCTGGAAACTCCCCAGATCTTAATCCCATTGAGAACTTGTGGTCAATCCTCAAGAGGCGAGTGGACAAACAAAAACCCACTAATTCTGATAAACTCCAAGAAGTGATTATGAAAGAATGGGTTGCTATCAGTCAGGATTTGGCCCAGAAGTTGATTGAGAGCATGTCCAGTCGAATTGCAGAGGTCCTGAAAAAGAAGGGCCAACACTGCAAATACTGACTCTTTGCATAAATGTCATGTAATTGTCGATACAAGCCTTTGAAACGTATGAAGTGCTCATAATTATATTTCAATAAATAAATACAAAATTATATTTGTATTATATTTATTACATCACAGAAATAATTGAAACAAAGATCTAAAAGCAGTTTAGCAGCAAACTTTGTGAAAACTAATATTTGTGTCATTCTCAAAACTTTTGGCCACGACTGTACATTGTTGTTTTTCCTTTTAGAGTTTTATAATCGAAGGTTTTAGGTCCTTGTTTAGCGGTTTCACCCACTACCCAGGACAGATATCCTGAACCTTCCTGTTCAGTCTAGAGGAACATTATAATGTACAGTGGAACCTTGGATTACAAGCATAATTTTTTCCCGGAAGTGGGCTCGTGTTCCAAAACACTTGTAAACCAAATCATCATTTCCCATAAGAAATAATGTATACTCAAATTATTCGTTCCACAGCACCAAAAAATAAATACATAAAAATAATTAATACAATCTATAAAATGAAAATAAAACAAATTAATCTGCACTTTACCTTTTAAAAAAAGTACAAATAAATAACAGATAAGTGTTTCCGTTGGTGTGTGCAGGCGCGGTGTGTGTGTGTGTGTGGAATTAGCCCCTTCCCTCGCCTCGTTTTACACAGTAACACTCCTCCTCCCTCTCCCCACCTCGCTTTTTAAGTTTCACAACAAACGCATAAACAGCGTTTAAACATAGCGGAAACACCGTTTTAACAAAAAAAAGGGACGTTCGGTGTCAAAATAAGAGTCTCATGCGTGATACATGATACTCGGCGCTCAGTTTGCTCGATTTGCTCGGTTTGCGGAACACTCGTAAACCACGTTAATCGCAATTCGAGGTTCCACTGTACTACCATATCATATATGTGTGTCTAATATTGTTTTCTTCATATTTTACATTACATGCAGTTTGTAATTTACAGTACTTGCAATTGTACTTTTAAAATATAACCTACGTATCTACAGTATAAGCATATTTATCCACTTCAACAGTGAATGAGAAATTTGTTCTGGCTTTTAGATGAAGACCTTAGTTGATATAATTTTATTATTTAATTAATTATCTTTTTAGAAATACAATTCTTATTCTCTGTATTCTTGTCGAATATAGTCCTTCAGAGCAAGCACTGTGTCAGAACATTCTGCTGAATCTCTTCTCACCTTTCATTCAAGATAATTGTGAATTTATCGAACTGGGTGTGCCGTTGGCAAATACTGTTGGGGGGTTTAGATGAATTAACAAGACAGCGCGGACGTCTTTGCCTAAATTTTATTTCCCCAGCAAATGAAATCAGACTTCATAGTTGGAGTTGATACTTTGAGTGTAATTCACGAATTTACTGATTATTTTCAAATGCAGATTGACCTGTATATCAACTTGATAACTAGCGAATGCTTTAGTAAAGGGCTCTAAAACAGCGGCAATATGAATGACAATGGAATATTACAGAACGTGCAAGTTGTCGCCCATCTACCGATCACTAACCATTAAAATGTTCTATTTGAATTAAAATGCCATATACACACACACACACACACACACACACACACACACACACTGTATGGCTTTTAAATAAAAATCCAACATTTTAACACATTAAGGATATTCGTGTTTAATTAAATCCTTAAATCCTCGTGTTCCAGTGTTTATGCAATAATTTGGTCATGTTCACTCATGGGGTGACACTATAATGATTCATTATTTATTATTATGCTTACTTACTCAGAGAGATCTGTTTGATGCAGATTAACCTGTATATCAGCATGATAACTAACAAATGCTATTAAATGCCACATATGTTTACCCCATGGGTGAACATGACCAAATGGAACCTTTACTACCATTAAAAGCTATTTATTATAATAAGCGGTGCAGAAGTGTATAATAAACCAAAAAGAAACACAAAAAAGATAGATAGCTATTTATTTAATTATCATTTTAAATACTTATCAACAACATCCATCCATCAATGCAGTATGTCTGCATTTTAATCGATAAATCGCATGCATTTATCACCTTTTGATCAAAACGCTGCCTTTTGTAAAGTGAAACTGCGAGCCGCGGGTTTGAAATGAATTGTAGATTAATTTTAAAGCACGATTTAGTGCATCTCATTTCATTATTATAAACATCATTTATGAATTACACTTGAACGGGCGGTAGAGCTCTGATTAGACTACGTACAGTAGGCTCAACATCTCGGAGCCCAAATTTCATTAAAAAAAAAAAAAATTACTACATATTGTAAGAAGAATCATATATGAGATGAAAATGAAGAATAAATACATATCAGTGTTTAAAGTTTGAGCTCGACACGTTTATGAGCTCTGTCGTTTGATGTCAATGCGCTTAGGGTTAGAGAGAGAACGCATTTTTGGCTTCAGTAGACACACAATACTTCAGATTGAAACACGACTGCCCCTACAGGTAATCAACAGCATTTTCACAGCTTCCCGCAAGCTGCTGCGGAAGTGCGCGAGATCCCTTTTCAAGAAACGTGCGTTCGTAATGGCCAGATCTGTAGCATCTAATAGTGTTGGATTTAACTCTACAGAATCACCTTGTTGATTTAGATTATTTTGCAACCCTAACAGACTCTGATGTAACTGTTTGTTATATTTTTACTGAAATTTTGGCTGAAATTTTCATTTTGACTATTGACCAGATTTGAACTTCTAAGATTTTCATTCAGTTGATTTACTGCAACTAATAAAGCCGGATTTAAATGAGTCGGGTGATAATAATCAGATTCTGTATCTATATTCTGTAATCTTAACAGACTCTGATTTAGTTCAGAGAATATGTCGTGTTGAGTCACAGATGCAGTTGTTGCGCTGGGATCCGAGCTAGGCCTCTGAATAACAAGTTGGTGGCCAAGCTTAAACTTTCGTTTAGTTGGTTGATTGCAGCAGTTAAATACAGATTAACGGTTGGGCACGATTCATGATGTAACAGACTATTTGAAAAAGATGAGTTTTCCCCAAATCAGAAATCATGTGGTGATGATGGATTACATTCATTTAAATTTATTTTAGCTCCTGAAGCTGACACGTTAAAAAGAATGTGTCTGTGCCATATATATCGTAAAATAATCTTAGCAATCTTGTATTCAATGAAACACAGCTATTCAAGTTGTCATGAATATCACACAAAGATGAAACACACTCCCTACTAAAGTTTTGTTCCTATTAATTATCAAGGTGGTTAAAGCTTTCAAATAAAACCTGAAATTCTTGATAGAAGTCTCTAAGTGCATCTCTGAGCTCCAGTTGATTAGGGTCCTCGTGATCGATGTTACTGTATCTTCGGGTAAAACCAACTCTTGTACTTCTGCTATGTCACTCACAACTAAAAAAAGAGAGTAGAAATAGTAGAAAAATTGTGCTCATGCACTAAACAGATGGGTGAAAATAGAATAAATTAGTAGATAATACATATTAATCTTACCTGGAGTATTTGATTTATCGTCATTGACCTCATGTTCGGGGTCCTGTTTGTTGTGATGGTCTTGGCTGACGGAGTTACTACAGGTATTAGTCTTGCATGAGATAATGGGTGACGGCCTTGCAAGGGGTGTGTCAGAAATAATCAGAATGCCGTTAACTAAAAATCAGGAAAAACAAATTAAATGTTCATTTAATATTATGTATTGCACCTTTTATCACAAAACAAAGTTCTAAGTGGTAGAATGAAATTACCTAAAAACTTGGTACAGTATCTTAGACATTACAATCAGATAAACATAGCACAGTTTTGTTCTGTAATAAAAACGTAATGAAATTAATCTTTAGGTCTAAACCCATTTGTAAGCTAGAATTACATATTTAGAATCTAATCGAATATAATACTATATGTGAATAAGTTTAAACATTTACATGTTAAGTTCTTACCTACTGAGAAGTCCATGATCTCTTTTGGATGAAGAAGCGATGTAACCACTGATGTTCCAAAACTGTAATATCACTTGGCAGACTTCCAGAATGGAAGCTTTTGGAAGTTCTTCCTTTTATAGGGGTGTGTCTGAGGTGTGTGTCTGTGGGAGGGTGTCAACGGTCAGATGGACGGTCTGACCATACCTTTGAACAGCTAACTGTTAACTTGTAAATGTTGGAATAGTGGGCATGGGGTCTGGGGGTTTATGTGGTCGTATGGAGTTTTGTGGCTCAATGTTGAAAGATCAGCAAAATTTCATCCGTTTCTTTGTTTTTTACCACATTGTTGAATAATTAATCAATTTGATTAAAGTAGTATTGCAGAACGTACCCACTGGTTCTGTCATACCTCACTTCACAATTATCTCTGTTATCAGATGCATAGTCATTGATAGTAGTAGCAGAAAAGTGCAGTGAAACCTGGTCCTTGGAGAAAATTGTGGTTTGTATGTGATATATCTGTTGCAGAGATGTACTGTTCTCATTTCATTTCATTATTATAAACATCATTTATGAATTACACTTGAACGGGCGGTAGAGCTCTGATTAGACTACGTACAGTAGGCTCAACATCTCGGAGCCCAAATTTCATTTAAATAAAAAAAAAAAATTACTACATATTGTAAGTAAACAACAGTAGCACAAGTTTAGAAAAAAAATATATTTAGACTCTAAATAGATGCCAAATTATTTTTATGTTACACTCTTAAAACTGCTGGGTTAAATGTTAAAGTTTATCTATTTATTATTATTGAGTAGATTGCCTGTTAGAAATTTTAAACTATAGAAGAGATAGTTAATCAGCGGTAGTTTTCACTACTACTACTAATGATAATAATACTAAATGGAGAAAGCGCAGTCAAAGAAGAATCATATATGAGATGAAAATGAAGAATAAATACATATCAGTGTTTAAAGTTTGAGCTCGACACGTTTATGAGCTCTGTCGTTTGATGTACCAACTGGTTCTGTCATACCTCACTTCACAATTATCTCTGTTATCAGATGCATAGTCATTGACAGTAGTAGCAAAAAAGTGCAGTGAAACCTGGTCCTTGGAGAAAATTGTGGTTTGTATGTGATATATCTGTTGCAGAGATGTACTGTTCTTCAATTTTCACATGTAGGCCGCTGATAAAAAGAAACCCATTCAAACAATGTAGTCAAAGTCCTTGGGGTGGGGGTGTTAGGGGTGTGTGATCAGCTAATTGTCAACATATGTATGTTAGGTGAGGCTCCGTCCACACGAAGCCAGTGCGTTCCCTATCCGATCATTTTTTTCCCTCGTTCGTCTCAAGAAATATCTGCGTACACACGAAACCACTGAAAACGGTGTAGTATATATATGCCAGACCAGTATGGGGCGCTGTAATTCTGCCATAGAGATACACTATACACGGAGAAGAAGACTTTGAGCATGCGCATGACATCATCGTTTCACAAAATATACGGATTGGCTGTACACACGAAACCGCAAGGGTGTCGTTTTCAGATTTATCCACCTTGGGACCCAGTTTAAAAAAAATAGCGGTTTCAGTCTCCTAAAACGCCGGATCCGTGTGGATGAAACGCCAATACGATAAAAAATTTATACGTATACAGCGAAACGCGTCTCCGTGTGGATGGACTCTGAGTGTGTGAGAGAGGGGGATTGGTGGGTGGGAGGAAGGGGTGCCTCCGGGTGATAATTACTAACAATTGTCAACAGAGGACTTTTTGTATGTGTGCTTTGGTCTGGGCTGGGTGGGGTGGAAGGATCACGCGCGCGCGCGTGTGTGTGTGTGTGTGTGTGTGCGCGCATGTGCATCGGGACACATGAAATCATGTAACATCATTACAATCTTTAATTATACACTCCATTTGGAAAAATGTCAACATAATTATAATTAATGATGACTTACGGATTATAATTAGTCATTTGTAAATATGTGACCTTGATTTTTCAGCATGTTTCTTAATTCTTAATTTAAAGATGACCTTTGACCTTTTTGACCTTTAATCAATCAAACTTTTTGAAGTCTTTTATACCCTCTATATTTCTCTGGGTAGCCATTGATGTTCAGCAGAAAGTGGTGCTCTGTGTCCTCCTAAAGTCAAAAAACATTATTTTTTAGTTTTATCAACTTTTGTTATCTTTAAACCAGTCTGTTAATCTCTGCACTTCCTCTGTGTATGCTGACTTGTTATTCATGCTGATAAGCTCCACCACTGTGTTCAGGCCCAACAGGCTAAGCTTTCTGATCAGGTGTTAGGGAAGATACTGTAGGATTGAATGCTGAGCTGAAATCTTTGAACAGCATTTAAACCTCATTACACTGTAAAAAAAAATACAACTAGCAAAATGTTGGCTTTTTATTATTATTATTATTTATTAGTAATCTGGACAATAAGACATGAAAAAACTGACTGAACTAGTGAAAACAAGTTCATTAAAAACTCGCTGTGTCAACTAAGGTTTAATTACTGAACAGACTTTCTAATGCAAGTTAACACGCACAGAAGTTGGTTCGGAAGTTGGCGCACGCGCGCTGTTACGTTTCTAAAATTGGCGCATGCGCACTGATACGTTTCTGAAGTTGGCGCATGCGTGTTGGGTGCAGCGGGTATTTTGAACATCATCTGGATTAGTATCCCGTTTCTCCACCTCACAACGAACAACTTCTTTTAAACTTTGGTAAGTGCACATATTTATATCGAAGTCCTTTGTAGGAATTGTCTTAACATAAATGAGCGTTATTATATGGCATTCTTTACGAAGTACATATAGCTTGGTACAGTTGTTTATTTAACGTGAGACAGTGAGAAAGCTGCAAGTCATCCTGTAACCTGAATTACTACAATCAATATATTTTGTATTATTTTGAGTTTACTACATTTATTTGTAATTTATTACAGGTGTTGCATATTATGAAGTATATTTAATTGTATTAGAAATATTACATTTAGAATTGAATATTATTTAATTATTATTTACAGCACATGATTATTTTCTCTATATCCCTGCATGTGTGATATTTGATTTATTGGTTATGTTGCTTATGTTAAGAGGAACTAACAAGTTACCTGCCTGGGGTTTCCCATGGGACAGGTGAGAGTGTGACATGGTGTGAGAGAAGCACATGAGAGCAATTTGGCTTAATAAAATAACTTGTTGCAAACTTAACTGTAGCCCGCTTATTACCCACAGCCAAAGAGACTGGAGAAGAGTAAGACAAGTCTAGAAAGTCGGGTTACATTCATAATAACTCTTCTACACTTGGTATTTAAAATCTGCAGTATTTGCAGCACGAATGTGTTTGTAATCTTTACATTTAATGTTTCAGAACACATTCTCTCAATATCCTCCTGGATAAACACATTTCCAGACTTCATCACAAGACCTCAAACTTTGCCATTTCATGAAAGTAAACATTTACAATGCAGTATTTTTTAATGATTTTAAGAACGAAGTATGAAGTTAGGGCAAAAAAATAATTCTTGTTATACCTTACTAGTTTACTTTTTTATGTAAGACTATTCATGCCCCATTTCATTAAATATAACGAAAAAGAAGTAAAAAGACTGTTAAATATTTTGGTCAATATAATTGGTCAGATTAGCTCTGCACTAACGTTCAGAAGTTTTACATCTGTATTATTTTTTGTTTTTAAAAGAGTTTTATGTTAATCAATGCTACATTTATTTGATCAATATAAAATACTACATTTATTTGATATAGTAAAACTGGAATAAGGTGAAAATGTTAGACTTCAAAATTTCTGTTGTCTACTGGAATGTACTGTACTTAAAACTGTAATTTATTGCTGTGACATTAAGCTGAATGTTCTGCATCAAGTCTTTATTGTCACATGGTCTTCAGAAATCCCTCTAATATGAGGATCTGATCATGGGAAAATTTCTTGATATTTTTGTATAGAGAGTTATAGTTTTTTTTTGCCAATTTTAATAATAAGAAGAATGTTAGCCTATAGAAATGTCTAATACTGTCATTTAGTCCTGGGGAGGGGGGTGTATTGTTTCCACAAAACTCAATAAATGTTTCTTGATCATTATAAATGAATTAAAGAAATAGTGATTTCTGCAGATCATGTGACACTGAAGACTGGAGTAATGATGCAGAAAACACAGCTTTACATCACAGCAATAAATAAAACAATTTAAATACATTCCAATGGAAAAAAGCTGCTATATTTAACATTATTCCTGTTTTACTGTATTTCTGCTCAAATAAATGTAACCTTCATGAAAACTTGTGTTGAGTTAGATCTGCTCTGAAGCACAGTTCTTCTCTTGGAAAACATATAAGAAATAGAGATCGTATTTTGCCCCTTACAGAAATGTAGATTCAAGCTTTAGCAGCCATCAAAGATTTCTTTCAAATCTTGAAAGAAACAGAACCTGAGCTGAACAGTGAACCTGAAGCTGGGACTTCACCTTGTTCACATGTACAGTACAGTCGTGTCCAAGAGTTTTGAGAATTACATAAATATTGGAAATTGGAAAAGTTGCTGCTTAAGTTTTTATAATAGCAATTTGCATATACTCCAGAATGTTATGAAGAGTGATGAATTGCATAGTCCTTCTTTGCCATGAAAATTAACTTAATCCCGAAAAACTTTCCACTGCATTTCATTGCTGTCATTAAAGGACCTGCTGAGATCATTTCAGTAATCATCTTGTTAACTCAGGTGAGAATGTTGACGAGCACAAGGCTGGAGATCATTATGTCAGACTGATAGGGTTAGAATGGCAGACTTAACATGTTAAAAGGAGAGGGATGCTTGAAATCATTGTTCTTTCATTGTTAACCATGGTGACCTGCAAAGAAACGAAAGCAGCCATCATTGTGTTGCATAAAAATGGCTTCACAGGCAAGGATATTGTGGCTACTAAGATTGCACCTAAATCAACAATTTATAGGATCATCAAGAACTTCAAGGAAAGAGGTTCAACCAACGCAAAGAAGCCACTTCTCTCCCAAAAAAAAACCATCAGGGACAGATTGATCTTCTGCAAAAAATATGGCGAATGGACTGCTGAGGACTGGGGCAAAGTCATATTCTCGGATGAAGCCTCTTTCCGATTGGGGCATCTGGAAAAAGGCTTGTCCGGAGAAGAAAATGTGAGCGCTACCATCAGTCCTGTGTCATGCCAACAGTAAAGCATCCTGAGACTATTCATGTGTGGGGTTGCTTCTCATCCAAGGGGGTGGGCTCACTCACAATTTTGCCCAAAAACACAGCCATGAATAAAGAATGGTACCAAAACACCCTCCAACAGTAACTTCTTCCAACGATCCAACAACAGTTTGGTGAAGGGCCAGCACTGCAAATACTGACTCTTTGCATAAATGCCATGTAATTGTCGATAAAAGCCTTTGAAACATATGAAGTTCTTGTAATTAGATTGCAGTACATCACAGAAACAACTGAAACAAAGATCTAGAAGCAGTTTAGCAGGAAACTTTGTGAAAACTAATATTTGTGTCATTCTCAAAACTTTTGGCCACAACTGTAGAATTGAGAGAACAGGACACAGAAAAATTTGATGCTGAGACACTTGAGCACAAACCTGAACATCTTTTTTTCCATGCAAACAGTATTGCATATTTCTAAATCTTTCTCTCATAATTAGAGTCTCCCTAAGGTTAAATGTTATGAATACCTGAAAGTTTATCAAAGGTGACAATGCATAACATTAGCGCCCTTTTTTCAGACTTCAAATATTGTGGCTCACTGAATGAAAACTGTCCTGGAAGATCTCGATGTGTTTATCCGTGATGGATCATCTGCACTATTTAGAACATGTCTGTTGAGTATGTTGCATTGATTCTCTGCAGGCACTTTGACAAAAATACGGCTGTTAATATTTGTGTTGACATTATTAAGATATTTAAATTCTTATTCATTTGAACTCTGGCTCTTATTTTACTTTATCTGATCATCTCAACTGATTGTAAAGATTTATGAGGTGTTTCTTTCTGTACATTTTGTCTACATTAATCTAGTAGGATCCAAAACGATCATGGAACAAAAAGAAATTTAAAAACATAGAAAAGATGGATGTCAAAAGTGATTTTTTTTTTTGTACTCCTTATTACAGTAGGACAGTACTCCTGATGGCGGACAGACCAGAGAGATGAAAGTGGGAGTTTCTATTGTACTTGAAGATGATGACCCTGCGACTTTGACCAGTGTCATAAACTTTACTCTTGTGTTGGAGGAAGGGATTGTCTTGCAAGATGCTCCAGAACAGTTTGGCCTTTGACCTGTTTGCCTTGGATTTCAGTACCAAAAAATCGGAAGTAAACTTTTGAGGTGATTGAGAAGGCGTTCATGCAATTGGGCACTCACTGCTCTGCAAGGGTACAATCCCTTAAGACTTAACTTCTCCTATGACTTTGCTTTTGTGAGCTGTTTTCAGACTTCAAATTATTATTATTATTATTATTATTATGTACTCTTTTCCTTGTTTTGTGAAGTTTAGACTGTAAAAGGCATTTTGCCATGTTTCTTTTTGTGTACTTTTATTTTAAAGTCATGGAATGTGGTTGTAGTGTGTTCCTTTTGGTTTAAAATAAAATTTGGAAGAAACTTTCAAGCATTCAGTTACAGCTTTTTTCATTATATTGTATTACAAAAAAACTGCTTCAGTAAATTTAAAGACATATTTTGAACCCAATACATGTGGCAAGTTCACATTTATTAAATTAATAAGTCTTTGAAACTATCAAATCACTTTTAACTTAACAAAAGAATATAAGTTGGGAAACCTTAATCAGTAAATTTAGTTAAGTCAACAACAAGTTGACTTAACTCTAGATTTCAAGGCAACTTGCTGCACAGCTTTTTTGAGTTAACTCCACTTTCAACCCAAGTTGTTGATTTAACTCAAAATGTCAAGGCAACTTGCTGCACAGCTTTTTTGAGTTAAGTGAACAAGTTGGGTTAAAAGTGGAGTTAACTCAAAAAAGCTGTGCAGCAAGTTGCCTTGAAATTTTGAGTTAAGTCAAGATTTTATTTTTTACAGTGTACTGTCTAGGAGTGTGAGGGCCAGATGGATTGTGGTGGAGATGGTGTCGTCATGAATGGGATGGGTGGTTTAGCAGGGTCTTAACGTGTCTCATGACGAACCGCTCAAAGCACTTCATAATGATAGGTGTGAGTGCACCTGGACAGTAGTCATTGAGACAGGACACAGAAAGCTTCTATGGCACAGGTAAGATGGTGGTAGTCTTTTAAGGCTTAGTCTTTAAGGTTTGTTTTAAGCCTACCACAGACTCTCACCCACTTGCCACACTTCTGCTCCCTTGCGCACCACTTTTGACGTCCCCTCCTCTGACCACCAGCATCAGGCAACGATGCTGAGTTCCAAAAGTGTCCACTTTATATAACCACCGGTTTCTCCAATGTCGGTATACCATGTAAAAATGGGCTACAACAAGAAATAAACAAAAGTAGCACCATTTTGGATCCAGAGCAGTCACTGCATGCTTTCATTCTTGCCTGCTTGTTTGCAACAGGAGGCTGATCATTTTCTGATCAACTGTTTATTAAAAAATATATATATATATTTCCCTGACCTAAAGAATGGGTCAGTTTACTTGTTAATTAAAAAATTAATTCATGCATTATATTAGTTAATAATTATAATAGTTCCATAGAAATGTTCCTAAATGAACTGTTTTTGCAGTACAGTGATATATTAAATTTAAATCAATTTCTTTTCTGAAAATGACTCAAGCATCATATTGACACCAGTCAAAAACCAAACTTTATTTAAGATAAATCAGAAGAGTCACCATTTAAATCTACAAAGTGATAACAGTCAAATAGGATCTGAGCCAGGAAAGGCCAATTTCCTTAATTCCTACTACATTTTCTAATCTATGAAGAAGAAGAATACAATCAATGACGCCAAAAGCTGCACTGAAGTCAAATAACAAAAGCAAAGAGACGCAACCCTGGTCAGGGTTTACTACTTTAACTTTAAAGCGCTCCGTACTTTACGGAGCACTGTCTCGGTACTGCTAATTCTGCTATTGCTATTCCTATGTAAATATGAACATAGCTGCTGCACGACTACCTTTTCTAGGATCTTAGATATAAAAGGGGGGTTTGATATCGGCCTGTAGTTGGACAGGAGTCACCGTCCGGTTTCTTGAATAGTGGTTTAATAAATAATCATTTAAAAGATTTTGCAACATACCCACTGCTGAGTGAAGAGTCTACTATTTTTACCAAGGAGTTAACAGCTGTTCAGTTATTGCTGGTACTATATGTTTGAGAATGTGTTGGGATAGGGTCTAGTACACAAGTAGATGATTTTTCACAAAAGATGACTGAAATGAGTTTACTGTCTTGAAGGGGAGTAAAATATTCTAGGTTCTGATATGGTTAGCTTATCATCTGCATCAATGTTTATTAAATAGATTTTTTGCCTAATGTTTACAATTTTGCTTAAAAAAAAAGTTCATGAAGTCCTCACTACTGCATGTTATTAATATAGAGAATTTGGTAGTGGTCTTAATTCTGATTAATTTTGCTACATTATTCAATAAGAATCAAGGATTATGTTTGTTATTTTCTATAAACATGGAGTGATATGTTGACCTAGCAACACTAAGAGCTTTTTAATAATCAAGATGTTTTCCTTCCATGCTATTTGAAATAGTAATAATTTAGTTTGACAGCATTTACATTTTAATTTCCAAACAGACTGTCTTAAAGTGCATGTGTGCTTGTGATATCAGTGAATGAGTTTCTTATCTCTAATATTTTTTTTTCTTTTAACAGGAGCTACGTTATCATAAAGTATAATGAAATGTTGACTCGTTGGGGAAAGACAGTGGTCTAATCATGGTTGTTAACTCTGAAAGACTAATAAAACTAATAAACTAATAAAGCTCATGTACATAGTAGTGTGGCGTTGTGCATACTTAATGGCTATAATACACTTTGACACACTATAATAAACGAGAAAAGATAGTGATCTGAGATAACTTTAGATTGTTGAAATGTTGCTATATGTCTTATAATTTATCCTTAGGATATTATTAAATCTCGAGTGTGTATTGCTTTATGAGTGGGTACTAACACACATTGATTTACTCCCACTGAGTATTTACTTCTACTACATAAATGCTGTTTTCAGAGGGTCTAGGTTGGAAAGGAAATCTGCAAATTTGCAGAAAGAATTCGGAGTATCACCCTTGGAGTCTGTAAATAATAATTAGAGGAATTAACGGGGCAGACTTATTATTTTTCCAAATTAAAATGAAACAGGAATTATATTGTTTCTGAAAGAATTGGAACAGCAGGGCTAATCCTCCTGGTTTTCATATGAAATGAAAACATTTGGTAAAAACAGATCAAAATTTAGGTCATCATATAATAATATTTACATTTAGATTTCTTTTTTTTAACAATTGGGAATATGGCATTTGATTTAGGTGGGAGATCTAGTTGAGCAGAAGTATTGGTACAGCATTAGTAAAGTAAATTGAAGTAAATAACACAATATTATAATAATTAAGTGCAATCCTTGTTTGCAAAACCTGTATCAAGGTGGCACCCACTAACATCAGCAAACTACATTCTCCTTTAGTGATGCTTTTTAGGCTTGTACTGCAGATTTTTTAATTGTTCTTTGTTTTCTTTGTTCTTCTGTGGTTTTGCCCTACAGTCTCCTCATCAGGAGGTGAAATTCATGCGTAATTGGGTTAAAATCACCTTGTAGACTTGCCCACTTTCCTCTCTTTCTGGCCCAAATTTTTCAAATTTTTGTCCTGAAGTCCTTGGAAGTTTAGGTGTTTATATTGCTGCACAATAAATTTCTAACAAAACCTGTAATGGGCCCACTGTGCAACCCGCTGGGAGCACTGTTGTGAGACTGGGTTGTTTCAGTTGGTCAGGTCTAGACTCAGCAATGTGACAAGTCAATTGTTTCCCAGTATGCATTAAATGACCAGGTTATCACATCAATAGATTTCTTTTTTTTTATGATGGCACTGACCATATTCCAAGATTGTGAAAGAGAAGATCCAAAAGGATGATGAATAATTTTATACATAAATTGCCCACCACACTGCACAAATTGAAGCTAAAGGCAGTTGAAAGAAATCTTTGTGTGTTTTCGCCAGGCAGTGTATATATATATATGACAGAGAGAGAGAGAGAGAGAGAGAGAGAGAGAGAGACAGAGAGAGTGTGAGAGAGAGAATAATAATTACTAGGGTTTGCCCCCAACCTTCTACCCCCACTCACCACTGGATCAGTATAAATGTCACAAACATGTTACAAACATGCTTTTTTCTGATCCCAAACCCAAACACACAAGAATTGTTAATAATTGTTTAATGAGCTATTATTTTTACAGACATGCAGAGTGCAGGAGCAAATGGTAATGCAACCACTAATTTATCATCTGATCTTACAAGGCATTTGTTTGAGAAGTTCTTGTTATTGCAGATCCTGGTTGTAATCTTTTTCTATGTAAATTGTTTAATGATATTGACAATTATGAAAAAAGAGGCATTTAGAAATGAAACTCGATATATTTTGTTTGCACAAACTCTATTTGTTGACACTGCTTTTATATTGCAAGCTAACTTGTTTGTTGTTGACAATACTTTCCAGTATCCTGTAAACATATTCATCTGTAGTCTTTTTTTACTAATTCAAAATTTTTTGATCTGCTGTACACCATTGACTTTGGTGGCAATGTGTCTGGAACGTTATGTGGCTATATGCATGCCTTTGAGACATGCCGAAATTTCCACCCGTAGGACCAGATTATATGGGCTTTTTATCATATGGAGTATAAGTTCTATTATTCCAGCATTTGTTTTCATAGGCTATTGGGCAGCGGCCCCACCTGCTGCTCTGTTCTCCTCTGCTGTGTGTAGTGCAGAGACAATGATAACTAAAGATTGGCAGGGGCATGGCCGTGCTGTAATGTATGTTTTCCTTTTTCTTTTTATGGTGATTATTACTGTCTTTACCTACATCAAGATAATGATTGCAGCCAGAGCTGCTTCCTCTGAGAAAAAGAAATCAACCAGTAAGAGTCTCAGAACTGTGCTGCTTCATGGTGTTCATCTGTTTCTGTGCATGATGCAATTATTTAACCCATACATAGAAATGGCATATTGGAAGGTTGAAGAATTAACTTTTAGGAATGTGAGATATTCCAATTTTATTGTTTTCTTGTTTGCACCACGCAGCCTTAGTCCATTGGTTTATGGTGTTCGAGATGAAAAATTCTGTATTGTTTTAAGGCATTATGCTTTGTGTGGTACTGAATGCCTTTTCTCTGCAGTGCTTGAAAAGAAAAAAAATAAAATAAAACCAGTCCACACAGAGCATTAGACATAACATCAGTGAGCCCTCTGAATAGTTTTTTTCTAAAGCTGTCTACTGGTATTGTTTTGATTAACCTTTTGATGCCTTCATCTTCACACTGAATGGATGCAACAACTAATGCAACACCTTATCTGTGTACCTTTTAACATTGCTTACTTTTTTCACTTGGCATGGAACAATGCAATAATTATTTGATTTTACACTTTAAAAATGTCACTGTAAATATAGCTGTGTAAGCAATGTGTTACAGTCCGAGTTATCATTACCTGCAATCAGTCAATTACAAAATACAAAATTGAGTTTTTAAATGTTGATTTCCTTTGAAACTCTCCGGGGTCTGAGGGTGTTTTGGGACCCTCGCGAAGTTTTGACATGTCCTGACATTTGTGCAGGTGCTGTATACAGGTATTATTTGTGATTATACAGGTACATATATATATATATATATATATATATATATATATGGCTAAAGTCTCATTATCCTGTATTCAGTACAAAAATAGTTATGAAAATATGTAAGTAGAATATACAAAAGTTTAAATTTTGGAGAATTTTTTTGGTTTTGGCATTTGGTTTTTGATTGTTGAAAGAAAAAAAGACCACAAAAACATTTGAAACATTTGTCAACAAGAATTTTGAACTAGATCTAGATTTTTAGAACTACAGTTGATCATGTAGCCTAGAGTTTTTTCTTTAAAATTATGTGAAATTCATCCTGCTCACTCATTCACAGAAAACAATATATTGATAAAATTTTTCTAAGACACTTTTTGTTTAAAAAGGATATATGCACAGAGGCAGGAATGATCATGAATAATACTGTAAATCACACAAGAAAAGACAAAGACCCGCATAATGAGCCTTTCAGTCAGGTTTGTAACTGGGGGGGGACATGATACAAAAAAGAATGTAAGGAGAAAATACTATTGTTTTTAGTTTATTTAAAATACAGTTACCTGCATGGCAAAATAAATTGAGGTCCAATTGCGAGAACTTCAGGAACAGTGCAAGGTAAGGAAATATAAGATTTGTAAAAGACCACTCGTTTACACCCTACATGCTCTCATAGTGCAGAGAAAAGATCTAGGAATTTGGAGAGAGGGACACAGGGACATCATATACACCATTAAAAAGTTACACCACTTAAATTTACATGTAGGGAAACATGTGGTGCTACAGAAGGCACATTAATGGCAAACTGTGCTAAAACAGATATTCAGGCATCCATCACCCTAATGCGATCCTCCTTGCGGCCTTTTCCTCTTCAGCGGTGGGGATGCAAAGGCAGAAGTGTGTGTGTGTGTGAAGTGAAGAAGTGGTGTGCCACAGGAGCACGAGCAGTTCTCTCAGTGATCAATGGGGCGTCATTCCGGTCTCTCCTGGGGTGCATAACATTGCCCCTGCTCAAGTGCCACTCTCTTCAGCTCCACCGGACAACTTATAACTTTGTTTCCGGTCCCTGGACTAAACTCTTTTATAACGCGGAAAAAGCCCAAAGTCCATTAACGTTGATTATCGCCAGCCAGCCTGGCCTGTCAGCCCCGCACCTGCAGTAGGGAGCCTAGGGAGTCAGCGAGGAGTGATAACAGATTGAGGCGCACAGGCACACGCCATGACAATAGTCTTAGGTGTATGTATCATACCTTCGGTTCTCTTCTTTTTCAAATATGTAAAACGTTGTACTCAAACTGTTCTCTTGAACATTGCTCATGATTTGACATGCTTTCATGGGTCTATGATAAACCGTATGCAACTAGTTACGCACCAGTAAGTTTTGTACGGAAGAAAAAAAAAGGCCTGTGGGATAATAATAGTAGTGTTTTGCTTCACAAGCACCACTAATAATAATAAGCCTGTGAGATAATAATAGTAGTGCTTCGCTTTGCAAGCACCAAAAGGACTTCAGTTAAGGATAATTGCACAATTACCTTGATATAGGGCTATTTTAGCAATGACCTGTTCAATCACTACAAGGTTACAGAATCTTATATTTTAATACAACTGCATTTTAGTCTACTGCACTGTTCTTCATAAAAAGTTTTTGTTCCAGAATTTTTGTAAGCAAAACTGTCAATGGATGGGCAATTGTGTATTGACAACGTGTATTGACAAACAATGTATATATTTGTTGACGGGTAATAGGCTGGACAAATATCTGTTGATAGTCATAGACCATACACATCTCAAACATCAACCCTCGAGATGTTAACAAACACAAGCAATCTCGGGGGTTGATGTTTAAGATGTGTATGGTCTATGGCCTATCAACAGATATTTGTATATATCATTTGTATCCCATTCCAAACATTTACACCCGACCAGGTATTTGTAAACACAGGTTATTGATAAGGCAGTATTATAGCTACATTACATAGCCACATTACATTTTAGATAGCAGTGTCATAAGCTAACTAAAACTGAACAAAATAAATATTAGCTACCATAAGATAGCTGTGCTACTACGTTTTCTAGGATCTTAGAGATAAGAGGAGGGTTTGATATCGGCCTGTAGTTGAACAGGAGTCACCGTCCGGTTTCTTGAATAGTGGTTTAATAACTAATAATTGAAAAGATTTTGAAACATACCCACTGCTGAGTGAAGAGTTTACTATTTTTACCAAGGAGTTAACAGCAGTTCAGTTATTGCTGGTACTATATGTTTGAGACTGTGTTGGTATAGGGTCTAGTACACAAGTAGATGATTTTTTTCACAAGAGATGAGTGAAATGAGTTCACTGTCTTGAAGAGGAACAAAAATATTCTAGGTTCAGATATGGTTAGCGTATCATCTGCATCAATGTTTATTAAATTGTCTGGTTTCAAAGCCTGATATTTTGCCTAATGTTTGCAATTTTGCTTCAAAAAAAGTTCATGAAGTCCTCACTAATGCATATGTTATTGATATGGAGAATTTGGTAGTGGTCTTAATTCTAGTTAATTTTGCTACAGTATTAAATAAGAATCTAGGATTATTTTTGTTATTTTCTGTAAACATGGAGTGATATGTTGACCTAGCAACACTAAGAGATTTTTAATAGTTCAAGATGTTTTCCTTCCATGCTATTTGAAATAGTAATAATTTAGTTTGACAGCATTTACATTTTAATTTCCGAGCAGACTGTTTTAAAGTGCATGTGTGCTTGTGATATCAGTGAACGAGTTTCTTATCTCTAATATTTTTTTCTTTTAACAGGAGCTACATTATCATAAAGTATAATGAAATGTTGACTCGTTGGGGAAAGACAGTGGTCTAATCATGGTTGACAAGTCTGGAAGACTAATAAAGCTAATAAACTAACGCTTCACGCTAACTTCACGCTGCAACCGGAGACGGACCACAAGACTAGCAGTTAGCCCTGGAGCATGGATGGTAAACCCAAACGCGGAAGTAGCGCGAGCAGGCAGGATAACTACTCTGGTTATTTTTAGAACTCTCTCCGTGCGAGAGCAAGGGTCTACACAAAGAAACTGCACGTTCTAATAACACGCACTCAGTCGAAAGCAAAACCCAAGAAAGTGAGTACTCACGTTTAGACGGACGAAG
This sequence comes from Clarias magur, assembly GCA_013621035.1. NCBI lineage: Eukaryota > Metazoa > Chordata > Actinopteri > Siluriformes > Clariidae > Clarias > Clarias magur. The sequence goes on from QNUK01000153.1 coordinate 521,395, forward strand.
CATTGGCGATAGCATGGGCAAACTCAATAACTGAGTGAATGTGAAGCATAATCTTGTCTCCTTTTATGCTTCCTGAATCGCGAACGTACTACTTCCGGGTCCTCGTGTCGGTCGCGTTAGGAATGCGCATGACAGTACCCCCTTGTCCAGGACCGGCACTCGATCGGGGAAGTGGTGAAGGGTTTGAGTTGGGAAGTGTGAAATACCGAATTGATCCGGAGCGCTGCAGGGAGCTGGAGCCAGTAGGTGACAGGGTTAATCCGGAGGGTGATGGGGTATGGGCCCATGAATCTTGGAGATGACTTTGTCTGCAGGTGTAGTTTTCTTGTAGATAGCCATACCTTGTCACCCACATGGTACAATCGTTCCGGTGGGTGCCGGTGATGATGTTGAAGGGTGTAGCGGGTGATGGTGCGTGGGATGGCGTTGTTTGTTTTCGTTCCTGAGCCGTCGGCACCGGCAGACTAACTGTTGGCCCGACGGTACTTTGAATATCGGAGACTGGAAACCGTAGCATACCTCAAATGGACTTAGGTTGGTGGCGGAGGATGTGTGGAGGTTATGGGACAGTTCAGCCCAAATGAGGTAGCAGGCCCAGTAGCACTGGCAATCAGCGACAAAGCACCTCGGGTAGTGCTCCAGTTGCTGCTTGGTCTGCTCCGTCTCACCATTGGGTGAGTAGCCGGGTGGTAGCCGGAAGACAGACTACAGGTGGAATTGATCAGATGGCAGAAGGCCTTCCAGAACCGGGACGTGAACTGGGGGCCCCTGTTCGAGATGATGTCCTTTGGGAACCCATGCAGGCGGACTATGTGTTCTAATATCAGCTCGGCTGTCCTTTTAGCTGATGGGAGTCTGGGGAGGGCCACCAGATGTACAGCTTTGGACAACTAGTCGACGATGGTAAGGATGGTCTCTTTCCCTTCAGAAACCGGCAGGCCCATGAAAAGGTCGACGCCAATGTGGAACTCAGCCATGTAGCGGGAAGAGCAATGCGCAGATCCGTGCCATCCCATTTATCCAGTAAAGCTAGGTAAACCTCAGAAGGAGGGGCGTTGCAGCAGCCATGGAGGCTGCTCGATCAGCTCGGCATGCCAGTTAGCCACATAGCAGAGGTGAGCGTAATCCGCTGGGTTTACTGCTGATGGCTCAGTCATTCTGTCACGGTGCAACTGGAAACAGACCAGAAGACTAGCAGTTAGCCCAGGTAGCGTGGATGATAAACCCAAACGCGGAAGTTGTGCAAGCAGGCAGGATAACCACGCTGGTTATTTTTAGAGCTCTCTCTGTGAGAGCAAGGGTCTACACAAAGAAACCCGTGTTCTAATAACACACACTCAATCGAAAGCAAAACCCAAGAAAGTGAGTACTCACGTTAGCATGGGCAAACTCAATGACTGAGTGAATGTGAAGCGCCATCTTGTCTCCTTTTATGCTTCCTGAATCGCAACCATACTACTTCCGGGTCCTCGTGCTGGTCGCGTTAGGAGTGCGCATGACACTAATAAAGCTGTGTGGTAGTTGGTGTGCATGTACATAGTAATATGGTTCTGTGCATACTTAATGGCTATAACCACTTTGCTATACTATGAAAAATGAAAAAGGATAGTGATCTGAGATAACTTTAGATTGTTGAAATGTTGCTATATTTCTTATAATTTATCCGTGGGATATTATTAAATCTCGAGCGTGAATTGCCTTATGAGTGGGTACTAACACACATTGATTTACTCCCACTGAGTATTTACTCCTACTACATAAATGCTGTTTTCAGAGGATCTAGGTTGGAAAAGAATTCTGCAAATTCGCAAAATGAATTCAGAGTATGGACCTTCGGGTCTGTAAATAATAATTAGAGGAATTAACTCGGCAGACTTATTATTTGTCCAAATTTAAATCAAAAATGCAACAGGAATTATACAGTTGTTCCTGAAAGAACTGGAACAGCAGGATTAATCCTCCTGGTTTTCATATGAAATGAAAACATTTGGGTTAAGGGTCAAAATCCAAAAAACAGGTCAAAATTTAGGTCATTATATAATAATATTTACATGTAGATTTTTTTTAAACAATTGGGAACATGGCATTTGATTTACAGATGTAGCCACTCAAAACTACCGGGGTCGGTCAACCGTCGTGTGAATGGCGTGTGGCTGCCCTGATCCCCCCTCCCTCTTCTGCCAGAAAGGTGGGTCAAGATATACTAGTCAACACGCCCATTGAAGCACTTACTGACATTTACCGACTACCACCACTAGATGGCGATTTGTTCTCAAGAAGACGTTAACAGAAGCCAGCAATTTTTTGAAAATCACTGGCAGCTCCAGCAGCGGTCAGATGTGACTTTAGGTTTATTTTAGGACATCTGTTTACCAAGTCTGGAGTTACGGCTTACTGTCAGTGTCACAAACTCTTTCCCTCAAAAAGATGCCAAAGCTTCGGAAATATTGCTATTACAGAGGCTGCACTACCCGAGAAACTGATTAATATAGAGGTTTGTGAGCTCAGGGTATTTTTATAAGGAGAGTGTTTGTGTCCTCTGCAAATGACAGAGAGAATCTGACTGAGTGTTCTCTGGATTTGGATAAATTAAAGAGGTAATCTGCAGGTTATCTCTGTGACTCTGTAATGCATCGAAACACCTACTTCCTGATTTGTTTTTTAAATATTGTTTATCAACTACGCCCTGTTCAGCAAAATAAACAATGTCTATGGCCAATTTTCCTTGCATTGTGACGGATAGTGCAAGGTCATTTCACGGAACAGCTGGTTGTTTGAAATGGCTTCATCTGTAGGTGGAAGATCACCCCACTTCTAGGTGAGCAGAAGTATTGGTTCAGCACTAGTAAAGTAAGTTCAAGTAAATAACACTTAATAATATAATAAGTAAATGTAATCCTTGTTTGCAAAACCTGTATCAAGGTGGCACCCACTAACATCAGCAAACTACTTCTTTAGTGATGCTTTTTAGGCTTGTACTGCAGATTTTTTAATTGTTCTTTGTTTTCTTTGTTCTTCTGTGGTTTTGCCCTACAGTCTCCTCATCAGGAGGTGAAATTCATGCGTAATTGGGTTAAAATCACCTTGTAGACTTGCCCACTTTCCTCTCTTTCCGGCCCAAATTTTTCACATTTTTGTCCTGAAGTCCTTGGAAGTTTAGGTGTTTATATTGCTGCACAATAAATTTCTAACAAAACCTGTAATGGGCCCATTGTGCAACCCGCTGGAAGTAATGTTGTGAGACTGGGTTGTTTCAGTTGGTCAGGTCTAGACCTAGATTAGGTCTAGATTATCACATCAATAGATTTCTTTCTTTTATGATGGCACTGGCCATATTCCATGATTGTGAAAGGGCAGATCCAAGAGGATGATGAATAATTTTATACATAAATTGCCCACCACACTGCACACCCAAATTGAAGCTAACAGCAGTTGAAAGAAATCTGTGTGTGACCTGTTTTCGCCAGGCAGTATAGAGTGAGAGAGAGAGAGAGAGTGTGTGAGAGAGAGAATAATAATTACTAGGGTTTGCCCCAAACCTCCTACCCCCACTCACCACTGGATCAGTATAAATGTCTCAAACATGTTACAAACATGCTTTTTTCTGATCCCAAACCCAAACACACAAGAATTGTTAATAATTGTTTAATGAGCTATTATTTTTACAGACATGCAGAGTGCAGGTGCAAATGGTAATGCAACCAGTAATTTATCATCTGATCTTACAAGGCATTTGTTTGAGAAGTTCTTGTTATTGCAGATCCTGGTTGTAATCTTTTTCTATGTAAACTGTTTAATGATATTGACAATTATGAAAAAAGAGGCATTTAGAAATGAAACTCGATATATTTTGTTTGCACAAACTCTATTTGTTGACACTGCTTTTATATTGCAAGCTAACTTGTTTGTTGTTGACAATACTTTCCAGTATCCTGTGAAAATATTCATCTGTAGTCTTTTTTTACTAATTCTAAATTTTTTGACCTGCTGTACACCATTGACTTTGGTGGCAATGTGTCTGGAACGTTATGTGGCTATATGCATGCCTTTGAGACATGCCGAAATTTCCACCCGTAGGACCAGATTATATGGGCTTTTTATCATATGGAGTATAAGTTCTATTATTCCAGCATTTGTTTTTATAGGCTATTGGGCAGCAGCCCCACCTTCTGCTCTGTTCTCCTCTGCTGTGTGTAGTGCAGAGACAATGATAACTAAAGATTGGCAGGGGCATGGCCGTGCTGTAATGTATGTTTTCCTTTTTCTTTTTATGGTGATTATTACTGTCTTTACCTACATCAAGATAATGATTGCAGCCAGAGCTGCTTCCTCTGAGAAAAAGAAATCAACCAGTAAGAGTCTCAGAACTGTGCTGCTTCATGGTGTTCAGCTGTTTCTGTGCATGATGCAATTATTTAACCCATATATAGAAATGGCATATTGGAAGGTTGAAGAATTAACTTTTAGGAATGTGAGATATTCCAATTTTATTGTTTTCTTGTTTGCACCACGCAGCCTTAGTCCATTGGTTTATGGTGTTCGAGATGAAAAATTCTGTATTGTTTTAAGGCATTATGCTTTGTGTGGTACTGAATGCCTTTTCTCTGCAGTGTTTGAAAAGAAAATAATAAAAATAAGACCAGTCCACACAGAGCATTAGACATAACATCAGTGAGCCCTCTGATTTTTTTTTCCCTAAAGCTGTCTACTGGTATTGTTTTGATTAACCTTTTGATGCCTTCATCTTCACACTGAATGGATGCAACAACTAATGCAACACCTTACCTGTGAACCTTTTAACATTGCTTATTTTTTTCACTTGGCATGGAACAATGTAATAATTATTTGATTTTACACTTTAAAAATGTCACTGTAAATATAGCTGTGTAAGCAATGTGTTACAGTCCGAGTTATCATTACCTGCAATCAGTCAATTACAAAATTGACTTTTTGGTTGTTTTGGGACCCTGGATAAGTTTTGACATGCCCTGACATTCGTCCAGGTGCAGGTATTATTTGTGATTATACAGGTACATATATACACGGCTAAAGTCTCATTATCCTGTATTCAGTACAAAAATGGTTGTGAAAATATGTAAGTAGAATATAAAAAAGTTTAAGCTTTGGAGAATTTTTTTTTTGGTTTTGGCATTTGGTTTTTGTTGAAAGAAAAAAAAGACCATAAAAACATTTGAAACATTTGTCAACAAGACTTTTGTACTAAATCTAGATTTTTAGAACTGCAGTTGATCGTGTAGCCTAGAGTTTTATCTTTAAAATTAGGCGAAATTCATCCTGCACTCATTCACAGAAAACAATATATTGATTTAAATTTTCTAAGACACTTTTTATTTAGAAAGGCTATATGCAAGGAGGCAGAAATTATCATGAATAATGCTGCAAATCACTATTGGGGTTTTTCTTTATTCGTTTCTCTCTGCAAGCCAAGTCCATCTGCAACACACCTCTGAGCTCAGGAGAACGGGTCAAAGAACAACCAGAACACAGATGATTGCTCTTTTACCAGTCTAAATTTTATTCAATAAACACACACATATATAGTAGTTACACACCCTCCTGTGCGGGCAAAGCACAGGATAGGAGACTTATCAAGGACAGAAATTAGTAAATATTATGAGAGTTTGCTATGCAGTTTACCAAAATAGAAAACTAAGAAGGCCGAAGAAAAACTAAAGAAAGCCGGAGAAATGGGAACAGAGTACGCATGCTCTGGACTTCTTGACGCCGTTTTCATCCTCACACACAGCAAATATCCTTATCACATGAGGACAGAGACAGAGTGCCCCGTCCAACAGAAAATATGACGAGTAACCAAGAGATCGTGGATGTCAGCAATTTTCCCTTACAGATGAGTAATAAGTGATTAAAATAAGATTAAATGGAATAAGAGACAGTGTCATAATTCAAGATACCTTTAAACAAATAATAATTCAGAAGGAGATTGAAGTGCATGACTAAATCTGGTTTGAAGTGATTCAATACAGTAGAGCACAGTATAATGTAGTATATACTTATATATCATTTTTCCCTTACATTCCCCTCTTTTATCCTTAAATCTTTATGGATAAATTTATACACGAGAACTAAACTCTAGATGTAAAATACATAGATGGTGCTGGAGGGGGAACAGGAGGGACAGGAATATACCCTTGCATGAAGCGATACATAAGTGACTGAAAACATCTCAAGATACATGGGCCACAAAAGAAAATCAACAAGAACACACACATTACTGGAACCACTAAAGACACATACGGGGCCCATTGGCCAAAAAGAGTATACCACAAACCCCAACCCACTTGTCCCTTTTCATCATCATGCAACTGCTCTGCTACCCGCTGCATTTCTTCCAGAGCGGTGGTTATCTGTCCGTGTTCGTCGTCGTTCGCGGGGAGAAAGGTACAACAACAATCTCCCAACATGGCGCAGACGCCCCCTTCTTTGGCCAGGAGGATATCGAGAGCCATGCGGTTTTGAACACTGGTCAGCCGGAGGGCAGTGAGCTCCTCCTTTATGCCTTTTATGGCAAGATTCGTGGCGTTAGCAAAAGTGGCTAACCTATAATGTGTTACGTCGATCTGATTCCATAACTGAGTCACGCCATAATGGGGTAACATGGCCTGCCAAAATTTATTGAGCTTGGACTGGAGCCGATGTTCAGGAGGAGGAAAAGAGTCATCAGTCGATCTGCGAGTACAATGGTGATGTTGGCTTCCATGTGGGTTTTGTGTGACTATCAAAAGGAAACCTCTAAATTGGGTAGGAGCACAGGTGCCAAACCAATGCTCAGGTAAAAACGTATAAACAGATGTACCACACACCCAGAACCAGTCTAACGGCATCACTGTGGTCCCTTTTGCACCAGGATGAATGGTGGAACATGAATGATTTCCATCGCAAGTGTGATTCTCACCATACGGCCAATATGTGCGATTGCAATGTCGAATGGAGGTATTTCCAACTGTTACGTTTCCTAGACCTACAAAGCACGTCGGAAATCCCCCGCACACCAGGGCTTTAAATGTTAGCACCCGAGGCACGTCGCGTTTTGAAATTTTTAGGGTGGTACGCAGTGCCGTTACACAGGAACCCTTATCCGTGTTATTTTCACACCACCTAATCCCCAATTTTTCTTTATAAGTCGCGTGAGTAAAATTGGAGGTGGAAGTGTTCGTGTTCAAACAATCGTCGGTTATACACACTCGAGCCACAGTAATTAAGGTGTCTGTCAGGGAAGCATTTTTGGTCTTCAGGGAATGCTGGTTAGTGGAGGGGGGGACAACCTGACACACATAGCAAGACTCATTAGTATACTGTCTGGCAGTCCAATTAGCGAATTGCCAGAAGACGTTATCGTGGGGATGGGCTAATCCCAATCCCATGGTCCCCAGGACTCAAACGAGTTTTACAACCTGCATGCTTCTCAATAAGAGGTGCCCACTCTCCTCCTAACTTTATCCTACACCAATAACAATGAGGAGGGTGTCCTAAGAGATAACACACGAGACATACGGCGGGAGTTACCACATATATCATTAATTCGGGGTAACCATGACCATTCTTGACACGCGGGTGCTCTGAGTGCAGGCACGCCCTTTTACGCACTCGTCCCACCTTATGAGGTCGAAAGATACCCCTCTTAGCTAACTGATTATTATGCAGGACGTACTCCCTCAAAGTGTGGGTCTCACAATGATAAGAAGAATCAATAGTAACGTAGTAGTTTATCTGGTTGCAGGAACGCAGGAGGCTGTTTTCTCCGAGTGGCAAGCGAAGAGGAGCCGCCGGGGCTCAATGAACGGCCTTGTTTCCTCAGGGTCATCACCGCTGCAGTGGCACGATGTTCAGCTCATGAAAGTCATCTACTCCTCCTCTGCACACATACATAAAACACACTAAAAGAACACAGAGTTATTTAATTATTCAATTATACCTTCATTAAGCATATAGCATCGCATGCGCCATTACGCTGGCGCTTTCTTCAATCTGGAAGCATGTATCCACTGTGGAAACAAATCAGTTAATACGGCAGTTCGTGTTATCGCGACTATCTCTGCAGGTCCGTCATATTTACATTGTCCTAATGGTTTTGGTTTCAATGATCTAATCAGAATGATGCCCCCTGCCTTAAAGGGATGAGTAGGCCGGGCGGACATGTGTGGTGCTACTTGAGCCACCTTTTCTTGATTTTTTGCCAATACTTCAATTAGGGCTGCAGAGTACTCAGCAATATGAACATCCAGATCTGAGGTGCCCAAAGCAGCTTTGCCCCTCCTCCATGGAGTAGGAAAGGGGCAACCAAATATTATCTCATGTGGAGATAATTGTACATCTTTTCTGGGATTCATTCTAATCTCGGCCAAAACAGCAGGGAGCAACTCTGGGCAATTTTTTGTGCTCCTGTCTTGCATGGCTTTGTTCAACTTATCCTTAATAGTACGATTGGTACGCTCTACAATACCCGAAGACTGTGGGTGGTATGGGATGTGAAGATGCCAATCTAAAGACAAATATTTCCACAGTGCCCGCGTGACCTGTGAAGTGAAGGGAGTTCCCTTATCAGAATCAATGACCTGTGGGATCCCATATCGTGGAATAATTTCTTTTGCCAAGATCCGCGTCACCACTTTTGCATTTTCACGTGCACATGGAAAAGCCTCAACCCATCGTGAGAATTTATCTACCAATACCACCAAATACTTAAAAGGTCCACAAGAAGGCATATGAGTAAAATCTACTTGCCATTCTGCAGACGGTACTGAGGGAAGAGGAAGGTGTTCGTGCTTCCCTATACCCGGCACAACATTATTTTGTGCGCACAGTAGACAACGTGAAAGTAGCGAATCAACAGTATTGTTCAAATTAGCGATGCAAAAAAGCTTTTTCATTTCTTCCTTAACCCCTCTTCGTGCGCGATGTGTAACACCGTGAAACTCACGCACGAGGAATGGCAAACAATGAGAGTGTAAACACAACCGTCCGTCAGCAGAATACCATAGACCATCAGATGCCACGTACGCGTGTTGTGTCTGCCAAAATGACGAGTCATTCGGAGTCACCGATGATTGAATCGAAAGAAGGTCTAAATCAGGAATTAAGGAGCTAGCGAGGAAAGATGTATTAATCGAATCTGAATCGGAAGCAGGAAAGAAAACCCGAACTTCAAATGAGTCGCCAGACGAATGAGCCTTAGTTTTAACAATGGCCAACGATCGGGGGAGATGACAGGCATTCATTAAATCCTGAACCAGCGAAGAGTGAGAAAGAGGCTTGCCATCAGCTGCACAGAATCCACGGGCCTGCCAAATTCGCCCAAAATCGTGACAGACACCGAAAGCATAACGAGAATCAGAATAAATTGTAACATCTTTCCCTTCAGAAAGCACATATGCACGAGTGAGAGCAAAAAGCTCAGCCGCCTGAGCAGAAGAAAAGGGGAGTGAGAACGCCTCTACAGTAATATCCGGAGGTGCGCATACAGCATAACCACAAAGAAACTTTCCGTCAAACAGTTTTGAACAGGAACCATCAACGAACAGGGCATCACCTGTTGCTAGTGGAGTCGAAGATAAATCAGAGCGGATGCTAGTACAGTGAATAAGCTCAGAACAACAGTCATGATCTGTCTCATGTAATGTGTCATCTTGGGCATTAAGTAGACGTGAGAGAGCGTGTCCCATGGTGCTCAAGGAGGAGGTGGGCTTAATTTCAAGATTATTAGTAGAACAAAGGATAATTTCGTAACTTGAGCGCCTCTGGGCGGTCATATGTTGTGTTTGGAGTTTGAGGAGCACTTGTTTTACCTGATGTGGGGAGTGCAAAATCAAAGGATACGAAAGAACAATTTTCTCCGCGTCCTGTACCATCAAAGCACACGCTGCCACGGCCGGAAGACAGACAGGCAGGCCCTGTGCCACTGTATCTAAAGTTTTGGAGAGAAATGCGCATGGTCTCATTCCCCCCCCATGTTCCTGCGCCAGAACAGCAGATGCCGTGCCCTCATGTTCGCATGCATAGAGATGGAAGGGTTTTTTATAGTCCGGGGTGACTCAGAAGTGCAAAGCAACATGGCGGGGTGTAAGCTCTGTAGGCAACCCTATGCATTGTTATATGCATGCGAGGGCATAGGGACCACCTGAGGGTGGCCCCCGGCCTTGGCACTGCTGTGACACAGGTGGGGCAGGTGGTGGAGGGAAGACAGTGTTCACACCATGCCACTGTCCATCACTTAGAAGACCTTCGTCCCTAGCCTTCTTATGACATTCCCTAGCCCAATGACCTTCCTTGTTGCAATAATAACAGTTTCCTACCCGGCGTGAAGGCCCCTGTGAACCTCCGCGCCCTCTTCCAAAATCTCCGCGGCAGTTTTATCGACCCGATCGCTATCGGGGTGTAAACAGCGGACCTTTCTAACAAGCTCGTCCTCATCATACATTTCTCCTAACACATACTGTAAGATGAATTTGTAATCTGCCCCAACTAACTGACAATGGCGAGAGGACTTAACATGTCCACAAAATGCAAAACATTGCTGACCGGTGGCAACATTTTAATGATGTCCTTTAACAAACTTATAGAAGGAGGATCAACTTTTGGACCACCCCTACCACTCACAGACCAAACAAAAGCACTATTTTTGCCTGACACCTGTGGGTTGTCAGGGTCTTCAGGGTATTCTGGACCAGATGGGTCATATGGGGATTCAGGGTCAAAGGGACGATTCTTACCATCATACCCCCTGCTTCCACGGCCCCGTGCCCCTCCAGACTCACCGTAACGGATCTTGTCCTCTGGTGGAGGGCATCCTAGTGAGGCGCTCTCTCTGGCCCCCACAGGTGCACTTCGTATGGACGAAGTGGTCACGGCGGGACAGCTGGGATTATACGGCGGAGGCAAAAAGCCTGCCACGCACGCTTTCATCTTAGTTTCCCGGGTTACCTTGGGGACCTTTGGGTCTCCCTTTTGTGACTTTGTTCCTTTATATTTGTCCCAGAAATTTTTCATTTCGATACAAAAAGAATGTAAGGACAAAATACTATTGTTTTTAGTTTATTTAAAATACAGTTACCTGTAAATAAGTCAAGGCAAAAGCAAGGCAAAATAAACTGAGGTCCAATTGCGAGAACTTCAGGAACAGTGCAAGGTAAGAAAAGGGTATAAGATATGTAAAAGACCACTCGTTTACACCCTACATGCTCTCATAGTGCAGAGAAAAAATCTAGGAATGTGGGGAGAGGGACACAGGGACATCATATACACCATTAAAAATTTACACCACTTAAATTTACATGTAGTGAAACATGTCGTGTTACAGAAGGCACACTAATGGCAAACTGTGCTAAAACAGATATTCGGGATAAAACAGTGCAAACAGGAACAGTGTAAGATGAAAAATAATCTGTCTGTTGAACAATACACAGTCACAGAAATTGCAGTGTCTGAGGAACAATATACAGTAACAGGAATCACAAAATCTGTGGAACTGTGTCATCATCAGTCTGTGCCTGAAAAGTTAGGACAGGGGCAATTAAGGGCTGAAAAAGCAAGGAATTTTAAAAAGATTTGGGAGAACATCTAGCATCAGTTCTGTAACATGATATAGCTATAAACGGAATGTCTTAGTGAGGCAAAGTTTATCAGAAATAAAGATGGGCAGGCCCTCTCCAATCTGCAAGAGTGCATAAAAACTTTAAAAACAATGTTCCTCAGTGTCAGATGCCTGTGGTTTTCGGGCCCTCAGACAACACTACATCTTTTATCGGCATGACTGTGTCATTGACTTTACTAAATGGGCCCAGGAATACTTCCAGAAACCACAGTTGGTAAACATAATCTGCCCTGTCATCAGTTTTCCAGCGTCAAAACTGCATTTTTTAAAATATAAGTATGCAATACACATGCAGGAAATACATTGATTTGGACAAAAACACAAAATGTTTATCTTCTCCTTAATCCTCCAATAACACTGCAGTAATCCTCAGGTATAACTGCAGTTAATATTAAATGGATACTGCAGTTGATAAAGTAGTCTAATACAACTAAATTAAAACAAAATTATTTTTATTAATTAAGTAAAAGAATCAATAAAGCAACACACTTAAAACACTAAAACTAACCATACAAAATGATTGTGAAATATGTGACATTTTTAAGAACAGCTTATTAGTTAACAAAATGTGAAGTGCAGGGCAGCGTAACGCACTCTGAGGACAGAACTATTCACTTCCTCCACTTGAATGAGCTCACAGACGTCCATGACTGGCCATAGATCTGTATTAATGTGAGAGCACTAAGTGCCTCCCATCCCACCCCACTGAGAGAGCTCGGCCAATTTTGCTCTCTCTAGGCCCTCTGTCACTCCCTCTCGTGCTCTCTCTCTCACAAACACATGCACACAAATAGTAATTTACTTATTACGACATTTAAAAAGCCTCTTTTTTAAAATAAGAATGAAATTACTCAAATTAAAAAAGGCGTAAGAACACAAAGAATGTGTCTTTTATGGTCTAACCCTTTTGGCATGGGTGACACCACAGACACACGAACATGAGGCTAGGTTGTATGGGAAAATGGGTAATTTTATTTGGAATTATGGGGAAGGAAAAAGGTTAAAGAAGGGAGGATGGACAGAAGGGGACAAAAGAGTGTAGCTCTGCACGTGCAGGTCTGCTGGCAGTGCCCAGCACACAGCTGGTGAAAGGTGTCAAGGGACCCGTATCACCTCTTTCCTCTGGTAACTTAATCGCATAACTTAATAGTAACTTAATGGTAGCATCTAGCTGCTGATCTCGGCACCATGCAGAGAATATTTGCCATTTGCTTGGATAGTTACTCCTTTGAGCTATTTATTGTTCTCCTTACTGCCTCATTTAAGCCTAGGTTAGGGAGGGGCTGAGCAGAGGCCACACACACAATTGAAGAATTTCTGGCTTTGTGTGCCAGATTTGTCCTGCTACTTGAGACAGGAGATCGACTCTTTTCGGTAGCTGCCAAGGGTGACCTTGAACCGAGCGTAGAAGTGCTGGGAACCAGAGCTTCTTTGGACATCTTGGGGCCACAAGCAAGCCTTTGTGATGACCTAGCGATATTCTCCTGAGCACCAAGGGAATTAGAGGAAGAGGGGGGAAATCATACAACAGCTCTTTCGGCCATTCTTGGGATAGTGCATCTATCCCCAAGGGATCTCCCAGGTTGCTCAGAGAATACCAGTGGTTGCAAAGAGTTGTCTCTGCTGTTGCGAACAGATCTTCGTCATAGTGAACTGTTCCCATATAAGTCTCACCACTTCAGGATGGAGATGCCATTACCCTGGAAGTGGCCCGGTTCGAGAAAGCATGTCCACCACCTTCTTTACTGCCCCTGGTATGAATGCTGCTTTGAGAGATAGAAAGTTTGGAGATGCCCAGAGAAGTAGTTTTCTCGTCTCCTGGAGGCATCATGCTGATCTGGTGCCGCCATGGTGATTGATGTGATATACCACGAACATGTTGTCCGTCCTTATTAAAACATGTTTGTTTCACAATAACAAGAAAAAGGCCCTCAGAGAGAGGGAGATCGCTCTGAGTTCCAGCACATTGATGTGTTCTGAGGTTTGGGGAGTGCCCCTGATGGATCTGCTCCCCATCCTGTTAGGGAGGCATCCGTTGTTATCCCAGACCATCTCGCTGGGATGTTCCCTAAAGGGGTCCCATGTGACAGTAGCCTCTTGTTCCTCCAAGGGCATAGCATCTAAACACATTTGTGTAACTCTTAGGTGGGAAACCTGTCTGTCTAATTTGAGGTGTAGGTTGAAACTGTTGCACGCCCACCGCTGTATTGGGCGTGCTCTGAGAAGGGTAACCACGGCTGCTGCTGCTGCAATCATACCCAGCAGCTGCTGGAACTGAATTAGTTTTCACCTAACCCTAACCCTCACCCTAATTAGGTGAGAGTCTAGAGAAATCCCCACAAACAGTGTCTGTTGTCGAGGACTTAGATTGCTTTTGTCCCAGTTTATTTTAAAACCGAGAGACTGGACATGTTGAATTACTGTACCAGTGTCCCTCGTGACCTGACTGTGGATAGGTGCGCAGATTAACCAGTCGTCCAGATATGCCAGGATTTCAGTACTTCAGTAAAGCCCAGTGAGCTGTTCACTGGGGCTTATCTGGACAATTGCGCCTTTCTGTAATAAGGTTGCAATTTCGTTGGATAGAATGTTGTGCCTCAATTGGGTCCTTGACTATGGTGATGTGGACTTCTGAAAAAGTAGGAGGACGCCGCTGAAACTGTATCCTGTATCCATTCTTGACAATACATAGCTCCCAGGGATCTGATGTGCACTTTTCCCAGCTGTCCAGACAGAGCTGGGAGCATGCCCTGGCGGCCCTGAAACCGTTATGCGGGACCTCCCCAGGGTTTGGAACCCCCGGGGGGTGCGCCTCCTTGGGAATCCTCCATGAGCTGGGGGATAGGGCTGGTGTGGTAGGATGGTCTGGTGCCCTTTTCATTGGGCTGGTAACCCTTAGTCTGTCTATCATGCCCCCAGGATCCAAGCAGTGGGAGTATGGGGGTCGAAAGAGCTGAGCATCTCTATGGTCATATCTAGTGGATGCCACATGACCAAATGTTTGTTGGACAGACTCCCTTCTGCATCTTGCTAGGTCAGCGGTGTCCAACAGAATGAAAAACTCTACCAGGGATCACCGGCATATTGGTTAATTCCTTCCTAATGGTTTCCAGTAAGGATATCTGAGCCAACCAAATCTGCCTTCGGGCCAAGATCGCCGAGGACATGGAAACGCCAATATCCCTGGTAAGCTGTGAATGTGTGATAAGCGCCGCATCAACCATATTCACAACAACGCAATCTTCTTGTCACAAGCAACCGAGGGATGAACTGAAAAGCCTTAGCAGTTAGCCCGTGTAGCGTGGATGGTAAACCCAAACGCGGAAGCAGCGCGAGTAGGCAGGATAACCACGCGATTAGTTTCAGAACTCTCTTACATGAAGAGCAAGGATCTACACAAATAAACCCGCGTTCTAGCAACACACACTCAATCAAAGAAGCAACCAGAATTGGTGAGTACTCACAGAATAGTCGGTGTAGCGTCAGCAAAGGCATGGGCGAACTCAATGACTGAGCAATGTGAAGCGCCATTTTGTCTCCTTCTATGCTTCCTGAAAACCCGACCGTATTACTCCCGGGTCCTAGTGCCGGTCGTGTTACGAGTGTGCATGACAGTACCCCCCTGTCCAGGACCGACTCTCGACGGTCTTGGGGTGGAGGATACCCGACGACGGTAGTCCCGGATGAGTTCGGGGTCTAGGACAAACCGAGCCGGAATCCAAGATCGCTCCTCGGGACCGTAACCTTCCCAATCCACCAGGTACTGGAGCCCTCTGCCCCGAGGACGTGAGTCAAGGATCCGGCGAACGGTGTAGTTTTGAGCTGGGAGGTGTGGAATACCGGATGGATCCGGAGCGCCGCAGGCAGCTGGAGCCGGTAGGTGACAGGATTGATACGGAGGGTGATGCGGTATGGACCAATGAACCTGGGTGATAGCTTCTTGGATTCTGTTTGGAGGTGCAGGTTTTTCGTAGACAGCCATACTTTGTCACCTACATTGTACAACCGTCCCGGAGGGTGTCAACGGCGATGTTGCATGGTGTAGCGCTGGTTGGCACGGTGAATGGCAGTGTTGGCTTGATTCCATAGCCGTCGACACATTGGTCCTGCAGTATGTCAGCATGTGAGGACATTATCGGGGGTGCAATCCCTCTTGCGCTTGCAAGGCTGTTCCCCTATGTTCCCCTATGCTAAGGACGTGTTAGCCATAGCATCCTTCTTGTTACTATTTGAATGCCTGGCTCTCTGCATTCGCTCCTGAAACGTTAACCCTACTGCTGCCGCACAGGGATGTTCAATATCATCAAGCAAATGCTGTATACCCAAACAGGGTGGACATTCTCTATGTCTCTATATGAGACACTTTGAGTGGCTCCTTGTAACGAATCAGGCTGAGCTGTAACTAGATACAGTGTCACAGTCAGCTTTAAACGGCTGCACTAGCACTCAGCAAAGAATCAAACACATACAACAGATAAATACTGAACCGTGGCAAACCAGATACTTAATGAATGCTCAGTATCAGCCAGGAGCACTTCTACACTCATTACTCATTAATCATTAATTGAATGAAGTCTGCGGACAGAACTTTTAGAAGCAAAAATCAAAACAAACTAAACAAGTATGCAAATATCCGCCACCCTATGTGCGTACACGTACTGTAGTAATCGGGATAGAAATAGACTGTCCACTGCGAACAGTATTCTCAAACACAACACACCTGAAAAAAGATTAAGATTATGCAATCTTCCCGATTCGCTATCCCACTCTTCCGAGTGATTTTATTTTATTTTAGTAGCAATCAACCGATCTGGTCTCCGATGTGGCGAAAAAGGCAAAGAGGAAGTAGTCGGTCCAACCGGTTGTTTATATAACACCAGTCAGTCACCTGACGTTGATGGTATTAGGTCTCAAGGATAGGCGGAAGAATGTCGTCATTCAGATTGAAACTGTAGGTGACTGTTTGAGTGAGGTCGAAATATATATATATATAAACACAGGTTATTGATAAGGCAGTATTATAACTACATTACATAGCCACGTTACATTTTAGATAGCAGTGTCATAAGATAACTAAAACTGAACGAAATATATATTAGCTAACATAAAGTTATCCAGAACAAGGTGAAATACATTTTTAATATTTACACTTCAGCAGATATTCACAAACAGATGTAAGCTACATATGATAGATAAGCAGGGTCATAAGTTGAGCAAAATATATTAGTTATCGTAAGCTAAAGCTTACCTTGACTGGGCGAAATACACCATGATAGTTCACACCTCAGCAAATATTTACAAAGTAATAATTTACACAGCAAATATTTATAAAATATCTGCAGTATTTTAGCATGAAAGCACACCCAGTTTATTTTCTTTATTTTGACAAAAGCACAATGTTTTGTTGATGTTGTGAGTGTACACAAATAAAAGTAGAGTGATTATCACATGATGTGCTACACCTTATGTCTACAATAAAAAATAACAGCATTTCAAGTTCATTTTGCTTTTAACAAAACAAAGAAAATATAGTTATACCGCTAGTGGGATAATTGGCCACTAGCGGTAGCTAGTTAAAGGGTTTAAGATGAAAAAGTGTCCAAACTTCCCTGGCCCTATGTAAAAAAAAAAAAGTAATTGCCCCTAAACCTAACATGACCACCACAATCAAGCTTAAGACGAAGTGTTGTAACTGGCAAAGAGTGTTTCACATTGCTGTGGAGGAATTTTCTTCTTTGCAGAATTTTTTAATTCAGCCATATCTGAGCATTTTCTAGCATGAACGGCCATTTTAAGGTATTGTCAAAGGCATTTGACAAGCCACCTCAAAAATCCAAATTTTCTATCCTTATTTTTAGGCGTTCAGAGATAAACTTGCTGGTGTGTTCAAGATCACTGTTCTGCTGCATAACTTAAGTGCGCTTGAGCTTGCAGTCATAAACTAATGGATGGTTTGATTGTTGGTATGATGTTTCGTTTCATGAAATGCTGTGTTAGTTTAAATGGCAGATGTAACAGAATGCACACCTTTAAAAAAAAATTAACGTTTGCTGCATCAGTCCACAGAATATTTGCAGAATATAAAGTCTTGGTGATAATCAGATGTTTTTTGGCAAATGTGAAACGAGCCTTTTTTATTTTTGGTCAGCAATGGATTCACCTTGGAATGCTCCCATGGATGCCATTTTTGCCCAGTCTCTTTTTTATTGTTGAATTATGAACACTGACCTTAACTGAGACAAGTGAGGTCAACAGTTCTTTAGATCTTGGCCAACAGTTCAGCTCTTAAGCTCGCTCAGCTTCCACATCTGGCTCAGGCAAGCACATCGTCTCACCTGACCGCGGATCCCCTTCATGCAGCTACACCTTTTGCACAACACCCTCACCCTATTCAACGAGAACCAACCAGCCCTGTGGATGTGGTTGGGTGGGTGAGTGGTTGTGTTTGCATGTATGTGTGTTTGTGTGTGAGTGTTTGTGATCCCCCCTGCAGTGAAGAAAAATAAAAGAAATGAATTTTTACACGTCTGCCATTCTGGTGCCTGAGGCCTACAGTGCTCCACTGAAAGCATTACAGTGGACAACAGCTCTCACCGTGGTTCCCTGCAGACTTTTCTTAATAAATGTTGACAACTTTCATAATACATGCCTATGACATTTCTTTAGATCACAGCATCATGTGTTACTTTTTGACATCTTTTAGCATGCAGACAGGTTATATTTAAGTGATTTCTTCATTCAACAGGCCTATCAGTAATTAGGCCTGGGTGTGGCAATTAAATTGAACTCAGCTTTCCTGATTTTTTTTTTTTTATCACAGTTCATTCATTTTTCACATACTGTATGTAGGACCAAGTAGGTTTGGGCAGCTTTTTTCACTTTATAAATGAAATCATCATTTAAAAAAAGCATTTTGAATTTACTTGTAATTACGTTTTTATGTGTAATCTTAAAATGTATTTGATCTCTGTAATTTAAGTGTGTGAGTAAAAATAATCTGCTATTGGTGACCGTATCAGAAAGGTAATTTTTTGATAGTGGAAGTTATTCTTGTTTTTAGATAAGGAGGAGAAAAAGGGAGAGAAAAAAATAAATCTGAGGAAAGGTAAGAAAGTGTTTTTCTTTCTTTGTTTATGCTGTTTTGTCAGGGAACCCCCTTAAACCTATGTATACAAATTTGTTTAGATTTCAACAGAACTGAATCAGTCTGACATAATGTGGAGGTGTTGTACCAGAATTGTTGTTTCTGAAGCAAAGTGTTTAAGTTTATGACTTTCTAAAGTGAATGAAACTTACCCTGCGTTCACACCGGGATGTTCAACTTCCCTCTCTCAACGCTCTCAAAGACGCGGGAAGTCATTCATTTTCAATGGGAGCCGGCGGCAAAGGGCGTTGCGGCGAAGAGAGTTTAAATCAGCTCAACTTTATGGTAATGAGCTATGACACGGTTGAGCGGCAACCAATAAAAAAGTAGAGGTCCTCCGCTTGAGCAGATTCCGCGGAACGCAGTCCTGTAAACCTTTGTTCCGGCGACATTAGTTCCCAAGAAAAATGGAGGAGAAATTAATTATTGCGGTAGCTGGTTTCCCCGTTATTTATGACATGTCCCTGTTTGTGTACAGGGACATTAATTTAAAAAAATGATGCGTGGAAAAAGGTGTCTGAAATTGTTGGTGTTTCTGGTGAGTTGCTCATATTTTTATATGAGTTATATTTTTTCCCGAAAAATAAGCGGGAAATTCATGCTAATTTTAGTACCGGATCACGCAAAAGAGCAAAAATATTTCTGTCATATCTACGCATATGGTTAAAAAAATTACACTACTGGAGAAATAAAGAACACTTACAAAAAAAAATTCAGATGAAGACACATTTACATTCAAAGCAGTCATTTCTTTCTTTTTTTCTTTCTTTCTTTTAATAAAGGAAAACAACATGTTCTATAACTTGCCTCTTCTATGGAATTAGCAGGTGATTTTCATAGCTGGAGAAAATAATGATAGATGTCATTAGTCTTAAATATATATACACTCAGCCCCTTTAAATACAAGAAAGGCATCCGGTCTACGTCAGAGCGGCGAAGCGCGGCGACTAGCGGCGACAGGGTGAATGCAGGGTTAGTGTTGCTCTGTTATAATTCTGTTAAAATTCTAAAGTAAGTGAATCAATCTGATGCAGTATGATGGCAGAGTTGTAGTAGATTGTTTGTTTCCAAGGTAACAAAATAAAGTTGTATGTTTCTAATGTAATTTTAACAGGTTTGTGGAGTTATAACTTCGTGGCTGTGATCAACAACTGGGGGGTATTCCAGAAAGCTGGGTTAACTTACCACTTGGTAAAACTTAACCTCAGGGTTGATTTACCCCAAACCCGCATACCATGAGTATGTCCGTTCCATGGATCGCCGATTTCACGAGTCAAAATGGAAAATCAAAGTGAAAAAAAGAGAGCGGCATACTTCACAGAGGTGGAGATGGAGGTTTTAATGCAGCATATGTAGAATTCAAGCCAATAATAATGAAAAAAAAGCAATACGGCTGCATTGGCTAAAGAAAGAGAGTTGGCTTGGCAAAAAATAACAGACAGAGTAAATGCGTGAGAGTATTAAATAGCACATTTGACATCGCCTCCCCTTTTATTATACACTGTAAACCCTAATGCTCAAAGTAATTAAACACATTGAGTACTGTTAACGTAAATAATTGCAATTAGGTCAAATTAATAGACCTTTTTGAGTATTCAGAACCTTTTGATATTTTAAGTAATTGTGAGTACCTAAGTAACAGTAACCGTCACCTTAAAATTCCACCAACTTAAATTCTATAGAGCACTGGTGGCTCAGTGGTAAGTGTTTCGCCTGCCGTGCGAAAGATACGGGTTCGATTCCCAACAACTGCAACAACAATTTATTTGATTTGCAACAAGTTCAACAAACTAAAAAAATTATAGTTCCGTTTACTTAAAATTGGAAACATCATTACTTAAAAAATTTATGTAACTGATTACCTCTAATTTTTTTTAGTTTTGCCAACTTAATCGGGTTTACGGTGTGTGTAAAAAGTGTTTAAGTGCCAGACATACTGTGTGAATGGCTCTACACACAGTTGCCTTTCCCACATGCTTTACATCACCCACATATACAAAAAATGCCATGACGCAAAAAAACAAAAAAAAAAACAAAGTGCTACGTACACTGTAATAAGTTACATCAATTTTTTAAGTGATGATGTTTCCAATTTTAATTAAACGGAACTTTTTGAGTTTGTTGAACTTGTTGCAAATCAAATAAATTGTTGCTGCTGTCACCACATCAGACAAGCCGGTCCGGGGATCGAACCCGGGCCGTTCACACGGCAGGCGAAACACTTACCACTGAGCCATCAGCGCTCTACAGAGTTTTGCTTGGTGGAATTTTAAGGTGACGGTTACTGTTACTTACGTACTCACGATTACTTAAAATATCAAAAAGTTCTGAATACTCAAAAAGGTCTATTAATTTGACCTAATTGCAATTATTTCAGTTAACAATACTCAATGTGTTTAATTACTTTGAGCATTAGCAATATGCGGTTTCAAGAGATGTGTTAAGTAAATTGACAATTAACGAATTTCCTTGAAAACCGATAACACTCTTTCAAATAATCGTTAGGAAATTAAAAGACATCAATACGCGGTCTTATAACTCTCTCCCGGTGAAAAAAACTTGTATAATTTGTGCCTCCACATCCAGGATCATCATTAAAAGCGCACGTCATGCTCAATAAACCTCTGAAACAAACTTATCCTGGAACATAACCTGCTACCGAGCAGGTTATCTCCATAGAGTAAGTTGCTATGGTTACAAACATACCCAGAAAGTTACCTCCGTTTTTGGAACCCGAAAGTTGAGGATATCCACTAACTTACTCTTTTTTTCAATTTTTTTTTATTGAACAATTATCATACATAAACATATAAACAACGATGAATTAAATGTATTATTTATAGATCAAAATGAAAAGAAAACTGAAAAACTCCCCACCCACCCCGAACATACACTAAAACCTACACAAACACACACACGCACACACACACACACACACACCCCTGCATCCTTCAGCTCAAACAAATCTGTGTGAAATAGATTGGTCATGCATACACTGATGCATGACCCAGTTTGGATAATCATTCAGGCAGTACCTGTAAGTTTGCAAAATAAGCAATAAATGGTTGCCATTTGTGAAAAAAAATATTAGTAGATCCTCTCAGTGTATATTTTAACTTCTCTAGTTTAAGAAAAAATAATAAATCTTTAATCCACTGAGGGATAGAGGGACACTTAACAGACTTCCAATGTAAAAGAATGGAACGTCTAGCTAACAGTGATGAGAAGGCGAAAACGTCTTTATCTGCGGAACTCAATGGAACTGAATCATCTGTAATGCCGAATATAGCAGTTAATGGACATGGCTTCAACTGTACCCCAAGTGGACATGAGATTGAAAAATCCTGTCCAAAAGTTGTGCAGGTTTGGGCACAAAAAGAACATATGACTTAGATTACGGGGAGAGGCGCGGCACCTGTCACATCTATTCTCAACATCAGGAAATATTTCAGCTAGCCTTGATTTAGAATAATGGATTCTGTGCAAAACCTTAAACTGAATAAGACTGAGATGGGCGCAGGAAGAGCTGGAGCATATTCTGTCTATGGCTTTCTCCCAAGATTCTTCACTCAACTGCAATCCCAGTTCATTTTCCCAAGCAGATCTGGTTTTAGCAATTTTACAATCACTAAAAGATCGAATAAAATTATATATTCTTGAAATCACACCTCGCTGATGCGGATTAAATGTGATCAGACCTTCCCAGGGCTGCTTGGGAGGTATAGAAGGAAAATTGGGAAAACACTTGGATACAAAGTTGCGAACTTGAAGGTAGCGAAAGAAATGAGCAGCAGGCAGCTCATACTCCGAGGACAGACTAGCAAAACTTTGAAATACTCCATCTTCATATAAATTATAAAAGTCTGTGATGCCTTTGTCGTGCCATGATAAAAATGCTGAATCTAAAAGTGACGGGGGAAACAAATGATTTTTATGCAATGGACCCATTGCTGACGCAGATTCAAATTTAAAGTGCCGTCTAAACTGATAGCAAATCTTCAGTGTATTATGAAGCACTGGGTTATCAATGTATTGAGCGGGTTTGATTGAAAAGGAAGTGCAAAGTAGAGCTAATAAAAAGGATGGTTTACAAGACAATAACTCTAATTTGCACCATGGGGATTCAGATGAGTTTATCCAAAAATTTTATTTTTGAATATGTGCAGCCCAACAGTAAATTTGAAAGTTAGGCAGAGCTAGTCCACCACTAAGTCTACATCTCTGTAGTAAGCTCTTACGGATTCTAGGAGGTTTCCCAGCCCAGAGAAAAGAGATTATGATCTTATCCAAGGAATCAAAAAAATACTTAGGAAGAAATAAAGGAAGTGATTGAAAAAAGTAGAGAAATTTAGGAAGAATTTTAACTGCATTGATTTTCCCGGTTAAAGAAAGAGGCAAATTGCTCCATCTTTGAAAATCAGATTTCACATCGGAAATAAGAGAGGAGAAGTTGGCATGAGAACGGTCCGATAGAGAACGAGTCACTGTAATACCAAGATATTTAAAGCCTGAACAATTGAGTTTAAAGGGCAGGTTTAGATGCTGAAGTTGTAAAGCACTATTATTGACTGGGTAGTATTCACTCTTGTGCAAATTTAGCTTATACCCGAGAAAGAACCGAAGTTATCCAAAATAGTTAAAATAACAGGAATAGAGGTTGCAGGATCAGTCACGTATAACAACAAGTCATCGGCATATAAGGATCATTTTTGCTCCAACCCATTACGAATAATACCTTTAAAAGCAAGAGAAGATCTAAGCTTAACAATGGTTCAATGGCAAGGGCAAAAAGCAATGGTGACAGGGGACACTCCTGCCGGGTACCACGTCCAAGAGTAAAATAATCAGAGGTTATATTATTTGTGTAAACACTAGCTTGTG
The DNA here is from genome assembly GCA_013621035.1 of Clarias magur. NCBI lineage: Eukaryota > Metazoa > Chordata > Actinopteri > Siluriformes > Clariidae > Clarias > Clarias magur. The sequence continues at coordinate 545,049 of QNUK01000153.1, forward strand.
GGGATTTGTAAAGGAGGCGAATCCAGAAAAAAAATGAAACCCAAATTTCTTTAATACTGCAAAAAGTATTCCCACTCAACCCTATCAAAAGCTTTCTCAGCATCCAGAGAGATTACAACCTCAGGAGATACAGATGTTTGTTTGGAGTAAATTATATTAAAAAGTGTACGAGTATTAAAAAACAAATGCCGTCCTTTTATGAAACCGGTCTGCTCCTCAGATATAACATGTGGTAATACACACGTGGACAAAATTGTTGGTACCCTTCGGTCAATGAAAGAAAAACTCACAATGGTCACAGAAATAACTTTAATCTGACAAAAGTAATAATAAATAAGAATTCTATGAATGTTAACCAATGAAAGTCAGACATTGCTTTTCAACCATGCTTCAACGGAATTATTTTTAAAAAATGAACTCATGGAACAGGCCTGGACAAAAATGATGGTACCCCTAACTTAATAGTTTGTTGCACAACCTTTTGAGGCAATCACTGCAATCAAACGATTTCTGTAACTGTCAATGAGACTTCTGCACCTCTCTGCAGGTATTTTGGCCCACTCCTCATGAGCAAGCTGCTCCAGTTGTTTCCGGTTTGAAGGGTGCCTTTTCCAGACAGCATGTTTCAGCTCCTTCCAAAGATGCTCAATAGGATTGAGGTCAGGGCTCATAGAAGGCCACTTTAGAATAGTCCAATGTTTTCCTCTTAGCCATTCTTGGGTGTTTTTAGCTGTGTGTTTTGGGTCATTGTCCTGTTGCAAGACCCATGACCTGCGACTGAGACCCAGCTTTCTGAGACTGGCCAGCACATTTCTTTCTAGAATCCATTGATAGTCTTGAGATTTAATTGTACCCTGCACAGATTCAAGACACCCTGTGCCAGATGCAGGAAAGCAGCCCCAGAACATGTTTCACAGTAGGGACAGTGTTCTTTTCTTGATATACTTCACTTTTCTGTCTGTGAACATAGAGCCGATGTGCCTTGGCAAAAAGTTCAATTTTTGTCTCATCTGTCCATAGGACATTCTCCCAGAAGCTTTGTGGCTTGTCAACATGTAGTTTGGAATATTTCTATGATTTGTTTTCAACAATGGTGTCCTCCTTGGTCGTCTCCCATGTAGTCCACTTTGGCTCAATCAACGACGGATGGTGCGATCTGACACTGATGTTCCTTGAGCAAGAAGTTCACCTTGGATCTCTTTAGAAGTCTTTCTGGGCTCTTTTGCTACCATTCGGATTATCCGTCTCTTTGATTTGTCATCAATTTTCCTCCTGTGGCCACATCCATGGAGGTTGGCTACAGTCCCATGGATCTTAAATTTCTGAATTTTACATCTCAGGGAGCCCTCGTGTTTGTGTTTCCTTCTGGCTCTCCCTTTTAGTTATGCTGTTATAGTTAGTCCTGCCGGAGTCCCTGCTTGCACTTTGCACTAATATACATTCACCTTATACATGTTGACTGTGACCATACCTAACTGCCATCTCTCCTTATTTTCTGTTCTCTCCTTTTCTGCTCTCTCTCTCTCTCCCTCTCTCCTTTCCCTCTCTCTGTCTCTCTGTCGAGCTATACATGTTCGCTCCTGAGTTGCCAGTGATCCAGACCCCTCTGCCCTCTGAAGCCGTCTAACCCGTCCTGGAGTCCTGCTTCTGGTTGGAGATCCCGTCACATGGATGCGCTTTGTGGCTGGGGATGGTTTCCATGAAGACTGTCCTATCATCGATTGATGCTCTGGGGACCTGTGACTTCAGTTGTTCGATAGCTCAGGACTGGAATCTCCTACAGTCTACCTGAGCCTCCGGGAACAAACTGGACTCCTTTTAATTTAAATTTTAACACATCTCCTGTTACACTGAACTTCCAGTACACATTATTATGCTGATCATTCTCTGCTATCCGTTATCACCCAGATGAGGATGGGTTCCCTGTTGAGTCTGGTTCCTCTCAAGGTTTCTTCCTATTACCATCTCAGGGAGTTTTTCCTTGCCACCGTCGCCCTCGGCTTGCTCATCAGGGACAATCTTATCATTTTGATTCATACACATTGCATAAAAACTTACTTCTTTTTATTGTGTAAAGCTGCTTTGCGACAATGTCAATTGTTAAAAGCGCTATATAAATAAAATTGAATTGAATTGAATTGAATTGAATATTATGTGCAACTGTAGTCACAGGAACATCTAGCTGCTTGGAAATGGTCTTATAGCCTTTACCTTTAACATGCTTGTCTATAATTTTCTTTCGAATGTCCTGAGACAATTCTTTCCTTCGCTTCCTCTGGTCCATGTTGAGTGTGGTACATACCATGTGACCAAACAACACAGTGACTACCTGGAGCCCTATATATAGGCCCACTGACTGATTACAAGATTGTAGACACCCGTGATGCTAATTAGTGGACACACCTTGAATTAACATGTCCCTTTGGTCACATTATTTTCAGTATTTTCTAGGGGTACCATCATTTTTGTCCAGGCCTGTTCCATGAGTTTATTTTTTTTAATAATCCTGTTGAAGCATGGTTGAAAAGCAGTGTCTGACTTTCATTGGTTAACATTCATAAAATTTTTTTAAATGATTACTTTTGTCAGATTAAAGTTACTTATGTGACCATTGTGAGTTTTTCTTTCATTGACCGAAGGGTACCAACAATTTTGTCCACGTGTGTACATCCTCTAAATGGGATGCAATTAATTTAGCCAGCATTTTCACATCAGCATTTAGCAATGATAATGGCCTATATGATCCACACTGAAGGGGATCCTTTCCCTTCTTAAGAAGAAGAGCAATTGAGGCTTGGGTTAAAGTAGATGGTAATGAGCCCTGGTCTAAGGATTCATTGAACACGCCAAGAAGCAATGGTGCCAATTTATCTATAAACTTTTTATAAAACTCAATTGGAAAACCGTCTGGGCCTAGATCTTTATTGGACTGCATTGCCTTAATTGAAACTATGACTTCTTCAAGAGATAATGGAGAGTCCACGTCCCTTACAGATATTGTATCAATAACAGGAATATCAATACTTCGAAGGAAATCATTCAAATTTAGATCTTCTTTAAGACATTCACATTTATAAAGGGAGGAGTAACATGATTTAAAAACTGCATTGATCTCTGTGGGATCAGAAGTGATAATATTTAAGTCATTATTAATTTGTGGTATTAGGCGTGAGGCAGTTTGTCATTTTAGCTGATGTGCTAACAATCTACTTGATTTGTCACCATATTCATAATACGTTCCCCGAGTCTGTAACAACATACGTTCTGTTTCTTTTGTTGAAAGAAGATCAAATTATGTTTGTAAATCAATGCGTTGCTTGTACAACTCCGGAGAAGGATTAGATGCATAAATATGGTCGAGTTTGCTAATAGCAGATGTGAGTTCGTTGAGCCTAGTCTTGCGACTTCGATTTAGAAAAGCAGAGTATGAGATGATTTGCCCTCTAAGATAAGCCTTGAGAGTTTCCCATAATAACGAATAAGAAGTGGACTCAAGGTGGTTAAACAATAAAAATTCATCAATAGTGTTGTAGAAATGAATGTACAAAACTCTTTGTCCGCTAAAAGAAGCGAGTTAAACCGCCAAGACGATGGGATCTGTTTATGCGTTGATAATTGTATATCCAGTGATAAGGGAGCATGGTCAGAAATGACAATACTTAAATAATCTGAAGAAACGACAGAAGAATTAAGATGACTGTCAATGAAAAAATAATCAATTCTACAATATGAATGATTCACCTGAGAAAAAAATTTGAATTTTTTTATCTACAGGATTACGGAATCTCCATGGGTCTACAAGGCCATTCTGTGACATGAAATCAAAAACTATTTTACACATGGCAGACTGGGACACAACGCGAGAACTAGAGCGGTCCAAAACTGGATCAGAACCACAGTTTAAATCTCCCCCAAAAATTATCAAGTGGTATTACCTGGGTATGTCACATAACCTGCTTTCTGGAACACCCACCTGCTACTCAGCGTGTGAACAGAAACCATCAGACAAGTAGGATTCGTTGGATAATCTCCAAACAGGGAATAAGGTACTGTCAGTTTACTTTTTTTTTGTTGCTCTTTGGAGTGAAACGCCTGTTGAGTTTTTGGTCTCACCGACCCCAAGCATCGAATCAGGCCTGCAACGTTTTTTGTTTTTAGTAATTTTGATCATTTATTTAGACAATAAGCTAATTAGAAAAAGGAAAGCCAAATGAGTTATTTTATATGAAAATTTTATTTGTTTAATGTTTAATTAAAATTTAATATATATATATTTTCTAAACATGCTTAGTGATTGTTTATTATTGTTTATGCATAGCAAACACTGTTGTGACCTTGAAGTGTGAGTGCATATAGTTGTTTTTTTCTGTACTAATAGTATTGTTATTTAGCATAAGAGGTATATATTGTTATAGTGATCCAAGTCTTATAATATTGAAAGAACTGAATAATATATATATATATATATATATATATATATATATATATATATATATAATATATATATATATATATAGCACAGAGACAACACTTGTTAAAGTAAATGATCTCCTATTAGCCTCAGATCAGGGTTGCGTCACTATGCTTGTGTTACTCGACCTCAGTGCAGCTTTTGACACCATTGATCATAGTATTCTACTTCACAGATTGGAAAATGTAGTAGGAATTAAGAGAACGGCACTCTCCTGGCTCAGATCATATTTGACTAATCATCACCAATTGTAGATTTAAATGGTGATAATCTGCATGTTCTCAAATGCATGGTTCAGCTTTAGACCTACTGCTTTTTTTCTTTTTACATGTTTCCTCTGGGTAACAGTTATACGTCTCAACAAAACCAGATGACAAAAACAGCTTACTAAAGTTGAGCAATGTGTGCAGAACATAAGAGCCTGGATGTTAATTACCTTCCTTCCTTCTGCTTAATCCTGATGGGAAAAAAGTTCTAGTCATAGGACCACATGTACAACCCCTGGCAAAAAATATGGAATCACCCCTCTCAGATGTTCATTCAAATGTTTAATTGTGTAGAACAAAAAAACAAGCACATACATGCCACAGAACTATTTTCACTCAACAACCCAAACTTCTGGCTGTATAAAACAGTTCCCTTTCAAAAGCTACACTCGATGCTGCGTGAAAACGCTATGGGAACATCTCTTTGTTGTCCGGTTGTGAAGCCTGTGCATGTCAAAACCGCCGAATACCTCGGCTTATAACCTCTGCCAGGCATGACGTCACCGAATAAGGTGCACCTGCAGGTTATAAATAGGAGTGAACCCGGAAACATCCTCAGATCTTTTTGTCTTCAGGACCTTTGTGCTTTGTGTGAGATACGTGCCTCCGTGCGATAGATCTCTTTCGGAGAGCGATCTTCATGAATTTTGTCTCGAGTGCTTGGGGGAAGAACACGCTCGCCTCGGGCTTCAGGGAGACTGTGAGTACTGTGATCTTCTCCCTATTAAGGTGCTTCGCGCGCGGCTCGCTTTCTTTAAAGGGAAACCGCGAGTCGCAGCGCATTCCTGGGGCTCGCGTGCTGATGTGGCAGACGCGCACAAGACGGAATTTCCAATTTCTCTCTCGCTCTCTCCGGATCAGGAAGTTTTAGCTTCTGCTTTGCAAGCGTGCTCCGGCGTTTTTTGTGAAGGAGCGGAAGAATCCTCCTCTCTCGCTTCCATGGAAGTAGCCTCCTCACAACGCTCCTCCAGTGCTGACAGAGCTTATGAGGAATTATTAGAGGTTATAACGCGTGCGGTCGAGCGATTGCATATCGACTGGCCGCAGAAGTGAGGTTCCCCCAAGCGTTCGAGATTGGACGACAGGTTTCTGTCGGGTGGCCGGGGGGAGGAGCCTCAACGTCTCTCTCTCTCCCCTTCTTTGGTTACCTCCATGATGAATTAACTTTTTCATGGAGCAATCCGTATTCATCGCGTGTTTTTGTGCCATCGACTTCGACTTGTTCAAATATCGTTGATGCGAAAGCACGCGGTTACATGATGATGCCCCAGATAGAAGAGACGCTTGAGGGCTCTCTCTCTCTCCTGGGACATCATCCTCCCTGAAAAAGCCTACTCTCCCCTCCAAGCCGTGTAGATTGACATCTGCTTTGGTGGGAAAAGCTTTTCAGGCAGCAGGTCAGGCTGGCGCTTCACTGCACACCATGGCGGTTTTGCAGGCCTACCAGGCTGACCTGCTGAAGGAACTGAGCACCGGCGGGGTTATTGATGACAGTTCGTTTGCAGAGCTGCGCCGAGCCACAGACCTGTCTCTCCGTGCAACCAAGCAGACGGCCCATGCTGTGGGCCGTTCTATGGCTGCCATGGTATCCACGGAGAGGCATCTGTGGCAGAACCTCACGTGCATCAAGGATAAGGATCGTGCTGTCCTCCTTGATGCCCCCATCTCACCTTCCGGCCTCTTTGGCGACGCTGTTAATTCCGTCACCACTAGGTTTCGGGAGGCGAAGCTATATGAACAGGCCTTTGGGAGGTTCCTTCCCCACCGTGCTCAACCGGGACCATCGGCCACCCGGCCCCGGCCAGGTCTGGCCCCTATCAGGTGTGAGGTGCAGCCGCGCACCCCCTCATAAAGACTGGGGTGAGGCTTGCCGCTCTTCTCAAAAATCTGCCTCAAAAAGACCGGATCTGAGGAGCTTCCTCTCTTCAAAGAAGAAGCCCTGAGGCTCGTGCGCCTGGGGTGTCTTCCCCCAGAGAGAGGTGCCTGGATTTTCATCACAAAACAGGGCCTCCTCCCTGTCACTCCCAGGAGGTCGGTGTTCAATCTCCGCGAAAAGTTGGGTGTTCGGGCATCTCCTGCCACACTTCAGGATACCCAACACCTACCACCCCCCCATCCAGCGTGTCCAAGTGTCAAAGCTCGTGCCCCTTTTGGAGAAGCTGGCAGCGTGGAAACTACTGGCAGGCGTATCTCCTTGGGTACAAAGGACTGTAGCCACAGGCTACAGGATTCAGTTTGCACAACGTCCTCCGCGTTTCAACGGCGTGGTCTCCACTTCCGTGAAACCGGACCGAGCACATCTGCAGGCCCAGGAGTTACAGACTCTGCTGGGCAAAGGGGCCATAGAACATGTTTCCCTCCCAGACAGAGTCGGGCTACTACAGTCGGTACTTTTTGGTGCCCAAGAGAGGGGGGGGGGAGAAGGGGGTTGTGTCCAATCTTGGATCTTCGCGGCTTGAACCACTATCTCAGGAAATCCAGATTCAAAATGTTGACTGTCAAAATTATTGTTTCTCAAATCCAACCAGAGAATTGGTTTTTGACAATCGATCTCAAGAATGCATATTTTCATATAGAAATATTGCCACAGCACAGAGGTTCACTTTCGGGGGCGAAGCTTACCAGTATCAGGTCCTTCCATTTGGCCTAGCTCTGTCACCCCGCACATATACAAAAGGCATGGATACAGCTCTGGCTCTTTACGACTCCAGGGCATCCGTATTTTGGATTACATAGACGACTGGCTGATTCTGGCCCAGTCTCAGGAGCTAGCGCTTTGACATTGAGATGTCGTCCTAGCCCATCTTCATTCTTTAGGATTGAGACTCAACGCCACAAAAAGCGTCACATGAGATTCGGTCACAATGCGGGCACAGCTGTCTCCTGCTCGTGTCGAATCCATTCTCAACACCCTGAAGGAAATCAAGCTAGGCCAGAAGGTCACTGTTCATCACTTTCAGAAATCTTTAGGCCTCATGGCAGCTGCGTCCACGGGGATATCTTTGGGCCTTCTGCACATGAGAGTGTTTTAGCTGTGGCTAAGAGCCAGGGGTTTCATTCAAGGGCCAACCCCCAGAGGCTAATAAGGGTTACGCGCCGGGGGCTTTGTATTCTTTCTATGTGGTTCAGACCCCGGTTTCTGACTTTGGGTCCCACTTTTATGTAGCAGTCTTGTCGTCGCAAGATGCTAACGACAGACGCTTCCCTCATGGGCTGGGGTGCGGTCTTAAATGGCCGTCCAGCACAAGGGAGCTGGAGAGGTCATCTTCTCGCGTGGCACATCAATTGCCTCGAAATGATGGCTCTGTTTCTGCCCCTGAAACACTTCCTCCTGCAGTTGAGAGGCTACCATGTCCTAGTGCGGGTGAACAGAGCTGCGGTAGTCTTGTACATAAATCGCCAGGGTGGACTGCGCTTGCGCCGCTTGAACAAGCTAGCGTACCAGTTTCTGCTTTGGGCACAGGACAAGTTCCTGTCCCTCAGGGCGATTTACATGCCAGGGCATATGAATGTAGGAGCAGACTTGCTATCCAGACAAGCTGTAAAACATGGGGAATGGAAACTCCACCCCGAAGTAGTCAGTCAAATCGGAAAGATTTTACGTAGCAGAGGTGGACCTCTTTGCCTCACAAGAGGCAGCACTACCGCCCTGTTGCACTAACACCCATCCTCATCATCACAATGCCCCCTTTACTACTCTCTGACTCCTCCAGCTCCCCTGGGTCTGGATGCAATGGTCCACACGTAGCCCAGATTACGCCTTTATGTGTTTCCACCTATAGTTCTGCTCCCAGGAGTCCTGGCGAGGGTCCATCAACAGGGTTTGCGCCTCTTATTGATAGCACCCCATTGGCCGACCAGAGTGTGGTTCTCGGATCTAACATCGCTCCTCGACGGCTCACCCTGGGTGATTCCAGTGAGGAGGGATCTTCTGTCTCAGGCGCAGGGGCCCGAGCTCTGGAACCTTCACGTTTGGCTCCTGAACGGAACCAACTAAGACATGCTGGGCTTTCAGCCAGCATAATTGAAACCATTTTAAGTGCCAGGGCTCCCTCCACTAGAACAACTTATGCCCTCAAATAGAGTGTATTTGAAAATTGGTGCATGGCAAGACATGTAGACCCAGTTCACTGCCAGATTGTTTCAGTGCTGGAATTTCTGCAAGAAAAGTTGTCCTCGGGCTTATGCCCTAGTACTCTCAGAACGTACGTAGCCGCTATTTCGGCTTGTCACGCTCTGAATGATGGGGTTTCTGTGGGGAAGCACCATTTAGTTGCCCATTTTATTCATGGAGCTAAACGGTTGAAGCCGCCCACTAGAGCGACGGTCCCTTCATGGGACATGGGAAGGCCTGGCTGACACCCCTTTCGAACCACTAGAGTCAGCACCTGTCAGGTTTCTGTCTCTTAACATGGTTTTTCTTATGGCTATTACTTCTTTGAAGAGGATTGGGGATCTGCAGGCTCTGTCAGTCTCCCCATCCTGACTAGACTTTGCCCCTGGGCTAGTCAAAGCTATTCTGCATCCTCAACCGAACTATCTTCCCAAGGTTTCATTCTCGACCATGCACCCAGTTGTTCTCAAAGCCTTCTGTCCTTCGCCTTTCACAGCTCTGTGGTGCCAGTGGTGGAAGTCGGAGCAGCTCTTTATTTGCCATGGGGGTCGCAACCGGGGGGCGGCTGCCACTAGACAGACTCTGTCACACTGGGTGAGAGATGCTATTGCCCTAGCCTATGAGGCGCGTGGTCACACTTCGTTTGTTAGATTTTATAGTCTGGATGTCAATGCTACTCCGGGTTCGCGGATCCTTGAGTCAGCATGCCAGAGCTAGGTCTGATACCTCCTCGGCTTGTGCGCACACGCTACACAACCTGGGGGTCCAGACACTTGCAGTGCGGCGGCGTTGGTATTCTCCTTCTCATAGCGTTTTCACGCAGCATTGAGTGTAGCTTTTGAAAGGGAACGTCTTGGGTTACTTGGCTGTAACCCTGTTCCCTGATAAAGCGGGAACGAGATGCTGCGTTCCGCACTGCTGGCGTGCCTTGACGTCCTTCAGACAAAATTGACCTGAGGATGTTTCCGGTTCACTCCTATTTATAACCTGCAGGTGCACCTTATTCGGTGACGTCATGCCTGGCAGAGATTATAAGCCGAGGTATTCCCATAGCGTTTTCACGCAGCATCGAGTGTAGCTTTTGAAAGGGAACAGGGTTACAGCCAAGTAACCCGAGACGTTTTTAAATAAACAAAGAAATATAACTATGGTCAATGACAACTGTTTTTACAGATCAAACAGCAGAAAAAATATAGAATCTAGGGCTATAGATGTCGAATATTTAATAATCGAGTATTCTACCAAAAATAAAATCAATTAATTGAGTAATCAGATAAAATGTACTTCTGCTTAATTAAACAGCAATGTAAAATACATAGGAGAAACAAATATAAATTGGTTTTCTTTTTAGAAAAATCTACTTTTATTTTTTAAATGAATACAGCGTTTTATCAAAAATAAACTGTCATTATTCACAATACAAGGAATAGCTTAAAGTTGACCGAGATGAATTAAGTACATTACAGTGCCATACATTCTTATTTTAAAGCGTTTTCTCACATGCAAAAAAAAAAAAATAAAATAAACCTATTTCAAATAACTTTAGGTATAAAAAAAACTAAGGCACACTTTAAAATAAATTTTAATATATTTTTATCCATTTTGCCGCCAGCAACAGAACGCTCCCTCAAATCAATACACAGCTAACGGTTTGCGTCTCCTTCCACTTTGTGGGTGACACAAGCGCTTCTTCTTCGTCAGGTGTTTACTGACGACTTGCATCCGGAAGCGCACTGTGTCACGCCAAACAAATAATTGTGCAACAACATATTGCAAGCTTTTAAAATTAATTAAAAGAAGCTTCGAGGCAGAAGATTTTGCCTTGATCATTTTTTGTAATCGAATTTACTCGAGTTACTCGAGGAATCGTTTCAGCCCTAATGGAATCACACAAATCTGAGGAAAATTATATGGAATCACCAAATAAAAATACTACTAGTACTTTGTTGCACCACCTCTGGCTATTAGAACAGCTTGAATTCTCTGAGGCATGGATGTAACTAATGAAAAACAGTATACTTCATCAATCTGTCTCCAGCTTTGTCTTATTGCAGTTGCCAGATCAGCTTTACAGGTTGGAGCCTTGTCGTGGACCATTTTCTTTAATTTCCACAGATTTTCTATTGTTTTGAGGTCCGGACTATTTGCAGGCCATGCCATTGACGTTATATGTCTTTCCTGTAGGAATTTCTTCACAGATTTTGCCCTATGGCACCATGCATTATCATCCTGAAAAATGATGCTACCCTCACCAAACATCCTTTCAATTGATGGAATAAGAAAAGTGTCCAAAATCTCAACATAAACTTGTGCATTTATAGAAGATGTAATGATTGTCATGTCTCCCATACCTTTACCTGACATAGAACCCCATATCATTAATGACTGTGGGAATTTGCATGTTTTCTTCAGGCAGTTGTCTTTATAAATTTCAGTTCCAGCATCATCACCTTGACCAATGCAGATTCATGATTCATCACTGAATATAACTCTCATTCAGTCATCCGAAGTCCAAGATTGTCTTTCTTTAGCCCACTGAAACCTTGTTTTTTTCTGTTTAGATGTTGATGGTTTTCGTTTGGCTTTTCTATTTGTAAATCCCAATGTCTTTTAGGTGATTTCTTACAGTCCGGTCACAGATATTGACTCCACTTTCTGCCCATTTCTTCCTCATTTGTTTTGTCGGCATTTTCTGTTTTCAACGCATATTGCTCCAAGTTTTCTGTCTTGGAGCTTTGATGTCTTTCTTGGTCTACCAGTACGCTTCCTTTTTACAACCTTTCCATTTGATTTGTACTTGGTCCAGACTTTAGACACAGCTGACTAGGGTTGGGGACCGAAAACCGGTGCCAAGACGGCACCTATATAACCGGTATGTACCGGACCGAAACGGTACTTTGAATTAATATATTTGTTCTCTGGGGCTATGATGATGACATGGTTGTAATAAGCATTAGATTCATCAACACACATGATCGCTAGTAAAATGTAAATACTGCATTCATGTGGTGTCAGAAATGATCGGAAAAATTTATTATTTCCTTAATTAGAAAAATCTTCAGGAAAGCTTTGATAATACAAATCCAAAACATTGTTGCGGTAATGTTACTGTGCATTTTATTTTTGTAGATTAAAAGTTTATTAGATTAGATAAAAAAATTAAAAGCACAAATCGTCGGGAAATGAGACCATCCAAAATGCGCAGCAACTAACGTTACACTTGCTCTGACGGCAGCAGGTGGTCTACCGCTATCTTAAATTAATAAATTAACTTTCGTTAAAATACCTAAAACTAACCTGTCGAAAGTGTGGCTATATTTCACAAGAAAGCATTCCGACACCGCGACATGCAGCAAATGTTTTACAGTAGTTGCGTGTAACGGGGGAACCGCGTCAAATCTAATGAAACATTTGAGGGCACACGGAATAACCTTAAAGCAGAGGGGTGCGCTGTGTTCGACAGCTTGCGGGCAACAGCTGGCACTATTGGTGTGGATGACTCCAGACCCGGTCATACCAACTGTAGCAAAAAGGAGTCCAATGTAGTAGTAGGCTGTTATCTTTCCTTCTCTTCTGCTCTCTCCTTTTTTCTCTCTTCTCCCCTCTCTCTAACTCTCTGAGGATGAGTTCCCTGTTGAGTCTGGTTCCTCTCAAGGTTTCTTCCTATTGCCATCTCAAAGTTTTTTCTTGCCACTGTCGCCCTCAGCTTGTTCTGCTATGAATCTAATAATTTTCATCCATACACATTTACATTTCATACAAACTTCCATAATTTATTTTAATTGTGTGAAGCTGCTTTGCGACCAATGACAATTGTTAAAAAAGCTATACAAATAAAATTTAATTGAATTGATTGTGGATTTAGAAAGTGTGGCGGCTCAAACCACAGTACTGCACTGTGGCGTGTACATGCACTGTGTTAATTATCTTCTAATTAGTCAGGATCCCCCTCCCACTAAATTCCTTAGTGACTCACTTTTGTTTATTAAGACATGCGAGACATCTGTGGTAACACTACATATTAAAACCACTAGATGGCACCTTCACTTTGCTAACATCATGTTCCATTCAATATATTCCGAGTATTCAATCAGTATTTTTAAGATTCATTCAGTACAGTGGAACCTCGGATTGCGAGTAACGTGGTTTATGAGTGTTCCGCAAACCGAGCAAAGATTTGTAATAAAATTTTAATCGGAAACCGAGCAAGTATTAGTTTACGAGCGCCGAGTATCATGCATCACGCATGCGACTCTTACTTTGACACAGAGCATCACTCTTGCGCTGCAGAATTGTGTGTAATCATCTCCCCTGCTAGATCTTAGTGCTTATCTCTTACTTGCATAATCAACATCTCCTTTTCTTTTTCTGCGTCTCTTATGTGTGTGCCGACACACACACACACGCTCAAACACCCTAACAGACGCTCTCTCGCCTTTTCACCCCCTCCCTGGCTCCACAAACACACAGAAACTCTGCTCTGTCGCCATTCTTTTCAAAGGTAAGGTGCTGGTTCATTTGTTTATTTTTTTGTTTATTTTTTTTACTTTACCACAGTGATACCCTTAGTATGCGCTCACACCAGTGTTAGAGAGATTTCTTTTTTTCCTGCTAAAACGGTGTTTCCGTTTTGTGTGGAGGTGGGGAGAGGGAGGAGGAGTGTTACTGTGTAAAATGAGGCGAGGGAAGGGGCTAATTCCACACACATACACACACACACACACATACGTTTTTTAAAGGTAAAGTGCAGATTAATTTGTTTTGTTCTCATTTTATAGACTGTAATTATTTTTATGTATTTAATTTTTGGGGCTGTTGAATGAATAATTTGAATTTTCATTATTTCTTATGGGAAAATTATGATTTGGTTTACGAGTATTTTGGAACACGAGCCCACTTCCTGAACAAATTATGCTCGTAATCCAAGGTTCCACTGTATTTTTTTTTCATTACATTCTCCCATGAATAATATATACCGTGACAGTTGTATACAACTATCACAGGTGTTCCTTGTAACTACTATTATTATTACTATTATTATATAACTTTATTATTCGCTATATATGTACAAGGAACAACTGTGACACAATCAGAGTATGTCATCACAGTAAGCATCAAAAGTACAGGCTCATTGTACAAGCACCATCTTTGATCTGATTATCACCTAGATCTCAACCTGCTAGAACACCATTGGGATGAGTTAGAGCAGAGATGGTGAGCCAGGCGTTCTCGTCCAGTGTCTCATCATAAATCCACTTTTGAAAAAAGAAATTCCATAAAACAGATAGTTGAAAACAATGTATGGTTGAATGTATGGTTGAATGTAAATGGCATCAAACGAAACTCGTAGTATTTCAAAGAGCATAAAAGGAGAGTGTCCTGAGTTATAGAAAATCACTTAGTGCTGCCAGATTAATGCATCTCTCCACTCGTATAGAAAATAAGAAAAATAATAGTAGTAAAATTAAGTAGGAATACAACCACCACAGAAACATGCACTAATAACACATTACAGTGGAACCTTGGATTACGAGCATAACTCATTCCGGAAGCGGGCTCGTATTCCAAAACAGTCATAAACAAAATCTAAATTTCCCATAAGAAATAATGAAAACTCAAATTATTCGTTCTACAGCCCTAAAAATTAATTCATAAAAATAATTGATACAATATGTAAAGTAAAAATAAAACAAATTAACCTGCACTTTACCTTAAAATTTTTTTAAAATAAATCCCGACAGATTGGTGTTTCCGTTTGTACGGGCAGGCGCCGTGTATTTGTGTGTGTGTGGAATTAGCTCCTTCCCTCGCCTCGTCTTAAACAGTAAAACTCCTCCTCTCTCCCCTCCACCTTGCTTTTTAAGTTTCACAACAAACACACACAACGGAAACACTGTTTTAACGGGGGGAAAAAAGAAATCTGTCTAATGACACTCGCGTGAGCGCATACTAACGGAATTACTGCTGTAAAACTGCGGTGTCAAATTACACATGTGCACAGGCGAGAGATTGTGTGTTTGTGAGGGTGTCAAATTATGCGCGCACACATATGAGACACGATGAAACGGAGCGGGAGACGTTGATTATACCAGTAAGAGACGAGCACTAAGACCCAGGGGAGCAGGGGAGACGATTACCCACAATTCCGCAGGGCAAGAGAGAGAAAAATCATCGGCTCAGTTGTGATCACTTGCCGCTCGGTGTCAAAATAAGAGTCGCAGGTGTGATACATAATACTCGGCACTCTTAAACCAATACTTGCTCGGTTTCCAATTAAAAATTTATTAAAAATGTTTGCTCGGTTTGCGGAACACTCGTAAACCACGTTACTCGCAATCCGAGGTTCCACTGTATATGTTATTATGTTAATAGTGAAAATACCAGGGGGAGGCTTCAGACAAACTGTGTATGAAGGTTTTTGATATATCAGGTAGAATGACTTACTTTTATAAAGGCTACATTTTACTACTACCAGCATATGAAAATTATGTCCCAAAAATTTAGAAGGAAATTCTCCGTCCCTTTCATTCCAGAGATTAAAAAACGGTAACAGTGTCAATTTTAAAATCCAGAGAAGGTCAGTAATCCGTGCACAACCTCTTGGGGGCGAGTCCTTCTCAAAATACACTGTTTCCATGGGGATGGGGCTAAGAAAAATGCATCTCGGTTTATTAATCTGTACGCTCAGTTTTATTAATTTACACGCTCAGTTTAGTAAACCGAGTGATCATTGGTGTGTGCTCTTAGCAAAACAACTAAATTATAACACTGAAAAAGACCGTTTATTTGGGTTAAAGGTTTCACCAGGACTTGTACTGATGAACTATGTTGTTTGTGATCTGAGTACTTTATGAGTAAAATAAAGCTGCTCACTTCAGCACACACTTTCAGTTTGCACCTTTCATTTCCCCTTTGATCAAAACTCTGCCGATATGAGCAGCTTTGTTTCAGTCATAATATAATCAGATCACAAATAGGGGCAACTTTGTAAAGCGGACAAAATGTAAAATCAGTACCCCAGAAAAACACACCAGCTATACCGCTTATTCCTGTATTCAGGGTCACAGGGGGCCTGGAGCCTATCCCAGGAGACTTGGGGCACAGGAAGGTGTACACATCAGTTACTTTACCCCAAATAAAAGGTCTTTCTCCATGTAATAATTTAAGTGTTTTTGCTTTTGACATACACCCAAGACTTTAATGAACTCAGTTCTGTGTTGAAATCAATCTGGCAGTTTGAAATTGTATTTTCTTGTATGTGTATTTGACATAAGTTTAAATGTCGCACATGAATCTCACATATTTACATCAGCAACATTATGAAAGCCCAGTTTGTGCTATAAATAAATAAATAAATAAGAGTATTGGCTACTATAGTATAACTAGTATACTATACTGCCAATAGTGCCTGTGATAAACAATCCTGATTTAGGACCAGAACCACAATCAAACACTGGTCACTGCATCCTATAGTCACTGAAATAGCCTCAGAGCATGGTTCAGGTTTGTGGGTGAAGATTTGATCTTGCATGCTGAAGTAGAAACACCAACCATAGTTGTAAAAGTCATAGACTGAATAGAATTCTGGATGAGGATACAAACATCGGCTATGGAAATGACTTTATGTTGTGGGCAACTTATTGAAAACCAACTAATAATTAAGTCACCCAATACAAATACCTCCTTGGTTTCATTTGTTACACTATCTAAAATATCACATAGTTTACCAAGTTATTCAACATTGGACCTGGGTCACCTATAACAACAAATAGATCTGATTTGCTTATGTAACATCCACAAGACAATGTAAGCAAGATGAAATCAGTTTTGTTTTGTATGACTCTGTTATGGTGTTTTACCAAGGCTTCTGTAATTAGCTCATCTGTGTGCATTTAACAGTTTACCCTAGAGTATATTGGAGCCCATTGTGGCTCATTATCATTTGGAAAATTATTATTAATTATTAACTTGCTTCATAATTTTGGAGCAATTGGTGATAACATTTTTACATAAGAGGTAATCAATCATTAGCTTCTGTTAATTGAGTAAACATAAAATAACAAGTTTGCTTGCACATAAACTTTGCTCATTAAGATGATGTTTTTTTTATTATTGTTTTTATAGTATTTAAGGGTACCAAGCTTATTAGAGATGTTATAACGACCATAATAATTTTCACTTTAAGATCTTTGACTCAGGGTGTACAACAGAGACACAGACGACTACAGACGGGATCAAACGTGCTACAGGCACTGTCAGCTGTTGCTTCTCTGATAACCACAGTAGCGATCCCAGTTGGGGAAGTGGACCCTAATGTTTCTCCTAGCTCCTAAACTTCCGGACCTCGAGTTAAACTCCACCTTTTGATTTTGAAGAGTAAAGCAAGCTCAAGGTACATTGATGATCATGTCCCACCAGCCGTGCCTGATTTAGCGGCCCTTCACACACCTGCTAAAGGGGAGACGGCATGCCGTGAGCTCTTTGGAGGAGAAAAATATTGATGACGCTGGTCACTAACAAATTTGTGACACCTTCCACCAGTTTGTTAACTTTCACCTTTAGCACCTTTTCTTTAAGATATTGAGACTGTAGATTTTTTAAATGTAGACTGTAAATGTAGATGTGGACTCAAAATTTAATTCTCAACTCAAAAACCTCCTCCAACCAAAAAAGTCTCAACTTGGAATGTATTAAAAAATAATAATAAATAAACCGGGAACTAGCCAACACGATTTGATTATGCAGTTATCCAAGCTCCTGTATGAATTGCTGTACATTTTGGTTATGGGTTTGCTGCTTTTTTCTCATTACAAAAATGAGATGGAAAAGGCCAGCTTTGAGCAATGTGTGAAGGACAAAAGAGACAGGATGTTAATTAACTTCCTTCTGCTTAATCCTGACAAGGCACAAGTTCTGGTACTAGGACTAGAAGTAAGCTTTTTGATCACAGTAACTCTGGATGGACTTTCTGTTCAATCAAGTGCAACAGTAAAAGGCCTTGGTTTGATTATAGATTTCAATGTGTCATTTGAAGCTCACGTAGGTAACCAGAATAGCATTCTTTCATCTCAAAAATATTGCAAAGATAAGCAATATATTGTCACTAAATGATGCAGAAACATTAGTTCAAGTCACGTCAACGTTCCTCCAGGACCAAGGTGCTACATACAGTACAACATAAATTTACGACATAAATTAACAAAGTAATTTGTTAACTAGCTAACTAACTAAGAGCCCAATTAGCTGACTAGCCGAGACAAAACAGATTAACATTATAAATTAACAGAAGTCCTACACAGAAAAAGGTAACATAAAATGCACATGCAAATCCATGCTTTTATCACATCTAGGTTGGATTATTGTAAGGCCTTACTTTTGTAACTAAAACCACAAAATATGAGCACATCACCTGTAACTTATTTGTGCATTGCATTGGCTCCCAATGAAATGTCACATTAATTTTAAAATACTACTTTTGAAATACAAGGCATTAAATGGTCTCGCATCGCAATACCTGAGAGAAATGCCAGTGTCTTTTGATCCGCCAACATCTATTTTGATCAAAGAATGCAGACTGCTTGTCAGAACTGAGCATCCGCCGTTTCCTCCGCCGCCGCCGTCATGCAGCGAGGAGGACAGCGAGTTTCCTCCGCCGCCGCCGTCATGCAGCGAGGAGGACAGCGAGCTGCCGCCGCTGCGGACAGCGAGATTCCTCCTCCGCCGCCGTCATGCAGCGAGGAGGACAGCAAGCTGCCGCCGCTGAGGACAGCGGGTTTCCTCCGCCGCCGCCGTCATGCAGCGAGGAGGACAGCGAGCTGCCGCCGCTGAGGACAGCGAGTTTCCTCCGCTGGCGCTGTCATGCAGTGAGGAGGACAGCGAGCTGCTGCCGCTGCACAGCGCCGCTGGGGACGGCGAGTTTCTTAGCGCCCAGTGACTTTTTTGTTTGTAGTGTTCTAAGTTTTGTTTGACTTCATTTCCCAGTTTACATCTCGGTCAGGCGACGTGGGCGCTCATCTGAACCGAGTTGGTTATTAGTTTCTGTATAAATAGCTTGTTTTAGTTCCTTTACGTTTGTCTTGCAGCTGTTAATTGAATCTATTGAATGTGGTTCAGTTTAGTTCATGTTTTCCTTGTAAAGACTTGTGTTTTGGTTTGCTTTTGACGTAAAGTATTCTGTTTGTTTGATTTCCCTGTTTTCTTTATTAATAAAAAACATAATTCTCAAAAACCATCTAGACCTCTGCATTTAAGCCTCGCCAACAAAAAACATGACAACCCACCCTCTCTTCTCTTCTGAGCTCCACAGTGAAATAGAAAACATTTAACTTTTTAAGTCTCTTAGAAACATGGCGGTCTGTATCTGTATTATACTTTTCATACAGACATGGGTCATATGAGAGGACTGTGTTTAATAGGCACTAGATAGCTGTTGTAGAAAATCCTCGTTACCCTTTTTCGGTTGGTCATAGCACATACAAATTTAGTATGTTTTTAAAACATTCCAAAATAAAAAATAAGAAAGATATATGTACAGTAAAATGCTAAAATTAAAAGTTGTGCCAAATGTTTTTTTTTTTGGGGGGGGGGGATAAGTTAGGTGAACTATCCTAGAAACCCATGAGTCCTACAAACAAATGTAGAATAGAATACAAAAGGTTAACAGTAATGGCTCCGAAATTTCTGCATGTGGAATACAACATTCCTACAATTGTGCAAGATCCATCGGCTACATCTCACAAGGGATGCAACCCAGCTTAGACGTCCAGTGCTTGTTGAACAACGTGTGGCTTTATACCTCTGGAGATTGGCCAATAATATACTGTATGTTAAATGTTTTCACATTTGTTTGGTATTGGCCTTTCCAAAGCTTGTGTCATAGCTAATATTGTAGCCTCACTTATTGTGGACAGCTTACTCACACAGTATATTAAAACTCCATCGGGAGAAGAATTTAAAGTCATAATTGCAGGTTTTCATGATCGGTGGGGTTTCGCTCTGTGTGGGGGAGCTGTTGATGGGACCCACATAGGCATTTTACTGTAGCTCCATTAGATACTTCTTCTAGGTTCTACTACTCACTCTGTCATTTTCCAAGGTGTGGTGGACCATCGGCTCAGGTTCTGGGACATTAATGTAGGCTGGCCAGGCATAATGTTTTCCAAAGAGGTCAGGATGCAGCACTATTTCCCAAGCTATGTTTAAGCATAGAAAAGGATGGTTAAAAAGGCAAAATTTTTATTTAGAGGAAACAGTATGTGCAAGAGTATAAACTGTTAACGGTACATTCGGTAGAAAAAGTACACAGTGCTGGTCATAACCCAAAATGTAATTGTTACAATAGAACCAGAAGGTAAACTGTTCGTACAGACACAACAGTGTGCAATGAATATGTATAAAATGTAAACTATTGAACTGTAAACTACTGAACTATATAAATGTCAAATTGAACTATAGCGTTCAATAGAACCTGAAATTAAACTGTTTATGCAACAGAACCAGTTGTACATGCAGGAATTATGCAAGTTTCAGCTTAAAGGTTATGATATGTTGAGGTATTTGGTTCCTCTGTGGGGGGCACACAGTAAGAGATGTGTGGCAGCAGTTCCCTAGCTCTGGGAGGCGATCTGAAATTTGGTGTCTCCCAAGCAGACTGGTGAATAGGAGGCCCCTGGTAGTAGCGGGGAAGAGCAACAGGGTGCAATTGTGAGGGAGTGCGGTGCTTGAATGAAGGAGAGGGTGCCATGACAGGAAAAATTCTTCTCATCATATTCATCTACACACGTTCCTCCCTCTGCATCTGGAGGCGGCGCACTTCCAACTCCATCTGAGCCTTTGTCCATGCATCCAGCGTTTCCTGCTCATGCTTTTGCCGGCTCTGCTCTTCCTGTCTGAACTCCATGAACTGGGTTTTTTTTTTTTTTGGCAAGTCCATGAAACGTGCCCTGCGATGGATTGGCACCCTGTCCAGGGTGTATCCTGCCTCGTGCCCTAAGTCTCCTGGGATAGGCTCCAGGCTCCCCGCGACCCTGAATACAGGATTAAGCGGTAATGATGATGAGTGAGTGAGTGAGTCCATGAAACGGCTTAGAACAGTCGCGATATCTGTTTTTTGCCTTCCTCTTTCTTCTGTTTACTAGGCGTACACTGTTTTCAGTTGTCTCAGTAAGTGTATCCTCCAAAGTACTTGCAAGACAAAATTAAAGCATTAAGCTAGAAATTAATCAATGTTTACAACCATATGGCTGAGAGGATGCTTTCACAAATTAAATTCTTAAAGTCATTTTAAAATTGTGTGTGGAGCTTTTGTGAAACATCACCATCTTGTTTTCTGCATGTGTCTTGCATAAAATGTAAGTGAAAAGCATGAAATTAAGTCTAAAAGAGAAAAAGAACATGTACTTTAACTGCAATAGCTACAACCACCCAACACGTTTCATTGCATTGGGCTCTTTTATTTTTTACAGAGAAATTATCTGCACTTGGGTCTAATCTTGTAAGCTAACACAAAATACTCATTCTCTGTATTATATTATATGCATTCCACTCATTTTGTGTTTCAAACAGGCAAATTAACCAATAACTTGTATGCTGGATTAAAAAATTGGCTGGAAAACATAAGAAAAATCTGAAAACAGGCCCTAAGCAAGCAAACACGAGTAGCATAAGTTAGCTTTGTTGTAAGCTTACGTGAAAGCATTTTCCTCTATACCATGTCATATGCAATTAAAATTTCACTACAAGCTACACAGACAATTAACAGGAGATGTTATGATGATATTAGACTATAGTTAACGTTAAGATAAATTCACTTACTGGGCGTTTGCAGGCTAAAACAAAAGCGTTACACTGTCTGGCTCAAACAAAAGCGTTCAGGATTATGGTGTCGAGGAACGGCGGGGTTCCGACTCAACCACATTTGGCTGACTCGACGGTTTTTTACTGATAAATTTGTCCACGTCTCATACCACTGAAATTTGTCTTTTTCATCAGTGGAGCTGCTGGACTTTCCAAGCGCATCCCTCACTTTGTGATACTAGAGTCGCATTTTCTTCAGCTTTGCGCGGCACTGATCAGTACTCCTGCTGTACCCACGCGTCTGTAAATGCTCCCGGATGCTTCCATAAATCTCCAAGTTTCTGTAAGTTGTATCCTGCTAGTGCTGAATATTTTCGCCTACCCAAATTTCGAGCAGACATTTTACCTCTTCAGCGCTCCAGATGGAACCCTTAGCAGCCACACCTGTTTGTAAAGAACGTCAAGGTCAAATAGTGATTGTCACGTTGCTGTGAACTGCTTCTTTTGCGCCGCATGCCCCGCCTTCCGTGCTCAGGAATGCATGAATCGTTCCCGAGACCACCTCTGCACTCGGTCCAGGGATTTGTTCCCGAGCGTGGAACGATTTGGAACGATTGCATTCTCACAGACAAAAATCAACTGGTCCCTGGGCCAAGTGTTCTCGAAACGGATCCCAGACCCCAGTGAGAAAACGCTCTAATTCTCTTTTCTTCTCTTCTCTTCTCTTACCTTTTTCTTCTCCCATAGTTATTCCCTTTTCTCATGGTTATAACCATTATATAATTTATATAATAGGTTAATTTGGTCCATCCAAAAAATTAAATACATTGTCATAGATATTTTTTCAAATAGAAAAAATTATATTCGTGTATGACTCTTCCTCTCTTCTTTTTCTCTCTCTCGCTAACTGGCTCACATGCTTGCACACACACACACACACAGAGGATATTATTAAAAGGACATCATTAAATATTCATTTTCTTAACCCAAACCCCAGTCATCACAATATATTACTATACATGTTTGTACCCCTTATTATAAGAACACTTTAAATACCTGAAAATGTAATCTGGAACATGTTGCTTTGTTCTTGTTCCCTTAACACAATTACTACTATACTTGTTATAATTAAATCTGTATTTTTACAAGAATGCAGAAGGCAGGAACAAGCAGTAATGCAACCAGCTATTTGTTATCTGATGTTTCAAGGCATTTGTTTGAAAAGTTCTTGTTATTGCAGATCCTGGTTGTAATTTTCCTTTATATAAACTGTTTAATGATAGTCACATTTTTGAAAAAGGATGTGTTTAGAGAAGAAACTAGATATATTTTGTTTGCACAAACTCTAATTGTGGACACTGCTTTCATTGTGGAATCTAACTTACTTGCTGTTGGGAATTATTTTCAATACCCTGTAAACATGGCCATTTGTACTTTAAGTTTGTTCACTCAGAATTTTTTCACTTGCTGTACACCACTGACTTTGGTGGCAATGTGTTTAGAACGCTATGTGGCTATATGCATGCCTTTAAGATATGCTGACATTTCCACCAGTAGGACCAGATTATATGGGCTTGTTATCATATGGAGTATCAGTTCTATAATTCCAATATTTAGTTTTATAGGGTACTGGGCAGCAGCTCCACCTTATGCTCTCTTCTCTTCTGCTGTGTGTAACACAGAGACGGTGTTAATTAAAGAATGGCAGGCACATGGTCGTGCTGTAATGTATATTATACTTTTTCTTTTTATGGTCATTATTATTGTCTTCACCTACATCAAGATAATGACTGCAGCCAGAGCTGCTTCCTCTGAGAAGAAGAAATCAACCAATAAGAGTCTCAGAACTGTGCTGCTTCATGGTGTTCAATTGTTTTTGTGCGTGATGCAATTTTTTAACCCATACATAGAAATGGCATATTGGAAGGTTGAAGAAATAACTCTTAGGAATGTAAGATATTCCAATTTTATTGTTTTCTTGTTTGCACCACGCAGCCTTAGTCCATTGGTTTATGGTGTCAGAGATGAAAAATTTTTTATTGTCTTGAAGCATTGTGCTTTGTGTGGTACTGAACACCTTTTGTCAGCAGTGTTTAAAAGCAAACTAAAAATAAGGCCAGTTTAAAATGTATTATGATTATAATGATTATTACAGATCTATAATAAAGTTCATTTGACAAAGGAAGTCACTAATTCTTTAATAATTTTTCTGTGGAAATAAAGTAGATAGAGTACCTTTTTTAACCAACTCACACCAGCTCACTATGCTTATAATTAAAATGGTTGAAGTAGAGAATTTAAAGTAGAAGCTCCATAAAATCTCTAGATTTGTTGATATTATGCCAGTTGCATTTAATTGCAGAGTGGGCACTTGCTCTATGTGTGTGACATGCTCTATGCTCACAATGAAGATTGATGTTTCTGGTGAATTTTTAAATAATTGTTTTTCAATATCACATTCTCTGTCTGTCTACTTGGGCCAGTATAGGATTTTTAGTTGTTTAGGGGTGAAAGACATTTAGAATTTTAATCAGATTTAAAGCAAACCTGGGGTTTTAGGTTTTGACTATGATTAAGGTAAATTTAGTTTTTTTTTTTTTCAATTGCACATCCAAAGTTCAAATAATATTTCATGAACAAGATCGTCCTCATGCAATCCTTGATAAATAATATTTATAGTGTTCTTGTTTACAAAAGCAGGTGTGCGCTGCTAAATGGTGCATTGTTTACTGTGCATATGTGTTGGAACTGAAGGACTACCATCAGCTTTTCAACATTTTGCAATTAGAAGAGTTTTTCTAAGATAATTGCTTCTATTTTTTTTTTAAGTTAACACACTGATGGAACAAATACTAAGGTGTGTTACTTACCAACCTTCATCATGTTGATGACAAGAAAATATCTCGATGTTTAGCAGTGCAAAGAAAAGATTCACCAATTCAGCTTAGGCCCTTGTGACCCCTAAATAAAACAACAATCTCATTATTTGATCCATTGCTGACCTCAGTATTTCTTTTTAGAACAAAATCATGAGTTGTATTCCCCTAAATAGCCGTAAACCAGGCAGTAGGAGAATGTGGCAGAGATAAAAATGCAAAGCTGAAGAAGAGCAGGAGCTAGAACCTTATTAGAACTTACACCACACAAGCAAGGGAAAAACATGGTGAGATTATAAATAATTTATTTTAAATGTTTTTTATTAGTATAGTTATATGTTGTATGTGCATAGGCGGTGAATTGTGCAAATGAAATTGATTGAAATATCCCATAAAAGTGTCTTTATTTTTTATATTATTATTTACTGTTGTATTTATTATTATATATACAGATCAAATAAATATTGTTTTTAACTTAGTGTAGAAATGCACCTGTTTTTAAGCTTTTTTCAAAATCTAATGTTCTAGCAAACTTGTAATCTCAGCATATTTACATAAGGACTTGAAGGCCCAGTTTCACAGACAGGGCTTAAGCCTAGTCCTAGACTAAACTGTCCACTTGAGCTGTCTTAACTCAAAGTAACTTGCAAAGATATAGATTAAAATAGTAACAGATTTAGCCTATTCTGTATTAAACAAAGCTGATTGCAAGAGGGAGGATTATAGCTAGTCTAAGACTAAATTGAATCTTAAATTAATCCTTCAAGGAGGCAGGTTTAACTTCTGCTTTATAACTGTTTGTAAGGGAGCATGGAATATTTGGAATATCTAAATGAAAACCAACGTGCACAACAGAGGCCTGCAAGAGTACTTTTGGATAGGAGTGATCCATTACATTACTTTGATAACACAGCTTTTCAAGACCGCTTTCACATGTACGAACAACATACATTGGAGATAATATCTTTGCTAGAACCTACTGTACAGTGTACCTACACTGCGATTAATAATACTATGTAGGTAACAATTTACTTTCTAATATGCTAATAAATAAATTTATGTACATGTTCAATATTGTATTTAGGTATATTGCAAAATATATGTAAGCCGCAGAGTTTTCAGAGTTCTGGTTATTGTCTGTGTCTCTGTGTCAGTATTGGTTTCTTCAGTGTCCTCCAAAGTTTCCCTGTTATCTCCCCAAAACACGTTGTTGACTGGATGTGCTTCCAGACAATGTCCCTAGGGGTAAATAAGTGTGTATGGCTTGCACAATGACTGCCCTTGCCTTCATTGGTTTAATGGTTAACACCACAAACTAGGGCTTCGTAAGATTATTTATCAACATAACCTGTTTAATTTTTTTCATACACAAAAATAGACACATTTTAGCATCACAAAAATGCAAGATGAAAGAGTAGTCAAAAATACTGTAACACTCTGCTCATATAGTCCAACATGGTAAATAATGTTAATAAGATCTACTACCAAGGTATTTAAATTGAATTCTGACACATCTTGGTGGGATTACAGTGGCACAATGGACAGCGGTGTGGGTTTCCTTGTGAGTTTCCTCTGTGTTTTCCGATTTCCTTCCAGCTCCCAAAATACACTGCTGGATGAAGTTGCTACCTTGAACAGCCCTTAGGTGTGAAAGAGTGTGTGAATATGTATAACACATAACAAAGGATTTTACATAGACCATTAACACTTCCCACTTAGTGAAGAAAGCTCAGCAGAGGCTTTTCTTCCTAAGAAAGCTCAAAAAGGCCAATCTACCCTCTCAGTTCTTTTTCAATTTTTACAGGCGCACGATAGAGCGCATTGTCTGTCACTGCATCACAGTGTGGTACACCAGCGGCACTGCAGAGAACCGGAGAGACCTGAGCCCGTATTCACAAAGCTTCTTAAGCCTAAAAGTTGCTCCTAGTGACGAAATTCTAAGAAAAATCTTAGAATTATGACATTTTCTTAGAAGATTTTTAGAAATTTAGGATTAAATCTTTGTAAAGATAAAAATTATTCACAAAACATCTTAGCCCTAAAAACAGCTCCTAAGGTAAAAATTGTTAAGAGTAGAGAGGAAGACTTTTAAGAGCCTTAAGAGTTTCTCTAGCAGAGGACAAAATGGCGGAAGGAAGAAATATTCTCCAAACACTGGACGTAAAGCTAAAAGTAAAAACTGCTCTTCTGTCCAATTTGGTTTTCTTGTTGTTTTACTTCCTTCCATCTCTTGGATTGTTAGCTACATACCACACAAAAGTGCAAATTAAATAAACTGTCCTGTAATCATGTACATTGTAAAAGCTGAGACATTTTGCTCCCATCAATCTAAAATGGATTACAAGTAATAAAATCAGTACGGTAAATAAATGTCAGAACTTAAATATAGTAACTACTGTGTGGAAATTGGCTGCTTCAAAAGTAGACACATTTTCAACATTTAACTGTTTTAGTTATCTTTAAGACATTTAGCCTAGAAACTTTGCATAAAGTAGCCTGTACTCATGATTATACAATATATCGGAATCAATATATTCGGAATCCATTCAGTATTCTCACGTTTCATTCAATATATTCAGAGTTTTCATTAAGTTCTCTCAAGAATATTTTCCTAAATGGCATGCCATACATTCAATATTCTCACGTTTCATTCAATATATTCAAAGGTTTCATTAAGTTCTCTCAAGAATATTTTCCTAAACGGCATGCCATAATATGTATATATATATATATATATATATATATATATATATATATATATATATATATATATATATATATATATGGTGGTATAATTTTTCGTCATTTCTTCATCAAAGTGCTCACTGTGAGTATGGGCAAATGTCTTTAATAAAATTTCAGCACTATCACCAGCAAAGAACTGTCACATAATCACAATAAAAATCTTAGGTGCTTCAAATATTAGTACAAGTGTCTGTGCTCACATTTAATATGAGACTTTTTTTAAAACCCTGGACAATGAGGATTTTCATTAACAAATCATGTTAACTTTTTTGGTTCGTTACTCATAACAAGCCAAATCAACGTTCAGAAAAGGTTACTCAATACACTACTATGAATCTATTTCATGAAATTAATAAGCAAATTAAGTTGATATCCTTGTACATCTGGCATAAAAATGCTGCCACATTTACAGCATTAGGTCTTTGTGGGCTACATATGGTTCTTTTTTTAATTCCACTCATGCAGTTATTCTTTATATTTGAACATTCACAATTAATTTACCTGGTTCTATCTTGCCAAGGCAAGATCTTCTATCCTAACAAGCCAAATGCTTCGTCTTAAAAGTTTTATATTCATGTACCATCATTTCAGTACACACTTTAAAACTTCTTACACTTTCTAACCCCTTTTCCACTTCATAGTGTCATGATTTCACAAAGAATGCGGACGTAGATGCAGGTAAATACTTTTGATTTGTTTTATTTTCTTCCCTCACAAAATAAGGTTGTTCAAAACGAAAAATGAAAATAATATTAAACTCAGGAACTGAGTGCCCTTGACTGGAGCCGAGAGCGGGCACGTATCGTTTCAAAGTCCAAGAAAACCAAACATGAGCCGAGTCGGCTAAAACAGGAACACTCAAAGGCGTGAGAGAGACTTGACCTTGACTTCAGCGGCACTCTGAGTCTCTTTTTTGAGGGCGCCCCGCTCAACAGCGATGGCTCAGTCCTGAGAGGAGAGATTGTAAAGCTTGGTAATGACATGCACGCAGACATACACTCACAAACAGCTTTCGAATGAGATAAACGGTGAACAGACAAAGGACTCTGGAACTGGCTGGTATAAATAGAGAGACACACAAGGAGGACACAGGTGAATTTCATTTAGTGCTAATAGTGAAATACATACACACGTAGACACACCAGGGGGAGACAAGGAGGCGACTCAGTAATCCGGTGAGCCAGATCTTAACCCCCGGTGATGCGGTGGCACAGATGTGACACATAGTATTGTCCATTCCTCAGTTAATGTATATCCATGTTATATAACATTTACTTTATATATTATTATATACAAGTTTCACAATGCCAATATTTGCACTGATGTACAGTACATACACTACTATTTGCACTTCTGGTAGATGCTAAACTGCATTTTGTTACTAAGTACTTGTATGCAATGACAAAAAGGTTTTATCTATCTATCTATCTATCTATCTATCTATCTATCTATCTATCTATCTATCTATCTATCACAAATTGAAGATAATTAACACCCACATTAGTAGCAGCTCTTTATTGCCCTTTACAAGTGTCAATTAAATTAATGTTTACCAAAATATCTAATTTTAAGTTTTAGATATTTCACTCATAGATGTGCATACTCTGTTTTGCTTTGTTGTAGACGAGGTAAGGTGTTGAACCTCCTCTCCACACAGGTGCACTGTTTCAGTTAAAACTTATGCAAAAAATATGAAGCATTATGCAAAATAACATACAATGCAAAATAATATAAAGTAATAAGAAAATGAGTTTTTATGGATATTTTAATGGATATTTTTTTAGATCTGGCATAAAATGCTGCCACATGTTGTAAGGGATAACCCCTAGAGTCTTTTTGTTTGTAGTTTGTTTTGTTACTTCATTTCCCGTTATGCATCTTGGTCAGGTGACGTGGGCGCTCACCTGAACCGAGTTGATCATTACTTTCTTTATAAATAGCATGTTTCAGTTCTGTTTGGCGTCTTGCATCTGTTGATTTATACTCGTTAAAGTCTGCATGTTTAGTTCGTGTCTTCCAGTAGTCCTTCTACGTGTTTTAGTTTTGTTTTCATATAAAGTATATTTGTTTGTTTAATTTCCCTTTTTTATCATTAATAAAAACATTGTTCCGTTAACACCTGGACTCTCTGCATTTATGCCTCACAACCCTTCACGTGACAGAATGCAAGACCTTAACAGAGGCATAGCAGAGGAGCCCTTCCCGCGGGAGATTCTTTTTGGGGGGGCAACGATGTATGCGTTGTGGGGAGCCGGCGCGGAAGGCAGCCGGATAACCAAGCAGCGTTGCGGCAAAAGGAGAAGGAGATCGGGCAGGAAGATGCAGGTCAAAGAGCTGCGGAGAGAGCAGCCAAACTGGGAAGGCTGCCGGCTGGCGATACGGCGCACTCCGTTCAAAAATGGAGGAGCTCGGGGTGACGTGAGTCCAGGAGGTCTATGTTTGGCGGGGACCAGGGTGCAGAGGCGCCCCACACCGAACGTCTGGGAAAAACGGAGTGTGAGTGGGACGTGCAGCAGGGGGCAGCCTCCCAGCGTGCATGGAGCAGCTTTGGACGGAGCGCCAAGAAGAATGAGAGGCGCATTCGTTACCTGCAGGAGCAGGTGGCCACGCTCCAGGTGCTGCTAACGCAGCTAAGCCTCAGAGGAGGCCCAGACCTGCCCGCTCCCCCAACCTGTGACAGCGATAATGACAGTGAGCTGTTTTACATGCCGTTCAAGGATGACAGCGGCGAGCTTGTCTACCCGCTGTATTGTGAAGACAGCGAAGATGAACTCAGCAGCGGCGACGATGACGACGAGCTCCTCTTTCCGCCGCACAGCTGCGGCGACGACAGTGAGCCCTATATCGTACCCTGTAGCTGCTACGTCATGGACAGCGAGCGAGCTTCACGTGACACATGTACAACACTTGGGCTAAATAGGCTTTTTTTTTCTTTTTAATCACACTCATGAAATTATTGTTTTTATCTGTACATGCATAATTAATTTATTTGCTTCTATCTTGATAACTATGAACACATAATCCTATAAATACAAACTAGTAATATTAATACTAATGTAAATTATGTTCCTAACATTTTCCTAACAAAGCCAAGTGTTTTGCCTCAAGAGTTTCATATTCACACCCCATCATTTCAGTATACAATTAAAAACGTACACTTTATTACACCTTATAACTATGTAAGTTCCATTCCATGCACACGTTTGTAAGACGGATTTGTTCACAAGTCAGACACCGTGAGTCTTATGCCTTTGACACAAATATCCCATCATTGTAAAGCATTGCAGTCCACTTGACTAAATTTGTCATGTGGCCAAAAACTATAACTGTATGAATCTCACAATGAAATGTTGTCTCTGCGCCTTTAAATCACAAGGGAAATCCCAGATGCCATTTCCCCCAAAGAAATAATGGAAACTCCAGTGATTCATATGAGGCGCCGTATAGGGCTTAAATCAAACTTCACTCATGCACACACATATGAAACACTTGCATACACATATATGAAACAGTCACACATCTATATATACTACTAACTGCTCACACAACTACATGTGAAATGCGCGCACATACCTATGAGACGCGCGCACATATATACAAACTCTCCGGGCACATATATACAAACTCTCCGCGCACATATATACAAACTCCCCGCGCACATATATGCAAACTCTCCGCGCACATATATGCAAACTCTCCGTGCACACACACACATATGGCATGCACGCGCATACACCTATGAGATGCACGCGCACACACATATGAGATGCACGCACATACACAGTCTCCGTGCGCACACACACACTCACACCTATGAGACGCGCACAAACAAGGGAATTCCTAGCAGTCATTACAATCTTTATTATAATTATTTTCGAGGACAACACCATATAAAAAGGACACAATTTTATTTTAATTTAATTAAGAAATATTTAGTATTACATAGACTAGTAATCTGTATAAATAAATAAATAAATAAATAAATCTCCGTACATCTTGTAAATTAATCGAATAATTTATTCATAAGTTATAAACGTTTCAAAACTGTATATATTTTAGTGTCAGTTTTTTTCAATAAATATTCTATATTTACTGTCCGTAGCGTGAAATTTCCACAGCAGCAGGGACGGGTATCCAAGGTGCTTATGTTACTATAGTAACGCATGTAGGAAGTGACATTGCAGGATGTTCCGAATGGCGGAATTTTGTAGAGTGAAGTTCCCTTAACAGACATTCCCCCACCTGGAGTAGGGTGTAGTAATTTCAATGTATATGGAGTTGCCGGTTCATTCTCTCTGATTAGTAGTAGCATTTTAAATAGACTGTTACTGGACAGTTTAGAAGACAGCGAGTGGTTTATTTATTATCACCGCGGTAAAAGGATCCGACATATTAGCCACAGATTCCGTGCTTCAATTTTCTTTTTGCTAAACATCACCTGCGTTTTGTGCCGCTGCAATATTCAGACATTATGTGGACAGTTGTGAATATGCCTTGTGATTTGAGCAGTGATGATACTGTCCTACTCCGTCTTCTAAACTGTCCAACAGCAGGCTGTTAGCAGGCTGTTTACAGGCTGTTTAGCAGGCTGGCCGCTACTACCAATCATGGAGTATGAAGCGACAAGTCCGTCTACACTGAAATGACTTCCTTTTACACTGAAATGCCTTCCGGTTACACTGAAATGCCTTCCGGTTACACTGAGAATTTCATATGTGTGTGTGCGTGCATCTTATAGGTGTGTGTGCACGGAGAGTTTGCGTGTGTATGTGCACGGAGAGTTTGTATATATGTGCGCGCGTCTCATAGGTATATGCGCGCGCATTTCATATGTAGTTGTGTGAGCAGTTAGTAGTATATATAGATGTGTGACTGTTTCATATATGTGTATGCAAGTGTTTCATATGTGTGTGCATGAGTGAAGTTTGATTTAAGCCCTATACGGCGCCTCATAGATTCATTCCACAACCCAAGAATAATAGAAATTGATAGAAAAATATCAAATAAAACTAATTAACCTGCACCTTACTTTTGAAAAGAATCACCCCCGAAAGGAGAAGAGGAGGAGTTATTGTGTAGGATGAGTTTCACACACACTCGCACAAACACGCGCACACACATGCACGGATGTTGACTTTACTTACTAACTGCAAACTGTTTGCGAGGGGAATCATAGACTCCATTCCGTCAAAGTTTTCCATTTTCTTGGACTGTTTTGTTGAGGATTTTCCAAAATTAGGATTATTCTCTACCTGGAAAACTTTACAGGACAGCCATTGTCTATCATTGTGCTCCTAGGCTGTTTCTACAATACATGTGAGCTACTTCTGCAATTTGTTCACATCTACGAATGTTAAATGTGGACCACGATCTGTTCGTATCTACGTAAATTCGTAACTCGAACGTTCGGAAGTCAGGGACTACTTGTATATGATATTATAATAGTATATATAGAATTATTTATTAATAATAATTATTATTATTATTTATTTAGGAATAATACACACACTATCTCACAAATGCATACACACACTATCTCACAAATGCATACAAACATAACCTGTTTATATTCCATTTTCCACTTCATGGCATTATCGATTCTGTAGTTACTGCATAGCCATGTTATATAATATTTACTGAATTTACTTACCAGGGCTTCTGTAATAAGCCCATCTGTGTGCATCTAACAGTTTACCCTTGGTGGCTTATTATCTTTTGGAAAATAGTAATTCATTATTAACTTGCTTCATAATTTTGGAGCAATTAGTCATAACATTTTTACACACAGACATTCAGTCAGTTCATTCTGTTAATTGGATAAACATAAAATATCAACATCTTTGTTAATTAATTGTGTGGTTTAAACAAGAACAAAAGTGACATCTTTAATATGCTTTAACTTTTGCATATAAACTTTGCTCATTAAGATAATTAAGTATTTTAATTAAAGTATTTTTAATGCTTTTTCATCAGAATGTTTGTTATTATTTAAGGGTACCAAGGGTATTGAAGATATTAAAAAAGACCACAGTAATTTCCTTTGTAAGATCTTTGACCCGGGGCACTGAATATACACACAGACATGAGATGAGTTTTTATGGGAAAACGGGTAGTTTATTGGGAAAAACCTGGAAAGGAACTGATTTAAGGAAGGAGGAAGGAAAGACGGGGAGGAAAGAATTGAGGATGTACATATGTAGGTCCATCTTCTTGTTCAGCTGGCATATGGACACCCTGTCGAGTAATGGCAGAGGGACCCGCGTGGACAAAGTAATGGCAAGGCAGCTTGTGTACTCCTTTACCCACTGCCTCTTGCCTTGAAGACCCCTGGGCACATGGTATCACCTGGGATACATGCAATTCTCGTGATCAACACCACTCCTCAACTTCCAGATGATCATCTCCCAATAGCCATGCCAAATTTAGCGGCTCTGTTCCTTCCACACATCTCCTAAGGGAGATGTTTTTTAACATTAACCTTTAGCACCTCATGTTTGAGATATAGTAACTCAAAATAAAATTCTCAAATTTTCCTCCTCCAACCAAAAAAAGTCTCAAATTGATTGATTGATCAGCTGACGTGAACTTCATTGTATTGTCAAGAGGAAGATGAGAAACATCTGACCCAACAAAAACAGATGAGCTGAAGGCTGCTATCAAAGCAACCTGGTGTTCAATAATGCCTCAGCAGTGCCACAAGCTGATCACCTCTACAGTATGCCATGCCACATCGATGCAGTAATTCATGCTAAAGAAGCTAGAAGGACCAAGTGAAGAGTGCAAAAATGAACATAATTTCAGAATTTTGCAATACTAAAATGACTTCTTATTTAATAATTTTAAGTGATAAGATTTCATGCCGGTAAAAATGGCAGTTGCATGTACTGTAGGTAGCAAAACCAAAATCCACTTGATTGTAGTGATGGGTCATTCATAAACTATTTGTTCTTTTTTTCAACAAGTCTTTAATGTGATTCAGAGGAATGAGTAGTCCCGGGGAGTGATTCTTTCCTTTTTCTACTGGGTCTGCATGCTCAAAGCAGCGCAAAACCTCTGTAGGTTATGTACAGGAAACAGAAATGAGTAGTTACCTTTGAGTCTTTGGTCCGAATTGTTCGTTTTTTTTGTCAAGTGACTCCCATAGACGCCATCCAGTACAGTACACAGGAAACAGAATTCTTCTCAATGAATCTTCCAGTCTGAGTCGTACATTCTTTTGTCATGTGACTCCCATAGACACTATGCAGTTCAGTAGATTCATACTGTAACAACGAATGACTCGGACCAGATGGTATGAGTGGTGAGCTGCTCATTCTGTTTATCATACTGTAATATGTCCTTACCTGCATTGTAATATTTTCATTACTGGAACTATAGGGAAACTTTGCGTATGTATACGTGTCGGGGTCTGTTTACTGAAAAGTAACTTTTTATTTTATTTCTGATCAAAAGAATGAAATTAGCTAAATGACTCAAAAAAAGATTTGTTCATTTTGATGAATGAAAATTCGAAATTTAAAGTCATGAAATTTAAATAATAATAACACTAATGTAAGATTGTAATGCCATATCAGAAAAATAAAAAAATGAGTGTACCATTGCTGTACAGTTCACCTCAAGGTCACATGTACTGTATCAATTCTGCAGTGTGTTGCTACTGATTTTTTAAAAATCAAAGAAGAGAGCTACATTTAATTTTTTTTTTTTTTTTTTGGTCATTGTGAGATGTTCAAATTCTAAAGTAGGCTATAAACTTATGAAGGCTGTAATACTGAGATGTATGTACATGTCACAGCTTTGCCTTCTGACCTATAAAAATAACTGCTCAGCTCAAGTGGGTTCCAATCCGATAATCACTAATTAGTTAAAATTTATAGGAATATTCAAGCAGGCATTTTTAATCTTCAAAAGTTTTGAAAACATTCATTTGTCAACTGGTTATAGACTTTGAGATACTGTGGGTTTTATGTTGTTTTGAATGTTAGAATTTCTTTTGATAAAATAATGTTGGACCAAAGTGCACATCATTATATTGATATTAAGCAATATCACACAAGAGGGAGTTTTATTGTGTTGCATTTCAGCACAGTTGTGATGTGGCCATCAGTTCAACTGAGTTGCCACAGGAACTTTAGTGGCAAAAGGGATACCAAAAATGGCTGATAATGGATAAGAAGTAATGGCAGGCCAAAGTCCAATGCACCCCCAAAAGGCCAATCCGAGCCATGCAGTGAGGGGCCAGAGCCACCCAAAACTTGGGTTGTTTTAATGTTAATGGTTTTTATGTTATTGCCAATCAGTGTATTCCCATAATTAAAACCATTCTATAGTTTCTATAATAGTCCAAGGGTCCTATAGGTACATCTAAAAATTAAATACATGATCATAGAGTTTTTTTATTATTTTATTTTAATAGAAAACATTATATTGTTGGGCATTCACAAATTCTCTCTCTTTGGCCAACATTATATTATATATACACACACACACACACACAGAATAACACTAAAAGGACATAATTAAATATGAATGCTCTCAACCCTAGCACCAGTAAGTCTGCCATTACAATATATTATTAGTGTTTGTTCCCCTCACTATTAGAACACTTTAAATACTTGAAAATTTTATCATGAACATATTGCTTTGTTCTTGCTCCCCCAACCGAATCACGACTATATACTTGTTATAATTAAATCTGTATTTTTACAAGAATGCAGAGTGCAGGAACAAGCAGTAATGCAACCAGCTATTTGTTATCTGATGTTTCAAGGCATTTGTTTGAAAAGTTCTTGTTATTGCAGATCCTGGTTGTAATTTTCCTTTATATAAACTGTTTAATTATAGTCACATTTTTTAAAAAGAATGTGTTTAGAGAAGAAACTATATTTTGTTTGCACAAACTCTAGTTGTGGACACTGCTTTCATTTTGGAATCTTACATGCTTGCTGTTGAAATTTTTTTCCAATACCCTGTAAACATGGCCATTTGTACTTTAAGTTTTTTAACTCAGAATTTTTTCACCTGCTGTACACCACTGACTTTGGTGGCAATGTGTTTAGAACGCTATGTGGCTATATGCATGCTTTTAAGACATGCTGACATTTCCAACAGTAGGACCAGATTATATGGGCTTGTTATCATATGGAGTATCAGTTCTATAATTCCAATATTTAGTTTTATAGGATTCTGGTCAGCAGCCCCACCTGATGCTCTCTTCTCTTCTGCTGTGTGTAATGCAGAGACGGTGTTAATTAAAGAATGGCAGGCACATGGTCGTGCTGTAATGTATGTTATACTTTTTCTTTTTATGGTCATTATTATTGTCTTCACCTACATCAAGATAATGACTGCAGCCAGAGCTGCTTCCTCTGAGAAGAAGAAATCAACCAATAAGAGTCTCAGAACTGTGCTGCTTCATGGTGTTCAATTGTTTTTGTGCGTGATGCAATTTTTTAACCCATACATAGAAATGGCATATTGGAAGGTTGAAGAAATAACTCTTAGGAATGTAAGATATTCCAATTTTATTGTTTTCTTGTTTGCACCACGCAGCCTTAGTCCATTGGTTTATGGTGTCAGAGATGATTTTTTTTTAATTGTCTTGAAGCATTGTGCTTTGTGTGGTACTGATCACCTTTTGTCAGCAGTGTTTAAAAGCAAACTAAAAATAAGGCCAGTTAAAATAAAAAAAAATAATAATAATAATAATAATAATATTATTATTATTATTAATTATTATTATTATTTATTTTATTATTTATTATTATTATAGAGCTATAATAGTGGTTCATTTGACAAAGGAAGTCACTAAAATAAAATAAAAAAATTTATAATTTTTCTGTGAAAATAAAGTAGATATGTAAATTTTTTGTTCATGATTAAAATGTTTTTTTTTAATGGAATTTAAAGTAGATTTGTCGAGATTATGCCAGTTGCATTTAATTGAGGATTGCACGCTTTATGCTCACAATGAAGATTAAATAATGTTACTGTTGAATGTTTAAATAATTGTTCTTCAAAATTCACACTCTGTCTATATAATTCGGCCAGTAGGCATTTTAGTTTTTTGGAGGAAAATAAATTTAGAATTTTAATCAGATGTAAAACAAACCTGGTGCTTTAGGTTTTGGTTATACTTAAGGTAAATTTAGTTTCTTACAATTGCACATCCAAAATTTAAATAATATTTTATGTACAAGGTCTTCCTTATGCAATCCTTGCTTAACGATGTTTATAGTGTTCTCAGTTACAAAAGCAGGTGTGCGCTAATGAATGGTGCATTGTTTACTGTGCATATGTGTTGGAATTGAAAGACTACCATCAGCTTTTCAACATTTTGCAATTAAAAGAGTTTATTTAAGGCTGTGAACCATCAGATAATTGCTTCTATTTTTTTAAGTTAACATACTGTTGGCACAAGTACTAGAGTGTGTTACTTACTAACCTTCATCACGTCGATGACAAGGAAATATCTTTGGAGATGTTTAGCAGTGCAAAGAAAAGATTCACTAATACAGCTTAGGCCCCTGTGACCCCTACATAAAACAACAGGCTCATTCTTTGCTCCAATGCTGACCTCAGTATTTCTTTTTAAAACAAAAATCCTGAGTTGCATTCCCCTAAATGGCCATGAACCAGGCAGTAGGAGAATGTGTCAGTAATAAAATTGCAAAGGTGAGGAAGAGCAGGAGCTGCAACTTACACCACACAAGCAAGGGAAAACATGGTGAGATTGTAAATAATTTATTTTAAATGGCCTTTTATCAATATAATTATATGTTGTGTGTGCATAGGCAATAATTTTTTTCAAAATTAAATTGATTGAAAATTTAGGAAAAATTCCTTTGAAAGTATAAAATGTATTTATTTTTATAAAAGTATATATATACATATACATATATATATATATATATATATATATATATATATATATATATATATATATATATATATATATAGTGTGTGTGTGTGTGTGTCCAGCAAACTTGTAATCTCAACATATTTACATAAGGGCTAGAAGAGAAATGGATGTCATAGAGTCATAGATATAGTGCAAGAATAATGTATAACATTAATAAAGCTTCACTACATTAATAATGTAAAAGGACTTTTGTTGACATTGTCAAAGATCATGTTATATTTAACTTAGTGATTAAAAAATAAAAGGTGAAGTTTTTACTGAGTAGAGGAACAGTGGCACACAGTTAGGAGGTAGATGTGGTAGCAGAAATGACTAGACTAGGTAATATGACTGTATATTTAAATGCATTACATTGTGCATTGTGTTACATCATGAGGACACTGACCAGAAGAGTCTTGAGGAAAGTGCTGTAGCGGTAACTGAGACATCTGTGGCAGTCACACATCCTTTCCGGACTGAGAGGATGAGCAGAAAAGTAGATAAGTGCAGTTCCTGGTCTAGGCACCAGCAGTCTTCTCACCCAGGTACATGCATTGCGCATTACTTACATCCATATGCTAATGCAAACACATTGCATCATTATTCCTCCTGTACAACAACAGAACTGACAGGGTCTACTATATAATGTATGTGCATAAATTGGCCAGTGTTATGTTGTGATTAGTATATACCCATTGAGGAGTTTTTGATTTGGTTTTCCAAAAGTTTCTATTCAAAAAGCAGTTCAAGTTTTGGCAGCGCTTTGTGCTCTGGGACTACTTGGAGGTGTTACTGTAAGTGTTTGGTTCATAGGTAAGCCTTTATCAAGAGTCTTGTTTTAAACATAGACAGGTACTTTGTGAATATGTGTGTTGTACTGTACATTGACACTTTTTGTATTCTTTCTGTTTGTTTGTTTTTTCTCCATATAGTCAAACTGCTCTTAAAAACTACCTCAAATAGTTTAACAGTGATAGATGACATCAAGCAGACCTCATTCTGTAATATATCAGATGACAGCAGTGTAACTGACCCCAGGAAAGGTATGTTCCGACTTTTCATCCAAGTTGACAGTGGCACAAACAAATGTGTTGGAATGAAAGATTTCATCGTAGAAAAATCTACACATGCATTTAAAAAGTAATATAAGTGGAGTTAAAATTGTACAGTAGTACTGTACACTATTTAAATATATGCACAATTCAATATAGAAATCTGGCTCGTCAAAATGTGTGCATTATTATCATATGACAGCACAGGTAGTTTCAGCTGCAGCATGAATGACATGTTAATATTATATCACTCGTTCAAATACATTGCATTATTTTTTTACTGTATATTCTATCTCAATGGCTCAATCACCAGGACTTCTATGGCAGATTCTACAAATAATCTAAGACAAATAATCATAAACAGACAAACATTTTGTTTAACTAATAATTATTGTAAAAATGTTTTTAAATAGTCTTTGTAAGGAGATGTTTGGTTAATATTTATGATAATTTATATTTATGATTCCGATTTTATGTGCTTTCAGATTCTGTTACATTTTTCTTTTTGCTGCTAAAATGCTCTTTGAGAGAGAGACAGACAGACAGACTGGTGATAGAATGGTTGTTTATTGAAGCTATAATGTAGGCTTGGTCAGAAGAGGAGCTAACCTGTCTCTAAGATTTTGCACATGGCTACTTTGTCTCACCACAAAATAAATGTACTGTAACTCATGGCATAATTCGACATAAATCAACACCCATAAGCTTTCTGTTCCCAAATTTTTTTGCATAATCTCCACTGTGCTGGAAAGTGCTTGAAAAGGTTTTGACTGAAAAGGGCTCAGTGTTTTACAGAATCAGTGCTGAGAACTCTT
The DNA here is from genome assembly GCA_013621035.1 of Clarias magur. Classification (NCBI taxonomy): domain Eukaryota; kingdom Metazoa; phylum Chordata; class Actinopteri; order Siluriformes; family Clariidae; genus Clarias; species Clarias magur. The sequence goes on from QNUK01000153.1 coordinate 585,083, forward strand.
TGCTAGAGATCCAGTTGGAGAGTGTGCAAACGTGGCTGCCTGTGTGTTACGAGCGCTGGAACTCTTCATTAGGCACCCTTGTGTGTCGACAGTTGGGTCAGCTGAGGTGAGCAGAGCTGACAGCTCAATTGCACACACACCTCTACCTGTCAGCACTTTTTATTTGTCAGGCAGCTGTGGCTGCTGTCTGTAGGTTTTTACAGCTCTATTTATTAACAGGTGGCCAAGATATGCAATTACAGAGATAAAATAATACAACGATGCAAGTTAATTTAGGAATACCCTTTTCGGCACTTAATTAGTATTACTGGAGTCACACTGTTTATGTAGTCTGACCGTTTCTACAGTGCCAAAAGTGCTGATATTGTTTCAACCTCACAGCCTGATATTATACTTCTCGTTTATTAGAAAAATTATTAGATTATTTGTACATTGTACATTTCAATTGCTATTGTAAATTATGTCATTAAACTAAATGACTTCTTTTTACTTTTTGTAGATTAACCAAACATAAAGGTGTGAAACTGACAGACATTGTCCAAAGCTACACTGATGGATTTATTCAAATTACTTCAGAACATCAAAGCGAACTTGAACATATATGGCAATTCAGGTACTCGTTTTCACCTGCAAACTGTGACACATAATTAGACATTACTATACAATAATTTTATTTTTTCTTTCAGGGGAAGCTGCAGCACAGGAAAGATTATAGCTTTAAAATGTTTTGGTAATGAAGAAGATGCATATGAAATATTCTGGTGAAGGAACAAAAACGTTGATCTGAAATTGAGGCTGAATTGTTTACTCTAAGTAGATTGTGGCACAAGAGCAAAGGTACCCAGGATAATTGGTGGTGTAGAGGCCACACTAGGCAGATGGCCATGGCAAGTAAGTCTCTACTACAGCAATCGTCACACCTGTGGAGGAACCATTATAACAAGCCAGTGGATCATTACAGCTGCACACTGTGTGTCCACGTAAGATCCCTCATTCACAAGAATATTACCACTTCTCAGCCCCTGCTATGACTCGTGTGACTAATGTGTATCCTGCTGCACCTGGCATCCTTTCTGATTATTTTTCTTATTTAAGCAACAGGTTGCATCATGTTTCCAATTGGGTGGTATATGCTGGGATTGTTACTCGCAATGCAGCTAAGTTGGCTCAGTATATCAGCTACAGTGTGGAAAAAATTATCTACAAAAAGGATTACAATCACAGGAGTCATGACAGTGATATTGCGCTGATGAAGTTAAGGAATCCTTTGAATTTTTCAGGTGATACTAGCTCACATGCATTGTCCTTATACTGCACTTTTTATATTAATTCTATTTAATAGCAACGCCTGTAGATTTTTAAAATATATATTTTAAATAGTCATAAATAAAGTGTTATAAATAAATGTTTTTGTCAACAAATTTTACCATCAGTTACTGTGTGTGTTGACTTATGTGTTATGGGTGCCACATCTTTTAATTAAGCAATATCTCACAAGATGAAGTGCTATATTGCTGAATTAATTGCTGTTTGGTTAATTATTAAAATACTTTTTAGTTGCTGCTGTAATGATGGCACACAAAAGACAAACTCTATACAGGACAAGCAACCCTATAAGTATTGGCAAAATATTTGACATGACAAGCAACATTTTTGTGTCTATACATTAGATTTCCCAGTAAAGCCTAGGCCATATACAGTGGAACCTCGTGTTCTGCAAGACGAGCAAAGATTTTTCAATAAATTTTGAGCAAGTCTTGTTTTACGAGTGAGAGTATCATGTATCACACATGTTCGTCTTGTTTTGACACCCAGCATCACATGATCACAACTGAGCCAATGATTTTTCTCTCTCTTGCACTGCGGAATTGTGGGTAATCGTCTCCCCTGCTGGGTCTTAGTGCTCATCTCTTATAACCAACATCTTCCTCCCTGTTTCAGCATGTCTCCTACAGTATATGTGTGTGCACGCGTAATTTGACACTGACACACACACTCTCGCCTTTACACCCCCCTCCACGACTTCACACACACATACAGACACTCTCTGCTCTACACCGAAACTCTGCTCTTTCGCGATTCTTTTCAAAGTTAAAGTGCTGGTTCATTTGTTTTTTATTTTTCTTTGACTTTACAGCAATGATGCCGTTAGTATGCTCTAGTGTCATTAGAGAGATTTATTTTTCCCCGTTAAAACAGTGTTTCCCTTGTGTGTGTGTTTGCTGTGCAACTTAAAAAGCGAGGTGGGGGGAGGGAGGAGGAGTTATACTGTGTAAGATGAAGCGAGGGAAGCGGCTAATTCCACACACACACACACACAGCGCCTGCGTACACAAATGGAAACACTTATCTGTCAGGATTTATTTTTACTTATTTAAAGGTTAATTGTGCAGGTTAGTAAGTGCAGGTTTATTTTTCTTTATATATTGTATTAAGTATTTTTATGGTTTTTTTTTTTTGGCTGTGGAACAAATAGTTTTTTTTTTTTGGATTTTTCCCCGATTTTCTCCCTAATTTAGTCGTGTCCAATTCCTCCCCGTCATTAGGGGGCTCCCACATTAAGGCTACTACTACCACTCAGCCGGGAGGGCCGAAGATTATCACGTGTTTCCTCCGAACCACGTGACACCAGCCGACCGCATCTTTTCGAACTGCTCGCTCGCGCACCGTTGGGGACGGCGTAACACACTTGGAGGACAGCGCTATCCGCTCCCTCCGCTGCGCGAGCTCACAGACGCCCCTGACTGGCTGTAGAGCCGTGATTAATGTCGGAGCACTATGTACCTCTCATCCCTCCCCTCTGAGAGAGCTCGGCCAATCAGCTCTCTCTAGACCTCCGGCTGCGAGAGGTTACAGCACCACCCGGGATTCGAACTAGCGATCTCCGGATGATAGGGAGAGCGCTTTACCCACTGCGCCACTCGGAGGCCATGTGGAACAAATAGTTTGAGTTTTCATTAGTTTCATTAGGAGAATTCCACTTCCGGAATGAATGAATACAGTATGCTCGTAATCCAAGGTTCCACTGTACTATCTACACAGGAAGTGGCCTGTTCTGATTAATCCAACCTGCCATTTTCTCCTGGGAAGTCTTTGGTCCTGGCATTCATGTGGACGTCACATTGACACGTTCCACCAGCTGCCTAAATACTGTTGCAGACCAAGTAAACCCTTTCATGACAACAGCATGGTCCCAATGGCCTCTTTCAGCAAGATCCTTTCAGCAGGATAATGAGCCCTTTCACACTACACAAACTGTGTCATGCACACTCGTAACACGACCGGCACTAGGACCCGGGAGTAATACGGTCGGGTTTTCAGGAAGCATAAAAGGAGACAAAATGGCGCTTCACATTGCTCAGTCATTGAGTTCGCCCATGCCTTGTCTGACGCTTCGCCGACTATTCTGTGAGTACTCACCAATTCTGGTTGCTTCTTTGATTGAGTGTGTGTTGCTAGAACGCGGGTTTATTTGTGTAGATCCTTGCTCTTTGTGTAAGAGAGTTCTGAAACTAATCGCGTGGTTATCCTGCCTACTCGCGCTGCTTCCGCGTTTGGGTTTACCATCCACGCTACACGGGCTAACTGCTAAGGCTTTTCTGTTCATCCCTCGGTTGCTCGTGACAGAATGACTGAGCCTCAAGCAGTAAACCCAGCGGAGTTTGCTCGCCTCTGTGATGTGGTTGACCAGCATGCCGAACTGATCAATAAGCTCCGTGGTGAAGTCGTGTCTCTCCAAAAGGACCTCCAAGACGTTGCGGCCTTGCGCCGCGAGGTGGCGGAGCTACGGCAGGAGAACGCGATCCTCCGTGGGGTGTCTGCTCAGTCGGCTTTTGCCACGCCCGTCGCAGAGGCTGCGTCGCCGTCCCCCCCCCCCTTCTGATGTGTTTATAGCTCTACCGGATAAGTGGGATGGCACAGATGGGAAATGCAGTGTTTTTCTAACCGCGTTGGATCTTGTGTTTGAGTTCAATTCCATCAGATACTCCACAGACCGACTGCGCGTTGCACTTCTCGTCTCGTTGCTATCCGGGCAGGCAGCTGAGTGGGCCACGGCGGTTCTCCGATCAGATTCAGATACTGCTTATTCATATGGAGAATTCACCCGTCAACTAAAGCTCACATTCGAACATCCTGCTGCTGAGGTGGAGACCGACATGAAATTGTATCATCTGCGGCAGGGAGGGTCGTCCGTGAGCCGATACACAGTGGATTTCCGCACTCTCGCCGTACAGACCACCTGGGGAGACGCTGCCCTCCGGACGGCCTACTACGAGGGACTGGCTTCACGTATTAAAGATGAACTCGCCGGACGGGAGCTTCCGACCACGCTGGAGGGACTAATCCAACTCGCCCTCCGGATTGACCAGCGCCTGCTCTCCCGTCCGAGGCCAGCCCCCCGGACCCTGCCACCCATCACGCCATATTTCTCTCACTCCACGCCCCGACCACCAGCTTTCAACACCACCGCCATGGCACCTGTCGGATCTCCACCTCCCGCCGTGGTTGACACAGGAGCCAGGGAACCCATGCAATTAGGACGCACCTCCTTGAATGCTGCAGAGCGAGAACGACGCTTCAGGGAGGGACTCTGCGCCTATTGTGGGTCGGCGGCGCATCATAGAGCCATATGCCCTATTCGCCCGGGAAACGGCCAGGCCCGGTGAACCCTGGGAACAGTTCACCGGGCTCCCTCCATCTCTCTGCCACCACACCCAGCGTCTCTCGCCTCATGGTTCAGGTACACCTCCAGTTTGGCCACACACGGGTCAGAAGTACCGCGTTCATCGATTCTGGTGCTGCAGGTAACTTCATTGACTCTTCTTACGCCAAGGAACTGGGGGTGGAAATCGAGGCGTTATCCCAGCCAGTTCGAATCACCTCTGTAGATGGTCGGCCCCTCTCCTCCAGTCCCATCACCTCCCAGACCCAACCGATCAACGTCACAATCAACAAACATCAGGAGCAGATCCGATTCTACCTCACCTCCATTTCCTCCCCTCCCATCATCCTTGGACATCCTTGGCTCCTTCAGCACGACCCGCTCATCTCCTGGACACAGAATCGGATCCTTCAATGGGGGCCGGCTTGTACCGAGCTTTGCCTACAGGCTCCGGCTGGGACGTGTTCTAGGGAGTCCGAGGCCCCCGATGTCGACACCAACGCCATCCCGGCCACCTATCGGGACCTGGCTGAAGTATTCTGTAAGCGACGCGCCACCCACCTGCCTCCTCATCGCCCTTACGACCTGGCGATCGACCTTCAGCCTGGTTCCATCCCTCCTCGCGGCCATCTCTACTCACTCTCCACCACCGAGATGCAGGCGATGGAGGAATATGTTTCCAATGCCCTCCGCCAAGGTACCATCCGGCCCTCCTCTTCGCCTGCCGCCGCGGGGTTCTTTTTTGTGAAGAAGGGGGATGGTGATTTACGCCCCTGTGTTGACTATCGGGGGCTTAACAACATCACAGTCAAGAATCGTCATCCTCTGCCTCTTACCAACTCTGCCCTGGACGCCCTCTCTGGTGCCACCATTTTCACAAAGTTGGACCTCCGGAGCGCCTACAACTTGGTGCGAATCAGAGAGGGTGATGAGTGGAAGACGGCCTTCATCACACCTACTGGACATTATGAGAGCCTGGTCATTCCATTTGGACTTTGCAATGCACCTGCAGTTTTTCAACAGTTCATTAACGACGTCCTGAGAGACATGCTAGGTAGATGGGTCTTCGTCTACCTGGACGATATTCTCATCTACTCCCGCTCCGTCAACGAACACATCCAGCATGTCAGAGCGGTACTTAAGAGATTGCTCGCCCATCAATTGTACTGTAAGTTGGAGAAGTGCGCTTTTCACAAGCGCTCCACCACGTTCCTGGGTTTTGTCATCTCGCCCCAGGGTGTGGCCATGGACCCGCAGAAGCTGGAAGTTGTGCGTCATTGGCCCCTACCCAAGACACTTAAGCAACTTCAAAGGTTTCTCGGGTTTGCGAATTTCTATCGTCGCTTTATCCGGGACTACAGTACAGTTGCAGCTCCCTTAACCGCCCTGACCCGACCGTCTTCACATCACTTTCACCTTAACTCGGCTGCCATCTCTGCATTTCATGAACTCTGCCACCGATTCACCACTGCTCCGATTCTCCTTCACCCCGACGCCACCAAACCGTTTGTTGTGGAGGTGGACGCTTCGGACGTGGGCGCCGGGGCGGTTCTCTCCCAGCGAGGTCCAGATCAGAAGCTACACCCTTGTAGCTTCTTCTCCAAAAAATTTGATCCCACTCAGCAGCGATACGGAGTAGGGGACCGCGAGCTGCTGGCCATAAAGTGGGCTTTGGAGGAATGGCGACACTGGCTCCAGGGCGCCGGAGAACCATTCATCATCTGGACCGATCACCAAAATCTAATCACTATCCGGAGTTTGAAACAGCTCAATCCAAGACAGGCGCAGTGGGCACTGTTCTTTGAACAATATAATTTCCATCTGTCTTACCGTCCGGGGTCGAAGAACACCAAGGCCGATGCCCTCTCCCGACAACATGAGGAAGACGGCCCCCGGGCGGACCCCACGCCTGTTCTCTCACCATCCAAAATCATCGCACCACTCTGTTGGGATTTGGAGACGAGGGTCCGCCAGGCACAGGCCACGGAGACCGAACCGGCAGGTGTGCCACCTGGACGACTCTATGTCCCCCACGCCCTAAGAAGCGAGGTCCTCCAATGGGGCCACTCCACTCCGTTCTACGGCCACCCGGGCGTGGGGCGCACCCAAACATTTATACAGCGTGCCTTTTGATGGCCCACAATGACAAAGGACATCAAAGAGTTCGTCCAGGCGTGCCCAGTGTGCGCCAGGGCAAAGAACACCAACCAACCAACAGCCGGGGAGCTCCAACGACTCCCCGTCCCCCGTCGGCCCTGGACGCACATTGCCCTCGACTTCATCACGGGCCTGCCGGCCGCCGAGGGAAAAAACACCATTCTGACCATCGTAGATCGGTTCTCCAAAGCTGTGCATCTGGTAGCCCTCCCCGGACTCCCGTCAGCTAAAAGGACAGCAGAGCTGATTTTAGAACACGTAGTCCGTCTGCATGGGTTCCCCAAGGACATCGTCTCGGACAGGGGGCCTCAGTTCACGGCACGGTTCTGGAAGGCCTTCTGCCGTCTGATCAATTCCACCTGCAGTTTGTCATCTGGATACCATCCTCAAACCAATGGTCAGACGGAACGGACCAACCAACAACTGGAGCGCTACCTGAGGTGCTTCGTCGCCGATCGTCAGCGCTCCTGGGCCCGCTATCTCATTTGGGCGGAACTTTCACAATCTCCACATCTCCTCTGCTACCAACCTAAGCCCTTTTGAGATATGCCACGGTTTCCAGCCTCCAATGTTCGAACACCAAGAACCGGAGGTTGATGTACCGTCGGCCCAACAGTTGGTCCGAAGGTGTCGACGGCTATGGAGTCAAGCCAACACTGCCATTCACCGTGCCAACCACCGCTACACCATGCAACATCGCCGTCGACACCCTCCGGGACGGTTGTACAATGTAGGTGACAAAGTATGGCTGTCTACGAAAAACCTGCACCTCCATACAGAATCCAAGAAGCTATCACCCAGGTTCATTGGTCCATACCGCATCACCCTCCGTATCAATCCTGTCACCTACCGGCTCCAGCTGCCTGCGGCGCTCCGGATCCATCCGGTATTCCACACCTCCCAGCTCAAACCCTTCATCACTTCACCAATGGTTCCACCCACCCACCCTGCTCCTCCTCCCCGTATCATTGAGGGTGGTCCCGCCTACACCGTTCGCCGGATCCTTGACTCACGTCCTCGGGGCAGAGGGCTCCAGTACCTGGTGGATTGGGAAGGTTACGGTCCCGAGGAGCGATCTTGGATTCCGGCTCGGTTCGTCCTAGACCCCGAACTCATCCGGGACTACCGTCGTCGGGTATCCTCCACCCCAGGACCGTCGAGAGTCGGTCCTGGACAGGGGGGTACTGTCATGCACACTCGTAACACGACCGGCACTAGGACCCGGAAGTAATACGGTCGGGTTTTCAGGAAGCATAAAAGGAGACAAAATGGCGCTTCACATTGCTCAGTCATTGAGTTCGCCCATGCCTTGTCTGACGCTTCGCCGACTATTCTGTGAGTACTCACCAATTCTGGTTGCTTCTTTGATTGAGTGTGTGTTGCTAGAACGCGGGTTTATTTGTGTAGATCCTTGCTCTTTGTGTAAGAGAGTTCTGAAACTAATCGCGTGGTTATCCTGCCTACTCGCGCTGCTTCCGCGTTTGGGTTTACCATCCACGCTACACGGGCTAACTGCTAAGGCTTTTCTGTTCATCCCTCGGTTGCTCGTGACAAACTGTTAAATCATAGTTTGAGGAACAGAGTTTAGGGTATTGATTTGACCTCCAGATTCTCCAAGATCTTGAAGTCCCAATTCATTATGGCACCTCCTTGCAACTTAAAGGACTTAAAGAATCTTCTGCTTATGCCTCTGTGCCAGATACATTCAGAGGTCTTGTGAAGTCAAAGCCTCAATAAGTCAGACCCGTTTTTGCCCTACATGAAAATTATGTCTTAAGATTCAGTGGTTTTTATTACTACTGTTAATAGGCATAGATGTTTTGTGCAATTTACTTGTATTTAAAAATACAGCCTCCCACAGACATGGCAGGGCCAGAATAACAACGCACTTATCACACATGGCATTACCAGAAGATGCAAACTACTCATCAGCAGTAGGATTAAGAATGCCAGAATAGAATTCGCAAAGAAATATAGAGATGATCCACAAAAGTTCTGGAGCAAATATTAATAATTCCTAAGGTACTGTAAATGTCAAATCTGCACATGAGCCAAAACATACAGGTATAAGCTATTTTTTTACGCGGTGACTTCTAACTAAACTTCTACTGATGATGATAGTAATAGTACCATCAGAATAAATTCTGAAGTCTATTGACTCATTTTATCTGCCTGTTAAAATTACTCATTTTATCTGCCTGTTTAGAGAGAAATGCATGCAGTTTTATTGGAACTTCATTATACAGCAATACAATGATGCAAAACATAATCCCGAGGAAGAGGAAAAATCTCTAAAAACAAAAAAGAACTAAAAAAATAAATAACAAATGTACAAAGAATAAAAATTATTACAAATAAATGTAATTTTCTGGATCTATGTCAGTTGTACAAACAAGAGATTAGCAAGAAAATATTGTTATATTGTTTGTGTCAGATCCATTGTTTTTTTGTTTTTTTTTTGCTTCTACATATCAATGTATTTGAAATAAAAAAAAAACACTTGAAGAGTAGACTCTAAGCTTTACATTAGGGGACTCAACAAAAATATATTGCAATATCTTTTTAGAAATTACAGCTTTAAAAAAAATATTTCACAGTAATTAATTAGTAGCCTGTTAATTATAATTAATGTATCCACTTCTTATGTCATCTAAAGTTTTATAATGAAATATTACACATTTTTTGTTATTTTCATTTAAATACAGACACCATCAGGCCAGTATGCCTACCACAGTATGATCATGAACTACCAGAAGGAACATTGTGTTGGATATCCGGTTGGGGGTACACACAGCCTGATGATGGTAAAAGTGTATATACATACTGTGTGTGTGTGTGTGTGTGTGTGTGTGTGTGTGTGTGTGTGTGTGTGTGTGTAAAATACTATTCTAACTGGCAGTAAAAGACATACAGTGCCCTCCATAATTATTGGCACCCCTGGTTAAAATGTGTTCTTTTACATCAAATCATGGGTGCCACAATTATTAGCACCCCTGATGTTTAATACTTTGTACAACCCCTTTTGCCAACAAAACAGCACCTAATCTTCTCCTATAATGTTTCACAAGATTAGAGAACACAGAAAGAGGGATCTTCGACCATTTCTCTTTGCACAGTGTCTCTAAATCATCCAGTGACCTGACTCCTCTTCTCTGCACTCTCCTCTTCAGCTCACTCCACAGGTTTTCAATGGGGTTGAGGTCTGGGGACTGAGATGACCATGGGAGGAGCTTGATTCTGTGTGTGGTGAACCATTTCTGTGTAGATTTGGCCACATGTTTTGGGTCATTATCTTGCTGAAAGACCCAGTGACGACCCATCTTCAGCTTTCGGGCAGAGGCCATCAGATTTTTCTTTAAAATGTCCTGGTATTTCAAAGCATTCATGATGCCATGCACCCTAACAAGGTTCCCAGGGTCGCTGGAAGAGAAACAGCCCCACAGCATCACCGATCCTCCCCCATACTTCACAGTGGGCATGAGGTGCTTTTCTGCATACTCATCTTTTCATACCCACTTAGAGTGTTTGTTGCCAAAAAGCTCTATCTTGGTCTCATCTGACCAAAGAACACGGTCCCAGTTGAAGTCCCAGTACCGCTTAGCAAACTCCAAACGTTTGCGTTTATGATTGTGACTGAGAAAAGGTTTTTTCCTTGCATGCCTCCCAAAGAGCTTGTTGGCATGTAGATAGCGTCTGATGGTTGTTTTGGAGACTTTGAGACCCCAAGATGCTATCATTTGTTGTAGTTCTTTAACAGTGAGCTTTGGAGAATTTTTTTTATTTCTCTTACCATCCTCCTCACTGTGCGTGGAGGCAAAATAAACTTGCGTCCTCGTCCAGGCTTGATTACTACTGTTCCAGTCTTTTTTTTTAACTTCTTAATGATTCCTCTCACAGTACATATGGGCAGGTGCAGGCGGGTGGCTATTTTCTTGTACCCATTACCTGACTTGTGAAGGTCGACACACATCTGCCTTACTTGAATGATGTGTTCCTTCGTCTTTCCCATGTTGAAGAGTGGATAAGAGAAATGGCCTCTGTGTCACGTCATATTTGTACCCCAGGGAAGCAGGAAGTGATAAATTACTAATTAAATGTTCTCTGATCAACTTTGTAAACTACTGTAGAAATGACAGAAATACTTCAGTTACATTTATTTTCTAGGAATTGTTAATGGTGCTAATAACTGTGGAACATATTTTATGAAAAATAATTATTTGTTAGTCAGGGACTTTTATTTCGCCATAAAATTCACTTTATATTCACGTTATATTTTTTTTACAATTTTCAGTGTGACAATATGCTTCTGCAATAAAAACTGAATTTATTTTAAGGCTTTTAACACATCTTAACTAGGGGAACCAATAATTATGGAGGGCACTGTAAATGTCAGTTTATTTTGCTCTGCACAGGTCATATCCCTGACACTCTGAAAGAAGCTCAAGTGCCCTTGATAAGCACAAAGAAATGCAACAGCTCTTGTATGTATAACGGAGAGATCACAAAAAGGATGCTCTGTGCTGGCAACACAGAGGGTAATGTTGATGCCTGTCAGGTAACGTTTTGATCTGAACACACTTTATCAATCTCCTCATAAGGAGATTCTTTTTAAAAAAAGAAAAGACGGTAAGACATTTCCTCTTTTCCACAGGGAGACAGTGGAGGCCCACTGGTTTGCCAGGATAATAATGTTTGGAGGCTGGTTGGTGTTGTTAGTTGGGGAACAGGCTGTGCTGAGTCTAATCACCCTGGAGTCTACACAAAAGTGTCTGCATTTCTAGGCTGGATTTATGGGATAATAGAGGTATGTTTTACTAATGAATATTCAGGCCATTAATTGGTTACAGTATTAACAAGTCTTGATATATTTTCTGTATTTTTCCTTCCATGCAGTCTAACTAGGAAACAAAGTGGAGTTCTGCTGTACAATAGCTACTGTAAAAGTTGGATCTTCAAGTTATTATGGACATTTTATGCATTTATTTTTGTAATAATATTAACACTAAAATGACATATCCACTACTGACAATTAATATTCAAATTATTCAATTAATTCCTCAAATTATATGACATGTTTCCTCATAACACAATATTTAATATCTTCCCATACTCTATAAGTCTAAAACATGTTATTCAATAATATTCCATGTTTGAGACCATTTCCTATATTATTACATTATTATGATTATTATTTATTCTCTTAATTACTTTGTATGTTTTAAACTGTAGTGTTTGCTCTTGTTTAAATGGTTGTTTAAAATAAAAAAATATATACAAAAAAAGAAATTTAAGAGTCTTAAATCTTATAGCCATGTCAAATGAGGGCACATGACCTTGGTGGCAACATAGTCTTTCTGTTGGCAATGGGTCACTATCATAAATTATATACTGTACTGTATACCTGTGTGGCATGTTTGAAAGAGGTGTGTGCAGCCATGTCAGTGGATTGCTTCCAGTTCTGTATGTGACTGCAGATAGGTGGAATGCTTTAAAAACCTGCACCAGAAGTCACAGTGGAGGACAGGAGGTTATACCTGGCTATTCCAAGGAATACCCTGCTACTGGCAGGGTTGGCATGATGTGGAGGCCAAGAGGCCAGCCATCTCCCATGTGAATAAGAAATGCTAGAAGACAGTTGATTCCTTGCTTATCAGAAACAGCCAGTCAAAATTTATATTCTTTTAATGTTGTTTATATTATTTTAGTTTGTTGTTTTTTGACAATTTTGACAATGACAATGTGGCATGTACTTATTAATGTCACGAGCAACCGAGGGATGAACAGAAAAGCCTTAGCAGTTAGCCCGTGTAGCGTGGATGGTAAACCCAAACGCGGAAGCAGCGCGAGTAGGCAGGATAACCACGCGATTAGTTTCAGAACTCTCTTACACAAAGAGCAAGGATCTACACAAATAAACCCGCGTTCTAGCAACACACACTCAATCAAAGAAGCAACCAGAATTGGTGAGTACTCACAGAATAGTCGGCGAAGCGTCAGACAAGGCATGGGCGAACTCAATGACTGAGCAATGTGAAGCGCCATTTTGTCTCCTTTTATGCTTCCTGAAAACCCGACCGTATTACTCCCGGGTCCTAGAGCCGGTCGTGTTACGAGTGTGCATGACAATTAATGTCTATGATTATAGGATCCCTCAGCAATGTTTTGTTTGAACAGCTTAAATAAATTAAAATCCATTCATTTTAATTGATTAGTATAATAGTCACATATATAAATAAAATATTGAGTGCTCAATAAAATATTGAGTGCTCTGAGCATGATCCAGAGTGAAGAAGTGAATCAAGAAAGTTCTCCAAAGAATAAACCAACTGCTGGGTCAAAATAACACAACAACAACAGTTTTTTTTTAACAGACAGAAGCAGAAGACATATTAAGACTGTCATTAAACATCCCAATAGCTTCTTCTGACACCTATTAAATATGATAAAATATGCCAAGAGACTTTCCACACACAGCTTTAGCGAAGATTACTAGTAATTTACCTAAAATTACATTTAAGATTACATTTAGTATTTTAATTTTTTTTGTGTGTGTGCTACAAATGCACTTTTGGCTACATCTTTTTTGGCAACATGAGCGTGGAGCACCATAGCATTGCCTGGTGTTCAAGTCTCCGAAATCATTCAGGCAATTTTTTAAATAGACGCTATGTTTAATAACCGATTGATGTTTTGAGCTGTACACACATACATTCTCGCTTAAACAACTCTTAAAACTACACTTTGTTACACAATAACAGTAATATTTCAAACATTTTGCAGGCTGCCGTTTGGAGAAATAAAGAATAAACCAGTTGTTGGGTCAAAATAACCCAACCAGGTGTTCATTTGTAAATGACCCACTACATCTCACTTGACCCAGTGTTACCCAACCCAACAATGTGTTTAAAGTCCCCTAAATAACCCAGAATTTTTACCCAGCATGAACAACCCAACAATGTGTTTACGGAAACAACCCAGGATTTTTTAGAGTGTATTTACATTATGTGAAGTTGTGTACATTTTGTGTCTTTTTGAAAAAAAAATCAATTGGAATGTGTCAAGCCAGCAAGAGTGTTAATTTTATCCACTGGTTGGGTCAAATAAAATAACCCAGCACTTTAACATTTAACCCAGCTAGAGTGTCAATTGAACCCACTGGTTGGGTCAAATAAAATAACCCAGCATTTTTACATTAAACCCAACTAGAGTGTCAGTTTAACCCACTGGTTGGATCAGATGAACAAACCCAGGGGCTGGGTTATGGTTGGGTTGTTTTTTAACCCAGCAGTTTTTAGAGTGTATGGTTCTAACCTCGCTATGGCTTTGTATGCTACTGTATTCACTAGCAACGGCTCAATTAGCCTAGAATAATAGTGATACAGTAGCTAAACATCTTTCTCACCACCCCTAACAAAAATAACTGCAGTTGCTTGGGAAAAAACGTTTTGTGCAGTACAATGCAGTTTAAATGCAGTTGGAATGCAGTTGTATTAAAATATGATTCAGTAACTGTAAGGGACTGCCCCTAGAGGGCACTGTGGACATGAGTATTTTTTAGTTTTTCATAGTTCTGTTTGTAGACTCAGTTTCCCAGGAGGCACCTTGGTCAGGTAATGACTGAGCTCACCTGAACCGAGGTAGCTCATTAAAGTGGTTATAAATAGCTGGCTGCTCTGGGAAATTGAGTCGAACGTTAAGTAGGTCATAAGGGCATTATGTTTAGTTTTGTTTGATTTGGTTTTGACTTGTTTTAGTTTGGTTTTGGTTTAAGTTTGGCTGGATGTTAAGCAGGCTTGTTATGGTTTGTGGCGTGTATATGTTTTAGCCTTTTTGTGTGTAATAAGCCTGCGTGTTTGTGTGGGTTCTCAGCCTGCGTGTGAGTCCTAAGCCTGTGCTTGCTATAAGCTAGAGTAAGAGCCAGTGTGTATGTGTGGTGTGCTCATAGGAACCTGTGTGTGTGCGGTTCGCTCATAAGAGCCGGAGTGGATGTGGTTCTCTCATAGGAGCTAGAGTGTGTGTGTCAGATCCCTGGGCCGATCTCTTCTTCCCTGATGTTCTATGTTTACATATCTGTTCTAGCACATGGTGTTTGTTTTTG